>JADMNL010000027.1:130451071-131118214 GCA_016271365.2 Neoceratodus forsteri | reverse complement strand
ACACTGCGCCTGCTGGTCCCTGGGGACGCCCGGAGGTACTACAGAGGCACAGGTACCTAGTGAGGGAAGCACGGCAGACGCCTGCACGCTAGTGCGCTGACATCTGGCACGTCTGTGCTTCCATTGGGGAGGAAGGGAAAAAGGCAGCACAAGCCCGTGGCAGCTTGATGGCCGCAGCTTTGCTGACCAACCAACGATGCCTGGATGGCATGTGCCGGGTACTGGTTTACCTGCCGGGCACAGGGGCTATGATGGGGGCCCTTTGCAGGTGTAGATGCATCTGCCAGCTAGGCATGTGAGCTCTGAGGTCGGAGGTGGAGCAGAGGAGCGGTGGCTGGATATGGAGCAGGGTTGTGGCTGCAGGTAGAAATTGTTAAATGATAAAAAAAATACATAGGTGTGGTCGAACTCTCTTCATGTGGAAATTGTTTGCAACTTTGGCAGCTCCATCTTGAGAGTGAGGGAACAAAACCTTGGAGGTGATCGACAAGCTTCTCCAGCAGCCATTCAAGAGGCTAAGGGCACTTGGCCCAAGAACCTGTTAGCACACCTGTCATGCTGTTGTTGCAGTGATTTAAAAGAAAAGTTTTCAAAAATATCTTAGAATCTGGTTTCGCATGGTTGTCAGAGCGTCCACACTGTTCTCCGACACCATGCTTGCCCAGGTGAGTTTCCAGGTATGATTGTGGTACCAGCGAGAGCATTGTGGGTGCCACAGTGGATGTTGAGAATGGGTTAGTCATGATCGGGTGTCTGTGATGATTGTGTTAAAAAGGACATTGTTAGAGCTGGCCCAGTGGCGCAGAGGCTGAGGCGCTGTGCGTCTTACCTCATCACGCCGGTGACCCGAGTTTGGGACGAGCTCAGCCGTCCGGAGGCCGCCGGAGGCAATGGAGCTGGGTAGAGTGGCTGGACGGCAGCTCCTCTCTCCGGGAGGACTCACTGCATCCCTTGGAGGCAGGTCTGCCTCCTGGCGGAGGCCAAGAGTGGAACTGGCCAGAGGGCACAGGCATTAGCCATGGGGTGGGCAGATGGGCTGTCACCAGGGCTGTGTACACATGCGCCGCCTGACGCCAGATGCTGCCTATTCCTGGGGCCCTGATTAAAAGGAGGAAATGGAGGAGAAAAATTCTGGTGGCAGGATGAAGTTCGACACCCTCCCCCATGCAGGCACTGCCCCAGGTCGGGCATATGGTGTTCTGCACTCCTGGGAGTCGGAGCTGGGGGTCAGACCAAAGGGGCTCCCGGGACAGGAGATAAATCAAGAAGGAAAAAAAGGACATTGTTCAAATTGGGGCTCATTGAGAGCTCAGCCATATGTTAAGTATTTTTTTTTTTTAATTCCTGCAAGCTGACCAAAAAAGAAAATGTTTACGCTGGTTGCAGCTGTGCCCACCCTCCACATTGCTGTTAAAACAGATTAAGGCAACTGTGTTTGTCTAAAATAGTGCTAAGCTAAACTTCTTTAGCAGGGTTATTGCACAGTTTAAAACACGACTGAGAATGGTTTTAACCACACTACAGAGTGTACACAAACTTTAAGCAAAGTTAAAACAGCTTTTAAAGCCCTAGTGTGTGTAATAAGGCCTTAGGTGGGTGAGGGAGAACAAGGTATTGTCCTCTAACCCTATTCTACATGTATACACCCATAAAAATATGGCTGTCATATTTTTAATTATACTTACAGTCACAGCTATCAAATATTTATACTTTGTAATGTTAACTGTATCTTATTTTTTTTGTATTATATATTTATTGACTTTTGCAAGTAAAAAGAACTTACAAGCACAATAAGCCACAGGTGGCTCCATATAAAGACCATACATAAAATCCAAAACATGTACATTCATAAAAGTAGAAATGAGGAACCACCCTTGGTACCACACTGGGGAAATTACTAATGTAATATAAACATAGCATAATAGATATCTAACGTGGTTCACAGCCCAGGGATACGTCCGCAAAGACAAAGTCCAGGGACCAGAGACCAGCTAGTCTAATAAACCCCACATGTTCCAGACAATATTATCTATCATACCTTCAAAAATTAGAAAGTAACATTTATGCTGGCATATCTTAACCCTCCAACCATGATAACAAGAGCCCATCTAAATGAGGCTGAAACCCAGATCAAACGATTGTTCCAAAGGTGTTTAAACAGAGACATACATAGAGTACTAGGTAACCATTTGAGTTAGTAAAAGAAGGGCTCTGCCAAACGTGATCTCCACATAGTCCATACAGTATTTCATGCAAAGAGTCCAGGGCACAAAATCAGCGATCCAATGCAGACTTAAGAGTGGAGAACAAACAGCATCCTAAGCGCCCAGCTACCCACACCAGGAGAGAGCTCAGTTCTCCTCCAAACATCGGCTTCAGACTCTCACTGAATTTCACATTCCATAAGGGCAATTTTTTCGGTGTCCTTAGTTATTAAACATAAAGGTTTTACCTGCCAGAAGATTTTGAGCCTGGCCGGGCAGTAACTGCTGATGTTGTATCATAAGCTGTCGTAGTCGACTCCGGATCCCTTCAAATGATTTATGACGCTGGCAAGTAGAAAAGGATAAGTCCGAAACAAGTAAATAAATACCTGCATCTCCATACTTAAGTTGCCGCTGACGCCTCGCTGCAGTGAGAATGCATCTTTATCACCCACTCCCGCAGACTAGAAGCAAAGTTGTAGGAGTAGACGATCAACAGGTTTTCATCTTGCAGAAACCGTATGCCTTTTCTAAAGAGAGGACAGACAGAACTCCAGGAGGAAGGAGCTACTGGTATAACTAAAACTTCTACTGGGACTAAGAACTAGATCTCTTGTACTAGGACCTTCAATTAAGGCTAAAAAAAAAAAAGGAGTTGTGTGTTTGTCAGAGGTGTAGTTGAAGCAAATTGTTATCTGTTATCTGTGTACTTATCTAGGTGCTTGTCACAGGTGTCAGAAGGGAATTGTTATCTGTGAAATTAACTATGTGGAAAGATTTGCAAAGTAGGGAGAGTGGTTTAGCTAGAAGGAGCCAGGTTAAAACCAGGTATAAATACTGCCCTAGATAGCTTCTGCCAGAGGACAGACAGAACTCCAGGAGGAAGGAGCTACTGGTATAACTAAAATTCTCTACTGGGACTAAGAACTAGATCTCTTGTACTGGGACCTTCAATTAAAGGTTAAAAAAAAAAAAAGAGTTGGTGTGTTTGTCAGAGGTAGTTGAAGTAAATTGTTATCTGTTATCTGTGTACTTATCTAGGTGCTTGTCACAGGTGTCAGAAGGAATTGCTATCTGTGAAATTAACTAAGTTTGGAAAGATTTGCAAAGTAGGGGAGGCTAGCTAGAAGGAGTCAGGTTAAGACCAGATATAAGACTTCCGGTGACGTCAGCGAGCTTATGGCAGCATAATTCCTCGCTCCATCTCCTCCTGAAAACAATCCAAATACATCACCAACAAAAGGGATGTCTTCACCCGCTAAGGCAAAGAAAAATAGAACAGGAAAGCCTCCATCAACCCGATGCAGAAATTAAAAGAAATGATGCAGGAGACTGACGATGTGGCTCTTGGAAGGGAGGCGCTGGAGGGCCTGCAGCATTCGAGGCCCCTGCAGATGAAATCCCAGCAAATCTTGCTGAAATCATAATGCAAACAACGCATACGGTTGCAAAATCGACCAAACACTAAGCGACTTTAGATCAGACCTAAATAGAGTCGACCACAAAACAGAGCAACTGGAACTGTGTTTGAATCAGGACTGTCAGCAAGAGACGGACTGTCACGATCGACTCTTGCTCTAGCTCCCTAGCCAGGACCGAACTCACTCATAGACTAGACGACTTGAAGGCTGAAGCAGAAGGCAAAACATGAGAGTGTATGGGATTCCCAAGGGTCCAAGATAAACACCGAACATAATCTCATTTCTGCAAAAATACTTAAGACAACTGCTCCCATTGCCACAGGACTTAGATCTCACAATGGACCGAGCACATAGGTCCCTGGCTCCCGGCCTAAAAACCCAGGCGAGGCCACGCTCCATCGTTACAAGACTTACCTCCTATCAGGCAAAGGAGGAAATACTCGATTAGCATGGAGGCAAGGGCACTACAATATGAAGGTCACCAAGTAAATATAGACAACGACCATACAACAGCTGTACAGGACGCCTACTTTGGCCGGTTTTGAAGCAACTCCTGCGTGTAATGTCAAAGCACAAGTCCTATCCTGCATGCCTCAAAATCGCCTCGGACAAAGGCGCAAAAATTTTCAAGATGATCTGGCTGCCACACCATTTTGGAGACAATGGGAATCACTGTGCCACCCTAGTTAGGAAAAACTGGAAAAGGATCTGCTCACCTCTGCTTGGAGTGTAGAGCAGAGAGGAACTCCTTGAGCGGCACTACCCAGAGAATCCCACACACGAATCTCGAAGCAGACATCTCGGCCCTGATAAGGCACTTGCGATCCCACTAAATTAGATAAGAGGGCTGCGACATCTTCAAGAGGAGGATGGGGATCCTCTCTAAATGATGAACCGGAATCCAGTTTGGAGACCTGAACTGCAGGGAGAGAAGTGTAATTCTGCTCGTTTTTTCGCCCGCTCTCGTGCTGAAGAAATTTTGGGACGTCTCCTCCCACCCCGCCCGGATGGCCTGGCCCTGCTCTCAACCAGTTCCTTCTTTGGATCCTGCCAATGTTTTTACAGCATTTGAGGCTTCTCCCTTACCGCTACCTGATTTGAAGATCCTTCACAGGCTCTCACGACAGTCGGGCGACTAGCATGCTGCGCTATTGGCACTATGTCGGGGCTCTCTGTGCTAAGCGCGAGACCTCACGCAATTTGACTTACAGAGAGGACTCCGAGGTAATATTGAAGACTGCTTCACATGGAATCTCAGTCACAGAGAGCCACATTCTAGTCTGATGGGTGAAGCTTCTTCCTGACTGTGCATGTGGTAACCTGCTGACTGGGATCTGGCTGGACTTGGGGGGTCTCTTAAATTAATAGGCTTATCTCCTGAACTCCAGAGTAGGAGGAAGGCTTTCCCTTGTTAAGCAATGTCCCTGTGCCACTATATTGTTCAATGTTGAAGCTAATATGATCTGACCTTATGAAGACCTTTTGGGTCCACTGAGGCAGCATCATGCAAATGTTTAGTTAATAGGATCTATATGATCCAGCTGTTAGATTAGCTATTATGGACGTTCTCCTCTCTGTACTCATTCGATGCTTTCTACAGTGGCGCACTGGGCTGGAGGTTTTCCCTGGGGTGGCCTGGGGCGAGGGAGGATGAGAGGCTTGCCTGGGCTCGTTTACCCTATAGGGAGGTCTGGGACTCCAGGGCCCCGGATCCGGTGTGCTAGTTCAGAGCCAGCTCTGTGGCCGGGGCCTTAGGCCACTGTGCTGAGTTGCCACCTAAACTAAACGTGCCAAACTCTTAACACACTGAGGGAAAAAAAATTTAATGTTGTTGAGAACTATATAGTTCTACTCGGTGCTGGCCTTTGAGGGGCAATCTACCAGGCAGGGTCTCGTGACCCTACTGCCATACTTACCGCCAAGGCATACTTTTGGGAATCATCCTAACTAAGGTTAAGTGATTTTTTTTTTCCAGAGATGGAGGATGATTGTATTACATAGTCAGTAATTAACTAGCAGGGACATTGCTTCTTAGACAGTCCTGCTTCTGATTTACAATGGCCAAAATTGTCACAAGGGTGAAACTAGTTGACCTGCTACAGATCCACATGGATCTTGAGGAGACAGGGCTAATGTTGTTGTTGCGAATTGCTGGACTTTAGGGCTTTCCCACTAGGGATTACCCCCTGGGAGAGAGAGGATGTCACGCCACTATCTTGGAGTTCCCTTCTAGTTATCGCATTTGCGATTGCCCTATGGCTAGAATTCATCACCAGCCCTCCCTTGGAAGTCTAATGATATCCACATGAGCACGGGGTTCGGCGAGTCTTAAAGGACTCATCTGCCTCAGTTCCTGTCAAGCTCGGGACCTCATTTGAGGACTGGCCGAGCATATAATTTGACCCATGGTTGGGAGTTTGTTTTACTGTTGAAGGTACTATATATAAGTTTGCAGTTGATGTTGCTGATTAAGTTATCTGGTACTTAATTGCCAAGGAAAAAGCAAAACTACCAGACAAGTTTGTACATACATCTCTCCCTCTTGCTCTCAGAAAGTGTAACTATGACAAATTTAATGATTAATCAGAATGTAAAGGTACTCTCCTATAACATTAATGGATGCTCCAGTCCAGTGAAGAAAAACAAATATTGAAGTATATTGCCAGACAAATTGCGAGGTGAATTTCTTGCAGAAACCCATATCACCAGCTGAGGCTCTAAAGTTGAAGACCAAGTCCCATCCACACTTGTTTTATTCCTCACTGGAATCAGGATGAAGGAGGGGTGGCTATCTTGCTCTCAGCGTCCTTCCCATTCGAACAGGAAAATAAGTTAAGTAGGACACGGGGCCAGGTATATTATGGTGGTAGGCAAAGTGCAGGATACCCCAGTAACCCTGGTAAATGTTTATGCTCCTCCAGGTTCCCCACGGCATTCTCACGCCTCACTTACCCAGCTTGTGGCGGAGAGGTCAAGGGTGTGCTAATCATGGGTGGAGACTGGAACTTGGTCTGGGACAGAAATCTGGACACCACTTCAAGCATCCAAAATCCAGAGTACCGTAAAGCAAGGGAAGTCAAGCAGACTCTGAACCAAATAGGACTAGTGGATATTTGGCGGAGAGGTACCCTAGGGCAAGGGACTACGTATTACTCACCCAGGTTTAAGGTTTTCTCCCGACTTGACACGCTTTGTTACTTTCAAAGAGTGTAGGTCTAGTTTCCTTCAATGTGGGTGGGTACTTCTACCTCTCGGATCATAATCCAATATTCCTAGAGGTTGTCCTTTCGCTCCCCAGGAAAAGACTCACTGGAGACTTAATACATCTTTACTTCGAGACAAGTTGTAAGCAATCTTAAACAACATAGCTGAAAACACTACACCGGAATGACACCACAAATTATATGATATGCTGAAAGCCACAGTCAGGGACAACTGATACACATAGCTGCCCAAAAGAAAAAGACCGCTTATCGCAACAACAGAGCCTCCTCACAAAACTTGCAGAGCTGGAGACCCATCAGAAAACCAAATGGGATAAACAAAGAGACTCTGAGCTCAGATCTCTGAGGGCCGAACTCAGAAACCCAGAAAGATCAAATAGAGAGGAATTCTTCTTCCTCAAGCAGAAGTAATATGAGGGAAGTCCAGGGCACTAGGCTCTTGGCGGTCTGCTTGAGACAATTCACAGCCAGAGCCACAGTTACCAAAATCATCTCCCGACCACTGGTCACTTAACTAATAAGACTGAGCAAATTGCAGAAGCCTTTGTCTCTTATTATACTAAGCTGTACACTCCATGAGCTCAGCGCCCCTCAGAGAGTATAGAATATCTTAAACTCTGCCTCTCCTACACTCACACAGGAAAAGGCCAAGCCCTAGTTAAACCAATTACCCAGACAGAAATATTAAATGCCATTAGAGATCTGAAAGGAGGAAAGTGCCCTGGTCCGATGGCATGCGCTGAATTTTATAAACCTTTGCATCAGAGACACTTCCACTGCTGGCAGATGTCTTCTCAGAGGTATGGCAGGAGGCAACCGTCCCCATCCCGGCATAACCATACTTTCATACTATGTTAGTGTAAGCAAGAAGGCAGAAGCTCATGAAGTTTTATACTAATCTAGTACATAATAGGAGCGGTCATACCCATTACATATATAGACTATCCAATCTATTTTTAAAAGCCATATGCCAAAAGAAAATAAGGATCCCGCCGTGTGAATCAGGACGTCAATCTCGCTCCTAAACTCAGACTATAAGATATCCACTTTGATTCTTGCATCCAGACTGAATCTTTTACTCCCAGAGCTCATTAACCTAGATCAATCAGGATTTGTTCCGGGCCAATCAGCGATTAATATAGTTGACTTCATTCATCTGCCCCGCCCTGCCTGCCTCATGAGTTTAGACGCTGAAAAGCTCTTCAACAGGGTTTTTGACTTTCTATTTTTAGTACTGGAACAGATGGGTTTTCCACAGATCTTTATTGATAGCATTAAGTCATTATATTCTGGACCACAAGCATATGTCAGAGTGAATGGAGGAATCTCTTAAAGGTTCACTTTAGGTAGGGGTACACAGGGCTGCCCCCATCCCCCTCCTATTTGCTTTATATATAGAGCCCTGGCTGAAGCTATACGCACAACAACAGTGGTACAGGGAATTGAGGTTGGTGGTCAACAGAGGAAAATATCCTTATATGACGATGTCCTGCTATGCATGTCCCATCCGAGTCCTCAATCCCTCAGATATGGTCAGTTCTATCAGAATTTGGCAGACATTCCGGTTATGCCTCAATAAAACTAAACTGAGGTTCTGTGTTTTTATTATTCCCTCACAAGATTGTAGAGTTTCTACCACTTAAATGGTCAGCGGATAAAATGAGATACCTGGGAGCCTGGCTAACTAAACATAATTCCCAACTTTTTAAGGCCAATTATGTTCCACTCTTTACTCAAGTTAAAAGACCTAGATAAGTGGGCCTTAATAAACCTTCCACTATACTTAAGAATACAGACAATTACTATGAATGTTCTCCTAGGTACTTATACTTGTTCCAATACTTACCAACCTTTATATCTAAAATACATTTCCAAGCTTGGCAAAAGTAATTGTAAAGTTTGTATGGAACAACAGAAGACCTAGAGTAAATATTCATATTCTCCAATTGAGTAAGGCAAAGGAGGTAGATCCTTCCTGACCTGGAGGACTATTACCTAGCCACGCAAATTAAAAGAGCCCTACAGTGGTCTATCCCTACATATACTGCTAATTGGAAGGAAATGGAGAGAGATGAGGAAGAAGAGCGAGGCCCACTACCGGAGTCCGCTTACATAAGTGAATACTACTAGAAATGACCCCACCCTTCCTATTGACTGTTAGGGACACTGTAAGGGCGACTTGCAGAGCCTGGCAAAAATATAAACTAAAACCCTCACTTTGGCCCCTACATAGGCTATCATGGGATCCAGCCTTTACCCCGTCCAGATTAGACCACACTTTCAGAGTCTGGGAGACTGGGCCTGATTTACATTAAGCAGTTCCTGGCAGGGGATGGTATACTGGACTGTGACTCTTAAAGACAACTTTGCCTACACAATATCGACCATTTTCGATACTTACAGGTCAGGGACTATATTTCTTACTGCTTTCAAACAACATGAAGTCTTGCTATATTATGACTATTACGCAAAACCGATCGGTTCAGGCTCTGTCTATGGTAATCGTAAGTAATAGATAGGGTTTTTCTGTGTGGAACTTGTAAGTATTATCGGTTCGGTTGAACCGATCGAGTTGTATTTAAATATAAGTTTAAAGCCTTTAAGGCTTTTTAGAGGCGGTTCCCGGTTCTTATCGGTTCTAAAAACGGATTTCATTACGCTTTTTTCCAGGACCCGTGACACGGTTTGGAACATATAAGGGTGTCTCGCCTGGCACTGCCATCAAAAGGGCAAGTTGGTTGGTTAGGCTGGCATCATGTCTGAGAAACCCAAAAGAAAACCGGCCCACTGGTTTCAACACTGCAGTGTCTGTGGGGAAGCCTTTGCCAAGGCTGACCCACACACTACATGTGTCTATTGTCTGGGGTTTGACCACCCCAATTCAGACTGCCAGATTTGTAAAATTTCCTGCAGCCACCCTGGACAAGAGAGTGGGCAGGCTCAGGAACGGAGGCCAAAGTCCGCTGACCGGATGGCCAGCCGGTTCGGTGCCAGCCGAACGGAGGTCTCTCTGACCAGGCGAGACTTCCTCGAGCAAGCAGCTGGCTCTGAGGAGCCAGTTCCAGCAAAGAATTTAAAAATCAGCAGGTTTGGAGTCCAAAACCCTTCTCCCAACTGTTGCTGAGATAGCCAGGGCAATACAGATTGTCCAGTCCTGTCCTCGGTTCCCTCCGAACCGCCACTGTCTGGCAAAAGGTCGGTTCGGTCGGTTCCAGTGGTTCAGGATTATGATATAGAAGAGTTCTATGAACCAGAGGAGGGGATGAGGATTATGATCAGTGTGAATGTGACTTTGAAAGTCTGGATGTGCCCATAGAACCGGACATCTCCCCAGACAGACCTTCAGGTGAGTCTCCCTAGGCTTTCTGAGTCCTTCCCATTTTTGTTTTATAAAAGTTGCTGAGACCCTCCAGCTTCCCTTAGAGGAGGCTTTGGATGAGCACGAGGAGCCTGACTATGTGGAGATGATGGATATCCCAGAGTCCAGGAGGTTGTCCATCCCTTACATAAATCTTTTAGAAAACAAACAATAAAAATTTTAAAAGCTCCTAATTCTGTGCCTCCTGTGGATAAAAAGATGGACAGGAGGTACACTTTGTCAGGTCCTGATACAGATTTTCTTTCATAGCAATGCAGTCATGTTAGTAGTTCAGGCTGCAGCCTGTGATAAAGCTAATATTCCACTGGCTTCACATCCTCCTGACAAGGAGTCCAGGAAGATTGATGCCATGGCCAAAAACAATACATGGCAGCATCCTTGGGACTCAGACAAGCTAACTATATGGCTTATGTTGCAAGATACCAGAAATCTAGATGGGATACTGTCATGGCCTTAGCCAAACAGGTCCCTGGCCAGCTCAAAAGGAGCTGGAGCAGGTGGCTCTTGATGGTATTGAGGCATCTAAGGTGCAATTCCATGCTGCAGTGGATTCTAATGATGTATCCTCTAGAGTCATGGCTACATCTGTGGCTTTTCGGAGATTGGCCTGGCTTCAGGTGTACTACTTTGTCACAGGATACCCAGTCTAAGGCTATGGATTTTCCTGTGGTGGGCAATTCTCTGTTTGGGGAGCAGACAGAGAATTATATGAAAAATGGATGAATATAGAACCACTTACAGGAGTGCACAAGCCAAGGACGGCAAGCCACTCCTCAGAGGCAGCTCGGTAGGGGTAGGCCTTTTCACAGGCCTTTTACCAGACTCAGGCCCTCCTCTTCAGCCTATGTACAGAGGGGTTCTTCAGAGGGAGAGGCAGACGGGTTCGAGCAGGCCTACCATAGACAGAGCCTGAACCGATCGGTTTTATGTAATAGTCATAATATAGGAAGACTCCATTAGAAGAAACAACATTACTAAGGTGAGTAATTTTTTCTTAGAGCAGATTCACAACCTGACAGGGTGGCTCCTTCATTGAAAGCCTCTACACAATACTGACCTTGCAGAAAACATCAGGTCTCATTTCTATTCTGTATAAAGCCCTGATGTGTTTAAAGCGAGATCACTTAGATAAAGTAAAATTGAGATGGAGGGAGGATGGGGAGTAGGCTCACGGGAGTCAATTGGGTTCAGTATTTCAGCTGGCACCCAAGAACCACTTGTTCCCCACTTTGGCAGAGTTCAGTTGGAAAGTAATCGTTTCTCCTCACTTCTCTTTTAGCTGAGTAAAAGAATCCCTGAAAGACATCCGACCTGCTGGAGGTCATGCGGGAAACACAAGCAGGCTATCTACATGTTTTTGGTTGTGTCCATGGCTTGGGTCTTTCTGGAAGGACGCCTCAGGCACTTACTGACCTGTTTGCTTTAGATGTTCCATTGGACTGGCCAAGCCTGATACTAGGGAACTTCCCAGAATCTGTTGGAGCGGATGCAGTTTATCTTGGGCCCTCCTTCTGGCAGCAGCACACAAATCCATTACCCGATTGTGGCTGAAAACGATTCTCCCACCGGTAAGCACCTGGATACACCTGGTCCAGGAAATTGCAGAAATGGAAGAACTAACTTATAAGATAAATCATAGAACACAAATTTATGTCTGGAGATGGGCGAGGTGGGAGATCTGGCGAGAAACATTTAATGCCTCGTCTAACCCCTTGTTACCAGGTTACTAGAATCCCAGTAAGACCTAGTGGTAGGCAAGGAGGCAGATTGTGAAACTCCAGTGAAATGGGTTTCACAGTATCACTCTGTTCTCAGTCTCAGCTGAGACTGAGAGATACATCACCATAGAACTGTCGAGCTGCATAAGCCACATTGGAATCTGCAGCAGAGGGAGTGAGATAGAACGTTAGGAGATTTCAAAGGCAGTCTTCTGTTTTGTTTTGAGGAGAAGGAAGTGAGTTCCTGTTTACCTTTTGAAAGAGAAGGTCAGTGTCCAGTTTCAAGTGGTGGAGACCGCTGTCCAGGTCTCAGTGCTCCCTTTCTCCGGGGAGAAAGTAAGTATCCCTCTGTGGATTCCAGGGCAATCCCTAATGTCTGCTAAAGGAAGAAAGCTGCCTTTTTACAGTTCTGTTTGGTCTGACAAGTGGAAGAAGTTGTAATTCCTCTGCTCTGTGGGGCACCTGCAAGACGAAAGGGTGAGTATTTTGCTCTAATTTGAGAGGGCAAACAATGTGTTTCTTCAGTTTGGGAAATGTGAAGAAAGCTGAGATTTGGACTACTATTTGGGAGGCCTATTGTACTAGGACAAACAAATGGAGTAGTGTCAAAATCTAAAGTTTGTATGAATTCAAGTAATGTTGTAGAGGGGTGCTACAGTCCATCCACCTTTTAATCTACATTTCGAAGTTTTAGTTTCTCCAGAGAAATGGCCGGGTATGGGCTGTGGGAGCTGGAGGTGGGCAAACCCCCATCTTTAGTAACCAGGTCCACCTCTACCGATTTCTGCTGTGATTGCTACTTGCCTTATGCGCCTGGCCAGTGATGAGGTAGGTACCCAGACGTGGGTCGCAACTTGGAAAATCTCTAGGAGTTGCAGACTCTAAGTGGTGTGGGGAGCCACAACTTGGGAAAAGAATTCTCCTTGTTTGATGGGAGTCAGAAGGAAGTAAGAAGAAAATCTTCTAGGAGTCGCAGACTCTAAGTGGTGTGGGAGCCACAACAAGTAAAATTGAGTTCATTCTTTAAATGGACCGTCGGTCAAGTGGCCGGCAGGGGAGCCGGGCCAGTCGGGCTGTGTATCCAAAGTGCATGCAAGTCCGGCTGTGTACCTGGTGGGTCCAGAGCCTGAAATTAGTAAAATGGGTTCATTCTTTAAGTGGACCGCCTGGTAGTCTCCAGTCTGCATTATCAGTAAACGAGCCCTTGGGAGTCCATCTGTGCTTTGTTGTGTTCAGCTAGTTATGAATAAAAGCCACACTGAAAAATCCCAATCCTGGTTCTGGACATTACAGTTATTGCTTCCTGTGTTCGGATTTACTTGGTGCCCTGTACAGAGTAGCCAAACCTAGGTCCCTTGTGCCAGGTAACCTCATCCTCCCAACCCAGGTCCCCACCCAGGTATTGCTGCCAACGCCAACAGCATGCCACCTGTCATTTTAGTAAAAAGGCAGGGTGAGGGGTTGCAAAATGGAGGCACCGCTTTGGGATTTGTTCGGAAGGAAGGTGTTTGGGCAAGGAGGCTAGCGCTTTGGCTATCTGGCAGTGGTAGCCCAAAAAGCTGAAGCAATTTCCTAGTGTGTTGCTGTGTGCTGTGAATCTTGTGCCGCTGTTTAAAAATGCCAAATGTTTACCAAGGAGCTGTAAAGCCAAAGAGTGTGCCCTTGTCCTGCATCAAAATTGTTTACAGCGTTTTTGTCAACTTTAAAAATGAACTGTGGTAAATAAAAGTGTGGAAAACTAAGGGTAGCAACAGAGAAATTATGCCCTGGACGTTTGAAATGCTTTTAAAATGAATTCTGTGAAGGAAACATAGAAACATAGACTTTGACGGCAGATAAGGACCGCTAGGCCCATCTAGTCTGCCCATTTCCCTACCTACAGGATAGGCCGAGATCCTAGTTAACCAACAGCCTATTTCTTCCTACAGGCACCCAAGGAAAGTGTGGAAAACTAGGGGTAGCAACAGACAAATTATGCCCTGACGTTGGAAATGCTTTCTGTGTAAATGGAGAGACTGCAGAGTTAATGGCAATGTTACATGGTTAAAATGGGCTCCCACCGTGGAGTCAGTTGAAGAAGAAAAAAAGTGCATTTTACAGTTTAAATTTGCCTGCTCGACGATCGCCATGAGGAGAGGAGCCCTCGCGAGGAAGAAGAGGCTCATTTGCATGGTGTTGTGTGGTTGGTCAGATTGCCATTAGTCCCACCCTCAGCCAGCTCTTCTGAGACTGCCTCAGCATTCGAGAGGGAGACAGAGTGTAGTGCGTGTACTGGCAGTGGAGGAGCGTCACAGGATTCAAAGCGCTGTAAACAGTAAAAAAGTGACTTTTGAGTTTAAAGTCGGGCTCAACCCGCAAAGTGATCGTGAAAATAGTGAGTTTGGTGTTAGAAAGCGACGATCGCTGAGACTGCCCGCCTGCTTTGTGTTCAGAGGCCTTCAGAGAACTGGCTTCAGGCCTTTTACCCCATCGCAGCAAGCTGCTACTGATAACAGTAAGTAAACAACTAAGAAACTGCTCAATCAGTGATTTTCAGTAATGCCTATAAAATGTGTGTGTGCAGCAGTGTAGTCGCTTGCAAGTAATGACTGTGTGAAGTCCTGCCAGCAAGTGCAAGTCTGTAAAGCCATTGAATGTGTGCATGGAAGTAAATTAGCCTCAGTTTAAAGTTTGCAGCCAGAGAGAGACTGTGGGTTGTAGCAAATGCAACACTAGTAGAAGCAGGCAATCCTGTGCTGAAACCTGAAGTTTTAAGGGATTGTGAATTAAATAAATGTTACCAGCATGTGAAAAGTCCAAGGAAAATCCTGTCAATGTGTGTGAAGCCAGATCAGAGCAAGTTGTGCAGTTTGAGTGAAAGTTATCAGTAGTGGTGTAAATCGGCGCAGTGGCTTGACCCAGATTCTAAATGTTGATGCACAGGAGTGCTGCCACCATTACAGGGTGGGGTAGTAAAGTAAACACAGCAGCAAGAGGAGCCATTTTAAAGCTACAGAGTGTGTTCATTAAAGTGGGACTTTCAGTTACAGTGAACTTTTGTTTATTTTTCTGCAGTTATGGCCTTAGGACCTGCTACATCCGGATCATGCCCGGTTGCAGTAACAGCAGCAGTAAATAGACTGAGAGATATTGAAAAGTCGTGCTGTGGAGGGCAACTGCCTCCTGATGTGGCAATTCCTAATTATCCAGTGCATGTATGCCAAATATGCTTGAGTGCTGGAAGGGATGTCTTCATGATTCCTCACTGTGCTGGATGCCTTCAAAAATATGGCTTGTATAAAGCGCCTCAATTCTGTTGGCTCCACATGGACAAAATTCAGGAATCTGCAGTTGGCAGCACACAGCACCAAGCGAGCCTGTGGAAGGAGGTCCCTTGGGGTGGCACAAAAGCTAGAGGGTGCAGAGTTAGAGACTGAACCTGAAGTTGAAGTTTTGGATGCTGGATCTCAGAAAGAAAGTTCGGATAAAGCATCAATAGACCCCTGTGGGGGCTCAGCCCAAGTCTCTTAGGTGAAGATGAGATGCGGGAGGCTCTTGAATGGGAGGTGTCAACCTCTGCGCCTAGTAGTGAATGGATAGTCTCGGGGTGAGAACGACTGCTCACTCCTGGGCTCAGATCCTCAGTGAAGAGGAAGATGAGGGGAACCTATGTGGCCTTGTGAAAAGGAACAGGTACACAGCCTCAAGATCTTGCCTCGAAGGTATGTGTTGAAGAAGGTGGTGATGCCACTGCCCTGGCTTTACAAGAGGAAGAGTCAGGGATCCGTTTTAATTTCTTTGAGAATGAGCTGGCAGAACCAGGACTGGCCACCCCAAGCCAGGCCAGCAGTCTCAGATTGACCAAAGCAAGTAAAGAAGAGAGACTGGTCTGTAGAAAGGCCAATGAAATCTATGGTATGACCTTTCCTACCTTTCCTCGAAAAGTCTGGGTGGAGATTGAGGACTGCAGGAAATCCTGGATCTGGGATGAAGCAATGAAACATGTGCATCCTGGGGCCAACCAGCATGTAAAGGATAGACTGTTCCACTAAAAGTATACGCAGTGGAAGAGAGGCAGGACACTGTTTATGGACAGAGTGAGAGTGGTGGACGGAGAGGGACGGAAGTCTCCCACTGTGTGAGTTATGTGCGCCCAGACGGGGTAATAATTCAAGCCCCTGACCCCGGTACTATTGGCCCCAGTGCAAGGACCTCCCGCAATTAAGCCCAGGCTCACAAAATTGGAGAGCCGAGCAGTGGTAGTCAATACTGCCACACCAGACTGTGAAGTGCCCTTATTGATCCACCAATATGAATAACTGGGACTCAGGTGCTCCACATTCATCAGTCTACAGTGTACTGTCCTGTCCAGCAACCATCTACTGGCCCACCAGATGACTTCAGATCCAGAGAGGACACCATCCCAGCTGTTTCCTGTTCATCGCCTGGTAATCGGATGACGCCGGACCAGCTGTTTTTCTTTTTGTTCCTGTTCTAAGGTTCTGTCTCCAGAGATGACATCAACCCAGCTGTTTCAGATGTGCTTCCTGTGGTTCCCGGAAGATGTCCGTCCAGCTGTATCAGAAGAAATGCTGCCAGGGAGAGAGTTCGGCTGCGGACCAGGTTCAGGCAGATTCTTGTACTACAAATGGCTGGTAAGTCCGAAACCTTTTCTATCTTTATGACATTGCAGTACACACCCTACACTACAGACTTCAAAATGTGTGAATTGTCCGCAAAGACTCTCCCTTGGGACTTTGGCCTTTTAGAACTGTGCTTCACGGGCTCCGGCCCAGGAGAGACTCTTTATTGGACTAGCCTTGGGCCTTGTGGTCACTAGTTGGGACTTTTAGGGCACTCCATCCCCCAAATTTGTATTGTAAATAATGTCATTGTTGTATTCTAATGTAAATACTGTTTTTCTACCTTTTTCTAAAAAATCTTTTGGGATTGTTCAGTGTTTTGTATGGTAGGGGTTGTTTAGGTAGACTGTGTATGCGTATTAGGAGCGCTTGTTTTGTCTTTTCTTACAGGTGTTCCTGGGAAGACAGAAGAGAAGACCAGAAGAGGAGGAGGGCTTATTGGAGTTCCTCGTCAGTGCTTTATTGTGTAGAAATTTAAAGTACTGTGTTGTTATTGTTATGGTTGTTACTGTATTAACCCTTTTCCTTCCACAGGTGTGGTTGTGGGGGTAGGGAGGAGGCAGTAATTGGTATTTTAATGGTGTGGTTGCAGGTTGCCCAAGGTCGGGAGGTCCCTGGGTTGTTTTTGTTTTGGAATGTTATGTTAGAGGCAGATAGGTTTTCCCTAGAGGGTTAGGGGGATGGACAGGCTGTGGCCCTGACCTGCAGTAGGGACCGCAGTGCTGATCTATCAGGACTATGCTCTGATAGTTCTACCCAGAGCCACTAGGTGTCCATAGTAAGTGGATAGTGTAGAGGCTGATATGTCAGCTACAGGCCTCTAGGCCCTTAGTGTTGCCTGCCTGTGCTTGCACATGGTAGGAGGCCTGATCACCCACCTCCAGGTAGCACATAGGGTGGGATGGCTTAAGGCAGGTGCATAATGACTGGGGACAGTCATTTTCCTGGTCAAGGATACAGTGTAACCCCTTGTTACCCCGGGTTACTAGGAATCCCAGTAAGACCTAGTGGTAGGCAGGAAGGCAGCTTGTGAAACTCCAGTTAAATGGGTTTCACAGTGTTCACTCTGTTCTCAGTCTCAGCTGAGACTGAGAGATACATCACCATAGAACTGTCGAGCTGCATAAGCCACATTGGAATCTGCAGCAGAGGGAGTGAGATAGAACGTCTGGGAGATTTCAAAGGCAGTCTCTGTTTTGTTTTGAGGGAGAAGGAAGTGAGTTCTTGTTTACCTTTGAAAGAGAAGGTCAGTGTCCAGTTTCAAGTGGTGGAGACCGCTGTCCAGAATCTCAGTGCCCCTCCGGGGAGTAAGTATCCTCTGTGGATTCCAGGGCAATCCCTAATGTCTGCTAAAGGAAGAAAGCTGCCTTTTTACAGTTTCTGTTTGATCTTAAAAGTGGAAGAAGTTGTACTTCGCCTGTGGGGCACCTGCAACGAAAGGGTGAGTGTTTTGCTCTAATTTGAGAGGGCAAACAATGTGTTTCTTCAGTTTGGAAAATGTGAAGAAGTATGGGATTTGGCCTACTATTTGGGAGGCCTATTGTACTAGGACAAACAAATGGAGTAGTATCAAAATCTAAAGTCTGTATGAATTCAAGTAATGTTGTAGAGGGGTGCTACAGTCCATCCACCGTTTAATCTACATTTCAAAGTTTTAGTTTCTCCAGAGAAATGGCGGGTATGGGCTGTGGGGCCGGAGGTGGGCAAACCCCATCTTTAGTAACCAGGTCCACTCTACCGATTTCTGCTGTGATTGCTACTTGCCTCATGCACCTGGCCAGTGATGAGGTAGGTACCCAGACGTGTCGAAATTGGAAAATCTCTCTAGGAGTTGTAGACTCTAAGTGGTGGGGAGCCACAACTTGGGGAAAGAATTCTCCTGTTTGATGGGAGTCAGAAGGAAGTAAGAAGAGAATCTATGTAAGGGTCGCAGACTCTAAGTGGTGTGGGGAGCCACAACAAGTAAAATTGGGTTCATTCTTTAAATGGACTGCAGGCAAGTGGCCGGGCAGGGAGCTGGGCCAGTCGGGCTGTGTACTCATCCAAAGCACATGCAAGTCCGGCTGTGTGCCTGGTGGGTCCAGAGCCTGGAAATTAGTAGAAATGGGTTCATTCTTTAAGTGGACCGCCTGGTAGTCTCCAATCTGCATTATCAGTAAACGAGCCCTTGGGGTCCATCTATGCTTTGTTGTGTTCAGCTAGTTATGAATAAAAAGCCACACTGAAAATCCCAATCCTGGTTCTGGACATTACAGTTATTGCTTCCTGTGTTCGGATTTCACTTGGGTTCCCTGTGCAGAGTAGCCAAACCTAGGTCCCCTTGTGCCAGGTAACCTCATCCTCCCACCCAGGTCCCCACTAAGTATTGCAAGCGCTAACAGCATGCCACCTGTCGCTTTGATAAAAAGGCAGGGGTGAGGGGTTACACTTGAATTCTAGTCAGACTCCTTGAAGTCTTTTTCTCAACTTAATACTCTTTAGCTTGGAAACAAGTGCTCTTTTAACTCAGAGTAAGTGGAGGTGAGCTTGCTTATAGGATGGCCCATCTAGTTATGGGAAGAGTACAACTCAATGGATTTGTTAGAGTCACTAATTTAAAAATGTCTGTAGAGAAGAGGATTCTCTGTTTTATACTTCAGCTTTGTAAAATAGAAGTGAAACTGTCTGGCCTATTATTAAATGTACCTGATGGTTGTCAATAAACTTAAATAAAAAAAAAAAAAGACCAGATATAAATACTGCCCTAGATGGCTTCTGCCAGAGGACAGACAGAACTCCAGGAGGAAGGAGCTACTGGTATAACTAAAACTTCTCACTGGGACTAAGAACTAGATCTCTTGTACTGGGACCTTCAATTATGGTAAAACAAACAAACAAAAAAAGGAGTTGGTGTGTTTGTCAGAGGTAGTTGAAGTAAATTATCTGTTATCTGTGTACTTATCTAGGTGCTTGTCACAGGTGTCAGAAGGAATTGTTATCTGTGAAATTAACTAAGTGGGGTTCACTTTGACGGCTTTACCATCTTTGCCACCACCATCCCAGCCTGTCTCTTAGAGGGATTTGACGGTTCAAGAAGCAGGCATGGTTTCCCATGCTTTTGTCTCTCAGCTCCATCCCTAGCCTAAGCCCAGGCCTTCTGTCCTGTCCTCCTCTGGCATGGGGGTCCACAGGAGCATCTCCTCTGTTTGTCCCTTCTGCCAGTGACTCCTGCCTCGACGTGGCCTCTGTGGTACAAACTGTTTTGGAGGTCTTAAAGCCATGGAACAACCTCCTCCACAACCAAGTGGGTGTGCCCCAAGCCGCTGCCTCCATCCTCTTTTCAGCCACTGGGTGAGGGGAGCTTGATGATTTTGAGGAGCTGGAAGATTAGGATCTGATTGATGATGATGGGGTGCACACCCTTCTAGTGCCTCTATTTTGTCCTCACTGGACAAGGATCCAGGGCTCTATACCCTTGCTGTCCCCTGATGACCCTAGTTTCATGGACATTATGGCCCCAGTTACAACAGGTCATGGGATTCACCACCACTGATCAGGACAGGCACCGCCAAAATTTGGCAGAGTACTTGGATTTACTGAGGACCTTGCCATTGTGGTTCCTCCTTATCCAGGCCTACCAGGATGCCAGTCTTTGCAGCTTGGCACCACTCTTCCATGATCCCTCCAGTTCCTAAGAAGGTGGATCAGCTTACCAGGCTCCTACTGACCACTTTTTGCCGCTGCTCCACAGGCAGATTCGTAGTCACTCAGGTGTTGCGCATGATCGACCTAGTGTCCTAAGCATTTGAGCTCTTTACCTCCAAACAGAGAATCCAGAAAACTGGATCTGATGGGGAAATGGGTCTATGCCTCATCCACCCTTGTGATGCATATTCTAAATTATATGGAGCATATACTGAAGTACCAAAAACCTTTTGGACCCCGCTCGAAATGGCAGCCAAACTTCCCAGTCCACTGAAATGGACCAATTGCTGACTACCCTAAAGACAGGTACTATCTATCCAGGCATCTACTCTGTGCAGGTTATGATGCTGTGGATACCTCTGCCAGTACCTCAGCGATGGCATTACCCTTACGACATGCCTGGCTCGTGTTTCTGGCTTTACCCCAGATGTGCAACAAAGACCATCATGAATGCTCCCTTTAGTGGGCACAAACTGGTTCAGACAGAGAACCCATTCTAAATGACTTACAGGCCTCAGGCCACATGTCTGTATGGTGCACATGATGCATATGTTCTTCACAGCCTACTTCACAGAGTAGGCCCTACCAGTCCTTTTAAATTTTGGAGAGCTTCTTGCCAGTGGATACAGCCCATCAGGCCACCAGGGGCTGTCAACAGGCCCAACCTCTTGGCTGTCCTCTGCCACCACCTCCAAGGGTGCCAGGCTGCCACTGCTGCGTCGCAACCACCACCCCAGTCCTTTTGACTCCTCAAGCAGCTTCCCCTGCCCTCCTCTGCAGGCCTCAGAGGCAGTGGGTGGTTACTTCTAGCTACATTTTGAGACCTGGCAATGGATCACATAAGACTAATGGGTCCTACAGATTATTTATATGGGTCATACTCTGAAAATGACTACCACTCCCCCTACACCTACCTCTGCTCTGTCCTGTCCTCCACACCTTTTCCTGTGCTACTGGAGGAACTCCTTCTTTGATCTGGAAACAAGTGGTCCAGCCAGTCCCTCCCAACGATTTGAGCAAGGGCTTCTGCTCCCATTTCTTCCTGGTGCCCAAATGCACATGCGGTCTTCACCTACTCCTGGACGTCAGAGACCTCAGTTGGTTCATCTAATACAAAAAATTTGCGTAGTCACCTTAATGACAGTCCTGCCTTTTCTAAATCAAGGGGACTGGTTTTGCATCCTTGACATGAAGGATGCCTATCTTCATATCCAGATTCATCTAGCCCATCGTCAGTACCTCCGGTTCCAGCTCCTTGACATCCATTACCAGTTAAGCGCCCTGCCCTTCGGACTATCCTCAGCACCACAGGTCTTCACTAAGTGCCTGGCGGTCGTAGCCACTGCTGTTCATCGCCAGGGTCATTATGTGTTCCCATACCTGGACGACTGGCTTATCAAAGCTTTATCTCGAGAAGGGTTGCACACTCCTCACCTACACCCTTGAGCTCTTCCGGGATGTCGGCATCACTGTCAGTGTCAAAAGTCCCACCTGGCGCCATCCCAATGCCTCCACAGTATCGGATACTGCTCAAGTTTGGGTCTTTCTGCCAGAAGATAGGTGTTAGAAGCTCATCTCCTTGCCCGGCAGTGTTTTATCGCTCCCCAGATCACTCTGCGCCAGTAATATGCTCTCCTCGGTCACATGGCCGTGACCATTTCCATCAGTACCATGCTCACTTGCACATGTGCCCGGTCCAGCAGGCTCTGAACCACCAGTAGGACCAAAAACAGGGGACTTCGATGGACTCCATCCGAGTGACCCCTGCCCTCTGCCAGGCCTTTCATGGTGGCGCAGTCTGATGCACCTACAGCGCAGGGTGCCCTTTCTTCCCACTCCCCCAACCCAAACCTCACCACAGACGCCTCTGCTCTGGGTTGGGGCACCCACCTTGGTCTACATCAAACACAGGGACTCTGGGGCCCAGATGCTTATATTTCACATAAACCTTCTGGAGATGCGGGCTATCCATTCTGGCCCTTCAGGCCTTCCAACTGCTCCTTGTTCCGGACCCTACTAGTCCTAACGGACAGTACCTATGTTGTATATTACATCAACAAACAAGAACGCGAAATCACAAGCTCTATGCCAAGAAGCCATGGAAGTTTGGACATAGGCTCTAGCTCTCCAACTTCATCTATTGGCAGTACACATTCCTGGAGCCCAGAGCGTCCTTGCAGATCACCTCAGCCGTCACGCACAGGCTTACGAATGGACTTTGACGATGACCGCTCTCCAAGACATATTTTCTCTGTGGGGCATTCCGACATTGATTTATTCACCTCTCCAGACAATCACCATCTTCCCCACTACTGCTCCATCATTCCAGACTCACAGGGCAAATCTCTGGATGCCCTGTCCCTCTCTTGGCACATGCACTTTATATGCCTTCCCACCAGTTCCTCTCTCCTCCAGCAGGTTCTGCTCAAACTCCAGCTGGAGCCAGCATCCATGATTCTTGTCTCCCCGACAGATCTGGTTCCTCCTCCAGCAACTGTTGGTCACTGATCCTTCCCTACCCCTCCAACCAGACCTACTCATGCAGAACCGGGGAACTCTTCTTCATTCTAATCTCCAGTCTCTGCATCTTTCTTGGCTCTTGAGGATGTCTTCATAGCTCGGCAACACATGTCTGCCTCTGTGGTCACCGTTCTGCTGGCCTCTAGGAAGGCATCCACCAGAAAGACCTACGCTGTCAAATGGCAACGTTTTGCTGTTTGGATGGCTGACAAGGGCTTGAATCTCTACTTCTGCAAGTTACCTACAATCCTGGAGCACCTTTCCACCCTCTCCACTCAGGGCTTAAGCTACTCTTCCATCAAAGTTCATCTAGCCACGATCTTGACTTTCCATGAACCCATTGGGGCCAGTAGGTCGCCTAGATGGACCTTGTCAAGATGTTTCTCAAGGGCATTCTCCATCTCAAGCCCCTGTCCGAATCCCATTCCACCCTGGGACCTCAACTTCATCTCAGAAAAATTGACCCTTGAACCATTTGAACTGGCAGCTACCTGTGATATGCGCTTCCATGCCTGGAAGGCACTTTTCCTGATGGCGGTCACATCGGCTCGGCGCATTTCCGAGCTCAGGACCTAATGTACCATGAACTGTACATTGTCTTTCATAAAGACAGAGTCTCTCTGTACCAATCCACGTTCCTTCCTAAGGTGGTTTCAGACTTCATGCTCAATCAGTCCATTAACTTGCTGTCCTCTACCTGGCCATTCAACCCAGGAGAATCTCTTCTCCACACACTGAATACAAATTGCTAATCCCACGCTATTACCTCACCATACCAAGCCTTTTCGTATATCCAAGCAACTCTTGTTGCTTTCACTCCTGGCAGGGAAGGTCACCATGTCATGAAGCAAATCTTGTCTAATTGTTAGCCCATTGTATCACCTATTGCTACAATAAATACAACGGGACTTCTGGTGATGTCACCGAGGTAATGGCGGTCTAGTGGTATAGCTGTCCTCCCTCAATAATATGAGTTTTTGAGTGCTGGCTTTTGCTTCAGAGATTTATTTCATACAAGACGTGCACCAAACAGATGGACAGAGTGGAGACTTGCTGCAGTGCATAGAGCTGGATATGTCGGCTGCCAGGCAGAGTGCTATTTCATATCTCCAGCATAATACTATCACATTGAAAACTTTCTAATGAGCAATAGGAAAAGAAAATCCTTTAAATAAAAAGTAAGGTGCCCGATTGCACTGGAGGTTGAGTTGCTGGTCACTACACCTCGTACCACGCCAGCGACCTAGATTGGAAATGAGCCGGGCTGCTGGGAGTCGGCAGGAGGAGAGAAGATTGAGCATCCGGAGAACTGTTCTTGGGGAGGGAGAGTTTGCTGTCATGCTCATTTGTCGTCCTCTGGCGTCAGCCTGGGAGAGATGCGAGCCGGGAGGCACGTTGCTGACGATGTCGTCGGAGAAAGGAGCTGAAGGTCTGCGGATGGTCACACCAGCTTCTCATCCAGCCCCAATGTCTGGATTTCGCCTGGGGAAGCTGTGACACCCTTCGCCTCTGCCCTGCCACGGGGTTGGGGGACCCATGGGGGATTTAGGGTGTTGGGTGGGGAATGGTGCAGCGGAGACAGTCCTCCAAGGAAGAGACTGGAGCCACCTGCCAGGCTCAGGAGAATAAGCGGATAATAGAAAATAAAATAAAAGGTGACAGCTGACTGCTACTTAAAATTTGTAAGTTTCCTGTCTGCTACTTTTGATCCTACTAGTGCTGTAACGGACATTTGATGTGATTTCGGATTAAATGGGTGGTGTCCTCACCGTGCTGGCATCTGGCGCTGCTGTAACCGAACTCTGAAAAGTCCTCATTTTGCTTGACACCTTGAGTGCAAGACAGTAGTTTGACAAGGAGACTGGAACCCCAGGCAGCTCTGTTCGTGGCTAGGAAGTGCTGCAGTTGGAAGCACCCTTGACTCAATGGCCACGTGACAGTGGAGACCTGGGGTTGCTTCCGTGTATGGGTTGTCCATAGTGGCATGATGCACTTTTACTGGTCTGTCAGTGTTGCAGTCACAACACTGTTAATGAAGCATATTGACAGTTAATCTGATTTTGATGGATGCTTATTTTGAATTTACATCTGTAACCGTGCCTTGTGTAGTGTGATTTGTCACCTTAATTATTATTGTAATTTTCAGTTTGTTGTTTGAAATATTTAAAGTGCCACCCCACCGGTAAGTAGCGGAGACGTGGTCGTTGCCTCTTATACTTTAGAAATACGAGACTTCTGATGCCTGTACATTTGATTAAAGTTTGCATTGATTACCTTTGACACGGCTCTCACATTTCACACATAAATGCCCTCTCAGCAGCCACCAACTCTTGGTTAGCCTTCTCTACTGGCACAAGGACTGCCCCTCTCCATGCGCGCTGGCTGGCCATCACATCCTCTGTCCTGTCCCTAGTGGATTATGGCCTGCCACTATACGGTGCTGTTGATATCAGTGTTACCAGTAACATATAAATCTCCATAAACAAGGCCTATAGGCTTCTGACTGGGGCACTCACTCACCCATACCTGCCTAGTCTATGCAACCGCAAACCTCCTTAATCTTGAAGAAAGACTCCTCTACCAAACCTGACTACTATCCAAGAAAATTCTTCTACTTCCCCAGGGTAGTTGCATCCTACAGGAGCCACCCCAACAGTGGCCGACCGCAGTGCAAATAAGGCCACCCTGCTGGTGCCCAGGACCAGAACCTCCCTAGCCCAAGCAATCCTTCTGCTACAGGGTTCCTCCTGGTTCAACTCCCTCCCAGTCTACATCACCAACATGCTAAAATTGGTCCATTTAAAAATGCCCTCCGTGACTGCATTTTTCACACTCAGCTGTAAGTGCAACTAACTAAATCCTCGCCCTCCTCGGGCCTCCAAAGACTCTGGCCATCCTGCTCTCTCCAACCTCGACAGTCATCTGGACAACTCACCCCCCGCCCACATTGTAGGGACTTATGACTCCCAGTTGTCACATGTTACCAATGGAAATTAACTGTACATAATGCTCTGCTGCACTGTAATAATGCTTTTAACACTGTAATCTATGTATTTTATGTACTCGCTGTTTGTATTTAGAATGTTGTATTATTTTGTCCTCACTATGATGAGGTGCCTTTGTAAACAAGTCTCTGACTCAAAGGTTGTAAATCCGATGGTACAAATAAAGTGCCTTGCTACTGTTTGGAAGCTGTCAACACTTCAGCAATGGAAGTCTGATTATAGTTGCATTCTGGTTTCTTATTTGCTTTTTTTTTTTTTGTTTGTTTGTTTGCTTGTTTTGTTTACATGCTTTAGGCCCATCTTTTGAATGTCTTGCCCATTTGGGATGAAATGTGGATCCTCTTTGCTGGTAATTATTGAGACCATCACCATCTCAGCATGACCTTCTTTATGAGTTCTGGCTTGTGATTGCCTGTTTCATATTCAAATACATTTGATCTAAGTATCTTGGTAGTCCGTTTATTTAGTTAGTATTTTTATTGGCCAGATACGCTATTACTAGGCAACTTAATGCCTGTTTACAGGTACAACGCAGGAGGTTACATGGTGAACAGATTGTTAGGAAGTCACATCAAGGAATAAATGAAAGGAATGAACAAAACAATAACAAGTATAGTTCATTGGCAATAGGTAGTGCAGTAGCCAAATTTAGATAATACAACATGTCAACTCAACAATGTCCATATCTGTAGGATAAAAGTAGAAAAGGAAACTCAAGCAAGCATAATCCATTCCTTGCTATTTTTTTGAGGCTGTCACCACATCGGTCATGGTAACTTTATTATGCATCAGTTCTACATTGTGATTGCCTGTTTAATATTTGGATGTCTTCTGAATCATGCCCATCATTATTAGTGTGGCGACTGTAGACCTTTAGGAGGACATTCCCTCTGGCTCATTAAAGGCTGAGATTAAGCCTATAGGAAATACTTGATCAATGAGCTAGTTTCTCCTATAGTTTTATTTGCATTCTTACTCCTCCTCCTTTGTCCAGGACCTTGCAGCTAGGGCTGACCCATCTGTCCTCCAAGCTAGTATGACACCACTGAAGCCTTCTGCCCTTATACCGTCCTTATACCGTTCTTCTTTATCCCTTTCCCATTAGCCGAAAACACTGTTAAGGTTACCCCCATGTCATCTCACTATTGAAACTGGCAGACATGAAACTCCACCCTGAAGAATGTGTTGCCTCGATGATGCTCTTCTGTCCTGCCAGCCACAAGAAGAAACTCTTCAAAATAAACCTGGGACGCCGATGTAGAAACATTTGTCAATTTGTTGAAGGCTCAAAAGGGTTTACCTGGGACTGTGCTAAAGAGCAGTATTTGGTTGGGAGAAGTAATGGAGCAATAATTGGACCACTCCCTTACAGGAGAAGTAATAGCATTAATGGAATCCCTACCTAACGGGAGAAGTAATAAAAGAACAGTAATGGAACCGTTGCCATAACTTGAAAAATAACAATGGTGCACACTCCTAAGAAGTAACACAGCAGTAACTGGACCCCTCCCTTTGCAGAAGGAAGTAAGAGAGGTGTAACAGGGAGAAGCAACAGAGGTGTAATTGTACACCCCACCCCCACATACACACACTTTGCAGGGGAAGTAACAGAGCTATAATAAAATTTCCTCCTTGTAGGGAGAAGAGAGCAATAATGCCTTCCTCACTTAGAGGAAATGCAACAAAGATAACAGGTGGCAAGAAGATTACATTGGCATCCATTTCACAAGAACCTGCAGCCAACACCATTCTGTACTCCCCACCATCTGTTGTATATAATGCATGGAGAATACTGTGGTTACAGGTGTTCTTCTAGGATGCTTCTGTCACTGTCAGCAGTGGGTTGCTTTGGACACTGCTGGTGATGGGCAGGAGATCTCTTGTGTTCCTTTGGAGCTACCATGTGTCTCCAGTTGTTCTCCTGCCTTTGTAGGGTGAACAGAGTTGAATGTTCTCTCCTTCAGAGCTGTTTTTTCTTGTTTTTTTTGTAGTTTATTTGATTTTGATAATTGGTTGATGTAATTAGTTTGATTCTTCCCCTCTTTGAGGCAGCCTTGTGCTGTTTTTTTCTTCCTGACTTTTTTTTCTTGACTGCCAGTCTCATACTATGCAACTTTTATGCCCTTGTCTCCAAACTTTTTTTTTGCAGTTGCTGTCCTGCTTCCTTCACCATTGAAGGATGTAGGTCAGGGCTTGAGCAGGCCTCGCCTCTGGTTGGTGTCCTTTATTGCTCCTAGGTTTCTTTCTCCCTAGAGGCTACGGAGCCTAGTTTTTTTTTTTTTTTTTTTTTGGTTTTGTTGACCGGTAAGTGCACTAGACAAATCCTGCCTATCCTTATCTGCCGTCACAAATTCTATGTTTCTATCAAAAACAGTGGTGGAATTCAAGCATGCATGGGACAGTCATAAGGCAATTCTAGGGGTGGGGGTAGGAAGAAGTAGGCTGCTGGTTAACTAGGATCTGCAGCTTATCCATCAGGTAGGAAATGGGCAGACTGGGTGGGCCAAGCGGTCCTTATCTGCCGTCAAATTCTATGTTTCTATGATTCTGCTCACACGTGACAAGAGCATCTAATTTTCTGAAATATGGCATTGAAGAGCAGTGGAGGCAGTAGTATGAAAAATCCCGAGCAAAACTGACAAAAATAAACCAGATGAGCGAGGATTAAGCCCAACAAGTTCAATCACCAGCAGCACGGAGTCCTCTCATGAGTATGGTAGATGGGGATACAGAAACAGAGAGAAACCCTGTCACACTCTCGCTTTGAAACACTATTGTCCGAGATAAAGCAGTTTTTGAACAGAGAGAAAACAGGAGTTTTGCGATTACATACTGATCTCACTACTCCGAAAAGAGTGGAGCCACCGAGGAAAGAATCTCGACTACTGAGGATGACCTGCAGCATCTAACACAGGCGGTCAATTTCCTGGTGCAGCAAGAACAGACAGTTGTGATGTCTCAATCTAGAGGCCTGCTCGGCGAGAATATGAAATTTATGGTGTTCCTGAGGGAGCAGAAGTCAGTGACATGCGGACTTCATCTCAGACATGCTAAAGTATGTCTTGTCTCTCCTGCAAGCCTTTATGTCTAAAATAGAAAGAGCTCATTGAGCTTTAGTGCCAAAACCGACCGGAGCCAAGGCGAGACGTAGATCCATAGTAGTAAAATTCTCCAGCTTCATAGATAAAGAGCAGATTCTGAGGTCAGCGTGGCAGCAAAAAAGTCAGATACAATGGATTAAGGCTACTGTTTCACCAGGATTACCCCCAATCATCCAGCAACAGCGCATGGCCTATGCCCCTTCCTCGGAACCCACGTGGCGATGGGAGTGAAGTTCCAAACTCCCTATCCAGCTCATTTAAAAGTCTTCTGGAGTGAGGGAATTGAAGTGTACTCCACAGTCGAGGCAGCAAAAGCGCTACAGGATAAAGGCCTTAACATACCCCCAAACAAACAGCAAAATTCTAGCAGATGCGTAAACCCCGATCCCTGGGCAACCAGCAGCCCAACTCAACCCAAGATCAGCAAGGAAACGGTCTGCCCCAACCACATTGCAGGACATCAAGGGCATCCTAAGGAAGATGAGACAACCTAGGGGCACAGTAGTTCGGGAATCGGGTGCCGAGGACATAAACACTTGAAAATAAATAATGAGTATTATTTGTTGTTGCCTTGCTACCTCGTGGTCTGTGCGTAGGGGAGCACTGACGGTTGGCCTGGTCGCAGAGGCCTACTGTGACAAGCTCATTGCAGCTGACAATGCCCTACAGTTATCACCTGAACTCAGGGAAACCCTGCATCAGCATTCAAGACTACTAAAGGACTGCCTCGTTGGTCTAGAACCCAATAGAGTAAATATGCCAAAAGCTGTGTCACTTTTGATTTAGGCTCCAACCATAGACTCTTAAGTTGCTGTCTGGTTATGGAACAGGTTAAATGTAGGCTTGATTAATTAATAAGTAATCTGCACTGCTTGTCCTGCCCATTAAGGAGAAAGCTAAACACCCATATATGGGTTCATGGGGTACATGGCCCTTAATAGCTTATACCTCAAATCCTCTTACTTAGACTCCTCAACCTCTATTTTTTTTGTCTTTTTTCTGTTCTTCCTCCTACCACCCCCCTTGCTACTATGTACCTCTGGGTGCCAATTGAATCATCCTTAATTACGCTTACTCTGTACCTACTGTCTGCCTGTATGCTTCTGCAATTCTGTCTGTGCTGTACGCCATTACCTGTTTGTAAAATAATGTACTGTACATCAATCTGCACGTTTTACTTGTATTTATATTGCCTATTCCCAATTGCTGTGCATGAAATGGTATTTGTATTGTTGATCTTTACCAAAATTGTATCCACCTATTTGTATGTCCCAGGTCCACCTCGAAATGAGCTTGCTCACGGTGCTCGCCTTTGTTAAATAAAGATTTTGATTGATTGATTAACATGGAATATGCAGAAGCAAAGGTTAGCTCGCTCAAAATTGAGTTTAAAGGATTGATGTTTAATAATGTTTTAAAGTACGCAGCTCTTTAATGTTGGGGGGTAGAAGCGGATAGTGAAACTGCATATACTTAAGCTTCTGCTATTACTGTGCATGGAGCTGCTCACATGAATCACATCACAGGAGCAAAGCTCCCCTCTTTCCCAGTGACGCTGTATAGCCCGGACATCTGACTAGGACTCATTGTCACTAGAGTGCAGGGGACCGAGTCATTGGGATGACTCCCTTTCCTCCTCCAACTAGAGCATTTTGCATCTCAGCTCACTCAGATACTAGAGTGTGTGATAAACTGCGCCCTACCTTGGAGGTCATTATGTACATAGTTTTGTCTCTGAAGAGGGAACTCTTAACTGGGGCTCCATTTTCAGGGGTGTTCAGTTTATTGAAGGTTATTGTTTACTGTTATCTTTGTTATGTGTTGTCTGGTTCCTTATCATGTTAGTGCTATACTGATGCTGCTGGGGAAGATGGTGTGAAGGAAAGGCTACTAAGAGCAGAGAGCTGCCCTTTGTCAGGAGCTGGGGAGGGAGAGGGGTCACTATCTGCAAACCACAGGGAAGAAAGGAGACCTGAGAGAACCCTGCCTCATACACAACCAAAGACCTACTATTTAAAGTCAAATGGGTGAGTGACACAGTATCACAATACCATCGCAAAATGTAAATGGTCTAAATAATCCTGTCAAGAGGCAAAAGTTATCTCTGTTCTTAAAAGCAGGCCCCTCTTTGTGTTGTTACAAGAAACCCATCTCAATAAATCAGAACACATTAAGCTGGGGAGATTTGGCTACTCTAAAGTAGCAGCCTCTTCATATGGGAAAGGGAAAAGAAGAGTTACAGCCATATTGGTCGCTCGGGGTTCCTTTTGTGTAGCCTCCACATATTCAGACCCGAAGGGTGCTTGCGTAACATTGGTGGGCACCTGAGGCGCTGATCACGCTTACCTCTCTTTACATTCCCCCAGGCTCCACAGCTGCTACGACCCGAGCCCTCCTTCATAAAATAACAGAGTACCACATGGATTCTTTAATAGTGGGTGGGGATCTAAACCAAACAATAGAACAGATAGACACATCCAACCCAAACCATTCACAAAAACAGCAGCCAGCAAAGCTATTAGGGAATATATGAAGAGGACCCTATGGGTGGATGCCTGGCACAGCTCCATCCCGGGAAAAGGAGTACACCCATCCCCACAATGAATCTTATGCCCATCTTGATTACCTTATAATATCAGGGCAACACCGACATCAAATCAGGAGCTGCGATCATATCTCCTCAGCTCTGTCTGACCATTCACATCTCTCTCTGAAATTGGACTGAGGATCAAAAAGGAGTCAGTCCCTCTGACATTTTAATAACTGCTTGTTAAATCTGAAAATATTCACTGACTTAATAAAACAAAGAATACCACAGATCGTAAGAAAATGATTCCCTGAAATCTCCAGGGCAATCCTACGGGATACAATCAAAACAGTCTTGAGAGGAGGACTTCCAGTGATGTCAGGATCCCGATGGCAACCTGATCTCGACTCCGGCCACCAGCTAAATAATAACTAAACATCGACCTGGAATCAACATGCATTCGCCTGCCAAATCTACTAGGTCAAAGCCCTCACTGCTAAGCAACCAGAGATGCCAGCAGACAAACTCCGAGAGCTTCTCATGAAGGAAAAACAAAAACTTTCAGCTGAGGAGGCCACAGCTGAAACCAGGATCTCAAGTCTCAGCCGAGTCAGAAGACAAGACCCAGACCTAATGGCCATAATCCTTCAAACAGCACGCACTGTCACAAAATAGATAAAACGCCTGACCCTGCTCAGACATAAATGGGATTGAGCATCGAGCAGACCAGTTGGAGCTGGGCTTGTCAGCCGTGGTGGAACAAAACGATCAACATGATCACCTATTGCTGTATCTTCTGGCCAGGCTGAGAGAACTTCATCACAAGCTGGATGACTTGTAAGGCGCAGTAGGCACCAAAATATTTGAATATATGGGATCCCTGAGGAGCTGAGAACAAAGCCTCTGATGTCATATCCGTTCTGCAAACACTGTTAAGAGAAGCCCTAGACCTGCCCAATGAACTGGACTTGAGCATGGACAGAGCCCATAGATTGCTCTCCTCGAGACCTCCTAACGCAGGGGCCAGGCCCGGTCCTTCGTGGTTAAGCTCACCTATTTTTCCACCAAGGAAGAGTTGTTGACCAGGACCTGGAAGAAAAGGGAGATCAAATACCAACAGCATCGGATCACTCTGGACAACGATTATACATCAGTGGTGCAGGAGCAGCGGAAAATTCTGTGGCGATTCTGAAACAAATCAGAGGCAAGAACCTGAAAGCAAACTGCTCTTCCGCCCACCTCCGGGTAGAAACAGAGCTGGACCCCGGTCTTCGCAGAATCTACTAGCAGCCAAACCTTTTCTAGATGCCTTGGGCAGCCACACACCTAACTTGTATAAAGAACAGCTGGAGAAGGACCTTCTCCAATCAGCTTGGATCGAAGCGAAAAAGGGCACAAAAGAAAGGATCTCAACAAGCGGTCCCTCACTCCAACCTGCGCAGGCGGATGTGGCGGCAATCATCAAACGCACAGCATGGCAGCTCGATTCTGCAGTTCTATGGAAGACAACGATGGTGGCGACTCCCGTCCAGGAGAGTATTCAGCCCAGACATCACCTGAACAACAAGACACCTGATTAGGGGCGCTTTGAAGCGTGTTTTACTGCCGACCATTTCCTCTGGGCCCCAATCGACTCCGACTAAGTTTGAGAAACCAGAGCAGTGGCCCAGGCCCCCACTCTGATGCATTAACACCACTCCCCACACAGCGGCAAATCCTACAGGTGAGAGTGTTTACCTCTGGCTCCAACAATCCCTGCATAGCCGAGGTACTGCTGTGGAGACATAGGGGCCTCAATGGGGAGGGGGTACTTTTCGGTCACTATGAAGCTGAAACAGCCTGGCTGGCAGTGCTTCTATGAGGCTCCAACCTACTTAAGAGCCAACACTGACTTTCTCTCGCTGGACTCACAGTAAAGACTTGAGAACAAACTAGAGGAGTCAAAATATATTAGATCGGTGGATACCGCCTAAGTTTTCTTCTAAAATTTGTTAAACTACTGTTTCAATGAGGAGCTGAAATTTACTTGCAAAGTTTACAGTTATTTAGATGGTTACAGTTTTAAAACTTAGCTGAAAAGTGCACCTGGTAAAACCACGACTATCTGGAAGGCCTCATTACCTCTTGAGACCTGGAGGGGCAGCATGAGTATGTGACAATACCTGGCATCTGGGAGCCACCACCAAGTCAGCTAGTGCAGCTGGGGGTCAGCCTCGGCTAGAAGTAGGTGACGGTCGTCCCCTAACCGTATGCTGCATCGCTTGGGGATTATCAGTGGGTGACCCAGAAGTCAATAAAATAAAAGTAGAATTGTATCCCTCGGGAGGTATCAAGGGTCTCTGAGAACAAGAGGTTGCTTCTCATCCTCCTTATTTAAGACGATGGCGGGTGGGCTCTGGAGCACTGGGAAGGGCGCCACCACATACCAAACCCATTAGCCTGACATTGGTCAGATCTCTGGCGGAGAGTAGTTTTGCACTCTCCAGAACTAGATACCCACTCAGCCTAATCAGAGTGGGTCTTAGTGCCTGGCACAGGCACCAACTAGAGGTCACCTGACCTTGGAAGCGCAGCCTGTCTAACACCCTCACAGGCAAGAAGAAAGTTAATCTTTACCTATTGTAAATAGTTGCCTTGTTAAGGTTGGAGAACTAGATTCATACTGAGGTTGCACACGAGTAGACTAATCTCTGCTCTTACTTCCTTTTTCTTGTATAAGGGTAGGGAGAAGCCTCAAATTTTCAGAGGAACATCTCATGACATAAGTCCCTGGAGCATTTGCAAAGTTAAATATGGTTCAGCTAGACACAGAAGCTCTGTCTTATGTCAATGGCTTAAATAGTCCGATAAAGAGAAAGAGGTCCTAAAGTTTGTTAAAGAACAGCAATGTGGAAGTTATTTTGTTACAAGAAACGCATCTCATGCCATTGGAGGCGATGAAGCTTAAAACTAGAAAGTTCCCCACAATTTACCATGCCTCTCTAGAGAAAGGGGAAAAAAAAGGGGTAGCAATACCTTTCAGATACTTGCCATTTGAGGAGGAGCAGATGGTGGCTGACCCCGGGGAAGGTTTGTGCTGGTCATAGGTAGAGTGCAGGACATTCAAATATCTTTGCTCAGTGTTTACGCTCCCCTGGCTCACCTATTGGCTTTTATTCAGACCTCATCAAGTTGGTAGCCGAGAAGTCTAGGGAGTTCTCCTGATGGGGAGGGGGAGACTGAACCTCATCTTGAACCGGAGGCTGGACTCCACCTCCCAGATCCCGACCCCGGGACTCACACAGCCAGACTGTTCAGTAAGATACTAGCAGAAGAGGGCCTGCTGGACATCTGGCATGAGAGATACCTGATGGACAGAGAATACACTTGCTACTCCCAAGGCACAGGTCTTCTCCCGCATTGATCTGTTTCTGACCTTTGCAGGAGGCCTGTCTAGGTTTGGGCACTCATGGTTGGGTACAACAGTCCACTTGGACTACCAACCAATTTTGTGGAGCTGGACCTCAGCCTCCCAGAAAGAAAACCCAGTGACGCTTAAACACGCTCTTTCTGCGGGACAGAGAAACAGTAGATAAGCTGAAAGAAGTTATCATGCAGACCATAGCCTGTAATTCCAGTTCTGGCTCTCCTCCTCCCCAAATAATCTGGGATATGATAAAAACTATATTGAGGGCAAACTCATCTCAATTGGTTCCTTCAAGCAAAAAGAAAGAAGATCTAATTAGAGTTGCTTCACAAGCAACTCCCAACACATAGAATCACAACAAAAGGCAAATGGACTAAGCAGACAGATGGGGAAATTAGAGAAATAAAACAAAGATACAAAACATTCAGCAATCAGAAACAGAAAAGTACTTAAGCTATTTTAAGCAATCCTATTATGAGGGGGCTAATGAGCCTGACACCGAAAAGGCATTCGATAAGGTATCATGGCGCTTCTATTCACAGTCCTAGAGAAATTTGCATTTCCACAGAACATGATGCAGGGCCTTAAGGCCATCTATATGGCCCATGAGGCCTACCTAAGAATTAATGGCAGCATTTCAGACAGGTTCCAACTAGGCCGGGGAACGAGACAGGGATGTCCTTTGTGCCCCTGTTCTTTCCCCTACATAGAACCCCTCGCATGTGCAATTTGAGAAAATCCCAACATCACAGGGGTATGGGTGGAGATACCGAGCACAAAATTTCATTATACGTGGGCGTGCGTATTATACATAACCAACCTGAGTCAACCCATTCCCCAAGTCTGGAACATCCTGGAGAAATTTATCTCTGTATGGCTACTCCTTAAATGAGGACAAAACAGAAATTCTTTACCACCCCACTCTAAATAACCTCACTCCTTCCCTTATATTGGAATAAGCAAAAATTAAGTACCTAGGGATACAAATCACGAAACAGTTAAGCAAATTGTTCAAACTTCAGCCCTTTGTTGTTCCAACTCCAACAAGATATTTCAAAATGGGGCTCTTGAAACTCCTCTATACTGTAGGATTCAATCCACTATCATGAATGTCCTTCTCAGATTCCTGTACTTGTTCCAATCCCTCCCAATAAGCATCCCTCGGAAACAGTTTCAGGCCTGGCAGAGAACTTTATCCAAGTTCATTTGGTCCCCTGGTAAACCAAGGCTGAGAATGCAAATACTACAAACAGACAAAGTGGGGCGGAGAGCGATCCCAGATCTTGAAGACTACTGCCTGGTGGTCCATCTGAGGTAGCTCTCTTGTGGAACACTGCATCTTATGACTCTCACTGGAAGGACATTGAGCTACACCTCTCCAGGAGCAAGAGTCTTAGACAAACACTTGCATAAAATCGGGACCCTACCCTCCTGTCTGTCACAAGCACCCTTAAGATAACTCATAGATTATGGACCAAGTACAAGTTGAAGAAAGCCCTGTGGCCCTTCAATGGTTCGGATGGTCGAGGAGTTCCTCCCAGGCAAAATGGATCATGCATTCAGGCAATGGTCCAGACTCAGCCTACACAAGCTAGGCCAATTGATATCAGGGAATACAACTCTAGACTTCAAACCCTCAAATATATATATCAGCTTAGCAACAAGGACCACTACCGCTTCCTACAACTCAGATCGTTTGTCCAAACAGTCCAAAAAGAAGCTGACCAACTGAACAAACAGATCATTTACTTAATATGATCTGTTCAGTCCTCTATGGGGACCTTAAAAGGGCCACATCTCCGCCTATACAAAGCAGTCCGCAACTTTACTCAGGAAGTACCCAGAGTATTAAAGCCAAGTGGGAGGAGGAAGCGGGGTGAGCCTTTCAGAGAATGAATGGGGAATAGTCATCCAATCAGGCAGCGAAACAACCATCTCGCCAAACTGGAGGGAATCCGCCTGGAAGGTGAGCATCAGATTTTCTGTAACCCATTATCCAGCACAGATGGGAGGCGGGGCCCCACCACATTGCTGGAGGAATTGTGGAAATCAGGTAACGATCATACCCACATATTCTGGGAGTGCAGGTCCATCCACTCTTTCTGGCAACAGGTGTCCCATAGACTAGCGAAATTCTTTGATTGCTCACCACAGCTGTCGTTGAGGAATCTGGTTCTTGGGATCCCCAGATAGGGTAAGGGGAGGACAGCATATACCTTGGAACATCCTCCTATGGCCGCCTCACAAAGCAATTACCAAGAGATGGCATTCTCCAGACTCACCCAGCCTGGACAATTGGTACTCCATAATACAAGAGATACAAAATATGGAGGAGCTAAACCATAAAATAAACAATATAACCAAGACATTTGTACGTAGATGGACAAAATGGCTAGTCACAGTAAACCCGACCTCGGAGGCCTGATAATAGTGTTCTGGAACCCAGACAATGACCATCTTCAGAAAACATCATTGTTCTTAAAGCTGGTCCTCCTGTGAGCTGATGGTGAGGAGGTCAGTGGACCTTTCTGGTTACTCTCAACAGTCTAGAGGAACTGAGCAGTTGCTCTTCACCTGTCCCTCGGGGGTATTTATTTATTTTTGTATTTATATATTGATATTTGGAGACAGGCTACAGTGCTCCCTATTTTTAAGAAGGATCCAGGCAAGATGTGATCAGTTATAGACCCATCAGTCTGACGCCTGTCCTGGGTAAAATTCTTGAAGGTATCATAAAAGATCATATTGGAAAATTGATTCAGTCTGACCCTACACAACATGGTTTTGTCAGGGCAAGATCATGCCAGACCAATCTATTGGGATTTTATGGTGGAGTAAGTAGGGGCTTTGGATAGGGGTGAGGCGGATGTCATCCTCCTTGATTTCTCAAAGGCTTTTGATAAGGTCCCCACGGAGAACTTATTGATGACCTTATTAATTTGAGAATAGAGGAAATATAACACAATGGGTGGAATCATAGTTGTTAGATCGAACACAGAGAGTCTGTATAAAAGGCTCTTATTCCAGATGGGAGCATGTGACCAACGGGTCCCTCTGGGATCGGTGCTGGGTCCGTGTCTTTTAGCATTTATATTTCGTCACTTAATACTTCGACCACTGCTTGGTTAACCAAATTCACCGTTGACACCGTTTAGGATTTCCAGTTAACAATTCTGATGCTATAAATACCCTACAGTATGCGCTTGGGGAATTAGAAAATTGGGCAAACAATAAGAAATTAACTTTTAATGTAGACAAGTGTATAGTGATGCTTTTGGGAGAAATAATCAGTGTGCTAACTATAAATTATGTGGCAAAGTATTAAAGGCGGTTGATGACAAACGTGATTTGGGAGTTAGAGTAACAAATTATTTAGGTCCTAAACTTCATTGTCACCAGGTAATTAAGAAGGCTGCAGGCATATTACATTGTATACATAAACATATTAGAAGCAGTGACGTTTTGTTGCCATTATACTCCTCCTTGGTAAGGCCCCATTTAGAATATTGTGCCCAGTTTTGGGCGCCAGGAGATAGGGGCTCTATAATTGCTCTTGAAAAATTCAGAAGAGGGCCACTAGAAAATGGAAGAGGAGAAGGGCCTGGATTATGCAGCTAGACTGAGGAAACTTGGACTTTATACTTTGGAATACCACAGAATGAGAGGGACCTATGTATTATTTAAAGCCCTGTATGATGACCAATTATGGGAACTACTGGGTTTGGGACTCAGGAAAACAGTTTATGAAAGTAGGGCACACCACTACAACACAGTAGATTACTGTAAAACAAAAAAGGAGTTCATGGTTCTCAAAGTATCCAAAATTGGAACAATTTGCCATTGGATGTGGTAGCTAGTGATAGCATGGATACCTTTAATGTTTGCTTGGACAAACATTTAGGTCACACTTCTATAATGGGCTACAATTAATACTTTGAGCATCATGGACATTAGTCTTTTAAGCTCTGTACTACCTCTGTTACCTATTTGCTTACTTGTATTAAATAAAATTTGTCAACTTTTAGCCTGAAGGGAATGAAATTGGATCTGGAGGAATGTTTATTTTCTTTTACCTCTGGAGAAACTTAAGAGTGTATAATCCCTACCCTGTCTTTATGTATAACTGTGAAAAGTGTGTAAACTCTGAGACTTTAATAAACTTGAATTAAAAAAAAAAGTCTCGAGGGAGACGTGATCAAATTTGTGGCCCACTATAGAAAACAACAAAACATGCAGCTAGAGAAATTACAAAAGCAGCTGAAGGAGCTACAGACACTCCATGCAGGTGGAGATGTCACTGTGTTTCCCTATTGCAAATCATCAAACAAATTCAAAAATTATTGATATCAAGGCGGAACAAGCCTTACAATGCCTCCGTCAAAATATTGTGAAACTAGACCGAGGGCAACTCACCTCCTGGCCCACAGGCTGAGGCAACAGACCTCCAAACCACAATAACCCAAATTAGGGACCCTAAAATGGCCAGTGATGAGGTCACCTAAACAGATCTTGAAATCTTTGGGGAATATTATCGTAGTCTCTATACCCCAGAACAAATGGCAAATGATTTGCAGATTCAGACATATCTGTCGAAACTGAAACTACCACAACTTGGTCATGATCTCGAGCAGCAAATAGACAAGCCATTCACCTCAGCTGAACTATCAGCTACAATAAAAACTTGAAACCTAACAAGGCCCCAGGCCCTGATGGTTACATGTCTGAATGTTTTAGATTCTTTAGGAAGGAGATAGGATCCCTCCTAGCAGCCTGCAGGATGGCCCAAGCTGGGAGATGATGCCAGAAACCTGGAATTATGTGGTTATTACTAGTATCCTGAAGCCAGCCAAAGATATCACACAATGCAAGTCACACCGGCCTATCTCAATTCTTAATATGCATTAAAAACTACATGCCGCCTTACTGGCGAAGTGCCTGGAACTGGTCCTTCCTAGACTAATTGATTTTGACCAAACAGGCTTCATTCCAAGAAGGCAGACCCAGGATAATATTAAAAGGACTTTATCCCTCCTTCACCATGCTACCCGGTTGGGGTCACCCTTCCTACTCCTGAGTCTAGATGCCAGAAGGCCTTCAACCAGGTGGCATGGAACTTCTTGGGTCTGTCACTTGAACCTTTTGGATTCTCGGAAGCCTTTATCAAAATTATCAAAATATTTACACTAAACCTAAGGCCTATGTTAAAATAAATGGGGGTCTGCCCGATCGCTTTGCTTCAGGGCACCAGACAAGGATGTCCCTCTCTCTCTCCACTCCTCTTCGCCTTATACCTGGAACCATTGGCCCAGGCTCTGAGGCAGGAGGAGGGAGTGGAGGGCTCTGAGGCGGTGGATGGGGACACAAGCTTGCCTTATCGCTGATAATCTTTGCTCTATCTCAGCAACCCAGAGAGATGCCTATCCCCATTATGGGACAGCCTGAAAAGAAATCTGCATTGTGGCAGGGTATAAAGTAAACACCACCAAGACTGAGGTGTTAAAATTCAGTACACCCATCAGACAGAATAAAAGAAAGCTTCCTCTTTAAATGGAATTTAGCACACTTTAAATATCTTGGGGTACACTTGGGCTTGGACAGCACCCAGATGTTTAAACTTAACTTTATCTCTATCCTGGAGAAACTGAAGACGGACTTAGAGAGGTGGGCCCTCATCCCCATCCTCCTGGTTCAGAGGCAGTTAAAATAGTACTGCTCCCCAGATTCTTGTACCTGTCAAACGCTACCTATGCACATACCAGATGCATATTTTAACAAATTGAATAAAGGAATCTCCCAATTTATTTGGAAGCACAAAGTCTAGAGTTAGGTTTTCTGTTCTACAGATTCCCAAGAGGAGGGCTTTCCTTCCGAATCTAAAGTTATACCACCAAGCAGCCCCACTAAGAACAACATTTTACTGGTTAAGTGGAGGGTATATTGCTAAATGGAAAACACTTGAGACCAAAGAAGGCAACCTTACCAATTTGAACAAGGTGCTCCTCACCAAAGGAGACCCTTTCCCTTGAAGGGATAGGAATCCATATACAGATTGTACCATCCAGAGCTGGTACGACACATTAGATAATAGATCTAATCGGACTTGGACACCTCCTAACATTGTTGCCCTACATGGATACATTTATTCCAGCTAAATGAAACTCGAGATTCCATAGATGGGAGGAGAGAGAGGAGGTCTATCTTTGGTTTGGCATTTCCTGAAGCGAAGGAGTTCTTGTCCTTTCAAGACTTAGTGACCAACTTTGGAATACCTTGGCAAGACAGATTCAAATATTTCCAGGTCAGAGACTATATGGTCCCTTAGGCCCTTCCTCCTGGGCTCAACACCCCCAACAGATTGCAAACCTACTAAGGCAGGCCACAGAGGGTAAAGCACCCTGAACAAGATGATATCATATTTGTACAGGGCCCTTCTCCTATGTAAGGAGACACAACTCGAACAATAAGAAGGGCTTGGACACTGGACCTGGGAACCCAGATACCTGATGAGGTATGGACCAGGGCACAGGAAAGAATACACTGGGGAATCTCTGCAGTCAGTTGGCAGGAATTCTCTTGGAAGATTTTTACTAGATATTTTAGGACACCTGCAGTGCAAGGGAAGTTCAGGGCTGGCGGCTCCTTGGCTTGCTGGAGAGGCTGCGGTCACTCCCTGAGACCCTGACTCATATAGTGTGGGACTGCCTGGCCCTGGCCCCTTACGCTTTGGATTTGCAGCGGCTCTCCACGTTATAATTGGCCCGGATCTCCTTAACCCCGCACTTACTTTTTCTAGACCTGCCGGTAGGACACAGAAACTCCTCCACGAGGAGGTTGTTGAAAATAATATTGTTGGCAACCCAGAAAACAATTACTAAAATTGGCTGTCCAACAAGAAAATAACAATTGATCAGTGGCATGAGCTTATGATCAATATACACAGAATGGAGGCACTTACAGCAGCCCGCAACAAAAGGCAAACTTGGTTTGAAATATTATGGAGGAGATGGGTCATTTACCTGACTTTGTCCCTTGACTGGGGGTGGGGAAGTGGAACAGGCACCTCTCCATGAATAAGTGACTCAACCACAACATGCTCACTGTGTGCTTAGAGGAATATTTCTGTACACGGGTTTTTGTCTTTAGCATAAACATTTTAATCTAGGCATATAGCTTTTGTACTGTTACCTATGTTTAGAGTCGAGACCCTTATGGATATGACCATTTTATGAACTATTTGAATTGATATGACCCCATCATATGGTTTTACATAATCTCTGTTTATATCTATATTTTAATTGGAACTCTCTTCCTCCCAGCACCCTCAGAACCAGTGAAAAGTATTAGTAGTATTAACAATGTAGCACCATTGTGTATAAATGTGTGTTTTATCAATTGTTTGTGATGTAGTTGTTGTACTGGAAAATATAAATGAAGTTCAAAAAAAAAATACAAGACCCCAGGCTGTACCGCCCACTCTGTCTCTGCTGCCTGCTTCAAGGCGTCTCCATCACCGATATCATGGTGCATACATGGTCTACTGTCAAACATTTACCAGACATTATAGTCTTGATTTGGCCTCCAGACACCGCACCTCCTTTGGCTGTGCCGTCCTGCAGGGCCTCCTCTTGATCACCCTTCCTATTTAACTGCTTGGGAATCATCCAAGTGTATGACCTGCTGCAAGAGATACCCTAGAAGATAATACAGTTTCTGCATTTACCGTAATGGTAGATCTTCAAGAGGATCTCTTGCAGCAGAATCAGAATTCCCCCTCCTTTCACCACCTCCTTTGGGAGAGCTGTCTTCTACCTCTGTCCTCTTCATCCTGTTGGGCAGTGTTGCCAGCCTTCTCGATTCCCCTTGGTGTCCTGCTCCGCGAGCTGGTGCGGCGGGGAGGCACAGGCCGCTAGGGCCGCCACTATTTATACATATGCATGCGTGGCGTCACTGTGGGAGGCCCACATTCAATACTGCTGGTGAAAGCTATCATTGACAAGAGCACCCTTTGGCAGACACCCAAGTGTTTGACCTGCTGCAAGAGATCCTCTCAAAGATCTACCGTTACAGTAAGTAGAAACTGTACTATCTCCAGACTTTGTTTAGGGAAAGGATTGTAGATCCTTGCATTGAGGAGCCAGTTACCAGATCACTTCCCTTAATGGTACAGTCTTGCTGAAGTGCCACCCCTTGCTCTGGCGCTAGTGATAAAATAGTTTGTGGAGCGAGAGACACACTCTACTGATTGCAATGGGAGCTGTTTATTCAGGGCTTTTTCATATTTTAAAGGTCCACTGTGTATAAATCAATGCCATAGTTCAGCTTGTGTAGTGGCATTGATTTAAACAACACTGGACTTCTAAAATGTGAAGAAAACTCCATTGCAGTCAATATAGACACCCTCTACAAACTATTACCTCACGGTACATCGAATGTGGGGACAGCGCTTAACAAGACTGCACCTGGAAGAGTAGCGTCTGGTAGCCAGCCTCAGTGCAAGTATCTAAGATCCCTTTCCCTAAGAAAAGTGTGCAGATCTAAATGTTGAAACAAGGACTGGTGAAGTCCTTAGGGACTGGTAAAGTCCTTAGGAGGTAAGCAGACTTTTGGGGATCATACTAAGGAGCATCAGGGAACCAAAAGCAACCATGCTCATAAACAGCTCCCGTGATTATAACCTGTAGTATCACTTCAACCCATGTACCATGCATCTAATTTGTGCTTAGAGATGGATTTGTTTTACTGAGTATTATATCTTGTGGGATGGCATTCTAGGGTTCACCACCCTTTGTAAAAAATTAAACTTCCTCCTTACACTGATATATTTAATGCACCATAACTGTATCAGATGACCACTAGTTACTGCTTTTTTCTGCTTAAATTCAAAGCCTATTTCATTAAATAAATATGGGTCATTAATGATGTCCCACATAAGAAGCAAGTCGCCACACAACCTTCTTTTTTCAAATGACATGAGATTTAGCCTACTCAGTCTGTCATTCTAATTAAATTCCTTCAACCCATTTACTGTATAGTTACTCTTTCAGGGCTGTCGGAGACATGGTACCGCCCTCTGCACACATTTTGTGCATCGGGATGCTCAGGTTTTTGAAAGTCCCGAGGCGCTCAGTCACCAAACTCCGGAGTCACTTTTGAGAGCCGCGCCTGCGCCAGCACTGCTTGTACTGTAATATTCTGTAGAGTGCTGGGGTGCGTGCACCATTAGTTTCTATTGGGGCATTTTAAACTACATTTTTATATTTCAGAGGGTGATTGCAAACAAATTACAGCTACTCCTCAACTAGTAAAGCCCTTGTTGGTTGAGCGATGTCCCTAATTTGTTTGCATTCTCCTCTAAACTATAAAAAAGTAGTTTAAAATGCTCAATAAAACTAATAAAGCATGCCCCTGCATGCTACAGAATATTACAATAGCAGTCAAGCACAGGGCGCAGGGCGTGGCTCCATGTATTTGAATGGGGACCCCTGGAAATTTTCCAAGGACTCACACTTTTGGGCTGTGGACGCCCCTCCCTTTTTTTTTTTTTTGTTTAGAGCTAGTCCCAGACCCCAAACAAAAAATCCTACAGATGCCCTGTCTTCTTTGAACCCTTTCTATCTGATTTATGGCATTTTCTTATATGGACACCAGAACTGGGAACAATAATCCAAATGGGTTCCATGTCAGAATATCGACAACAATGTTGTCAACATCTGAACAGCGATGGGAATAATGCAGACTGTCGGCATTGTTCCCGTTGAGACAATTTTTGCGGGGGAATAGGCCCCCGCAGTCCCCATCTCTAAATAACCAACTCCAAGTCGGAGTTAGTTTGGGTGGGCGTAACACCGAGAGACAGAGTGCTGGTGTAACAGGACCATCACAGTGACCAGGCAAAGTTTGTCGCTGTGATGGTCTTCGCTGTTAAAATGTCGATGCTGACTGCACACCATCCAAATGTGGGTGGAGTATGATTCTGTACAGAGGCAATAAAACCTCTGGTGCTTTGGACCCAATATTGTTTCTAATGGACCGTATGATTTTATTTGCCTTACTAATTGTTTCATTTGTCTGTCTTGAGTGGGCTAAGCCATTTGTTAAATAGATCCCCAAGATCTTTTCTACTGTCGTTGTATTCAGCGCTTCCACATAAAACATAGTTATGATTACAGTTATTAAAACCCAGGTGCATAACCTTGCATTTTCCAGGTTAAAATGCATATCCCACATGGTGGCCCAAGCAGATTATGGTATTTAGATCACATTGAATACACATGTAGTCTTCTTGGTTGCACTAGTGCCACCCATTTTAGTGTGGTCTACATATTTTACAGGCCAGCTATTTCACCCTAGCCAAATCTGCAATAAATATATAAAAATAAAAGGTCAGATACTAACATACAAAACATACGAATTTGCCAGCAGATAAAGGCCTAGAGGTCTATCAAGTCTGCTTGAATGTGCAGCTAGCACCTCTTATTCTGCAGCTGCCCCTCCTTCCACCCTTCCCTTCATTGACCCTTCCCTGTCCTGTCCCATCCCTTTTAAAGCAGTCCACTGTTCTACTGCATACCATTTCTGCAGGTAATGCATTCCACCCAGCCACCACCCTCTCTGTAAAAAGTGTCTCCTCATCTCTCTACTGAATCTTCCTCCTCCAGTCTCATATCATGGCCCCTGGTGTCCCTCCCTCCTTACTTTGAACAGCCCCTCTGTACCTGTCTTGGTTTATTCCTTTCATGTAATTAAAGTTTGTCATGTCCCCCGTCCCTCCTCTCCTCCAGTGAGTACATGTTCAACTCCTCAGCCTCCTCTCGTATGATAAGTTCCCCAGCCCCTTGATCATCTTTGTCTCCTTGCACTGCACCTCCAGTAACTTAATGTCCCTCTTCAGATACGGCCACAGTACTGCATGCAGTACTCCAGGTGCGGCTCAACTAATGACCTATACAGTGGCAGAATCACCTCCTCGAGGATATACCCTTGCAATACAACCCAGCATTTTGTTGGCCTTTGCAGCTGCCTTCTTACATTGTGCCGAGTTGTTCATTGACCCTGTAATGAGCACTCCCATATCCTTCTCCTCCTCTGTCTGGGCTAGCTGCACTCCCCCCAGCTGGTAATTCCTCCTTGGGTTCTTCATCCCAAAATGCAGCACCTTGCACTTTTGGCATTAAACCCCAGTTGCCAGGTGTCTGACCAGGTTTCAAGCTTTGCCAGATCATCCTGCAACCCCTGCCATCCCCTAGGTCATCCACCACTGCTCCTACCTTGATATCATCAGCAACTGACTGATCTTGCTCTTGATGTCCAATGTTATGTCTGCAATGAATATCCCAAACAACACTGGTCCCAACACAAGCCCTGTGGAACACTCTCGTCACTACCCTTGGGTGTGACAGCTCCCCACCACCACCACCCTCTGTTGCCTTCCCTCAGCCAGTTCCCTATCCATCTCACCAGTTTTGCACCCGCCCCCTGTGCCTTCTAACTGACCCCTGAGGGACCTTGCTAGACACAGCACCCTCCAGTGAAGGAACACCGTTAATTACCACCCTCTGTGTTCTGTCATTTAGCCAGCCTGATGTCCACTTTTGTCATTCTGTGGTTTACCCCCTTTGAAATTAATTTTTTTTGTTATGGCTCCATGGGAACAAGGCCAATGGCCTTGCTAAAACCAAAATATCCATCACAAGGTGTTTTCACATCCAGTTGACTGCTGATGATTTTAACACGAGATCAGCCCTTGGTAAACTCATGCTGCATGTGGTCAGTATTAATAAAGGCGTAATTTTATATTTTATAATGCACTCCAGAAGTTTACATGATAGATGTAAGACTAATTAGTCGATTCTATCGTCTTGTCTAAAGAGGTGTTACATTAGCCATTTCCATTCCTAGGGACCTCACCATTATTGAGCTTCTTTCAAACAACAACTTCAAAGGTTGTGGGAGGTCCTTTGACATCAGGTTAATCATGGTACCTGTTTTCATATCAGGGCAAGGAGAATTTGTTTTGATCTTATTGTTCATCTCTTCTTCAGAGATTTTATATATTCGTCTACACAGTCAGGTGGTATATATAAATCTTTTTGCTCTAAATGCTACAAAAATGTTTATTAAATAGCTCTGCCATTTTTTCTACTGTGATTACAAGGAAATTATTGTGTTAATGATCCCACATTATGTTTTATTTACTTATTATGAATTCGGAAGGATACTTTTAAACTGGGGTCTCTTTTACAAAGGTTCCATGTCAAGTAACAAGAACAAGTAGAAAAGAGTATAAATGCAATATATAACATACAGTAAATATACAAGGAAGCAGCCACTGGCGTTGTCTAGGTTTGTAAAGAGACTAATTTATACAGTAGAACAGTACACCAGGCTTTTGTACAATGTATGCCTAGGGAAATTGCAATAGGAGTTAGAGCAGGAGTTACTGGTCCAGAGAGCAGCGACTGGATTTAAAAATACAGGGGGTTTGGATAGCAGCTCAAAGGCATTGTTAAGGAGGGAAGGTGAGAACAAGAGGGTATATGGTGGTGGGGGATGGGTAGACAGAGATAGAGTGATAGAGGAAAGAGGTAAGATGGGGAAGAGTAGGTAGAGAATGGGAAGTTGGGGATAGGACAGTTGAGGAGAGAGTGATAGAAAGTGGATATGTGTGGTGGGGTGCAGGGAGTGAGAGGTAGACTGAGGAGAGTGACATTATGGTAGAAGTGCAGAGGAGAGGGATAGATGTACAGGGGGCTAAAATAAGTAGAGAGCAAGCGAGGTTTATGGGTGGACATTTGTGCAGCGTAGGGTAGGGAGGTGACAGGATGGCGAGTGAAGGTGGGAGGTAAGAGCAGGGAGGGGCAGGCATCAAGCAGTTTAAGTGAAGCAGTCACAGGATGCACTAGTCAAAGGTGCACTCGGATTGCGCTTAAAAGCGCCAGGCGTGGCAGTATTAGTAACTTCCAATGGAAGAAGTTGAACCAGTTCGAGGCTCTAACTTTGTACATTTGGGTTCTTTTAAGGAGTTAGCATTATCCGTAGAATGTTTTACCTTTGTTTATTGTAGCATTCTTTGCTAAGAAGAGTTCCATATTGCTCTTAGCCTTTCTAATCTCCTGTTTACATTTCTTTTGTATATACATTTATTCCAAAGAAAGGATGTATGAGGTTTTTGTATTCATTGAAAACCTTATGTTTTTTACTAATTACTTTTAAATCTTTTGTTAAGCCATTTAGGTCTTCATCTTTTTTCTTATGTTTAGAAATAAATTTATTATTAAATTCGAATATGATGTTTTTATTCTGTTCACATTTCCTCAGCATTACAGTTTGATAATAGACAATCTCATTTTATCACTGATAATGATGAAGTTATTGTGTTTATATTAGCATTTTTATAGTCGTAAAATAAGAGTTATTACATATTTAATATATGAAAAATTTGCATCAAAGCAAACTGAGTTGTGGTCACTAATGCCTAAGGGGACCAATCTTGCAGTTTGGTGCTGGGGAGCTTAGGGACAATACCAAAACTGGTGCTGTTTAAGTGCAAAAATAAAATGGGGGATGGCTATAGGCTAGCTGACCCGCTCCATAAAGTCATGGCTGGAGAGTAAGCCACAGCTCTGTGAGGGGTCCCTCCGAGCTTGCAGTGCTGGTGGATGGTCAGGTGACAGTGCCAGGGCTCGAGGAGGGATAAAAAGTAAAGTAAAAACAAACAGTATCCGTGAGAGTTAAATCAGAGCCCTGCATCTGCATCTGGTGCCCCATAGTTTTTCTCACACTGGCATTTTGCCACTGTGCAGAATATATATATATATATATATATATATATATATAACACACACACACACACACATGTATTCCTATTGAAGTGTTTCTTTCTTTATCAGTGAACAAAGAAAATTATTACTGAAATCAAAAGTTGAAACTTCTTTAAACAAAAAAGATTACTAAGCTTTGTGCTGCTGCACTGAAAATGGCTCTTTGGATCATTCCAACTATTTCTGTTTTCTATCACAATTTTTCAAACATGACAGACTCCTACCTCCTATTTTAATTCCACCAATTATGAAAGTGTCTGACCTTTGACCTGTCTAAATCTAGTTGGTCTTGACGTTTAATGCCAAAATACCCAACATACGTGTGATAGAAGAATCTGATCTATGCAAAAAAAAATTCCTATTACAGAGTCTACATGGTTAAAGGTACCTTGATGTTTCTAGCTGGCTGAAATTTACTTTAGCTTGAAAGCTGCATGTCTGAGGAAGAATATTTATGAGGTAAAATCTTGGTAGGTCATTTTACAGTTAATGTCTTGCTGGCCTGTCAGCTTTGATTTTTAACTATTAAGTGCTTAACAGTTTTGCTAATGCAGAGAAACTTTGTCTTTATCAACCCAGGCCACCACGGTGTAGGAAACTATCTATCCTCAATCCCACATACACACATCTGTTTGGGGTGCAGCTCTGTTTTGTGACAGTGTGAGTAGTTTTAGATTGCAGATTTCTTCACGCTGCTGTTTCAACAGCAGGCCTGGAAGTAAGACAGTGATCCTTCTCAGAAACAGTGTGTGTGCCACTTTTTCTGCAGGGTTTCCTGCTACTACTTAGCCAGAAAACCAGACCCTGTGGCCAAGAGTGAGGCAGTAACCCTGTCTCACTGCTTCTTTTATTCTCGCATTGTATTTGAGGATATGTTAGGAAGTGTGCTAAACTAAATGAACAGTTTTCACACTCATAATTGCTGTGTAGAAAGAACCACTGAACTCCTTGCACCTTGATGGTTTACCCCATGCCTTAAAATAGAGGTAACCCCATTCTGCCACCCTGGGATCACTGTGTGTGTTGTTAACTAAAGCAGTTTGCTACCTCCATCCCAGATAGAATGTAATGCAAATAAACTGTTTCATCTGCTTTATTTCCTACAGCACAGCCCTTGTGATGGGTTGAAGGGATTAGTTGATTCTGCTCACCAAGTAAAGACACTGCATGTCAAGCTGGGGAGTTCCCAAAACAGAATGGCTGATTTGAAGGTAGGACAACTTTCATGGAAGACCCAATAAGCAAAATGGGTGTAGTGTAAATCCTGAGAAGGTGTAGTTGTTTTAAAGGACAGGAAATTTGTGCTAACTGGCAGCTGTTTATAAAGTTCTTATTCTTAGAAATGATATGCATTCCTCTAAAGTATCCATATTTAACTGTACCTGAATAAAAAGTGACAGGAAAAGCGGTATTTTGCATTGTTTTGTTTTTTATGGGTAGCATTCTGCTACAGTTCTGTTCATGGAATCAATAATTTGGAGATTTTACTATGTCATGGTTTGTGTACAGAATGCTAATTATGTGAGCTGCTGACCTCTCAACTGTGCTTAGAGTTCTACGCAAGCACAAACCGTGGCACAAGTTAAACTCCAAATTATTGGTTCTGTGAAGAGAACTATAACAGAATGCTGCCCATTAAAACAAAACAATGCAAAATACAGTTTTTCTTATCACTTTTATTCAGATACAATTAAATATGGATACTTTAGGTGAATGCACATCATTTTTGGGAATAAGTTCTTCATAAACAGCAGCCAATTAAAAATGATTTCCTGTCCTCTTTAATTATATTGCAACCATAGAGTATGCACACAGATGTGGTGCTAGAAACTACAAGAACAAGCAAAGAAGTTTCCTGCACACACTAACCTACAAGCAGGACACTTAAACAAAATGACATTTATTCAGATGCACACAGGCTCCAGCATACGGAGCCTGTGTAGCCCAAGGCCTGGAATAAATGTCATTTTTATGTTGAAAGAGGAGGTCTGGCATCCCTGCTTGCAGGTTAGTGTGCAGGAAACTTTTCTTGCTTATTTTAATTATACCCGTAGAGAGGGTTGTGGAGTGAAAAGAATGTATTGCACTGCACCTCCCCATCCTGTTTCCCTCCCTGATCCATCCTATGGGGTGTCCTTGTGCACAGGACCCTGCCTTACAAACTTGCTGTCTGAAGAAAAAACAGTGAGATAAAGTGCCTGGCTCGGCAGAGCCTGTGCTCACTCTCCCCCTCCTCCCTTCCCTCTCCTCTGAAAGAAGGGCTGTGGTTTAAAAATGCAGGGGGGGCAGAGAGACTGCATTCTATGGTGTGTTTGCTGGTTTGGCACTTTGATCTCCTGCCAGAGAAACCTGGAAGGTCAGGCTAGGCTGGAGAGAAAGCCTGGAGAATTAAGCACTGAATCACGGAATGGGTTCGGAAGTACTCTGGGATTCTATTTCCTTTATTAAAGTTGAAGATGACCAAATCTAGAAGAGCTCCGTGAGCTATGCTGAAAAGTGGCAGTTATGTCACCACTTCACAACCTTCTCCCAAACCCCCATTGCACCCCATCTCATGTTTTCCAGTAGTGTTGGTCCTGAAAGTTGGAATTTTGTTTGAAATGTCATCTGCAGGTTTGAAACTTGTTAGCCTAGTTAGGCCCTTTAATGTTTTTATAAAGAATTTCTATGGTGATTTAGAGATAAAGGAGGAGTTGGTTGCGGCAGTGTGTGAGACATTTAAGAAATAACACATGACAGGGTGCAAGTTTGTTTCGATTACCCATGCCCTAAATTGAATGTGAGGAATGAGGTGAGGTGTAAGATTGTGGCTTCAGTCACTAGTGGTGCAAGTTATTACAAAACCAATCCACAAACCATGGAGTGCTTTATTAACGCTTATAAAATGGGTATTTTAGAAATTAAAAAAAAAATTAAAAGGTGCTGTAAGTGTGGTTGTTATAAAATAAAGTCCACACACTGTGGTTTGCAGATTTTATGCAATAATTTCATTTTCCATGTAAAACTGCTTGTGTGTCGTTACTGTGGATCCTGTTGTGGAATGATCTATGGTCATGTGTTAAGATTCCACCAATCACAGTACAGGTTTTTTCCAGCTCAGATAATGATGTACTTCTGAAACCCAGTTTCTGGTAGGACCTTGGTCTTGTGGTTCAGAAGCAGCATAGAATATACATATCGGCAGTCGTTGATGGATGGGGAGGTGGCTGATGTAAGTCTTGAAGAGAGACCCTCAGCCTTTTATTCTATTTACCTGTGTAGTCTGTAGACATGCACAATAATGGTCTCCGTTGCACTTTCCTAATTTCATAAGGATTAAAATGTAAAGGATGGTATTTAAGTCTGATATAAAAGCTGTCTGACTCCATTGCAAAGGTCATGACCTGACTATGAAAGGCATCCTGGAATTTTATGATGTTTTGGTGCTAAACCTGCAGTAGTGATACTTCTATTAGTCAGTGCTGTTGCTGTGCTCTGCAATCCCTGTGTTCTTGTCTTATGCTGTCCATGAAACTTCTCAAGGCATCTTAAGTGCCCTACCGCTTTCTGTAGTTTAAAGTGTAGCTGAATTAGGGGAAAAAGCTTTTCGAGAATAGAGATGTAACAGAACTGAATGAGAGCATAACGCCTGCTCGCTTATGAATGTGCATCTTCAACTGCCATGATGCCTTGCATGAGTGGGACCATGACGTTTGAATGGAAACAAGCAAGTTTTCACATTGGGGCAAAACAGAGTAAAGCAACGTTATTGATATTCAAATTAAGATGACATTAGGAGGTTGCAAGAGAATGAATCATTGTTCATGCCTACGAACTACACAGTTATACAGGAAATAGGCTGAGGGACTTTCTCTTTAAACTTTTCAAAAGCTGAAGTTGACATCAGTTATGAAGAAGACGAAGATGGCCTGCTGGTGCAGTGGTGTACCGCCTGTGACGCTGCCGGCCTGGGTTCGGGAACAGACTTTGGTCATCAGTGGGCTGGCCGGGAGGTGTGCAGAATGTTCCTTGGACACTTTCCACCGGGGTGGGATAATCAGTTGCCCACTTGCTTCTGCCACATGGGTGACCATGGGCAGTTGGAGCGCTATCTGTGTCATGGCCTGGGTTAGCATTGTGGCTTTGTGTCGGCAGCACAAGTGCATGTCTCCACTTGCATGCACACTCCAGTCGATGTCCTAGAGGAAGAAAATACAAAACTGGAAAAATGGATATCCAACCGCGAGCCGAGTGATGTTTGGCCCCGCTACGGTCCCCTTGCTGCCAGCCCGATGCTGCCTCTCAGTGTTTACCTAGTTCCGTTAGGTATCGGTAGGACCCGCAGCTTGCCCTTGGGGAAAGCCAGGATACACTGGCAGGGCTGAGGCCTGTCGAGGCGGGCAGGTGGCTGGGACCAGTGCCGTGGGTTCGGACCGAAGAGAGAACAGTCAGATGTGGAGCCCCAAAAAGCATAGTAAATAAAGTAAAAATCTTGAAGACAGCGTGACATGGCAGGTTGGCTAGGGTGCTGATAAACTGGCAAAAAAAATGGAGGGGGATTCAGGGAGAAAAGCATATGATGTAAAAATTATTTATGTATCTCCTTGACAGGGCTGGTATTGTTTGACAAAGATGATCAGGTCGCTGAATGACCAGACGGCATGGAGTTTGGTTGTAGAAGATGAGACACGCACACACACAATTCCTCATGCTCATGTTCCTGCTCATTGCACAATGCATGCACAACTGCACACATGCATGGCACACTGCCCTGGGGTCCAAGTGAGGGACAATTCCTCCCCTGAACTGAATCGATACCGCTACCATCACCCCAAACCAAATCACAGAGTCCCTGTAATTTGGTTCCCACCCCATGAACTGGATTGCATACCACCAATTTGACCTCGCCCTTGAACTTAATCCCATGCTCCAGAGTTTGGCCCTCATCCCTTCCCCTTGCTTAGCCCTCATTCCTTGAACTGACTCCCATGCACCAGAGTTTGACCCTCGTCTGCCAAACTGAATCCCATATTGTCAAGTTGGACTCCTGTGCCTCCCAACTACATCTGCTAACCCAGTGTTTGACTCCATCCCCCAAACTGTATGTTGAAGCCCTAAGTGTGGGTTCCATCTCCAGACTGAATTGAGTAGTCATAGCTTTGGTTAAACTGCATCATGTAGCCCATGTTTAGCTCTAATCATCCAAACTGTATCACATAGACACAAGTTTGTAAAGGAAAACAAACTGCTGTGCTTCAGACTCAAAGCCCTGGAAAATAAGACCAGGGCAGCAAATCTCATGGTTGCTGTATTTACCTGAAGGTGCTGAGGGTGAGGAGCTGGAGCAGTTTGCTGGACAGTGGCTGAGGATACCTAAACATGGACATTGTGCTGACTGTGCATTGAGCCTACTGGATTACACCACACAAGTGGTGGGTGGAGTTCTCTGGGCCCTGGACATTTTGATCACTCTTGCGAGGGGCACAAAGGGAAAAAAAACTTGGTTGGCCACACGGAGGATGTGTCGGGGGACATGGTTGGCCACATGGAGGATGTGTCCTGTTGAACTGGAGGAGGGACCAGACTCTGTATATATTACACCCTGATCCCAGTTTTGCCACAAGGACTGGAGGAAGACCTTTGATGCCTTCCGTCCACACTGAGGTCACTTGGAGGGACACACTCCAATATCCAGTGCAGCTAAATATCATATACTCTGGGGAAACTGTACCAATTTAATGGCCCCAAAGAGGCTGGGAATCTATTATTTAAAATCAAACCAGACTTTGGGGTGCAGGACAGTCCAGACTCTGACTCAGACTTAATGTTGCCTCCCACATGTGCTGAGTAAGGGCTGTTAAATTGTGGGGTTGGGGAGGTTTAGGGAGGTGGGTGGCTGTACGGTGCCATTTGAAGTTGGCTGCGTGTCCATGTAGGGTATATTCCTGATTTATAATTTGCAGAATCATGTAATAATATTGGGCCTTTATGTGCATGTAAGTGTATTCTTTGTAGAGGCTTGTCCTCTATATGCCACTACTGCATGGGAGCACATCTTGGCTCTGTCCTCCCTCCATACTTAGGTGGCCACAGTCATCCCTGTTCTCGTTATTATTTATTTCAAAAGATTCACCAGAAAGGCATATACTGAGCTGATAATTAGCTCATTTCCAGATGTGTCCTGGGAAAGGGGAAGAGAGAGTAATATTTTAATTTCATTTCATTTATTGTTGTTTACCCAGGTGAGCACATTGAGCAACACTGCCCTTTTCAAGTGTGACCAGCATTTCTAAACAGCATGACAATGGTATAATAATACAGTATAAATACATACAATGATAGATGAAAACAAATCAATTACTGTGGAAGGTGCAACTGCAATATGAAATACGATATGATACAGTACACTGCATACAGTAATAAATGAGTGCAAATTGAAATACAGGGATGAGAGCAGGAGAGGTGCTGCAGTATGAAATATAATATGATACAGTATGATATACAATAAAAACTAGGCTGCAAAATAAAGTACAGTGAGAATGAGAAAACCATCATAAGCAATAATTACATGGCAATTATAATTAAACACTAAGCTACAAGCATATGAGCATTTATACAATATTTGTGCAATTTCATTGAGCATTTTATGCAAGGGTGAGGAGGAGATTTGTTTATTTGCTGTTGGTAACTGGGTAAGTGCACTAGACAGAACTGCTATTTTCAGGCACGGCCTGGGAGAGTACAAATCAAGGAACAGGTAAAACAAATACATATGCAGTGTTGTACAATAGGAGATTCCAAACTGCTATACAGAGGTGCAGGTTACATAGTACATAGAGGAGGTACATATCACACAGTGTAATAGGAACAAAACAGACAAAAAGGCACACTTTACGTTTAATAATGTACAAAACATGGCGCTGCTGTTGGTAAATCAGCAAGGAGACAATTCCTAGGCAGAGACAGGGAACAAAATGCGTAGCTGCAGCTGAGGAAGAGTGGGGATGGGAGGAATCAAGAGGCCACAGGGATCTACCTCAGGAGTCGAGGAGGAAATTAATAAAGTGAAGAGTGCAATAAGAAGGAAGCAGTAGAGCAGGCTATCCATTGGAATTCCAGGAAGAATAGATCCAGGGTACCAGGTAGGGGATGGGCAACAGAAGGGGTGGCAGAAAAGATGGGAGGAGGTGGGGTTGGGGTAACAGGTAGAAAGCAGAGGAACAGGAACAGCTGTCAGGTGCAATTGCAGGTGTGAGTCAGAAGTCCTGGAGTAGGGCGGAGAGTGAGCGCTGGGAGAGGGCAGAGCGGATGTTTAGACGGAGGAATTCCATAGTTTAGGGAAATGGTAAGAGAAAGCAGATGGCCTGCTGATACATTTTCTTGAAGGGAGTGCAAGGAACAATAGCAAGAGTTCACGACCAGTGTAAAGGTGGGGCACAGGAGAAATTGCAGTAGGAGGGAAGGGAGCCTAGCGGTCTATAAGCTAAAGGAGGTGCAGTGAACATGGCACCTGAGCTTCAGGGGAGGAAGTGATAGGGAGGAATAGAGGAGCAGTGGTGGGTGTGGGTGGACAGTTCAAGGCAAAATGGCAGGAGGCGTGAAAGAGGGGTCCAGTCTGGCTAGGTAGACTTTTTTTTTTTTGGTGAATTCTTTTTCGATCCTGGTCACTGACCATTGATGCAACTCCTGATGGGGACCCCTAGACCTTGCCTCTCGGCCCACCTGAACCCCTTCCGACTGAGGAATCAGGTGCTGGGTCCCTCCTCCTGCGCTCCACCATACAGGAGGAGGCGGGGGACCATGGAGAGTCAGTCATATTGGTGCCAGTACAGGCGTGTGGGCTGGGTCATTTGAGCCTCCGCCTCGCTCTCCAGTAGCCGAGGTTTTTCTCCTTCGGTTTCTCCCTGAGGCACGGATGTGCAATGATATAAGCGTGCGGAGGGAATGCTCCCACCCCTCCCGCAGACATCTGCTGCTGCCTTGCCCTTTCACATCCCCACTCAGTCCTCCTCCTCCTCCTGCCGACCCCAAAGCCCGAGTCCACTCCTGAACCCAGCTGCCAGCATTGTGCAAGGTGTGGCATCCAGCGCCTCACCCACTCTCCCTTGGTGAAAACGCCTCCCCAGGTCTCTCTCCCACCTTGTATGGAGAATCTCCATAGGGTCTCTCAGGGCCCCAGAAGAGCTTTATAGCTTTGGTCAAGGGCCACTTTCCCAGGACCTTGGTTGGGACATCAATATCTCTTCCAAAGGGAGCGAGATGGGGCAGGTGGGCCACTCCTATCAAGGTACCACCCAGTCAGCTTCTAATCTGTAAATATGTAAAGAGGCTAAAGGATTTGAGACCCTATTTTCCCGATTAAAGCTGATATGACAACATGGCCCTCCTCATTGAGCTGAGAGATATAACACAGACCCTTTTGTTCCCATGCCAGTAATGTCCTGTTTACTTGGTTAGGTACCAGATTAGGTTCCCAAAGCTCTCCTAATGTTAGCTTCGGGTGAAAAGATCTGAGTGACCAATCAAGGTATGAGCTGTGGAGTCAGGCCTGAGGGGTTCTTGTAAATGGATTTGCAACCTTTTTTACTGCTTTCTTTGCTAAGGCTGGGGTGAAAAGGTTGTGGTACATATGGGGACATCTCTGGTGTAGTTTCAAGCCTTACCTAGGCTCTCACCTTATCACTTCTGGGGAGATATCCACCATGAAAGATAGCTGGAAGCTTGATAATATAACCAGAGGTTTGGAAGGCCTAATCCTCCTCTCATCACTGGTTACTAGAGGACCTCCTCCTTTATTCTTGGCCTCTTCCTTCTCCTAGAACTTTGGTTACGTAACCATTAAGGGTCTTAAAATGTTTCTTGGGGATGTGTATAGGGAGGGTTTGGTATAAATAGAGACACTGGGGCAGGATGCACATCTTCATCAAATTTACCTTACCCTATAAAAGTAAGGGGAGGGTAGTCACCGTTCATAGTCTGACCTTATTTTTTTCATTTATTTATTTAGTTTTTGTTGACCGGTGGGTATGCTATCCAGAAAGATGACTGTTTTCAGGCACTACCCAGGAGGTTACAGGGCAGACATTGCAGGTATAACAAACAGTAGATTACATCGAGATGCATAAACTAGGTGTTTAAACATTAAACAATAGGCTAAGCAGCACAGGTAGTATACAGGGTATTTTGAAAACATTTAACAATAAGCTAAGCATTACAAGTAGTACACAGAGTGGTTCTAGTAGGATTGTAGAGGTTTTACAGTCATAGCATGACAAAACATATAGTAGCAAGAGTATTGCAGTAGTAGTCCTTAAAATATGATTTAGAAAGTATAACAAAAAATAAAAAAAAAATGTGGTCAAATACTGACAAGTGCTGGGGATAATGGTCAGGGAATGGCAAGATTGTGAACAGTAGGGATAATAGCAGGTCAGGATAAGGAAAGGTAGGGTATAGGACAGGAGTTGGCAAGAGAGACAGAGAGGAATGGCTGCAGGGGCTAATGTCAGGAGAGGGAGCTGGGATAGGCTGTACTGCAAGGGAGTATTGTGGAGAAAAGGTAAGAGCTTCCAGGATAGGCAGGATACCCACAGGGACTAAGGAGGTTTGAAACAGAAGCATTGGTTGGTGGAGCTGAGATGCTGGCGGAGTACTTTTAAAAGCATTGTGTGTGGAGCAAGCCAGACGTCCAGAGGACAAATTCTATAATTGAGGTGCATGGTGGGCAAAGGCTTTAGAGCCTTTGGTGATACTGCATTTGGGGATGTATAGTAGGGATTTGTCAGTAAAGTCTAGTATAGTTGGAGGACAACCAGTTTAGATCTGAGTATAGTAAACAATGGTGTTTGTCTGTGGGAGGCTGAGGTGAACCTGCAGATGTTGTTATAGGTGACATCCCATCTTTGAAGAATTTGATTTTGGTAAAGGAGCATAAGTGGCTACTCCGTAGGTCAGAGTAGGTAGAAGTATGCCCCGAGCTATAGCCACTCTAGCAGTAGGGGTTAGCATGTGGCTGGTCCCGTATGACATGCCTAGCTTGGAATTGACTGATTTTGCACATATTGATGATGTGGAGTTCAAAATTTAGAGACTGGTCAAGGGTGACCCCAAGATATTTAAACAATGTTACAGGAGTTATGATGAGCCATCTATGCAGGAGACCCTGACTTATCTTGGAATGTCTTGAATTTAGGGAAGGTCCCAAATAGCATGGACTGTGTATTTGACTCATTTAGAACAAGTTTATGGTCCAGCAGCCAGGCTTAGTGCGTTGGAAATCAGAGGCGAAACATAGGTTGATATCGGACACATCTTTCACACTGGCATACATGAATATGTTGACCTCATAGAGTAGAGATGAGGTGTCAAGGAGATTAGTGGTGATGCTGTTGATAAAATTGAGAAGAGAAGTGGTCCAAGGATTGAGCCTTGAGGAACTCCAGTGTTCACTGTCTTGTAGATCGGAGCATGTAGAATTGAATTTAACGGTTTGGGCCCTATTTGACAGGTAACTGTTAAACCAACTGACAACACTAGAGCAAAGCCCATAGAGTGGAGTATGTCGAGAAGTGGGTGGTCTACCAAGTCAAAGGCTTTTGACATATCGATGAAAACCGCTCCCGTGAGAAGCCCTGAGTCCATGGCAGTGAGGGTGTCTGTAATAAAGTTGAGTAGGGCAGTTGTGGTGCTGTGACCTTTTGAAAGCCATGTTGTGCAACAGTTAGGAGGTCATTGTCTTGGAGAAATTCAGTGGTTTGCATGGCAACTAGCTTTTCCAATATTTTGCTTAGAACTGACAGGATGGCTATGAGCCTGTAACTAGAGGGATCTTTAGGGTCACCTTTTTGAAAACAGGGATGACTTCGCTGCTTTCCAAATGTCCGCAACTCTGCTATGACATAAGAAGAGTGTAAAAATTCAGCCAGGGTCCGCAATAAGAGGTGAGGCACTTTTAGCAGCCTGGTTCGATACCACTCTGATCCAGTGGCTGTGCTGTCCTGGATCTTTCTGAGGAGTTTTGTGACCTCCCTACTGAGTCTTAAAGCGAAAGGAGGGATTTTTGATGCTTGGCGGGAGGGAGTTGAAGGACCCAGTTGATTCGAGGCAGGAAAGTGGCTGTGTATTTGGTCAACTTGGTATAAAAGAACAGAAGAAGGCCGAAGCCATTGAGACTGTTCCCCACACACTGTGGGACTTTAGAAGTATTAATAATTGTCCCTGATCCAGTCATCAAGTTTGTTTGTAAAGGTGGTGATACTTTCAGAGTCTATCAAATCCTGTGGTATGGTATTCCATATTCTCGAGCTCTGATTGTGAAGAAATTTCCCCTTTATTAGTCTTAAAGATTTCACCTCAAGTTGTCTGTTATGTAGCCTTGGAACTAACCTTCTATTAGAATGTGATAGCTCACATTGCTTCATTAGGTCAGGTGATTGAAGTAATTTATAGACTAGAGCAAGTTGCCTCTTATTCTCCTGTTTTGTAGTGAGTGGATCCCAGTGGTTTTAAGTCTTAAGGGATAATCAAGGCATGCCAGCCTGGGTACCATTCTGGTGGCTCTCCTCTGGACCTGCTCCAGCTGAGCCATGTCACCTTTAAGATGAGGGTTCCAGAAGGGAGACCCATAGTCAAATATGGCCTAATGAAAGTCCTATACACGGCATAAGACATTGCTCGGCTCGATTAAAAATGTTAAGCTGATTTGCCTCAAAAGTCTGTTTGCCATATTGGTGGTTTTGGTACAGTGATCCCCTGTGTGTGAGCATGACAGGGGTATGTTATGGTGGGATAACGCCCACCTTGGGGTGAGTTGAAACATGAGGCATAGCCGAGGGCTTCCACCACCCGAGAAGGACTGTTAGCTCACCATAACACACCCTGGAGTGCCTTATTGTGATTATGAAATGGGTAATTTTAACTAAATTTTATGCATTTTTAAACATATTACTTTCAGCTAGGCGTTGTGCTGGATAACGGCCCAGCTGAAAACATCTCAGCCAACAAAATTCAGCATTCTTTCTACCCATTTCATAATAATAAGTATGCCCAAATCCTTCTCATATATGGATGTTTTGAGTGGTGATTTGTTCAAATAATAAACATTGTTTGGATTATTTTACCAAAGTGAATGACAACACACTTGTCCTGATTGAAATACGTATCATTATATTTGGCTCATTGCTCAATTTTCTCCAAATCAGAAATTAAAGATGCAAGATTGTCTTGATTATTAACCCTGCCCCCTAGTTTTGTATCATCAGCAAACTTTGACATATAATTATTAGGCCCTGGCTGTAGATCACTTATGAAAAGGTTAAATAGTGTGGGCCCCAGAACCGATCCTGGGGACTCCATGACACAGTGCCCCAGTCAGACAGTACATCATTAATTCTTATCCTTTGTTGGCCAGCCAGTCCAGAGGTCCATCTTACTAAACCAAGGGACAGCCCCATGTTATACATTTTGCTATGAGTTTATTGTGTGGGACTTTGTCGAATGCCCGACTAAAGTCAAGTAATATCACATCGGTGGGAATACCTTTATCCAGCTGTGTACTAATGTTGTCATAAAAGGATAGCAAATTTGTAGTACATGAGTGATTAGAGTGTAAACCCATGCTATAATGTATCTAGGATTTTTAATCTTATACATTCCTGTTCTAATTTAGTCTTGACAACCCTTTCCATTAGCTTACCGACAACAGAGAGTTAAGCTAATGGGGCAATAATTCTAAACTATCGCCTCTGTTACCCTTCTTGAATATAGGGTAACAATAGCTGTCACTCACTCATTGGGTATGGAGCTTTTGTTAAAATTATTGATAAGGGTTGAGAAATGACCTGGAGGTTTCAATCAAAAACAGAGTTGTGTGTTATCAGGTCCTGGACTGGTTGTTTTTTCAGTCTTTTTAAAGCTTGTAAAATATCAGATGTTGTAATTTCGTAGGTGGGTATATGAACTGGAATGAATTGGGGCATTGTATCCTGTTTAGAAAATACTGAACAGAAGTATTTGTTGAAATGGTTAGCTGTGTCAACATTTGATGGTAGTCTAACTCCATTATTGATTAAAGGCCCTATGGCCCTATGAAAGAGAGACTTATAACAGTCTTTAGTGTGTACAAGTTGAATGGACTGTCAAGTCTGTAAATTAGTAGATTAAAGAAATTAGCGATGGTCTGAGGGTTGCTGCAGTGGGTACTATTTAGTACCATGTCATTTGGGCAGGGGAAAGGTTAGATCCAGAAACGTTTTTAAGAGGGACCAGAATTTTTTAGATCCCCTGATGCACTGGTTAATAAGCTATTGCAATAGAGCTTTTAGCTGCCCTGATCTCCTTTTGCATGTATTTCAAGCATCCAGTAGGTGTTTTGGTCTTCCTGTAGGCCAGAGGACTTGAAATGGCTCCAGCTTTTATCACGCTGTTTTATTTTGTTTAGTAGATCTTTTTAGCCAATGGGTAGGCTTCCTTTGACTCGACGTGTTTTCTGAGGGATGAGTGTCCTGAATGGCTGAGAAATTTGCAGTGAAGATGCTGAGAGTGGACTGCATGTTAGAGGCCAGATAGAGACTGGACCAGTCTATGTTGGCTACATCGTGAGAAGTTTAGTATTCAGGTTAGCATAGTTTCGGATGGTGATGAAGACGAGTTTTTGTGGGGGTGATGGAGCCGGCCTCCAGGAGCAAAAGATTGGATGATGGAATGTAATGGTGTCTGCAAGAGTGCCAACAGAGAGCATATGCTCAGTATGGTTTACTAGCACCCAGTCTATTAAGGTGCTAGAGTTGGAGCCAGATGCAATCCTTGTAGATTCAGTAATCATTTGATGCAAGTTGTAGCTCTGTATTTTGGAGAGTGAGGTGGCCTGGCACTTTCCTAACCAGTTTATATTTATATCCCCTAAGGAGTACTTAATTTTTGCCAGAGAGAAGTATGGCCATTTGGTTGAGGAGCTCATCTAGCGACAGTGGCCACTGTTTGGGGGTTGTATGCACAGATAATATGCAGCTTTTGCCCAAAGTGTAAGGAGGGAGTGAAGAGACTCCACTGTGTTGGGGGTCTGTGTTCAGGGCAGTGAGATGCAGGTGACTCTTTGAATAGATTGCAATGCCACCCCTCTTTTAGTGGAAGTTCTATCTTTCCGGAGTAGGTTGTAGGAGGGAATAGAGCACTGAGAATCTGGGATCATGGGCTTCAACCAAGTTTCAGTCAAACACAGGATGTCAGGCTTGTATAGGAAGACCCAGGTCTCTAGTTCAGGAAGTTGTGCTCTAGGTTACTAATATTGTGGTGGACACTAAGGATGCCTTTAGTATTGTGTAGTAGAGCATCCGAGGTGGGATAGGTGTCAATAGGGCCAGGGTTAGTTTCAGTGTTGCCAGAGAGCAAGATGGCCAGAAGCAGGAGATACCAGAGTTTCTGATGGTAAAAGGGGATAGAATCAGGTGGTGTAGGAAGCATTTCATAGAAACATAATAATAATAACTTTATTTTTAAAGCGCCTTTCAAAATATCAAGAGCTTTATATCAAAGCATAATATACAGTATCAATCTTAAACATATAAAATAGTTTCATTAAAACATCACTCAGTTAAAACAAACCATGCGATCATCCATACGATCAACAAATATTTACAGATAGTTACCATTAATCATCCAGATAGGCCAGATCCCATAAATAGGTTTTAAATCATTCTTAAATACCTCCACGGAGGTGCACTCCCTTAATCAGCGTAGAGAATTCAAAGAGTGGATATGAAAATGCTCTACTACCATAAGATTTTAAATTCACTCTTGGAATCTCTAACAACCCTCGTATTGAGCTGAGCCATCGGCCAGGGCAGATAAGGACTGCAAGGCCCATCCAGTCTGCCCATTTCTTTCTAACTTATAAATGTGCCATCGGCCTTTGCTCTGTCAGTGGCCTATCTATTCATACTCATCTGTATTGCTCCCTTATGCCTACCCCATGCCTGTTTGAAGCCCTGCACTGTATTCATAGCCACCACTTCCTGAGGTAGGCCATTCCATGCATCCACCACTCTTTCTGTGAAAAAGAATTTCCTCACATTCACCCTTAATCGGCCTCCCTCTAATCTCATGATGTGTCCTCTTGTCCTGCTATTTTTCTTATATTTAAACATGTTAGACTATTTCACCTTGTTAATGCCCTTAAGGTGTTAGAATGTTTCGATCATATCACCTCTCTCCCTCCTTTGCTCAAGGGTATACATATTGAGCTATGTTAATCTGTCCTAATATGTCTTCTGATGCAGTCCCTGCACCTTTTGGTTGCCCTTCCTGGACTGCCTCAATTTGGTTAATGTCCTTGTGAAGGTGTGGCCACCAGTACTGCATGCAGTACTCCAGATGGAGCCTAACAGTGTCTTGTAAAGAGGGATTATTATCTCCCTCTTATGACTTATGATACCCTACTAATACACCCTAACATCCCCTAGCCTTACCTACTGCTTTAGTGGTCTGCTTGGATGATTTCAGGTCATCGGTGATGACGATGCCCAAGTCTCTTTCTTCCTTTGTGACTGCCAGCAACTCCTCCCAGCCTATAGGTGGCTTCAGGGTTTCTCTTCCTATGTGCATGATCTTGCACTTCTTTGCATTAAATCCCAGTTGCCACTCTTCTGACCATCTTACTAGTTTATCCAGATCTCTTCTCATTCTGTCCACCTCATCTGGATCATCTACTCTGTTGCAGATCTTGGTGCCATCTGCAAACAGACAAGCCTTACCCTCTAGTCCATCTGCAATGTCATTAATGAAGATATTGAAGAGGACTGACCCCAGGACTGATCCCTGAGGTACCCCACTTGTGACTTACATGTCTTCTGATTGTATACCATTTACCACCACTCTCTGTTTTCTGCCCGTCAACCAGTTTGCCACCCAGTTGACCAACTTCTGACCCACCCCGAGCCTACCCAGCTTATTTATCAATCTTCTATGTGGAACAGTGTCGAAAGCTTTGCTGAAGTCAAGGTAGGCGACATCAACTGCTCCCCTTGGTCCACCACTCTGGTTACCCAGTCAAAGAAATCTATGAGATGAGTTTGACAGGACCTTCCTTTGTAAACCCATGCTGTCTTGGATCCTGTGCCCCTATGAATTCCAGGTGTTGCACTATCCTTTCCTTAAGGAGTGCCTCCATAATCTTGCCCACTACTGAGGTAAGACTGACTGGTCTGTAGTTCTCTGCCTCCTCCTTGCTACCACCTTGTGGAGTGGGATCACATGAGCCCTTCTCCAGTCTTCTGGGACCTCTCTGTGCCCAGAGACTCACTAAACAGTTCTGATAATGGCTCTGCTAGTTCCACCCTTAGCTCCTTAAGTACCCTGGGGGTGTATGCCATCAGGTCCCATTGCCTTGTCCACCCTGAGCTTAGCGAGCTCTTGTAGGACCCTTTCCTTGTGAAGGGAGTAGTGTTCACCTCCTCCCCTGTGTCCATGGTGCTGAGCTGTGGGCCCTGCCCTACCTTCTCTTCAGTAAATACTGAGCAAAAGTATCTATTTAGGACAGATGCTTTTACAGGGTCCTCCTCCTCACATGCCCCTTTTCTCCTTTGAGCTTAGCAATACCCTCTCTGGACTTTCTCCTTTCACTAATGTATCTATAGAAGTCTTGTCACCTTCTTTACTGTTCGTGCTAGTGTATCCTCAGTTTGGGACTTTGCCTGCCTTACTGTCTTCCTGCTTCCCTTAGGGCAGTTTGGTATGCCTCCCTATCTTCATCCCGCTGTGTTCCCTTATATTTTCTGAAGGCCAGCCTTTTGGCTCTGACCTCTTCTGCTACTGTATTTGAGAACCAAAGTGGTTTACTTCTTCTTTTGCACTTCCTTTTCTGTCTAACACAATAGGATGTTGTTTCAAGTATTGCATCCTTAATGCTTGCCCACATTGCCTATACCCTCACCTGTGTTTCTTTTTGCCAGGGCTAGCTTAACTGTGTTGGCCATCTTATCAAAGTCAGCTCCTCTGAAGTCCCATATTTTTGCCTTGGAATGGGATGATTTAGATGTAGTGGCCAAATTGAACCATACCATGTGATGGTCACTGGCCCCAGGTGACCTCCTACCTGGAGATCTGTGATCTTATTATCCGTAACAGTGTGGTAGATCATGCCTTTAATTATTAAAAGAGGTGTCGAGTCTTGTGGTAGTTCTGGGAGGCAGAGGTGGTTGGAGAAGTGAAAATCATTCAGAGGTGGCACAATTATGCCCATTTTGCTTCTGTAGTGAATATTCTGTTAGCAGACAAGTGGATCAGGAGTGCACGATGGCTAGAAAGAGTAGGTGCTTAGATCGGTTCATGGCACTAGTTCCCATCGCACAATGGAGAGGCCTAGTTGTAAGTCAGCAGGGGTGTTCAGCCAGGAAGGCACTTGGCAGTATGTGTAGTGTCACAAGAAAGGAGCTCAGCTAAAGTGATGGGGGTTTGACCAATCAGCGGTCAGGTGCTTCCAGTTCAAAATTCTGGATGACTTGGAGACAATGAAAGTTGCCAGGGATCGCACCTGGAGAGCAACAGCTTTCAGTCAACTGAACCAGTGGAATGGCTTGAGGCTGTGCTCGGTGGCAGAGAAGGCTTGTCCAACGGCTATTTGCTTGAGGGCAGACAGGCGCGTTTCTTGTTGCTTGTCTTTGGAAGCACAGGCCCGGCCTGTAAATCAAGCGCGGTCCACGGTGCTCAAGCTCCCAAAGGCAGTTTCCTGGTCTACAGGAGCAGGCGTGGAGTCGGCAGTCCAGCAGCCCCAATATAAGGGACCAATGGAAAAATAGGCACTTAGTCATCTGACCACACAGTGTCTATATGGGCAGGGTCCACCTAGGTGGTGGGGAGCTGGCAGCGCAGATGAGGTAAGACTTTCAGCTGGAACAGCAGGGTGGCTCAAAGCTGGATATGTGGTGTGGAGGCTTGGTCTGCAGTTTTCATTCATTTTCTAGCCCTGCTCCACCAGCATGGAAGTGACACAGGGCAGGTATTCAAGTCTTGTAGCTTTAAGAGGGTGAGCGGTCCAGCCCAAGAAATAGGTGGGAACCATGGCTCACGCCCAGGATGGTCCTCAGAGCAGTGTGCAGGTTCCACTGGAGTGGAAGAGGAAGGAGTAAATATTAGGTGTTGCCCTTTAACAGGAGAAACTGCTGCTGTTGCCTCTAATGGCTTTGAAGTGTAATTTGCAAATGGGAAAGTAAACGAGCTAAAAAAGGAGAGGCAGCCTTTCTTGCCTTACAAAAATAAAGATAGTCTCAGGGGAGCAGCTGATAAGCATCTGTAATGAAGCAAGGTAAAATGGAGACCAGTAGGAGAGAACCCAGTGAGAATGTGATCCTCCAATCAGAGTGTTGGTGCTGAAAATTTAAAATGTCCAAAGGTGCCAAATGCCAGTGTACCTGAGGGGTATCTGACTTTCTAACTCCAGGCGAGCCACCAGCGAGTGTGGTTCAGTACAGGCTGAGCTAGTGGGTCCTAATTCAGCTGTTTCTGTAGATTCTGGACCCTGCAACAACCTGAGTTCGGAGGATCCCAGGCGGAAGTTACTGCTGCCAGAAAGAAGCCGCAGCCTGCCAATTAGCAGGAGCAGGACCACAGGTCACTTCCCAGGGCAGGCTTGTAGCTTCTCTGGTGGCGAAGTCCAATCCCCGTTGGGCACGGCTCACCTGAGGGGGAGAGGAAAGGAGATGGATTAAGTAGGGGCAGGGAAGGAGTGGTTGGCTCAAACAAATAAACAGGGTGGGCCAAATTACTTAGGAGGCGGAGGCTAAAATATAGGGTGGGCAGAGAAACAGATACAGGAAGGAGATGTAGGTGGGTGAGAGAGCAGACAGGTGGGAAAGCGAGAGGCAAGTGTAACCCTAGGTGGCGCTTATCCCAGGGCTACTACCCCTGCCTGATTTGCCACTAACAGGTTGAGGGGCCTGGATCCAATGGCGGGGCCTCCACCCAGAGGTCAGGGTTTGCAATAGTTAAACTAACTTGGTCACAGCCCTGGGACACTGCAACCCCTTTCTTCCCACTAGTGGCCCACACAATATATCAGAATTACCTTCACAGTATACACTTACCCCCCAGGTCTGGTTCCGCACTGGGACCTCCTGTGAAATGAGATACAGTGCAACAATCACAGTACAGTACTTTAACATAGACAAATACCTCAGGCAGTATAACTTTGCTGAAACAAGCAGCTCTGATTTATTTAGGGACTATAACAAGGACAGGGAAATCAGGTTAATTAGCTTATCACTCTAATAATCTACCTATGGCTCTGTGCACAGGCCTATCCCTATCAGTTACTGTCCTGGTACCCAAGCCTAGTGGCTAGTCCAAACCGTGGCAGCTGGTAGGGGCCCTTTCACACAGAGAAAAGGAGAATTAAACAGTCAGCAGTACAGTAATTCCATTTGGATTTAATGTGGCAATTCAACAGGAGCGACCCTGAATTAGTACTCACGACCTCCAAATAAGATAGGGTCCTTCAATGTCAGCAGGGCTCACTTGAGGTACACAAACCTCTTCACACATCCATATAAAAGAAAGCACTATACCAGGCAGGCTGCATCTGTATCTCAATTACTGCACAATACCCGGAGAACACACAGCAGATTCAGTTCCTGACAGACCGAGTGCAATTTTCAGCAATTCCTCCAGTCTTCTACAGGGTGAGCCTGGTTTCTACTCTTCAGAGATCCTTTGATTCTTTTCACAGGACCAGTTCAGTCCTAACAAGCTGTTACACAAGCTGCAGACGGAATCTCTGGGCCTTACACACGCTTTTGACTAAAACTGCACACTGAAAAAGCACAGGGCTCCTTCCTTCTCACTGCCAAAGCTCAACTGAAACTCCAACCGACAAAACCGGCACTTCCTTTGAGTTCCTCCCAGTTCTTGACTGGATTGGCTGTCACTCACAATAGACTGCTGCTGTTGGTCCAAAAGGCACTGAAGTCTAAACTACATCTCCCAGAGTCACTGCCCATACAATCCTCTTGTGGCTGGCTCAGATTATGAGTCCAAGTTCTGATTAAGTCAAGGCACCATTTTAGAGCTAGCTTACCCCACACTGATTGGTCCAGTTCAGCAGTTCAAAACTAGAATGGGAACTAGCAGACACAGTTCTGACTGCAAAGAAAGCAGGTTAGACAAACTGTAATTTCATTATTACTCTAAATAATTTCTGGCAAACAGTTACATCTTTCAGATAGGTTCCCTTGCACCTCTAGTGACTGCAAAAATGAAGTGAATTGGCAGCAGCTCGAGTGGTACTCAGAGAAGCACACAGTCCCCCCCATACAACTAATTATGTCTGCAAGCAGACAGCTCTTAAAGAGACAGTACCAGAGGCTCTAAAACACTCACTGATAAATGGCTTAAACTCAAACAACCATTCAGGCTTGGAGCATTCAAGCAAGCTCCTGAAGTCTTTTGGGAACCCCCATTTGCAGGGGTTACACAAGGATTGGGCTGTAAACTTACAATATGTGGCAGTGCAGTAGACAGGTCTGTCAAACTTAAAATTCTACAGCTTTACACACAAAATTAATTCTAAAAGGTTTAAGGTTGGCGCTTCTAGGGTTGAAATCTTTTTGGGGAGAATTGTGCCCAGATATTTTATTGCACTGGATGGGTTAATAGTGGTATTGTTGTTAACCACTGGGGTTATAGGTTTTATCCCTAACTAGAGCATTAACACAGATTTTGAAATTTTTATTTTTTTTACTTTTTGAGATATTATAATAATATATATTTGCCTGTGGAGCATAAAGCCCTCCTGGCCTCATGCTCATTTATAAGACAACAATGACCAAATTGCCAGCATAGCCATCTTTATGTACCAAGTACCAGCATACCCACCTCATGTACTGAGTACAGAAAATTTTCCAAATCCCGCCTAACCGTAATTCTTAACTGCAATGCCATTCTTACATAAGGTGAAATAAATTTTGGCCAGGATTTGAAAAATGACAGCTGTGACATACATGAGGTGGAGTAATAAGATGGCTGTGTTGAAAATCTGGGGTGAAAAATATTGAAATTTCAAAGTCACGGTAGCGTACACCAAATTGCAACAAATGGTCATAACTTTGGAATATTTATGTATTTTGACCCTAAATTGTCAGCATAGATATCTTATTACCCCACCTTATGTACCGAGAATTTTCTGATCCCCACCAAATGGACCCCATTGTAAATGAGTTACTGCTCAATTGGGCTATCCTTTTCTTGGAAGTTTTCAGGAATAAACTTTTACAAACATACGTAATTCTGCTCAACTGCAATGCCATTCAGGTGAAAATGCATTTTGGAGCGTAGCAAAATTACAATGAATGGTCATAACTTTGGTATTTTTCATATTTTGACCAAATTTTCAACATAATCTTCTTATGATCTCACCTCATAAACCCCATAAACCCCATAGCTGAAAATGTTCAAATCTATGCCAAAACACCATTCCGTGCACAGGTGTGAAAACACGTTCGCACAGGATGTGAAAATGACAGCTGTACTGTTCATGAGATGGTGTGAAAATCTGAGTCAAATATTGAAAATTACCAAAGTTATGTGCATGCGTAGGAACATTTCAATAAGCATGTATATCTCGGCATTTTTTAGATTTTTTCCTCTACCAGAACATTTTAGAGTCCCACCTCATGAACACTGGTTGTGAAATTTCATTATCTCAGTCCCAAAAGGTGATTTATGACAGCAACCATGAAATCACCTTCTGGGCCCAATTAACAAAATGACAGTGACAATGTTCATGAGGTGGGGTCCAAAAAGGCCATGTTGAAAATTGGTGAAAAAGTCCTATTAATGGCAAAGTTATGAACATAAGTTCAAAACACCTTTGAAATACATTATATGGCACTTACCTTTATTCCTCAGTTCACAGTTCAGCTTTAAAAGTGCAGACATGTCCCGTCCACAGAAAATGACAGCCTACGACCTCGGAGGTAAGTATAGGGTAAAGGGGGTGGTGGGTGGTGGTGCTCAGTGGGAGGGTCACGATGGGGGAGGGACGGCAGGGACAATGAGGACCATTTTCTTTTTCAGGTTAAAACAAAGACATTGGGAGTATGATTTTCTTCTTTACAGGTTAAAACTAAATATTTCGGGACACTGGGGTGGGCTCCCAAGTGTCCCAAACTGCTGGATGGGCTTCTAATGCCGACATGGGGTTTGGGGCCCCCAATGTCAGCAAATAAGACAAGGGATGTGGGGAAATCTGACACTGGGGATGGACATCATGGTGTCAGATTAAATCAATAAATAAATAATGGTAATCAGAGAGGGGGGTGCCACTAAACACCAGGGATAGAGAACAGTGGTCGGGTGGTGGGGGGTCCCCTAGACACCAGGAAAAGGGCAGCTCACAGATGAAACTGCAGCTGGCAGTACGAGTTCCAGCTGCGGCTGCAGAAGTCAAGAAAATCCACTGTTCTCATACAGAGAATGCGAGAAGCGCTCCCTCTCCTTAGCTGGGCACCTGATATTTTGGGGGCCCAGTAAACATATTCTGGCCATTAGACTTAAAACAAACATCAAAATCTAGCTAAACAAGTCCCGTTTAGCTAGGTTCTGAGCACAGATTCTAAAAAAAAGCAAAGTGCTGTGCAAAGTTTGTACTGCACTTTGTCAGCTAGCTTAGTGGGCAAACCCGTATTCATAGTCGGTCAGTGCAGTGCGCATCCAACTGTGAATTGGGACACAGAGGGCAGTACATACCCAGGCAAGGCACCAGAAACCCCAGTAGCACTGCCCCCACAGCCAGCCAGGAGGAGAATCGGAAGGCAACAATAGCACACAGGTGCTAAGCCCCAATTCACCAAGGTAGCCGCAGATTAGCCCACTGAGAATGTGGAGGTACTATTGCCATCAGCATGTCCATTATGGCGCTTAGCTTGGCCCCTTCCACCAGCCCATGCCCCACGTAGCCGCATTCCTACCTCTGGTAGTCTGGTGGTCCCTACCCTCTTTCCAGTCCCCAACGCCCACCCGATCAATCAAAATATATTTTCCATAGTGTAATTGCCCTCCCCAACCCCAATCACCACTCGGATAATAAAAAAATTTCCAAAGTGTAGTGTCTCACCTCAGTCCCGATTGCCCACCCGATAATAAAAATATATGTTTCCATGGTGTAGTGTCCCACCACAGTCCTCGATTGCCCACCCGATAATACAAAATATGTTTCCATAGTCTGGTGGCCCTCCCTCCCTGATCACGAACCCCCATGAAAAAATATTTTCCATAGTGTAATAGCCCCCGTTCCCAAACCTGTGAAATAGTCAGAAACCTTGACAGTCTAGTGCACCCCACCTGGTAATAGAGAGCACTATCAGTGGGCAGTACTATACACAGTACTGTGCGGTCATTGAAAGCTCAGTCGGTGGCCAGCTGTGTGGTGAGTGGTGGCTGTGCTGTCGCCGACTGTGGGTCAGACTTGGGGGTGGGGTGGTCAGACTCTGTTACCGGGTGGGGGGTCCACTAGACTGCCATGGTTTCGATTGTTTCACAGGTTTGGGAATGGGTGTGGGGTGGGACCACAACACTATGGAAAAATGTTTTTTTCATGGGGATCGGTGATCTGGGAGGGCCCACTACATTATGGAAAATGTTTGTTTTTAACGGGCGGATCAGGGAGAGCCACTACACTATGGAAAATGTTTTTTTTTTTAAGGCAGGATCAGGGAGAGCTACTACACTATGGAAAATGTTTGTTTTTTAACGGCCGGATCAGGAGAGCCACTACACTATGGAAACATTTTTTTATTATCAGGTGGACGATCGAGGACTGGGGTAGGACACTACACTATGGATGGGACAGTCACGGAAATGTTTTTTTATTATCGGGTGGGCAATTGAGGAACGGGTGGGACACTACACTATGGAAACATTATTTTCATATCTCAGGTGGAGAGATTGGGTACTGGGGAGTGGGGTGGGGCAACAGTACCTCCCCCAACTATTAGGGTTGTGCAGATTACCACCAGGTTTTGTCGGTATATTTGCTCCACACAAGAGCCTTCACAACAGCCCTTGTGTGGAGCAAAACCTTAGTGAATGGGATTGGGGAATATGCAGGTCCCTCCCTCATTTGCATTAAGCCCCTCAGTATTTTGTCCGGCAAGAAACCCAGTTTGCCCCAGGCAAAGTTTTGTGACTCTGGCCCCTGATGTTTGTTTATTAAAATCACAGCATTTTGTGTTTTTTCCACATTTGTTGATTCTTGAAAAGGAAACCAAGATGGCAGTTGGCACAGCACAAAAATGTTAGTCCAGTGCCAAACAAGTGGCCCAAAGCAAAATAAGCATCTGCGGCATCAGCATTTACTTTTGCCGCAAAACGTTACACAAAACACATGTTGTGCATCGCCAGGTCAAAAACACTAAAATTTAATAACTCTGGAACTCCTTGAACATTTTCACGGACCTGTTAAAGGCACTACCTTGTGACATGACACATGTCCCTGCAAGTTTTAGGCAACAGTTCCTTTCCATGTAGGCTGTAGGCGAGAGAAAAAAAAAAAGTATAGAAAAATGTAGTTTTTTAATGACCTATGCAGATCTCAGAAACCACACAAGCTGCTGTCGCAAAAAATTTGCACACAGCACGACTTTACCCACTAGATAACACACGCAAAATTTCAGCTCATTCCGTCAGAGAGCCAGTGATATTAAGGTGCAAAAATTGAGTTTAACATTAAACAGCCTGCTCAACCCTAACTATAGCATACTGGCGCTGCAGCACCAGTATAGTTAGGGTTAGTGTGAGCATTTTGTTAAAGGCCAGTTTTGCATGGTAATAACTTTCGGCAGGTGCAACAGATCTGCTTGAAAGTTTGTATGCATCTTCGGAAGGGGCAGGTCTATTGATGTACCAAATTTAGTTTGCATCCTTGTGTGGTTTCTTAGATAGAGTGTTGAAAATAAGAGATTTTATGCTTTTGCTTTTTGTTTGGCAACCTGTATCTCAGAAACGGCTGCAGCAACAGGGCTGAAAATTTTGGGATAGAAAACTTTGCCTTCACAGATGTGCCTTTTGAAGGTTTGGTGAAAAAATATGAATCCATTCCAAAGTTTTTAATCTTTGTTTTCCGATTATTTTCTATGGGCAAAAATAGATGTCCCTTGGCGGCATAGGATTCTAAGTCGGAGCAGCGCTCCAGCATAAGATTTTACGCCAAAGTTTAGTAATGGGCATAATGATTCTATGTTGGAGCAGCTGTCCGACATAGGATTGTATGGCGAAGGGTACAGGTGCAGGTCAGCACCCCAACTCCCAAAACGATGTGGAACACTGGGAGCCCACCCCAGTGTCCCCAAATATGTCTTGTGCCCCTAAAAACAAGAAAACAGTCCCATGATGTATTTTTTTTACTTTAATGCAGAATCCTGCATCCTGCCATTTTCTATGCTGAATCCTGCATCAAAGTGCTAGCTTTTGTTGACGCTGGGTGCCCAGTCCCTGAGTCGGCATTTATACTGCCCTCCACTGCTGTGGCACACTAGAGCCCACCCCAGTGTGCAGAACTAATAATTATTATTTTTCCCCAACACTGGAATGCCGACTCTGCGGCTTCTCGAGCCCACTTCCATTGCCAACAGGGTGCCAGATCCCCTGTCGGCATTATGTATCCCTCGCTCCAACTCATGTGGCACACTTGGAACCCACCCCAGTGTGGCCTGCATTTACTTTTGATATTCCTGTAAATAAAGAAAACGGCCCTCGTCATCTCCCCAGTTCCCCATCCCCACCTTCCCACTGAGCACCCCCTTACCCATACTTACCTCTGGAAGTCGGGAGGAACGATCCTGTCTGGACTGGGACATGTCAGCACTCTTCAAAGACCAACCACAAACTGTGGAATCAAGGTAAGCTCGTATTATGGCTCTCCATTTTCAACTTAGGTTGATATCTGAGCCATTTTAGGAATTATTACCCCAAATTTTCAACATAGGGTTCTTGGGACCCCACCTCATGAACACTGTCACTGTCATTTGTTGTTCAGTCCTGAAAGGTGATTTCGCTGTCGCTATGCGGAGTCAACTTTCAGGACCGATTAATGAAATGACAGTGCCAGTATTCATGAGGGAGGTCCCAAAAGCCCATGTTGAAAATTTGGTGCAAAATTCCCAAAATTACTGCATTATGAGTGTGCTGCTAGCAGTTTCTACGCAGATTCTTAACTTCGCCAATATTTAATATTTTCACTCCAGATTTTCAGCATTGAGATTTTTTCATACCTCCTCATGAACAGTGCAGCTGTCATTTTCACATCCTGCCCCAAATGTGTTTTCACAGCTCTGGCGTGAATGGCACAGTTACTATGCAAAATCAACTTTGGGATGTACTAACAAAATCACAGTGCCACTGTTCATTAGGTGGGGCCCAAAAGGCAATGTTGAAAATTTGGTGCAAATATTCTAAAACTGATCATGCGTTACGAGTGTGCATTGTGCAGCTTCTCGCATATTTGTAACCTGCGGTTTTTAATATTTTCACTCCAGATTTTCAGCATTGAGATTTTTCCACATCTCTTCATGAACAGTGCAGCTGTCATTTTTGACATCCTGCCTGAAATGTGTTTTTCCAGTTCTGGCGCAGTCGCGTGTAAAATCAACTTTTGGGATGCACTAATGAAATCATAGTGCCACTGTTCATTAGGTGGGATCCCCAAAAGGCCATGTTGAAAATTTGGTACAAAAAATACACAACAATGCCCGAGTTACGTGTGGTCATTGAAATTTCACGACGCTGCATAACTTATACAAATTTTAATATTTTCACTCCAAATATTCAACATTGCTAGTTTTTCACACCACTTCATGAACAGTATGCCTGTCATTTCTCACATCCTGCCCAGAATGTGTTTACACAGACAGCAGTGGTGCAGAAATGGCACAGTTGCTGCTCAAAATCACCTTTTGGGACTGAGTAACGAAATGAAAGTGTCAGTGTTCATGAGGCTGGGTCCCAAAAGGCCATGTTGAAAATTTGCAGCAAAAATACCTAAATAAACCTCACAAAACTGGGATACTGTTATACTATGTCAAAAAGTAAGGAAATGAATTAACAAAAACTTCATTTAAAAGACAGGGTTCTAGACATAGGTCTTCAACCAGTGTGATACAGGTCAGGAAATTGGATGTTTGGGTTTACAACTGTTGTATACCCTTCCCCACCAAACCCTACCATTGAAATCATAGACCCACCCTCCACACACCAAGCGTCAGGGTGTGGCGTGAAGTCGTGGGTCCCAACCCCCACCACCACCATCACAATACCACCCCTCACCCTCCACACCAACAAGCGTTGTGGTGTGCCTTAGGTCATGGGCCCCACCCGACCCCACCCTCCACACACCAACAAGCGTTGGGGTGTGCCTTAGGTAATGGACCCTAACGCTAATGGCTTCAATGGTAAGGATTGGTGGGGAGGGGTAGAACAGGTTGTTTGCTCGTCTCTACAGCCTGAACAGTTTGTCCCTCTGGTCCAGACTTTTCAGGGTATATGGGGACTGGGTCGGGAAGTGCCTTTTGAAGGGCTGGTGAAAAATATTAAACCATTCAAAAGTTATTAAAGTTTCCCATTATATTCTATGGGAAAAAATATATGTTCCATGTGACAGTGTCAGATTTGTCCATGAAAGCACCTTTTTCTGTCACAGTGCCCTCAGTACTGTCATGAGGTGGCCATCTTGTTTTCAGTTAGTTGTGGAGAAAAACATTATAGTTTAAAAACTACTGCCCCTAGGTAAACACCAACTGTTGTGTTTACCTAAATGGGAGTCCTAGGAACAGCATCCATGCATCGAATTTTAAAATAGTACTTAGAAATATGTTTATTGTGATCGGGCCATTAGTACTGTCACAATTTGCACAGTACAAGCAGGAAACTTTCAAATTTGTGAAGATTCCGTGCTGGTACTGTTGCAAGTCTGCGAAACTGTCACAATTTGCAACAGTACTATCCCAAAATTAAGATTTATTTGACACCTCACTGCCACCACACGCTTTGACTTTTAGGCTGAAATTTGCAGTGAGGCAAGCCCTGCACCACAGATGAGCCATTTGGTGGTTTGGTGAAAACTATTTCCATTGGTTACATAGTTACAGCATCCTAAATTGTGAATTTTCCTATAGGTTAACATTGTGGCATCCGCCAAAAGCACGATTTCTTTGCCACCTCACTGCCACTACATGATTTGGAGTTTTGGGCTGAAATTTGCAGGGTGGCAAGCCTTTGCATCACAGGTATGCCTTTTGCTAGTTTGGTGAAAAAATGACACTGGTTGCAGAGTTACAGCACTCTGAAGTTGTGAATTTCCCCATAGGATTACATCGTGGTGGCTGTCACCGCCTTCGGCCCCTATATCTTGAAAACAGTAAGATACAGATTTTCACTAAGCACAGCTTAGTACACCTTGAGCAGTGGAGGTGGCTAGGTCATGAATACAACTGCGAAATAATTTTTTCCTCAGTTGCTGTGGTTACTGAGATATTGCCAAGTATGTGTTACAAGGTTACTTGGAATGCCTGTAGGCCTGTGCTGTGTGTCTGTACTTATTTATAGGTGGGAGTGCAGGGTCCAGAGAGCCCACTCTACCACCTGTGCTTACTATTTATGCTAAACTGGGAGCACTTAGCCCTCCACGCTATGCCTCTACAGTCATGAGTGGCTGGGAGTGCAGGGCCCAGAGGGCCTGCGCTCACCACCTATGGATATGATAATGCAAACTAAAGCACAGGGCCCTCCAGCCCTATGTTTCTATATTTATAGGTAGGTGGGAGGCAGGGCCCAGAGGGCCCGTGCTCCACCATGATACCATCTTGCAATACTGGGAGCACAGGGACCTCAGTCGCTGTGTCTCTAAACTTATGGTTGGGTGGGAGTGCAGCTCCCAAATATGTATCCCATTATGTAAAACTGGGAGCACAGGGCCCTCCTGCACTATGCCTCTATACTGATGGGTGGGTGGGAGCGTGGGGCCCAGAGACCCTACGCCTCCCACCTCTGGATACCATATGAGTAGCATTTCATTTTCTCAAAAGAAGGGAAATTCAGTGCAAAAACTATGTTAATGCATCAGTTAGGGTTGATTCCACACCAACAAAAGTCCAGAAATTCAGTGTTAGGGTTCCAACCCGACCCCCCCCACCACCATCCACAGACCAATCCCCTCTGACATACAGAAATACAAAACAGTACTTAAGTGCACTCAAGCCATCCGCCTTGCAAAAAGAGCTCACTTTAAAGTGAACTGGACAACTCGATGGCGCAGCCACAGATTCTGGGACAATATAAAAACCCTAACAGACAGAGCAAGTAAATGACCACCATAGCAAATAAACTTTGAGGTGCGAGTGCCAGGATCCCAAAACTATTGGAGATGGCTTCAACAAGGCTTTCACAGACCTTAATGGGGTCCTTCCTCCAGACTATCTCCGACCTCTGCTATTAGTTGTACAAACATCCCTCCAACACACACAGCACCGCCCTTCTACCTGACGGTAACCTCTACAACTGAGGCAAAAATACTTGGAAAAGTTCTCGGAACGCTAGATCCAGTGGGGACTCGCTTGACCTAAAGATTGTGGCTCTCACCCTGGATGTGTTACTCTCCACTCTAACCTGGATCCTAAATCTCTCACTAACCACTGGCATTTTCCCTCAATGCTGGAAAGCTGCGGTGGTCACCTGGTCTTTAAAGTGGGGACAGAACCTGCCTGGCCAACTACAGGCCAATTTCAGTTCTGCCCCCTCTCCAAGGCACTAGAGAGAATAGTATATGATCAGTTAGGTACCTACCTTGATAAATACAACCTTCAATGCCAGGAACAGCATGACTTTCGGAAGGCACATAGTACTAATGGCATTAGTTGAGTTTACTGGTCATATCCATGAAGCACTTGACCAAGGGATCTTGGTGGGGGCCACTTTCATCGACTTCACCAAGGCTTTGACACAGTCAACCACGACTTGCTACTCATACAACTCTCTAACATTGGTATGTCTCCCTAGGCTGGTTCCAGAGTTACCGCTCTAACAGGACCCAGCAGGTCAAGATTCTTGACGCTCTATCCACCACCATCGGCATGTCAACTCTGGGTGCCCTAAGGTTCCATTTTGGGCCCTGCTGTCTCAGCCTGTTTCTAAAGGAACTCCCAAAGTCTGCCAGAATAAGGTCCTTCTATATGCAGATGATGCTGTTCTCACACGTGCCAATCTACTCCAGAAGAGCTGGAAAAGGCATGCAAGATGACTTTACTGCTGTGGAAAAATGGTTCCTTCAGTCTAAGCTCTTGCTTAACTACACTAAGACTAAAACAATGTTGTTTGCCTCCCATCAAAACCGTCATAGTCACATCACCTAATATCTACAATAACAAGTTTGATACACTCCAAAATGGTCACCACCCTTAAGTACCTTGGTGTCTACCTTGACAGCTCTCTGTCCTACAGCCAGCACATAGACCATGTTGCCAAGGCAGCTAGTGCGGACTAGGTCAGCTCTACTGGCATAGGCAGTGACTCACTGAAAGTGCCATCAAGCTTGCAGTTAACAGCTCCGTGTCTCTATCATAGATTATGGACTGGTATGGGCGGTACTGATACAGCACTTAGGTGAATCAAGATTGTCTTAAACAAAGCCTGCAAACTAGACTAGTCCTGGGTGTGGACTGTGTAACTCACACTTGTGAGCTATACTCAAGCACTGGTTAGTTAAACCTGAAGAGCAGAATTCAGTATAAGTCTGTCTGTTAGCTAAAAATCCACCTAGGTCTTGCTCCTCCCGGAGTGAGGCATCTGCTAAAACTCCACTTCCTCCAGACTAACTAGGGGTCGAGTAAAGCTGCCTTCATTATCCCATTCCGCCGGACCTCACTAGGGCAACAGTCCTTCAAATACAGGGCCCCTGCTGGCTAAATTCCCTTAACTCTGAGCTGATTGAGGAAACAAACTACACCCATTTAAGGCAAGCTGCTGCAGTACCTGGCCACTCTTAGTAACTGTGACTGTGGCACCTGTGCATAATCCTACTGTTGTTGATAGTTTACCTGTCCTAACGCACATCTCCTCCCCCCACTTCCCTCCCTTGCCTGGTGTGACCTCACTGAGCACTTACTCACTTCCCTCTTTATCCCCTGCCTTCCTGCTTTCTCTTCACAAATGTAATCCCCAGTTTTCACCCTCACCCCGGTTTCCCACCTCACCCCTCCACTTTAAAACCCTTTCCTTATCCCTCCCCCAACATTACCTGTCCCTGCCTTATCACCCATTTACGTAACCCTGCAGACCTCATTCTGTCACCCCTTTGTATCTATCCCCACCCTCCCCTGCTCTCATCTATTCTGTCCTCCCCTCCTTTGGTCACCACCACTCTGACCCTCCATAACTCTACCTGCACGCTCTAAAGCTCAGCTACCACTATAAATTGCTTGTCCACCTTAGGTATGCTCTTAATACTTTTATTTTATTTATTTGGTTCTAGGATTACAATTACCTTTGAGCCCAGGCTCTTTTACAAAGGTTCCACGTCGCATGTTACAGTAAACAACATAAATTGCAAGAGAGAAAAACATTGAGGTTGATTTAGAGACGATACACAATCCACAAGCAGTGCTGGGAATTGGAGTAGTGGTTGGATGAGAGAGGTGGGAAGGGAAAAAGAAAAAGGGAGGTTAGCAGGAGGTAGGAGAAGGGACAGTGGAGAGGATAGGAGGTGAGGGAGAGACGAGGGTGAGGTCAGGGGCTGAGGGAGGGCAGCGGCCAGAGCGGTGTTGTCTGGGGATAAGAGCATGAGAAGGTGGCCCAGGGAGGAGGCGAGTCGAAGGAGGCCAAGGCCACTGCACAGCGGGCACAGGTGGAGGGAGGCCGATTTGTTAGTCAAGGCAGTCACAGGTGCTGGAGGCAATAAGGGTGTTTCGGAGCCTGGATTTGAAAGCACCAAGCAAGGTGGCAGAGGTAGTGTCAGTAGTGACCATTTAGCCAGGTGGGGACCCTATAGGCAAAGGATCTTTGGCCTTGTATTGTGAGGCAGTGAGGAATTTGAAACAGCAGTTGCTTTGATCCCCTGGTGACTGCTGGCTGTTGGTTTTGGTTGAAGGAGGTACAAACTCCTGAGGAGCAAGACCCATCTGGATTTTCTTTGCAACCACGCAGGGTTTGGTATTTTATTCTATTTTCAAGTTGCAGCCAATTTATTTCCAGTGTAGAGGTCACAAGTGTGTGTGAGACGTTTAGCACCAGTGATGAGTTGACAAGCCTAGTTTAGGGGTGGTAGTTACCCATCTGGGTGCTGTGACAGTGACGGAGCGTGATGACAAGGCCATAGTCAGTCGAGGAGATGATGGCGCCTGGACAGCAGCTGCTAGGGCCTTTTGTTAGGTGTCGCCAGAGGCGTATAGAGCAGGCCCAGTCTGGAGTTCGCAGCTTTGGCAACATTATTTATATGGGCAGCATAGGATAGGTGGGAGTCTAGGTGATCCCAAGATATTTGAAAGATTGGACCTGATCCAGTGGGCTACCTTGGCTGGTGTTTATGGAGAGTTGGAGATGCTATGTATGTTATAGAGGCTGATAAAATCTTGGTCTTGGTTTTTTCTGGTTAAGGATCAACTTATGTTTTATGAACCAGTTCTCAACTGTGGTGAATCCATGCTGAAGGTTCAATTGTAGGTGGTTTAGGTCCTGATGGGAGGCAAGGATGACTGTGTCATCAGCATACAGTATGATTTGTTGAGTACAAGAGTCCGGAGTGTGTTGAGGAACAAGCTAAAAGTAGTGGCCCAGGATGGAGCCCTGGGGAACACCAGAGGGACCTCTTTAGTATTGGAGAGCACATCCACAATTTTCACACATTTCGACCCGGTTTCCAAGGTAGCTTTGAACCAGGCAACAGATTCAGTGGAGAGCCCAGCTTCTGTAGTTGACCAAGCAGAGACGATGGTGGATGGTATCAAAAGCCTTGGTCAGGTCTATAAATATTGCTCCAGTTAGAAGACCGTTGTCCAGACAGTTGTAGATGGCACCAGTGAACTCAAGTAGGGCAGTGGCAGTGCTGTGTCCTTTTCTAAACCATATTGCTGCCGGCAGAGAACGTTATAATTATAAAAGTAGGTGAGCTGGTCTGCTACTATCCGTCCAGGGCCTTAGAGAGGTGGAAGGATGGAGATTGGTGGTTCCTGTGTGGTCCTATCACCGCTTTTAATGGATTGGAGTGACTGTAGCTGACTTCCATTTGTCCGGGAACTGGCTGAGAGAGAGAGAGATTAAAATCTTGGTGAGAGGCCCCAGGACTTCCTCTAGTGTGAGTGACAGAAGCTTGAAGTCAAGTGTATCAGCACTTGTTCTGGTGTTGCAGATGGCTCTGGAGATTTACTATGGACTTCATTCCTACTTACTGCTTTGAAGTAGAAAGGAGGGTTGTTGGGTGGAGTCAGATAGTCGGAAAGAGGAGTGTCGCCATCATTGAAAAAATCAGGGGTAGAACACTGCAAAGGTCAGTGAAAGTATCATTTAAAGTGTCAGCATTGATTTTATGGTCCAGTGTGGTACTCCCATTGACCTGGAGCACGGTCGGAGATTTGGATTGCTTCCCAGTGACATCTTTTATAGTTATTCCAGAAAGCTCTCCCATTTCCCCATGAGTCAGTGAGGGCTTTCTTGTAGTAGTCCGATTTCTGTTGGCGCATGGATTTGGTGCAATCATTCTGTGCGCTTTATATTTTTGGATGTCAGCTTGCTTCTCGGTGGATCTAGCCAGTTCCCAGAGATGGTCCCAAAGTCTTAACTTCTTTGTGAGGGCACCAGATAGCCACGGGTTGCAGAGATTTAACTGCGCTTTTTAGCGGGGCGTAAGTTACAGGCTTCATTAAAGATAAGGATGAATTGGTCCAGGGCGGTATTTGTGTCAGTGGCCCTGTGGATGGGAGACCAGTCCTGATGGAGTAGGGTGCGATTTGAGGTGGGTTAGATGACCATGAGGTGGGACTCTGCTGTGGATGATTTTAGGCGCGGGTTTACAGAATTGGTTTGACCAGGTACAGCTGATGAGGGAGTGGTCGCTGAGTGAGTCGGCAGGACGGTGGAGTTTGTGATCCAAGTGGGTGGCTGGTCAGAATCCAGTCCAGTAGGGTGCTGGTTCCAGTTTTATAGTTCTGCCTGGTTGGGGAGTCTAGCATCTGGGTAAGATTAGCCGATATGACAAAATCCCTGACAGCCCCGCCTCAGCTCCCAGCCAGTTTACGTTGAAATCACCGGTAGGATAGTTTCGAGTCAGGTGGTAGTGTTTTGATGAGGTCCAGCACAGCATGGAGGCCAGGTCCCAGTTCTTTAGGCGGGATATAAACCTTAACTACCGTGAAGACTTTATTTTGGGCACCAAGTAGGATTTTGATGTGCAGTAACTGAGCAGAGGATGTTGGTAGGTCCACGTGGACAGGGTGCCCCAAAAGATTGTCTTTTAGGTACAGTGCACATCCTTCTTCCTCTTTTAGACTTACAATCGAGCTTAAAGATATTATAGCCTGGGAGGAGATTGCTTGATCAGGCACGAGGCGTGAGCCAGGTTTCAACCACTGCCAAAATATCGGAGTGGTGAAAGCTTGCAAAGGCTTGCAGTTGGTCAAGCTTTGGTAGTAAACTGCAGATGTTCAGGCATATGATTGAGAGGGTGCCTGTGTGCTTGGTTTGGTGGAGACCCTTGCTGTCTTAGGACCGGGTTGAGGTGAACATTTCTTACTACTGCTGCAATAAAGTTGACCTCTCCTACCTGATGTATTTTAACTGTACTTGCTTGAATCTGTATCCATATGTACCATAATGTACTTGCCTGCTGTATATACCCCTATCTGTTTTGTAATGTCTACGCATCTTTGTCTGTTGCCTTATGACGGAACCTTTGTAAATGAGCTTTTAGCTCAAAGTTGTTATCTGAGATTCCAATCAAATAAATAAATAAACAGGTACCAGGCTGTGCCTTGGGTCATCAGGCCTAACTCTCCGCCCCATTCTCCTGTACTGTACCATCTCAGCTTGTTTACACATGGAATGGGGTGAGAGTTAGGACTGACTTCACCCCAAGGCACACCCCAGCCTGTTGGTCTGTGGATGGTAGGGGTAGGGTTGGTAACCCCAACATCAAATTTCCAGACTTTATTGGTGTGGAATCAACCCTAACTGATGCATTAACGTAGATTTTGCAATGAATATATGTAGATATATATATATTCGTTGCAAAAGAAACGTGTCTAACATTAAATCAGCGTAAAAATGAGGTGCAGAGATATCTTGGGTTCCCAAGCATAAGACCCTGCCCATCTAGGCTTCCAACCCTAACACCCCACCCTCACTTCTGCTTCCATCCCTAAGGCCCCACCTCCACCCTGCATGCAGGAACAGTTATGCAGTGGGTTAGAACCCTAATGCTCACCCCATTGTTTTAATCTGTACCCATGTCCGGTTATTAACTGTTGAAATGGGGTGAGCATTAGGTTCACAACCCCAAGGCACACCCTCACACCTGTTCCTGCATGCAGGTGGAGTCTGAGGCCTTAGGTTGAGTCGAGGGTGAGAGTGGGGGTGTCTGCTGAAGCCGAGGGTGGGGTGGGGTCTTATGCTTGGGAACCTTAAGATTGCATTTCCTACTTTTACGCTTTCAACCCTGATGGTGCATTAGCAAAGTTTTTGCAATGAATTTCCTTACTTTTTCAGATAGTATAATAGTATCCATATTTTATGGGTGAGCACAGGGTCCTTTTGACCCCGTGCTACCATCTCTCCATTGAGACAGTGTAACATCATCCTTATGTTATGGTGGGAGCACAGGGCCTTCAGACCTTGCACTCCCATTTCATAAATTACATAACCATAGATATACTGTTGTATTTTGGCTAAGAATACGTAAATTTGCGCAAAATACAAATAGTATCTTGCGCAGTTATGTAACTTGAGCAAATTACAACTTTTGTGCCTGATAGTATCTTACTAAGTTATGTAACTTTCAGCAAATTATAACTTTAGTGCCTGACATTTAAATTTTCTCATAGGAAATAATGGGAAATTAAAAGTTTAATAACTTTTGAACGGATTAATATTTGTTCACCAAACCTTCAAATGACAAATCTGTGAGGCAGAGACTTTCTACCCTGAAAATGTCAGACCACTACCTAAAGCTGTTTCTAAGATACAGGTGGGCAAAGAAATGTAAAAAAGAAAACTGGTAAATTTTGGATTTTGTGATGCTCTGTATCTCAAACCGATTCACATGGCATTTGACACCTCTGGAGACCTTCCCTAGAGATTATGCATGCCACATTTCGTGCACATCCGTTGAGTGGTTCCAAAGTTATAAAGGTTCAAACATTCGGGCTTAACATGTATTTTGTGCAATTACAACACTTGCACAAGATACTGTTGTATTCTTGAATTACATAATTTGCACAAACTACAACAGTATCTTGTGAAGTTATGTAACTTAGCAAATTACAACTTTTATGCCTGATAGCATCTTGCACAAGTTATGTAACTTAAGAGATTGCAACTTTCATGGCTGACATATAAATTTTCCCATAGGAAATAATGGGAAATTAAAAGTTTAATAACTTTTAAACAGATCAGTATTTTTTCACCAAACCTTCAAAAGGCACATCTGTGAGGCAAAGGCTTTCTATCCTGAAAATGTCAGACCACTACCTAAAGCTGTTTCTGAGATACAGGTGGACAAAGAAATGTAAAAACTGGTAAATTTAGGATTTGTTGATGCTCTGTATCTCAGTAACCACAAATGCGATTCACACGGAATTTGGTACATCAGGAGACCTTCCCTAGAGATTGTGCAATGCTAAATTTTGTGCAAATTAGTTGAACGATTCCAAAGTTAAGCTTCAAATTTTGAATGTGCAGAAAGCTTCGCTAAACAAGCTACAAGGAAATGATAGAAGGCATCCTTAGAATGGCAGAAAAAGGGAAATATTATTGATGGGGGACCTGAATATGCCAGACGTTAACTGGAGCACATTTGCTGCAGCCACATCCAAGAGCAGGGTCCTTCTTGATGCCCTACAGGGGCATACCTCAGACAGCTAGTGTTGGAATCCACTCGGGAAGGAACAATCTCAGACCTGGTACTCTCAAACGAGGATGAAGAGAGATCTCAGATTTAGAAGTGGGTAGCCATCTGAGACAAAGCGACCACCAAATAGTGTGGTTCACGATAAACACAGCTGTAGAGTCAAGCCATACAAAGAGGGTGCTGGACTTTAGGAGGGCTGACTTTGGCAAATGAGAGAGTGCATAAGGAATGCACTAGTAAATGGGCGGAAGGAGGGTGGAGAAACTATGGGAAAAATCAGAACTGCCATCACAGACGCAAAAGCCTTTGTGTGAAACAAACAAAATAAACGAAGGAAAAAACACTATGGTTCTCAAAAGAGGTGGCGGGAAGGTTAGGGAGAAAAGATAGCATTCATACTAACATACTATTTGCCAGCAGATTAGGCCTACGGTCTATCGAGTCTGCTCGAACCTTAGATCCTTAGTTGGGTGCGAGACCTCCCATCCCTTATGCTCCAGAAACCCCTATCATCCATCCCCACCCCCTGGGAAAGGCCATCATCTGATACATCCACTTTCTGTGTCTGTCCCACCCTCTTTGAAGCCTCCACTGTGGATCTCTGAACCAGCTCACCAGGCAGTGCATTCCAAGGGTCCACCACCCTCTCAGTGAAAACCTCCTCCTCTTTTCCCCTCACCCTTCCACCTTCCAACTTCAAACCATGCCTCTGGTGATACCTCCTGCTTTAGTCTAAAGATCCCTCCATGTTTACCCTATTTATTCCTTGAGGTACTTGAAGACCTCAATCATGTCCCCCTGTCTCTCCTCCAATGAAAACAGGCAGAGCTCCTCAAGTCTGTCCTCATACGTCAAATCCCTAGCCATCAGATTATCTTTGTTGCCCTCCTCTGTACCCTGTCCAGGAGCTGTATGTCCCTCTTCAAGTGTGGTCTCCAGTACTGTACACAGTACTCAAGGTGTGGTCTAACCAGTCCATTGTACAGCGGCAGAATCACTTCCTTGCTTCTAGAGGTGATCCCTAATGATGCATCCCAACATCCTGTTTGCCTTGCTAGCCGCTCTCCTGCACTGCTCAAGAGTTATTCATACATGCATCCACCATGTCCCCTAGGTCTTTTTCCCTTATTGAGGCCCCCAGCACCTCCCTCCCAGGGTGTAATATTAAATTTCCCTCACTGAGCACTAGGAGTTACTATACTGCACTCCTACCTCTGTCTCTTTCCCAGCTCACCTCCCAACTACTAAGCCTTTTTCCTATAACTCACTAATGTCCCCTGCTGGTCTCAAACCCAGCACCCTTGATTCAAAGTCAGCTGCTCTACCTCTAAGCCATTGAGTCAGGCTAAGGATTCAGGAAGTATAAGGTATCACAGAAGGAGCAGGACAGGGAACTGTAGCAGTTAAAGCAGAAGGAAGCAGGAAGGCAGTCAGAATAGCAAAGGCCAAACAGAGGAAAAGACAGCCAACTCGTTAAGAAGGATAAAACCTTTTATAGTTACATTAGGGAGCAAAAAGACCAAGGGAGGGATAGTGAGGTTTAATAAAGGGAGGGAGGTAGGCAGAGGGTGGCAGTGAAAAGGCAAAGATCCTGAGTGAATACTTTGCTCAGTAGTCACAAAAGAAGAGGAGGGAGTTACCTAAACCAAACAATAGAAGCACCCTGGATCGGGGATCGATGCCAGTTCATTCACAGAAGAAAGGGTTCTGAAAGAATTCCTAAAATTCAAGGTGGACAAAGCAATGGGGTCAGACAGGATTTACCCCAGAATTCTAAAAGAACTAAGGAGAGAACTAGTGACACCACTGACTACCCTTTTAACAAATCATGGAAGGATGGTGTGGTACATGAGGACTGGAGGAAGGCAAATGTTATTCCCTCCACAAAAGTGGGAGCAAGGCAGAGGAAGGAAACTACAGACCTGTTAGTTTGACCTCAATGGTAGGGAAAATGATGGAATCACTTCTGAAATAAAAAGAATTGTTGAGTATCTAGAGGTCAGCAGGGCACAGAACCCAAGACAGCATTGATTCACAGTGGGAAGGTCATGTCAGATGAATCTAATAGATTTGTTTGACTAGGTGACCAAAGTAGTAGGCCAGGGAGGCTGTGGATGTGGCCTACCTAGACTTTAGCAAGGCTGTGCCAGAAGTTTAACCAAATAACCCTTAGGCAACCCAGAAAGGCTCTTCATCATAGGAATGTAGGAAGATACTGAGCTGAATGGACTTATGTCAGATATGCTCGCCATGATCATCTAATTTCTAATCTGATACATATTCCTATCCCACTTGGATTTAAACTCAGCAATAGATTTGTTGGACTACAACCTCCAACGGCAGTGCATTCCAAGCATGCACCACCCTTTGGTTAAACCACCATGTAGTTCTCACTTTATTACATTTAGATGCTGTTAACTGCATTGGGTGGGACCTAGTTTATACATACAACTATTAAATGTTAGCCCGTAACATCCCACAAGTCATCATTTTGCCAAGCGCTATATACCAAGCACATGTCCCTCGCTTTCTCGTTCCTCCAAGGAGTACATGTTCAACTCCCTCAATGTAGTCTCATAGTCTTTACCTGTTGTTGCTCTCCTCTGCACCCTCTCCAACAGGTCAACATCCTGTTTTTAAAAGGTGACCACACCTGTGCTCCATATTCCGTAATGGGCCTCACCAGGATACATACAGGGGCAAAACAACCTCCCTACTTCTAGATGATATGTGCCTCAATATGCAATTAAGATTCTGTTTCCTTTGTGGGCTATATTTTGGCAATGAGATGAGAATGTCACATTACCAGAAACTGTTATACCCAAATCTGTTTCCTCATATGTTATTTTGAGCGTATATTTCTAATTTATAAGGTAGTTTAGGATTTCTATTTCCCAAGTGCATGATGAAGCATTTATCTAGGTTCAGTGCCGATTTAAATTTATTAGACCATATATGATATCATCTATTACATCTTGTAAATTTGAAGTGTTTAATCCAATATTTACTTCAGCTCCAACCCTACAATCATCAGCAAACTTTTGAACCAAACAGATTTTTGTTTTATTTGAAGTGCTGTTATATAAAGATTGAAGAGACAGGGCCCAAGACTGATCCTAGGGCACCCACTAGTCACTCCCAAACTATCGTGCATTTCCCTCCTAATACTCACGCGCTGACTCCGATCAAGTAACCAACTCTGAACCCAATCTATTATATAAGGATTTATGTTCAGGTTACTCATTTGCTGTATTAATTTATGGTGAGGTAATCTGTCAAACGCTAGAGAAATCGAGAACAGCACATCAACGGTGATACCTTGTCCAATCTATCAATAACTAGATTGTAAAAGGCCAACATATTTGTCTGGCACGACCTACCCTTTACAAAGCCATGCTGGAATTTATCTGTAAGATGATTTATTTCTAGATGTTCTTGTATTTTATCCTAAGCACCCTTCCAGGATCTTAGAGGTATGGCAGTAAGGCTAATAGGTCTATAATTAGCTGGATCCGTCTTATCCTCCTTCTTATAGATTGGGACCACTACTGCTGATCTCCAGCACTCAAGTACCTCTCCGGTATTCAGGGACTGCTGAAAATGTATGTCAAGGGGGCTATTGACTCAGCTAATTCCTAAGTGCTCTAGGATGGAGCCATCAGGACGAGAGGTTTAATAGGGTTCAATTTAGCTAATCGTTCTTTAATCTCTGTACAAGCTATTATTATACTTTCATTTGGGTCAGGAATAGATCTTTTAGCATGGTATGCAGGTTTATCTTTTGAAAAACAGTTGAAAATAATTATTTGCTATATCTGCCATTTCTTTGTTATCAGATGTGCTATCGCCATTTAATTTTCTTAATGGACCTATAGTATTTGAATTTCCTTTAGTATTCCTAATATATGCATAGAAGGCCTTTGAGTTTCTCTACTCTACTAACCAAGTTTGATTCATAATCAATTTTGGCCCTCTTAATATGTTTTTTATTTGATTTGTTAGTTGTCTGTATTGATTTCTGTTATAAGTGATCTATTTGTTTTCCACTGTTTATAAAGTTTATGTTTCTTATTTATCAGTAATCTAATTTTGCAAGTCCACCACTGTATTTTATTCTTTCTCCCAGTATACTTTTGTTTTATGGGAATATTTTCCAATTCTTGCTGTTTTATTTTGTGTAAAATATATCCCAAATTTCTTTCAGGGTCTATCACCAAACTCATTTCTCCATTCCCATTTGGAAAGATTTATATTCATTTTAACAAAATTTGCTTTAGAAATCATAATTAGTGGTTTTCCCCTATGGATTAATACTGGTTCAGCCAATTTAAATTCCACCGTAAAGTGGTCACTTGTTCCTAGAGCAACGGAGGTCTTGCACTCACACAGGTATCACCATATTTGACAAAACTACATCCAGTATGTGTTCACCCCTAGTTGGCTCTTCCACATGCTGGACTAGACCTATTTGATCACACACAATTTGAAACTCCCTCTCAAAGGTGTTTCCATAAGATCTTCCCCAATCTATTCCTGGTAGGTTTAGATCACCTAAAATTAATATCCTATCTGTTGTTTCTAAAGTCAACATATGGTCTAACAAGCTCGTATTATATTGTGAGGTGGATGATGAAGCTCTGTAAATTAAGCCTAAAATGATTTTTGGAGCTTGTATTGGTAGTAATTTAATCCATACTTGGTCCTCCATATCCAAGGATGGTACCATTAATTCTGATTTTATGCCATCTATTATATACAAGGCCACCCCCACCTTTCCTGAATGCTCTTGATCTCCTATATAGGGTGTAACCCTCGATATCCTGTCCCCAACTATCATTAACATCCCACCATGTTTCCATCACAGCAGCTATATGTATGTTGTTGGTTTCCAAAATATCTCTAAATTCACCCATTTTATTTTTAAAGCTTCTAGCATTTACTAACAAGCAAATCCAAAACTCGAATTTATTAGATTTATTTTCCATATTTTGCTTCTTTCTGAATTTGTACTAAGCTGCCATCCCCCTTTCATTCAGTTTAAATTTATTTTTGTAGCTTCTTTGAATCTCTTAGCTAAATAGCGAGTCCCCACCCTCTCCAGGTGCAGTCCATCATACCTTAAACAGGCTTGGATTATTAAATACTAATGAATTGTCCAAAATTCTGCCCTTCTTTCCTGCACAGTTCTCTTAGCCATCTGTTTAAGATATTTATTTTGGAAGTTTTGGCTGAATGAAAACCTAACACCGGTAAAATATTTGAAATTATTACGGAACCCCTTTTGTTTAATTTTCGTAGGGGTTTTCTGGAAATCCAAGAAAATATCCTGTAAATTGCGTTTTGGAATATCATTTATTCCTCGTGCAATAAAACCAGAGGATTGAAGTATTTTCCATAAGCCCATCCAAAAGTATGATTATATCCTGAATCTTGACTCCTGGCAACATGCTCACCGTGGTGAGTTCATTTAAATCCTTTGCATAGCATGATGTCCAAACCCCTTATCAAGGAATCTCCTATAATCAACAAATCACTACTTAATGCCTTTGTGTCACTCTTTTCCTGGTTTAATGTCTGTATATTTGAAACATGAAGATCATCAGTAATAGATTTTACAGGATCCACAGTTTGTAAGGGTAAAAACCTGTTTTGTAATGTGATAGGTGCACTGTTATAGATTTGACCCCTCTTTTCTTGGTTTTAACTTTAGATACATTTGCCCATCCTTCTACTTCCTGTTCTGGTTCTAAATTAGTTTTTAGCTGGACTACACCATAAGTAGAATCACTTTCCTGTGCTTTGTTACTTATTTTAACTACCATAGAGTCTATGAATGATTCCAGGCTACCAATTTCCTCATTTTCAGATTTGGTTCCCAGTAATCATGTAATTTCCTCTTTCAGCATTTCCACCTGTTTACATTTGTCACGTATAAATCGTTGATTTGTATCCCTTCAATGTACATATGACACTAGGCACACCTTTTAAATTGGCCTTCCATTTTTTTTTACTAAGCGATTTTAGCGAATAAGATATCTGCTACGTGCAGTATGTATCCCAGCGCCTTCTTAGCGGACACAGCAGACGCAGCCCGACTCGCGTGTCTCTTCTGTGGCCCTGCTGCCCCACGTGACGCCGCTGCTACAGCGGCTTTTTGTAGTGTGGAAATCCTCAAGTGATGACGCTCCCGAAAAGGTACTCACTCCTGCTTCTTAAAGAATTTCCTGATGGATCAACAGGTAGTCAGTACGGACAGGGCCCCAACCTCTCATTCGCTGATGGAATCGTTGAGCTCCCATGCTTCCAAGGCCCTAGACAAATCCTCAGGGAAAAGTCATAAAAGACTGAGATCTTGACCACTCACCCCAGCGGTTATCTTGTTCCCCGATAGCCTCTTCTCCTTCTTCTGGGGGATCCTTGTTGACTGTGGCCATACCAATAAGGAAGACTGCTGTCCAGGTCTCTGGAGCCATACTGACAGCATCTCCGCCCAGTTCTCAGGGTGCCCGGCCAGTGACCTCCAGCTCGTTGGCCCCTTCTTCATCGACGACAGGCTCATCATCGACAACTCTCCCATGAAGACCTGCCCCTTCTCCCTTCTGGACTACTGACTCTTCAGGCTCTCAGGACTTAGTACATGGGTCGTCAACACCTGGACTGCCAGATCCCCCTCCATTGATGACTACTGTCAGCTTGAGCAGAGTCCTGATCAAGTTCACTAATGTGCTTGTACAGCAGCTGGGTGCCTTTAGGCCACCCCTCACCGGCACCATCGATGGCAGCTTCGTCCTTGATGCCTACTCGTTGCATGCAGGAGGCTTCCCATAGGCTGTCGTTGGTGCATCCGACACCAGACCCAGAATTTGAGGAGGTCAGCATGGGGAGGTACTACCCAGACCTCATTCCTCCTGATGAAGAAGAGATAGAAGAGGAGGAAATACTGCTTTCTGACAGGTCTGCAGCCTCTTCTGTCAATAAGGACTCAGTGCAGCATACTCCCAGTTCTCCTCTTGAGGACCCCACATTTTCAGGGATGAAGCAGCTGTTTTCAGCCATGGGCTTCCACACTGAGGAAGAGGATGCCACCAGAAGGGAGCCAGTGGACTTCCTATAGATCATTGCATCTCCCCAAAATCATTCCTCCAATTCTACCTGTTCTGAGGAATGCAGCCACAGCAACCTGGCACAGACCAGACATGGCGCCAGCTATGCCTTGCAAAGGCAGATAAACTCTACCATGCCCCCAAGGGTTCCCTGCTATGCTGCCCAGCCTGAGATGGACTCTTCGGTCATCGAGGCAGCCTATGACAGGCCCAAGGCACCTAAGCACCTTAGTTCCCTTCCCCAGATGAAGAGTCTCGTTGAAGTGACCTCTGGGGTAAAGGGGTGTATGCCTTCTCCACCCTAGGTTTGAGGATTGCAACTTACCTTTCTCACATGGTGAAATACCAAAATGCCAACTGGAAGAGGGCAAGGCCACAGTGCAGACCCTTCCAGATGGCACTCAAGCAGGAGCTGCTTCAGTGCCTCCAAGCAGCTGAGAATGTTAGCAAGTACCTCCTCAGAGCCCTCTATGGCATGGTTGATACCATTGCCAGGGCAGCCACGCGGGCATATGCCTATGTTGGCACTCCTGGCTCAGATTTTCCAGGTTCGCTGCTGATGTACAGCAAAAAGTGCTGAAAGGACACTGTCAACCACCTTAGGCCTCAAAGTGTCCCTAGTTTAAAAATACATTTTATAATTGCCAACATGATGTAAAGGTTGCTGATGTAGCTGATAGTTTGATTGATTCTTTTTCTTTTAAAAGTGAAAACAGACTGCCCAACATATTGGTGTTATCACACAAAAACAAGTTTGTTTACATTCCTTGATCAACTCCAGCTGCATCTTGGCTGAGCTTGAGAACACCCCAACACAGTCTTGCCACTTGTGATGTAGTGGAGTTTAGGAGGCTATTGCATCATTAGTGACTGCATTGTTTGGGGTGTTTCTACTGTTCAGAAAGTATTCAGTGAGAAAGATTCAGGATTTGAAGCAAAACAAAGTTGTTTACAAAGCAATGGGGCCTGACGGATTCACCCAGAATCCTAAAAGAACTAAAGGAGGACCTAGTAACACCACTGACCATGCTTTTAACAAATCATGGCAGGATGGGGTGGTACCTGAGGACTGGAGGAGGGCAGATGTGACTCCCTTCACAAAAGTGGGAGTAAGGCAGAAGCAGGAAACTACAGACCTGTAAGTTTGACCTCAGTGGTAGGAAAATGATGGAATCACTTCTGAAAGAAAGCATTGTTGAGTACCTAGAGGCCAGCAGGGCACAGGACCCAAAGTAGCATGGATTTACAGCAGGAAGGTCATGTCAGATGAATCTAATTGATTTATTTGACTGGGTGACAAAGTAATAGACCAGGGAGGGGCTGTGGATATGGCCTACCTAGACTTTAGGAAGGCATTTTCACATAGTCCCGCACAAAGATTAATAATCAAGTTAGCCAGCCTGGGAGTGGGTCCCAGGGTGGTAGCCTGGTAACAAACTGGCTGCACAACAGGACACAGAAGGTAATAGTGAATGGAACACATTCCGAAGAAAGGGGTTACTAGTGGAGTACCTCAGGGCTCAGTACTGGGTCCAGTCCTCTTTAACATCTTTATAGGTGACATTGCAGAGGGTCTGGAGGAAAGGTATGCCTCTTTGCAGATGACACAAAGATCTGTAACAGAGTTGATACACAAGAGGGTAGAAAAGATGAGAAAGGACTTGGCAAGGTTGGAGGAATGGTCAGACATATGGCAACTTAGATTCGATGCAAAGAAGTGCAAAGTAATACACATGGGAAACAAAACCCAGGAGAAGAGTACACAATAGCAGGAGTCTGAACAACAACAAAAATGTAAAGGGATCTGGGGTAGTCATATCAGATGACCTAAAGGTGGGTAAGCAATGTGAGAAGTCGGTAAAGAGAGCCAGTGAGATACTGGGATGCATTGGAAGGGGCATCACAAGTAGAAAAAGTGAAGTGGTTATCCTCTATACAGACAGTTGGTAAGACCCCATCTGGCGTACTGTGTGCAGTTTTGGAGACCTAATCTACGCAAGGATATAGACAGGATGGAAGCAGTCCAGAGGAGGGCAACTAAAATGGTGCAGGGTCTGCAGCAGAAACCATATGAGAGAGACTGAGAGCTTAATATGTCGCCTGATGAAAGGAGGGATGGGGAACATGATAGAAACTTTCAAGTACCTCAAGGAATCAACAAAGTCCAGGAAGGTAGCATCTTTCAAAAGAGATGTGTAAGAACAAGGGGCACAATTTAAAGATAGAGGGGGACGGCTCAGGGGTAATGTGAGGAAATTTTTTCACGGAGAGAGTGGTGGACACATGGAACTGCCTTCCTGGGGTGGGGTTGGGTCTAAAACAGTGGGGAATTCAAACATGCATGGGACAGACATAAGGCAATTATAGTGGGGTTACAGGAATTAGGCTGTTGGTTAACTAGAATCTGCAGCTTATCCAGTAGGTAGGAAATGGGCAGACTGGGTGGGCCAAGTGGTCCTTATCTGCTGTCAAAGTCTGTGTTTCTATACATTAGCATGCATTTCAGTTCTATTAACCCTTAGACTGCCAGGAAATTTAGAACACATAGGTTTTCAGGACACGATATTATGTCAGTGGCAGCCTAAGGGTTAAACAAGAGTCAGACAAAGCAAACAGCAACATCAATGAATTTTAGAGAAGGTAAGCAATCATAAAATGTAGGGTTTTAACTAGAAATAGCATGATGGAAAACAGGTTGACAGTGTCCCTTCTTGATCCCTTTAATGGCACTAAGCTGTTTGACCCTGATGTCCAGGATATTATTAATGATCTGCAAGCCTCGGGTAGGGTAGTTCTCACCCGTCAAACACTACCTCTCTCATTTCCACCCTCCTGTTCCACAACTGCCCACCTCCCTTGACAAAGCCTCACCTTGGCTGCTAAAACTGCATTTACATAGAAACATAGAAGTTGACAGCAGATAAGGACGCAAGGCCCATCCAGTCTGCCCATTTCTTTTTCTACCTTATAAATGTGCCATCGGCCTTTGCTCTGTCAGTGGCCTATCTATTCGTACTCATTTGTATTGCTCCTTATGCCTATCCCATGCCTGTTTGAAGCCCTGCACTGTATTCATATCCACCACTTCCTGAGGTAGGCCTTTCCATGCATCCACCACCCTTTATGTGAAAAAGAACTTCCACATTACCCTTAATCGGCCTCCCTCTAATCTCATGATGTGTCCTCTTGTCCTGCTGTTTTCTTATATTGAAACATGTTAGACTCGTTCACCTTGTTAATGCCCTTAAGGTGTTTGAATGTCTCGATCATATCACCTCACACCCTCCTTTGCTCTAGGGTATACATATTGAGCTCCGTTAATCTGTCCTCATATGTTTTCTGATGCAGTCCCTGCACCATTTTGGTTGCCCTTCTCTGGACTGCCTCAATTTGGTTAATGTTCTTGTGAAGGTGTGGCCTCCAGTACTGCACACAGTACTCCAGATGGGGCCTAACCAGTGTCTTGTAAAGAGGATTATTATCTCCCTCTTCCGACTTGTGATACCCTTACTAATACACCCTAACATCCCCTAGCCTTACCTACTGCTTTAGTGGTCTGCTTGGATGATTTCAGGTCATCAGTGATGATGATGCCCAAGTCTCTTTCTTCCCTTGTGACTGCCAGCAACTCCCTCCCAGCCTATAGGTGGCTTCAGGGTTTCTCTTCCCTATGTGCATGATCTTGCACTTCTTTGCATTAAACCCCAGTTGCCACTCTTCCGACCATTTCGCTAGTTTATCCAGATCTCTTCTCATTCTGCCCACCCCATCTGGATCATCTACTCTGTTGCAGATCTTGGTGTCATCTGCAAACAGACAAGCCTTACCCTCAGTCCATCTGCAATGTCACTGATGAAGATATTGAAGAGGATTGGCCCCAGACCTGATCCCTGAGTTACCCCACTTGTGACTTGCATCTCTTCTGACTGTATATCGTTTCACCACTCTGTGTTTTCTGCCAGTCAACCAGTTTGCCACCTAGTTGACCAACTTCTGACCTACCCGAGCCTACTCAACTTATTAATCAATCTTCTATGTGGAACAGTATCAAAGCTTTGTTGAAGTCAAGGTAGGCGACATCAGCTCCCCCTTGGTCCACCACTCTGCTTACCCAGTCAAAGAAATCTATGAGATAAGTTTGACAGGATCTTCCTTTGTAAACCCATGCTGTCTTGGATCCTGTGCTCCAATGGATTCCAGGTGTTGCACTATCCTTTCCTTAAGGAGTGCCTCCATAATCTTGCCCACTACTGAGGTAAGACTGACTGGTCTGTAGTTCCCTGCCTCCTCCCTGCTACCACTCTTGTGGAGTGGGACCACATGAGCCCTTCTCCAGTCTTCTGGGACCTCTCCTGTGCTCAGACTCACTAAACAGTTCTGATAATGGCTCTGCTAGTTCCACCCTTAGCTCCTTTAGTACCCTGGGATGTATGCCATCAGGTCCCATTGCCTTGTCCACCCTGAGCTTATCGAGGCTCTTGTAGGACCCTTTCTTTGTGAAGTGACTAGTGCTCACCTCCCTCCCCCTGTGTCCATGGTGCTGAGCAGGACCCTACCCTACCTTCTCTTCAGTAAATACTGAACAGAAGTATCTATTTAGGATAGATGCTTTTACATGGTCCTCCTCCTCCTCACAAGCCCCTTATCTCCTTTGATCTTAACAATACCCCATCTGGACTTTCTCCTTTCACTAATGTATCTATGGAAAGTCTTGTCCCTTATTTTACTGTCTGTGGTAGTGTTTCCTTGGTTTGGGCCTTTGCCTGCCTTACTGCCTTCCCCTGCTTCCCTTAGGGAAGTTTGGTATGCCTCCTATCTTCATCCCGCTGTGTTCCTTATAGTTCCTGAAGGCCAGCCTTTAGGCTCTGACCTTTTCTGCTACTGTTTTGAGAACCAAAGTGATTTCCTTCTTCCTTTGCACTTCCTTTTCTCTCTCTAACACAATGGGATGTTGCTTCAGTATTGCATCCTTAATGCTTGCCCATTTTGCCTATACCCCTCACCTTTTTGCCAGGGCTAGCTTAACTTTCTGGCCATCTTATCAAAGTCAGCTCCTCTGAAGTCCCATATTTTTGCCTCGGAATGGGATGATTTCGTTGTAGTGGCCAAATTGAACCATATCATGTGATGGTCACTGGCCCCAGGTGACCTTCCACCTGGAGATCTGTGATCCTTTCCCTTGTTAGTTAGTACTAGATCTAGGATAGCCCTGTCTTCTGTGGGTTGTTGTACCAGTTGTTTGAGGCCTTCCCCTGCAGGGAGTCCACCATGTGTCTAATTCTGGCAGATGTTCCTGCTGGTATTGACCAATCTGTATGTGTCTTGTTGAAGTCTCCATTATCAGAACCTCCCCTTTAGCTGTTATGTTTTGTATATCTTCTAACAGTAATGTGTCTGTGTCCTCCCCTGGTCTGGGGGCCTGTAGACAACCACAGTTCTTATGGCTGCCCCATTTCCTGTTTCAGGGTGACCCACAGTTCTTCTGGCTCCTTATGTGTATTCTGAATTTCTGTAGCATTGATATTTTCATTGACATACAGGGCCCTCCACCCCCTTTTACATCGGTCTCTTCTGAACAGTACATAGCCAGGTACTGAAGTCTCCCAAGTGTGGTTACTGGTAAACCATGTCTCGCTAATTGCTACTATGTCCAATTTAGCCTCTGTCATTATTGCCTGCAGGTCTGGGATCTTGTTTCCCAGACTACGAGCATTATGTACATGATTTTCCATTGGCCAGATTTGGTGTGTTAGTTGTTGGGTGAGGTCTGGCCTTTCCCTGTGCGTGTGTAGAGCTGGACCTTTTCCTTACCTGGTGATGCAAATGAACTGCAAACATGCTGAACTCCTGTTTGACCACTAGCTGGGGGGTGTTCTTCCCATTCGATGTATTGGGTGCTGCACCCTTTCCCCATTTGTTAGTTTAAATATTCTGCAAAGCGTCAAACTTTTGCCCCAATGCTGACTCCCTCAGATGCAGTCCATTAAATTGAAAGAACTTTCGCTCCCAAAACTGTTGCCAGGTCCCTACAAATCTGTGTCCTTTTCTGGCACCAGCCATTGAGCCACATGTTTAGCTCCCTGTCTCCCCTTCTGACCTTCTGTCCATCTGCCCCCCTCTCCCAGACTGGCAGGATCTCAGAGAAGGAGATGCTGGACAAATGGATGATAGATTGTCACCCAGCCTGGTCAGGTGTCTGTCTCCACAACTGACCGGCTGGCGAGATCATTAGTCCCTATGTGTACCAGGACGTCAATGTTTTCTCCTGCTTCCTGAAAAATTTTAGCAATGCGGTCAGTGTCTCTCTGCTGATGTACCTTGGAGACATCTGACCATTACCCCTGGCTGGAGATAGATATCAACTCCCTGAATCATGGGTCTCCTTTGATCAGAAGTTTTTGGATTTCCTTTTTGCTTTTTGTTTTGGTTCCTGTTGTGGGTGAGTTTTGTTGTGCTAGCTCCTATGCTGCAGTGTCCCTGCCCTTTGTTTTATTTGGAGATAGAGGCAGATACTTGTTTGTAGTTTTTATATGATTTGTGGAGGTAATATGTTGGAGAGCACTGAATGATGGGGCACCGATTTGCCCCTCTAATCACCTGCAATCTCCTGGACCAACCACCCTCTGCGGTCGAGTGCTTCTGTTGGATGTTGGGGAAATGATGGGTGGTTCTTATAATATATTTCCTCTTGAATATGAAATGTGAGCCACGCAATCTCTGCCCATGCTGCCTGGAGCTGAGCCCTAAGATCTCCAGTGGCCCAGCATGTGGGACAGTGTCCTAAACCCTGTAAAACTGCCCTTCTGAAAAGTGTTCGCAGTACCTGCAGTTAATGTTATCCATCCAGATAAGTTGCTAGGTTTATAACCTGATCAGAGTAATTAGAAGGAAGAAAATGAAAACAAAAGTTTGATTTTGTGTTTTGTTTGATTTTGTATAACTTGTTATAACAAGTTAAATTACTAGTGCCCTGTAAATGAGGTTACTGTGTGGATACCCCACTGATCCGCCCTTTCCTGCTTTGCCACAGGAAATGTCACGACTGTGCTACCCTATAAAAGGTGTAGTGTGGGGTGGTTGGGGATGGGGGTGGGTGGCTGGGCCCTTCCTGCGAAAAGAAGAACCACAGACGAAAGAAACAAGGAGGTAAGAGCAGAAACAATCAGTCAGCAACAAATGCAGTAACCCTGAAAGCTTATCCTAATGATAGATGAAACTGTAAAACCTATAAAGCACCACCTGTAATAATTTCACAGAAGATATACCCTGTAAGAAACACTTTGCTACAGAGAAAAATGAAGCAGTAACAGAAGATATACCTTACAAAGACAATTTGAATCAGAAGATTACAACAGTAATCCGTTAGCACACCTGTAGACACACCTTGTAATAATGCAGCAGAAGGTATACCCAGCAACAACAATTTGAATCAGAGAAAAATAAAGCAATAAAATGTTAGCAAGAAACAGCAACAATCCTGTGAGTACAAAATAAAAATAGCAACACACAGTAAATCTGCCTAGCCAAAAGAAGTCTTAATCCTTTCCCTTGCTCTGGTAAGGTTCTTTGCTCTGTCCTTTCAAGCAGCCTAGAAGGAAAGAGCTCAGGTGAAGCTAGGTGCCTTGGCCAGCAAACCTAGTCTTCCACCTCCAAGATATCAACTAACCTGACCTTTTAACCTTTCTTTCTGTTGGAAGTTACTGACAGTTTGCCAGCTCCACCCCAGATACACACCTAATCCCCTGGAAGAGCTGTGGGAGGAAAGCAATTGGCTCCTTGATGTGAGAAGGAGACTGCAACACCTCTGAGACAAAAACCTTTCAACACTGTACTGCACTTATTAGTGCTGCATTAATATGTTTCTCCATAAATGTGGTCCTGTTTCTCCTCACTTGTTGTACCCTGCTTAATGTTGTAACTGCACACTAATACTACTAGTTAGTTGATGTTCTTTCTGTTCTGCAATGTTTCATCACCTGTATATGTCTTGTATTCCTTGTTGACTTGGAGCCTTTGTAAACAACCCCCAGCTCAAAGGTATGAATCTAAATTTGAAATAAATAAATAAAGGGCCCTCAAGTCTGTGTACTTCCCTCTACCATACCCAATCAAAGTAGAGGTGCCCTCCTTTTGTAAACCCCAGTAGGCCGGGCGCGGCCATCCGGACCAGGGAAATGCAGAGGCCAGCTGCCTTGCCCACCCCTCCAGTGCTGGAGCTGTGGCCAGTGCCCCAGAACAGAAGGACCAGCCCAAGCGACTGGCCACGCCTCCGCTTGACTCCTTGCTGGACCCCCTCCTCTAGTACAAGGACAAGGAGGTGGTGGTTAGTGGTCGGTTCTTCCTCCATTTGAAGCAGTGGAGAACCATAACTTCAGATGCATGGATCCTCCAGATCATAAAGAAGGGGGCATACCCTGGAGCTCATCGAGCAACCTCCAGAAACCCCTCCTCCACCCTCCAGTTAACCCCTCAGCTCACCTGTATGTTCTCCGGGAGAAGGTGCAGTCCCTTCTACACAAGCAGGCCATCGAGCCAGTCCCCAGGCACCAGAGAAACAAGGGATCTATTTCAGGTTTTCCTGGTACTTAAAAGACCAGTGATCTGAGGCCCATTCTAGACCTAAGGGACCTCAATCATATCGTCCAGTACAGAAAGTTTCAAATGGTAACCTCACTGGGCCTAATGCTCCTTCTCAAAACCGGGGATTAGCTATGTTCACTGGACATGCAGGGCGCTTATCTGCAGATTTTGGTCTTCTCTGCCCACAGAAAGTTTCTCTGCTTTTCGTTTCAAGGTGAGCATTTTCAGTTCAAAGTGCTGCCCTTTGGCTTATCCTGTGCACCGTGAGTCTTTACCAAATGCTTAGCGGCAGTAGCAGCCTCTCAGAAGGAAGGAACTTCGGTTTCCCTTATCTGGATGATTGGCTCCTAAAGGCCCTGTCAAGGAACAGCTTTTAGTAACTCTGGAGCAAACTCTCCAGCTTTTCCACCTCCTGGGCATCACCGTCAACCTGCCCAAGTCAGTTCTGATACCATCCCAAAGTCATACATAGGGGTGGTTCTGGATTCGACCCAAAGAAGTTATTCCTGCACCAAAACAGGGCAGAGTGCCTTATTGCCCAAGCTTAAAAGTCACTCAGCCGCCACATTCCTGCCAGGGTGTATCTGAGACTAAAACAGGTGGAGCCGCACCCTGGATAACTGAGCGGGTGCTTGCCTCTAAAACAGACAGGAACAGGCAAATTAGGCAGCACTCAGAAGAGGGAAAAACTTTCACAAACTTAACATTAATAAATAACAAAGTCAAGCATCCTGTGTATCAAAGTTATACAGAACCCACGACACTAACCCGAGCACTTTGAGTCTTCGTGACTCTTCATCATCAAAGCTTGGCTTTATTTAGAGCGCTGTTGAGCAGCCCACCCATAAAACACATTGCAACAGCTGTACATCTAAGTGGAAATTAAGCTCAAAAACTTTAAAATAAGGCAAGAAGCATCTCTTAATCCTCAAATCTCAATAGCTGACAACAAAAGGTCGACTGATACTAGATACTGCGATGGGGCGCAATCAAAAGGCAGTGGTAGCGGTTCTAAAACAACTCCGGCAGCAGATTTACAGGCCCCTATTAACCCACGGTATTGACTGGCCCGGAACCCCCATGGGCGCTGCAAATTTCGATGCAAGCCATAGACCAGAAAGTGGAGTCAATTCTACAGCGGTTTACAGAGCAAGATGTAAAACTGGAGGTGGCTACTCAAACCGCTACATCAGCAGAAGACTGCTACCCAAGCGATGGCTACTACTTCTAAATTGGTGCAAGAAAATGCACAATTAAAATATCGACTTGAGGCCTTGGAGAACTCGAGCAGAGCCTCTCATGTAAGAATCATTGGCATGCCAGAAGGAAGCAAAGAAGGAGAGCAGGTTGTCCTTTTTACAGAAATGGCTGATTGAAGTGCTGGACTTGCCAAAGATACAGCGAATCATTTTGCAAAGCCTACCGAATAACTCCACGAGCAGCAGGCCCACGTGCTGAGGCCCCAAGAGTTATCCTCCTGATGACCATAGGTCCCTCTATCAAAGATTTACTCCTCCACGCAGCCAGATCGGCGAATGGCCTAAGTTTTAATGCACTTTAGGGTTTAGTGCAGTTATTCCCAGATTTATCATCGCAACCAGGATGAGAAGGAAGAAGTTTGCCTGGTCCGGAGTGCGACTTCATGGCTTAGGGATAACACATTCATTGCTAATACCGGCCTGGCTTCGCATCTGCTATGGGGACATATGTTCCAATTCAGTGATCCTGAGGAAGCTGGCAAAAGGTGGAATCCATCAGCTGAGAATTTCAAGCGCCAGAGAGTCAGGACATACCTGAATCGGATAAAGAGACCTGAACAGTTTAATCGATGCTGAGGGATAAGTAAAATAAAAGTGCGAATTTACTAGTTTAATGTTATTTTTCAATTCTATGGGTCAGTTGAGTTCAGAGCAACGAGAGAAGTTGCAAGGACTGTAGAATATAGTTTTAAATATTATCTTTGAGTAGTATTACAGTAGATGTACCTGTTGCTAATATGGCATAAATGTTTGGAACACCTATTTTGATATGAGGGACATATCAACTTTGCTAGTTGAGTATCACAAGAATGTTTGGACTTCTTAAATTAAGGAATGGTCTCCCCAAAAGCCTTGGTGGACTGTAGCTTTAATGGACTACCATTTTAAGGGATACTTTCATTTCTTGTCTCCCCCATTCCTAAAACAGTTCTGTATAGGCTATCAATCCTAACTATACATTGGATGTATTTGTACTACCTATGTGATGTCTGACAGAAGAATGTATAATATATTGTTTTTTTATGATAAAAGCAATAAATATAAAATTAAAAAAAAAAGCTTGGCTTTATTTATTAATGTTAAGCTGTGAAAAGTTTTTCCCCTCTTCTGAGTGCTGCCTAATTTGCCTATTCCTGTCTGTATTTGAGACTGTTGGGTCTGATGGGGCTCCCATATGCACTGTTCCACTGGCCAGACTTCACATGCGTGTTCTCCAGTGGACCTCCAAATGCAGTGGGACCAGCACATGGACGAGTTGGACTGTCCAGTTTGGAATTCTTCCCCAGTCCATAAAGTACTGCAGTGGTGGATGGACCCCTCGAATCTGCTTCAGGGTATCCATTCCAGATCTCCCTCCGAGCAGATCCTCACCATTGATGCCTCAGGTCTGGGCTGGGGAGTACACCTGGGCCTCTTTCAGACCCAGGGCTCTTGGTCCCAATTGGAGCGTCCTGAAATGAGGAGCGGTGCTCTACACCATGCATGCTTTTCAGGACCACCTTGCTCAGGGCAGCTGCTGGTGCAATCAGACAGTTTGAGTGTAGTACTGTATGTTACATCAACAGGCAAGGGGACCCATTTGTCCCCCATGCAGGGAGGCCATGACAGTGTGGTACTGGGTGCTGGATCGCGGCCCAAATCTTTCAGTGGTTCACATGCCAAGCATGCTAAACACTGTGGTGGACAACCCCAGTCAGACTCAGTCTAACATTCATGAGTGGGAGCTCTTCCCATCCATCATGAAGACTTGTTTGACAGATGGGGTCATAAAGTTGGACCTTTGCGAGCCCCACTCAGCATAAAGCTGCCCAATGTCTGCTTACTCCAGGGTCTGGAGTTTTCTGGTGAGATGCATTGTCCCTCTCTTGGAGCAGGAGGTTCCTTTATGCCTTCCTCCATTTCCTCTAATTCAGAGCATGTTCATCAAATTGTAGATGGAGGGGGCCAACATGATTCTGGTAGCTTCATTCTGACCTCGGCAAATGTGGTTCCCCCTGCTTCAGCAGCTGGCAGAGGAGCCTCCAGTCCCTCTTCCACTCTGCAGGAACCTGCTGACCCAGGCTCAGGGGCCCTGGTCTATCCAACCTCAGGTCTCTCCATCTGCATGCTTAGCTCCTGAGGACATAGCCATCACTAGGTTGAGGGTGTCGAACAGAGTGGCAGGCGTCCTTGTAGCCGCCTGGAAGCCTTCCACTTGAGCCACATATGAATGAAGTGGAGCGGTTTGCCATCTGGGTTGCCAAACATACTTTGGACCCTTTCACCTGCCAGATGAACCACACCCTGGACTACCTGATCTTTGTCTGACTCAGGTCTCCAATACTCCTCCTTTCAGCCATTTCTGCTTTTCATGAGCTCATGGGTGACGCACAATTGCTCAGCTGGATGTCTCCTTACCTTTCTTGGGGGCATCCTGCATCTGAACCCATTTGTTCTCCTGTCCAAACTTGGGATCTGAATTTTATTTTGGAGAAGCTGACCATGTCTCCTTTTTAACCCTATCGCAACTTGCAATCTGGACTTTCTCTCTTGGAAAATGTTATTTTTAGTTGCAATTGCTTCCTCGAAGAATTTCAGAGCTTCAGGCCCTCTGGTGTGAGGAGCCTTATTTGATTTTCACAAAGACAGGGTGTCTTTGCGCTCAAATCAGGTTTCTCCTAAGGTGGTCTCAGGTTTACACTCAACTAGTCTATACACCTTCCTGTTTACTTTCCTGAGCATGCCAATCCAGGTGAAGCACTGCTCCATATGTTAGATGTATGCAGAGCACTGAAGTGCTACTTGCGGACCAAGGAGAGTCGAAGCAGTTGTTTGTTTCCTTCGCCCCAGATAGATAAAGGCCTCAGTTTCTAAGCAGTGTTTATCCAAATGGTTGGCAAATTGCATTGTTTCTTGCTACAACAAATACGGCAAAGACTTGCCTGCTGCTATCGAAGCTCATTCCACCAGAGGCATGGCTACCTCTATGGCTTGTTTCTGGGGTCTTAGTCACTGACATCTGTGTGGTGCCACCTGGAGCCCGGCAGTTTGGCAGGGCTGTGCTACAGGGCCTCCTGTCTTAAGTTTATGGAGGCCCTCCTCCCAGACTGTCTGTACCTGTCACTGCTTGGGATTCATTCCCTCGGTGTAACCTGATGACTGAGATAACCCCAATGAAGATAGAACAGTTACATAAGAACTTTACTATAACAGTAGCTCTTCAAGGGGATCTCCGTCATCAGGTCTGCTTTCCTCCCACCATCCCCCTTTTGAGGCTCCTGTCTGAACTGGCTGTCCCCCACCCACCATCCTAAGGCCGGCCCTCAATTTAAGACCACCCTAGTCATATGACTTCCAAGTCCCCACTTTCCCATTAGCAGGTTATATTTTCCTGCCTCCAGGTGGCTGAGCTGAGTTGTCACCTCCCACAACTTCCTGCCTCTCTAGCCCTCTCTACTGCTGACTATCTCTGCTCCTCTTCCACTCTCATCCTCCCCATTCTGCAAGCCCAAATTCCATAGCCCTGCTTGCAGTACCCAAAGTGCCCCTAGGAGTCACTGCTGGCCATTACTCTAACCCCCCATTGCCACATATTTTGGATGCCATTTCCATCCTGCACACCCTCGTGCATTGGCTCACCAAGTTTCCAGATCTGGGGCTTGAACCTTTCACCCTTTGCACCAGAGTCCGTGACACTGCCACTACTCCAAAGTGGTTGCCACATTTCAGTACATCACTAGGGACCCTATTATGCCTGGTCCATGACCACTACTACAAGCTGCAGGTGCCTATCAGACTGGCGCTCCTCATACTAATGTCGCTCCAGCATGGCCACAGCCTTTCTCTACCACTCAATGCCACAACCTCTCGTCAGTGGGGGTGGCATGGAGTCGCGTGGGGAGCAGGGGTGGCACTGAGTGGTCAGTGCCACTCTGCTCCCCTCGCTGCCCACCATGCCACCACCGGCGCACACACCCCTCAACAGTCTTACCCCTGCTCACCATGGCCACCAATCTCCCCGGATCCCCACCATCCAATCGATCGCTATTCCATGCATTATCATCATGCGTGGCACTAAAAGCCTAACGCACTGCCGCCTGAATAGCGACTGCCCCTACTCAAATTATTTCCCTCCTCCTTTTTACTATCTGAAACATCTGCCCCAACCCTGGCCCAGGCTCCGCATGCCGATGTACCCGCAGCCAACCATGGGCCTCCGCGCAGGATCCATGAACATATGCAGCATACTAAACAAAATGGCGCACTGCAATGCTGGGTCACCAGGCACCAACTTGACATCCTCATAATGGTTGAGACATGGCTGTCAAAAGCCCTCAACTCCCTCATCTCCCTTCCAGGCTACTCGCTCTTCAGACTGGACAGAGTGGGCAAGAGGGGTGGAGGATGTGCAATATACCTCTGGGACTCCCTACAAGCACAAGCCATCCCCCACCACGCTAGATCATGGTGCCCAAACCATGTCCGTAAAGGTCTCACAGACCCCTCCAAGGCCCCCATCATAATAACTGTGGCCTATATACCATCCTGTAAGCAAACCCATGCTCTTCTCTCCTGATGGAATACATTACAAGCCTCCAGCACAAGTCAGAACACATTCTTCTGGGTGACCTGAACCTAAACTGGATAGCTGCATCCACAACCACCTCAAAGATGCCTTCTCAGCCCTTGACCTCCACCAGTTGGTGACCCAACTCGCAAGGTACAACTCAGCCACTGGGATGCAAACCTTGCTGGATATTGTCTAACTAACCTCCGCATAAAATCAAGGATGTTGTGGTCCTCCTAACGTCCTCATTGACCATTCCCCAGTAATCTTTACATGGGCGGCCAAGCAACCTGCCCCACCACCTGCTAGCCGCCTCTGCCCTAGCAGTCTTACGAACCTCAGGCATCACCTAGCTCACTGCGACTGGTCACCTGTATACCAGGCCACCTCTGTGGGCGCAGCGCTGGAATATTTCAACAAGACCTTCACCCTAGTCTGCGACACCTTCGCTCCCCTAAAAGACCCACCTCAAGCGGCAAAATGCCCCTGGATTACCCCATCCCTCCTACAGCAGCTCAAGAACCATGACAACCTTTGGTATAAGGCAAATGAATCGTGCAAACCTGCAGACAGGCAAGCCTACCATGCAGAACAGAACAAATACACCTGGGCCATCTGCAAGCGAAGCCGAGCATTACAGTGCCACCTTGACTGCCACCTGGGGCTCGTCATGCAAATTTTGGGATAATATAAAAAGCGCTAAATGGGAAGTCGCGGTCCCCCCCACAGGTCTCTGCAAATGGCTCGGTCACCACTGACCCGAAACAAATTGCCGCTACTCTCAATTACAACTTTATGGGCCTAAGCTCTGTGCTGCCTCCCAGTTTCTTTGACCCCACACCCAGCCAAGACCCCCCATGCCCCCTTTCTATCTCCGGACCATCTCCCTCGGGAAGATGAACCCTATCTGATCAAGGCCCTAAATGGCACCAGTCCCTTAACAACCCTCTAGACATCAAACTCTTCCATCTGGTCCTGGACACACTGCTTCTCCCACTAACTGCCCTACTAAATTGTTCTCTCTGCTTTGGACAGTTCTGCAGCAAATGGAAAAATGCAGTTGTGACACCCATCCACAAGGTGGGATCCACTACTCCCAGGGATCTACCGCCCAATCTTCATTCTCCCTCACTGTCCAAGGCCCTGGAAAGGTAGTGGCAGACCAACTGACCAATTACCTAGAAACCCATAACCTGCTGTGTGTGGAGCAGCACAGGTTCGAGCCGGACACAGCATTAAACCGCTCTCATTGAATTCTCGAACTACATTCACTCCACCCTAGACAAGGGACAGCTGGCAGGGGCCATGTTCTTTGACCTGTCCAAGGCATTTGACACGGTTAACCACCCTCTCCTGCTGAACACCCTGATGCACACAGGTCTCTTGCAAAGTCCCTAAACTGGTTTGCAAGCTGTTTGACCTCCAAGATGCAGTGCGTCAGGATAAATGATACTGTATCCAGCACCTGTCCCACCCACTCTGGAGTCCCACAGGGCTCCATCCTAGGAACATTACTTTTTAGCCTGTTTCTGAATATATTTCCCACCTCGTGCTCTGGCAAGATACTTCTGTATGCAGACAACACCGTCCTCTGTGCCTCCGCATGAAGCCCTGCCAACCTACAGGCCTGCTGCTGCACTCATTCAGCCAAGTCGAGCAATGGTTTGCCAAGCACAAACTAGTACTAAACCAGAAAAAACTAAAACCATGCTGCTTGCACATCACCAACATAAAATAAACAAGCATTTGTCAATGCCGAATGTTTGCTTGCTGGCATTGGCATTGGTAATGTAGGAGTTAGCTGCATAATAGGAATGGCAGGAAAGTGCCGAGTTGGTGTTATGCAGACTGAGTAGTAAGTGCTGTATAACTTTGCAAAACTATACGCTGCTGACAGCTGCCTGCAGAACTGCTTGCCAGTTTTCAGCTGCTGTCAACATTAAAGGGGCTTTGTGGGAAGCTTATTATGCTAGATCTTTTCTTGCGAGTTTCTTTCCTTTGATTCCCAAGTGTTTTGATCCCAGGTCGAGACAGCACTTCTGCCACAGGGCATCAACACCGCCCCAAGCAACTGAGCACTGCCACTAATGAAGTCAGGATCAGTTTAGAAAGATGAGGCAACCTTTGGTGATGCATCCAGGTGTAGTATCCGGATATTTAATTTAGAGACTGTGTTATTAAAAGGCAGAACCATACTTCTCAACTGTCCCTGATTTTGCCTCAGAGCGACCTCTGTCTCTCCTAAAATGTGGGCTTTGGTGACTGAACAGTAGAGATGCTAAGCAGAAAATAATGTCAAACATTAAATTTACCACCTTTTTCTTTTCCAGAAAATGCATTTCACCCAGGTCCCTTATGCTACCAGCTCCTGGGAGCATATTGCAAATTCTTAAGATATGTCCCTGATTTTAAAGCCTTGTCCCTGATTTATGAAGCAGGAAGCAGAGAGGAATGGGCAGAAAGGAGATTAAATGTAGCATTCAAAAAAGTGGTTCTCAAATCGTAATGTCCTCACAGTGTCCACCATTACAATTTGCATTTACAATTGCAGTACTGTGACCGTGCGTGTTATGGTTAGCGTTTCCGTATGTGCTTGCGTTTGCGTTTCCATTTCTGTTTACCTTGGCATTATTGTTGCTGTTAACCATTACCATTTGCATTTCAATTGCACTACCGTGACCGTGCGTTACCAGTTGTGTTTCCTATGCTCTTGCATTTGCATCTCCGTTTCTGTCACTGTTCGCTTTGGTGTCACTTGCGCTTGCGTTTCTATTACCGTTTGTGTTACCATTTATGTTTTATGTCACCATGTGTTTAAATGTTTGCATTGCACTTACTGTTACTATATGACAAAACACCACATTACATTCACTATAGTCCTCATTCTCAAAAAAAGAAAATTCATAGGAAAAACTCTGTTTAATGCATCAATTAGGATTAATCCACAGTGACAAAAGTGAGGAAATTCGATTTTAGGGTTAAACCCCCTTGCCCCTCACACCTCCCCCCAACTGGCATTGGGGTCTGCATTGGGGTCATCAGTCCTGACTCCTCATTCTCCTATACTTAACCACCTCAGCTTGTTTACACATGGAATGGGGTGAGAGTTAGGGCCAATGACACCAATGCAGACCCTGATGCTGGTTGAGGGGGCAGGGTGGAGGCTGCAAGGGGTTTTAACTCTAACATCAATTTCATCACTTTGTCACTTGAACAACCCTAACTGATGCATTAAATGGATTTTTCTGTGTGTGTATATATATATATATATATATATATACACACACACACACACATACATACATACATACATATATATATATATATATATATATATATATATAGTGATCTTTGCCATATTCCCTGCACACTGTACTCTGTATTCATTTATTTAAAGAAGGAATAAACAGAAAATGTAAAAAAGCATGGTGTTTTGTTTTTAAAAATGTCTCTTTTAATTTTACATTTTTACATTGGCATAATTTGGTTGTTTCTTTTCTGTGACTGACAGGAACACAAAGAAATTGAATACAAGGTGGTTTAACTATTTCTCTGTAAGTTTATGATGAAAATGTGAATTTTAAATTGTATTTTTTAATGTTATCAAATAATTGTCTTTTCACCACACTGCCATCAGAGTTTAAGTGGAATGGAAGATAAGAATTTGAAACTAGTGAATCAGTTATGTACCTTTGATTAATTATTACATACACACATTCACAAGAGGTTCTAAATAGCATTTATATTTCTATAGCATACATAAACATAGGGGACAAAACTCAGCTGTTTTGTTAGTTTCACTTGAATCTGTGACCAGAATAACCCATGGTCTTATTCTCAGTTTACTGCTACTGTCTCTATCCAGGATCCACACTTTTCAACCTTTCAATTACTAAGAATGGTTTTGCTACCATAGCTAATTATCCCGACACAAAAGCAAACAAGCAAACAAATATTTTATATATATATGGGATATACAATGGTGAGCTGTCAGATAAATGATTTATCTGTACAAGTGCTGTTTGACCTCGGGTAACCTCACACGAGTGGCATAAGCCCACGGTGAGATCGAGTCAAGCGACATGAGTGTAGAGAAATCATTTATCTGACAACTCACCATTATATATTTCATTTATCAATATGGATGCTTTGTGTCAGTGCAGGGACATTGCTTTTGATTATCTTTTTGCATATGTTTGTCAAAAGTGAACAAAAATTGCATTTTCTGCTCTTTTTGCCAATTATAAAAATCTATAATGTATCTATAAATGAAATACCACTCATTTTGTAGACAATTGTGTGCACAACATTCATGCTCACAGCACTATGCTATCTTTTTCATTTTAAAGTTATTTGCATTTGACTATAGTTAGTACTGGTGCTAAGGCTGAACATTCTAAATAAGTTCCAGAGTGATTGTGACATATATACTATGTATATAAATCTGTGATGATCGTCTACTATGTGTATAAATGTAAAATGTTGAATTTATCTCATAGTAGCTCAGATTTATCACATAGGATTTATATCCACGCCTATTGCATAAATATATATATATATATATATATATATATATATACACACACTCTATCAACACTGTGAACAATACCACTCAACACAGTCCTGTCTCGCTGGGTCTTCTTTCCACCTCCTAAACTCTCTGTGGGAACACCTGCTGGAATATGAGCTGAGCTCCAAACCTAACAAAAATATACAGAACCTCTCAGAACCCAAGATGGGTTTCTTTTTCTGAAAAAGTGGCACCTATACTTTATATCATTTTAGTTGGAGGGTCTCTGAAGTACTTGAAAGATGATTTTGCAGAAACTAATATAATGACGTCTGGATACTCTTAGTTAGCTAAAACTGTTAAATGGTGTATACTGTATTTGTGTTACATTCTGTAGTTTAACATAACGTGTGGATTCTCCACTAAAGACACTACACCATCTTAACAGTAATGTACGTTATTCATGGTTCATGTGTTGTATTGAAAAGGACTCTATGCTCAGGGTACTTACCGGTGAATAAAGTATATTCAATGCCACTGATTTACAGTGGTTAAAACAGTGAAATTCTGTGTTCAGGACTTGAAATTTCAGAAATTGTGCCAGTGATTGTTAGCCTAATTGGATTTTACCAGGATTCTGCTTCAATTATTTTAGCATGTGTATAAATAACTAGAGTAAATAAATAAAGATGAATTAATAAACAGAGCATTAACGGAAGCAAATCGAATAATTGAATAAAATAACTGAAGAAAACGGGCATTTTGCTCACATATCTTTCAGTATACAAATAAATTGATTGACTGATTACCAGAAAATACAAGTTCAGCAGATTTACTGACCTGTCATAATATGCCAAATTCCATGAAACTCTTTGTTTGTACTGATGTGGAGGCAGTCCAAATTCTGGAATTTTACCGGGTTTCGTTAAAACCGAAAATCAGTGGTCTTGGTCACATTTTATAAAGGACATAAAATGCTAGTATTAGAAACATGGCACCATCTCTAGAAGGTGTGAAATGTATCCAAAGGTCCTCTTCCATAAGAATTATTGAGAACTACAAAATGAAAGTCGAAATATCAGAAACGAAAATAATCAGCTGCATCGATTTTATTGCTTTTTAGCATTTACTTTGGACTTCATTCTCAGTTGTTGGCATCCACTTTTCTGATGTTCAGTGGAAGAGTGCAGACAGACTCGTGCCCCAAGAGAAAACTGAGTCCACAGTAACTTAGTTCAAAGCGTAACTGGAGGATAGAGGTCTGTATGGACTTTCATTTAGCACCGCATTCCTTACAGACAAATGGATGCTGGCATGACTGGCAGTGCATGTTATCAGGGCAAGTTGCACACATCTGTTAAGAACCACGAAGGAAAACTTTTCGCAAAACTCTATCCAAAGAGGAATAGAGACTTGTGTTTTTGTAAATGTTTATGTATGCCAGAATCGGCATCTAACCTTTGTAAACCATATGGCTTATGTGATTCCTGCTGTAGTCCTCCACTCTGTGATGTAATATTCGTACATGCCTTGTTTTATTTTGTACAGTGTTTATGTTTATCCTATAATTGTCTCCCATCCATTGTACCCACTCCCCAGGACACTCCTGGAAATGAACTGTTCCTCGGCTCAAGTCATAGGTGCGGAAGATAGTAAAAACTGAGGCGGAGGCTCAGAGGGGCACTTATGAGTAAAAGGGCACTTTTCTACACTAGTTTTCAGCCATACAAAATACAATAAGTCATGTACACACATGATCATAACATTAAGAATGCAGTCCCATATAGGAATATTTATGCAACTACAGACATATGAATGTGCCAGCATTCCCCACTGATTTGATGCCTATTCCCCAAGTTCACAAACCCATTTACATTCATTGGAAAGCAGAAAATTGTAAGTTTATTTACTGCAGTTTTCTCCTACTAAAAATAACACATTGCACACCCTGGTACAATAAGTAATTCAGTCTGTCACTATACATGGGACAGTGGATGGGAGACTATGCACAACCAGTGTCTTGTGGCACTGAGGGTTCTGATACCCTGTGACCTTGAGAGTGATGCTTGAGGGATCCATGAGATCTGATCCCTGAGGTGGTACAACACACTGGCTGTGCATAAGTTGCAATCCACTATTCTATATAGTGTATGGGCATCCATGCCTATTTCTGACACTGCACTTTGTTTCAGTGAACTGCTGGTTTGGGGGGGCACTTGAGGGGTGGTGGTAGGCCCAAATTATTGACAGTGTGATGCTGATGTCTGACTTTTAAACATGAAACTGTGGGTGTTATACACACACACATATACACACACTTATTTGCATATAGGTTGAAACCAAGTCATTGGCAGGAAGGTGTGGTTGGTATATTGTAACTGCGGTAGCTCGTAGATCATAAGATTCAGGATATAGAAAATACCAAAGTGTTCCATCTGGTCTAGGCGATGTAATAAGAAAACTATAGTGATAGTTAAGGTGCAACATAAATATGTCCACAAGAGGAGGTGACTGTGACTGGTTCCCATGCTGTTACTTCTTAGCATTTTGAACTTCTAAATCTGACTACGTACTTGCCCCCCACTGCATTCACTAGTAGTGGGCTATCACTGCAGCGCTCACGGCTCACTCATAGAGTAAGACCTAAAACCAGAGACTGCTGTTAGGGTTACCACCTGTCCCTATTTTCGCAGGACAATCCTGATTTGAGCACCTGCATCCTGCAGAAAACATGGAAAAATATTAAATGTCCTGACATTATAGTAGAAAAATATTTTCTGATGTTCCTGTAAATGTTGCAAAAACTATAAATAATACCTTAACTAAAATAGCTTAAAATAATAAAAAAAAAAAAAACACAAGAAACAACTAAAAAACTACAACACAGTCTTAATTCTGATTATTTAGAGAAACATGTTTGTTGCATTGGTCGAGATGACATATTGTCCTACGAAAATCCAGTTTCAGTATGAAATGTCCCTAACTGCTGTCTAACTGCACTCACACCCATCTGCTAAAATGTACCGTGTAAAGGCTCGACTTACCAAAAAGAATGTCACAGCAAGCCTTCCAGCACACATACGGTCCAAGGAAGAAATAACCATGCAAGTTGGTCAGGAAGCTGATTGTCCCTCCAGTTAGCGACACCAGAAAGTCTGCCAGGGCAAGATTAACGATAATGTAATTTAAGGGCTGCCTCAGCTGTTTGAATTGAAAGTCACAAGCATGACAGAGAAGTTCTCTGATAGAGATAAGGCTGTCTGGCGAACATCAAGCGTAGCCAACACCTTGTGGTTCAGGGCTCAACTGATTCCATAGGCGGCTAAAGGGATCGCTGACGGGAGGAAAAGCTCTGACGCATCGGGTACACAAATCCTCCGCTCACAGAGGCTCCAAAGCGTTCCATGATTCGCGCTCCCAAGAAATACAAAACAAAAAACTTGATGACTGAACAGTTGTGTCAGCTTTGGTAAAGTGTCAAATAGGTCGAAATTTAATAAGCAAAATCAAGACCGCTCTTTAAAAGTTCCACAAATCAGTAGTCCTTTATCTTAAAATATCTGTGTGTGGTTGCACTGATAGCCTGACACCTTTCTTTCGAGGAACAGTGATAGAAAGCAGGCAAACCAACACAATAACATTTGCTTAGAGTTTACTACCCAGAGATCACTGAGCAGATTTACTTTAAAAAAAAAATGACAGGCAGGCGTGCTAAACTGGAGTTAAGTTAGGTCGCATCAATGCCTGATGATGTCCTTCTAAGAGTTCAGAGCTGGCTGTATTGCTTAGATTATTATTATTAGTAGTAGCAGTATTACTATTTCTAGCAGTAGTAGAACGCTGTGGGACTTCCAAGTGCAAAACTGAACTTGCAAGAAACTTTCTCAAACCATCCACAGTCCAAGACTGTCGGTGACGGTCAACCAGCCCTCCTTCATATTGAAATATATCAGTTTCTTTTCTAAAGTCTCACAATGTGCAATTCCTGCAACTTATCTCTGTTGGGATTTGAGAAACCAAGTCATCCACTTGTTCCTCGTTCTTTATAATTTTACTAATATCATTAACCTTTACCAGCCCCAGTAAGAGCAGAACTTTCTGGAGAGTTGCGCTCATCAAAGTCCCAAGTTCTCAGGGATTCGCTGCTCCCTTACCGTTTCAGGTACTAGACTTCTAGGTAGACCTCTCTTGTACAGGATTCCTTCTCTCATTTAAATAGTGCTATCCTGAAGGAAGCAACCAAGGTCGGTCCTTGAAGCGAAGTCGGTTGGCCTGGGGTGGACTACCTGCCTACACCATTTACTGGAGCATGGCAGGAGATGAGGAGGTGCTAAAATGCAAATTTTCTGTCTGAAGCTGGCCATTTCAATTGTCCAGCTGATGAAAGTTAACTGGCTCATCCGTCAAAATGCATAATGTACAGTACTGTACAAAAAACCTGATTGTTTAACTGTGAAAGTTATGGGCAGCCTTAAAGCAACTGTTTAGTCTATTTGATACACAGGATGTCAATTTTCTTGTACTGTTAGTGTTATTAAATATTGTCGCTTGCTTATATATGCTATGTAGCCTTGCCAGAAACATGAATTATTTTCTTAAAGAAAATGACAACAGCTGACGGGAAGCAAACATCTCTCTCTCTCTTTATTTTTGTGTCTTTCCAAACGGTATATTCTTTGTCGGTATCATTTATAAATCACTTTCAGGAAATGTATACTCGTTCCGTATTGAAAATGAATCTGCAACACAAGTAAGCACAGCAAGAGAATACCCTTATAAACATGAAGTAATTTCTAAATGATTTGTTATTTAAGGAGGAGCGAGACCTTTCTTAACACCCTTTGTTAGAGAGCGTAGCATGCTAGCAGCAACATTATTAAGTTCAGCTGGATTGTTTGCTTGAAAGTAGCCGGTGCAGGCAAACGTGTCACCATTTTTCTGTGAAATCCTGGACATAGACCACATAAACTATGCTTACACCACAACACTTAGAGTATTCACACAATCTGTTTAGGGCAGGTTATCGTGTACTGTACGCTTTTAGATAAGACAACACCACCAATATGCATTTCGGACTAAAGGTATTAAGATTCCACAATTTGACTTTTATTAACCATTCACAGCAGTGACTGTTCTATATATACTGTGCTAGGAAACTACAAGTTTGTTTACTTGCTGGCATTTTGCTGCCAATGCCACCATTATGAAGACAATAACAAACACCGCGGTCGGGGACCACAAAAAAATCAGTGTAATTAATAAATCATCAGACAGTCACAGAGTACGGAGTACATTAGGGGCATTGAACTTGATTAGTCAGCACTCATAGCGCCAGCAGCCAGGAGTCGAGTCGCTTGAATTGAAGAAAAGAAAAACTGTAGTTAACTTAACTTTAACTTAAACTTATGGTCAGAAGCCAAGCGAACCGGAGCCTGCAGCAAGTCAGTCAGCAAGTAAGTGAAGTCCCGAGTCCACAACACTCAACTTACTAGTAACTCAAGTCAGCGAGAAGAAGGAGTCAGCGAAATGGGATTTGGAGATGACTGTGTGTGTGTGTGTGTCTGATACTCTTATACCCCTGGTTAGTGCCTGGTTAACTTGGCTCTCTTGTTTGGGGGGGCTCTGGAACTTAGTTCTTCTGCGAGTGGGACTGCGCGTGGAACATTTAAAACCTCTTGCCTCTTTCTCTCTACTTGGTGCTGGGATCACGGAGTGTGTGTTTTAATGTTTTTTTTCTTTAACAAACATACTTTAGGTTGTGTCCTGAATCTTCGGTTGAGCACTCCATGCAGTTTTACTGTAGGTCATAGGGTGGGAGGTGAGGTGATAAATATTATTTATATTACTAGCAGTGGTGCGGTTCTCTTGGTCGCTGTTTATAACTTCCTAGCCTTTGGTGAAGTTCACGTGTAAAAAGTGGACAGTGAGATTTACTCCTGGTGCTATAACTGGTTTCGACCAGGACAGGAAACAGCTAATATGCATGCGGGGGGCATGCCGTATCGCGCTGCTCACTGAAGCGGAGCTGTGCCTTTCAACTGTCGGCACTGCATTTTCAACTGCTGTCATAGACAGCTGCAGCATTCATTGGCGATCAGGCGCCGCGCCTGCAAACACAGTAACTGCATTGGAAGAGGGGTGCCACACCTCCAGAAACTCTGATGATGGCACTATGTTTCTTGCACATGCATGCAAGCAAACATAAAATGCCCAACTGAAAATCCTGTCCAGCTCACATCACCCTCTAGAGCAGGTCTCATCTTATAAATACCTAGGGATCACATTTGATCCTGCTCTCACTTTCATGGCCACATCAGCACACTGGCATCCGCAACTAGCAGCATAATCGGCCTCCTCAACCAACACAATGTACATAAGGTACCACATGGCCTCTTGATTGAGGCCCTAATTAAACAGGGTATACATGCCAATATTTCCTTATGGATTGAAAGCTGGTTGACAAATCGGAGGCAGAGAGTATCAGTGAAGGGATCCTTATCAGATTGGGTAACAGTGACTAGTGGGGTGCCGAGGGCTCGGTTCTGGGCCCCTGCCTTTTCAACTTATACATTTCATCTATGCAAACTTCAACAAATGTGTGGCTGTGGTTTTAAGCGTATACAAGAATAGGGTATCGGATAAATTCTAGAGAGGACTCAGATACTTTACAACTAGCATTAAGAGAAATCAAAAATGGGCAATAATAAATAAATCTACATTTAATGTTGATAATTGTAGGGTCATGCACCTGGGGAAAAATAACACCCATTATGAATATACACTAAATGGAGTAGTGTTGCAGGAAACATCAGAAGAAAAGGATCTGGGGTTTATATTACCAATGACCTGAGCTTTAAGACACACTGTAATCACATTATCAGAAAATCTAGTGGTCTCCTACATTGCATAAACAAGCATATTAAAAGTAGAGACAGATCGGTGGTAATGCCTCTATATAGGCTCTGGTCTGTCCGCATTTGGAATATTGTGCCCAATTCTGGTCACCTAGGTAAGAAAAGGACCATAAAATCACTGGAACAGGTACAAAGGAAAGCAACACGATATGTGGCAGGCCTTGAGGGTTAAGCTACCAACAGAGATTAGCAGAATTGAAACTGTATTCTTTGGAATTCCGGAGGCTCCAGGTGATATGTGCATGGTATACAGAGCACTATCAGATGATGACCTGTGGCAACAACTGGGATTGGAGTTAAGGATGCAGCCATATGATAAAAGAGCTCACCCATTTCAAATCAGGATCAGCTCCTTCTGTACAAATGCTAGGAAAACTGGTTTAGTAAAAGGATAACTAGTATATGGAATGGCCTACCCTTGGAAATAGTGGCTAGTTCGTCAATGAATGTTTTAAAAATTCCTTGGATGAATACCTGATTAAACAAGATATAACTGGATATTAACTAGGCAGGCCGTTATGGACTTTGTCTTCTTGGCCTTGTAATAACCTATGAAACCTATGAAACACAGGGACTGTCTACCTCCTGAAGCCCTACGTCCTAGCCATCACCTCATCCATTATGTCACTGGTCAACTCGACTACTGGTCTGCACCACCACTGCTCTCGACAAGATTAAAGTAACCATCAGTAAAGCCTGCAGGCTCTTGTTATGGACTGATCGCATGACCACACTTGCACCCTCTACGACTGTGCCCAGATCCTCAACCTTGAAGAAAGGCTCCAGTTCCAAGCATGCCTCATGGCCACAAAATCCCTCCTTGACAGAAACCCCAGGAGTGTCGGCCTCCTTGCCCCTAGCCACCCCTAAAGTCCATACTGCAGAACAGACACAATAACACTGGCCATCCCCAGGGTCAGGACAACTCTTGCCCAGAGATCGTTAATAGTCATGGCCCCTGCCTGTATAGCGCCCTACCATCCTCAGTCACTACCCACTAACCTCGGCCCCTTTCAAAGTGGCCATCAGGAATCGCCTCTATGCCACATGTACCTGCACCTGTCTGCGCTAGTCCTTCTGCCATTTCAAACTACAGTCCAGTCGCTACTAAAGTGGGCCCACACCAAGACAGAATTTAACCCAAGACTGCTGCACTAAACCCCACCAGGGCTCACTATCCTGTCTCTGCTCTCTTGTTGTTCTGTTTAGCTGTCACTGTGTATAAGCCTATATCACTGCTCTGCAAAGGATGTATGTAACGATAAGAGAATACTCTGTTAGGTACTCATCAGTGTATTATAATGCTTAATAATGTTTGTACATCTACCGTCCAACTAGTTATGTAACGTTGTCTTAGCTGTATTACTGTCATGTCTGTATTTATGTCATCCGACAAAGAGCCAAAGGATTGTAATTCGATATTCTAATAAATAAATTAATTAATATATTATACTGGCAGTATAGTTAGGGTTGCCTAGCCACTTCTATATTAAACCCAAAATTTGCACTTTAATAACTTTGCAACTGTACAACAGATTTGCCTGAAAATTTGCATGCGAGTCAGGTGCCATAGCTCTGTGGATCTGGCAAGTTTTGTTCGGTCAACTGTGCGGTTGTGGAGCCTGGAGCACCAAAGATTGTGTTAAAAAATCAGTTTTGGGCTATTTCTTTGCTCTAGGTTACAGCCCAAATGGTTTGTCCATCTGGTCTGACATTGTCAGGGAATATGGAGTCTGGTCACTGATGTGCCTTTTGAAGATTTGGTGAAGAAATATTAATCCATTCAAAAGTTATTCAGATTTAAAGTTTCCATTATAGTCAATGGAAAAAATAGCTGTGCCTCTTGAAAGTACAGTACTTTCGCAAAAACACCTTTTACTGCTCTAAATGCCTTCAGTAGTGTCGTGCTGCCGCCATCTTATTTTCAGTTAGCTGCGGAGAAAAACTGCTATAATTCAAATTTTACTGCCCCTTGGTAAACACTGGCGTTTATGCAATAATGAGCGACAAGTTGTGTGTTATCATGTAATAACGTCACTCACTGGGGTGGGTTGAAGCGCAGTGAAGCCAAGTGCTTCCACCACCAGGGTAACGATGTCCCATATCACACAGCAGGTGCCTCATTACACTATACAATGGCTCGATGTTATACAAAATAAACAAAAATGAAAAATGTTTTAGTAGATTTTTGTGTTTCTGAAGAAAAAGCTTTTAATCAAATGGTCCAAGTGGTCCAATAAATCCATACAGTGATGTTATTGTGTAATAACATCACTGTCTCAGCACTCACTGACCAATCAGAATACAGGAAATTTCCTTGCCTTTGTATAATTGTGTTTACCTAATCGGGCTTGAGGAACACAGTGCTGGCATTAGTTTGTCACTATAACCCTGAAATATGTTTTTATGATCCCCGATTTCTTTGCATTTTATGACAGAATGGTGGAGATGTTTGCAAAGTTTCGCTCTGTTCTTCCACAGATTTTGTAAAAGTGCTACAATTTGTGACACTGCTGCCCCAAAACAACTATTTCTTTGCCACCTCACTGCAACTAAACGGTTTGGACTTTGGGGCTGAAATTTGCAGGGTAGAAGGGCTTGGCCCACAGATGTGCCTTTTGCTGATTTGGTAAAAAATGTACACGGTTCCAGAGTTACAGCAACTCTGAAGCTGCAAATTTTCCAACAGCAACTCTGAAGCTGCAAATTTTCCAACAGCAACTCTGAAGCTGCAAATTTTCCCATAGGATAACATTGTGGTGGCCGTGGCGGCCCCTATGTCTGAAAACAGTTCGAGATATGGATTTCTTCAAGCGCAGCTTAGTACACTTTAGGTACTAGCTTCACGTGGGGGTGGCTAGGTGATGAATACAACTGCAAAATAATTTTTTCCGCCCTTGCTATGGTTATTGAGATACTGACAAATGGCGTTACAAGGGTTACTTGGAATGCCTCTAAGCCTGTATCATGTGTCTATACTTATGGGTAGGTGGAAGCGTGGGGCCCAGAGGGCCCGTGCTCCCACCTGTGCATACTATTTATCCTAAACTGGGGAGCACTGGCCTCCTACAGTATGCCTCAACACTGATGGGTGGGTGGGAGTGCAGGGCCGGAGGCCTGTGCTCCCACTATGGATACCATAGGAGTAACATTTCAGTTTCTCAAAAGAAGGAAATTCATTGTAAAAAAATTCAGTTAATGCAGCAGTTAGGGTTGATTCCACACCAACTAAAGCCTGGAAATTCGATGTTAGGGTTACCAACCCTCCCCACACACCTACACAGACCAACAGGTGTTGGGGCATGCCTTAGGGTCATCAGGTCTAACTGTCACCCCTTTCTTCTCTGTATACCATCTCAGCTTCCTTACTAATGGAATGGGGTGAGAGGGCCGGCGACCCAAGACACACCCGGCGCCTGTTGGTCTGTGTAGGGTGTGGTGGGAGGTTAGTAACCCTAACATCGAATTTCCAAGCTTTTATTGGTGTGTAATCAACCTAGCTGCTGCATTAACAGAGTTTTTCAATGAATTTTATATATAATATATAAAATAGTAGGACAGTAGTGCCAGTATAGTTAGAGTGAAAGGTAACTTTTATGTTAAACCGAACATTTGAACTTTAATAACTTTGGAATGGTTCCACGGATGTACATGATATTTGTCATGCATAATGTCTAGGGTTAGGTCTCTTGACCTGCCAAATTTCGTGGGAATCTGTTTTGTGGTTTCTGAGATATAGAGTGTTGAAAGAACAGAAAATTCAGTGTTTTTGACATTTCTTTGTCACCTGGATCTCAGAACTAGCTTTAGGTTGTTGTGTGAAATTTTCAGGGTGAAAGCCTTTGCCTCACAGATGTGCCTTGAAGGTTTGGTGAAAAATATTAATCGTTCAAAAGTTATTAAACTTTAAAGTTTCCGTTATAGCCTATGGGGAAAAAATATATGATCTGAAAATGAAAGCAGGAAACAACCCCAAAAACAGTTTTTGCCACTTCATAGCAAGAAAACAGGACCTTTGGGATGACATTTGCAAGGTGGCAAACCCTTGCCCCACAGATATGCCCTTTGTTGGTTTGGTGAAGACATGGATATTGGTACAATAGTTACAGCACTCAGAGTTGTAGATTTTCCCATAGGATAACTGTGGGGTCTTGGTGCCTTTTGGCAGCTATTTCTCAAAAACAGTTCAAGATACATATTTTTTGCGAAGTGCGACTTAGTACACCTTTAGGTGTACTAAGCATACATGGAGGGTGCCAGGCCATGAATACAACTACAAAGGACATTTTCCAAAGTTCCTCACGGTTCCTGAGATGCTGCAACTTTTGCAGCAGAAGGGTTACCTGGAATTGCTCTAAGAATGCGCTATGTCTCTATACTTATTAGAGTAAATGGACGGGCCCTGTGCTCCCACATTTAGATCCCATTATGCAATAATGGCAGTGCAGGTCCTACATTATGCAGTAGTGGGGCCCTGAACTCCCACACAGAGATGTGATATTAAAATATCAGTACACTTACGTAAAGATGGGGCGCTGGGCCCTCCGAGCCCTGCAATCTCACTTGAAAATCAGAACAGTTACAAAATGTTTGCATGATGGGAGCGCTCAGGGCCTGTGCTCCCACAACCCACATATGAGCAAAGGCCCCTAAATTCTCTGACATGAGATTGCATGGAACTACAATCTACCATGGAACTTCTGCGGTGCTGCAAGTCCCTCTTCTTGGTGATTTTTATTAATATTTCTGTTTATACATAGAATCTGGTTCCCTTCCCTCTTTTTATATCAAAACCCTATATGTTCAGAATGTGATGTTATCATTGCTATAACATCATACATTAGCTGATGAAATGGCTGCATTCTGCAACAGAAATGAACAATCATTATCTACCATAGCTCCACTGCCAGAGGCAGTGGCACAGCACATCATGCATGGTGAGATTTGCTCAACCTGCACTACAGCCTAATACAATTTTCAGTCTTACATTATTGCACTAGGGCCAACTTAAACAAAACCTTGTCAATAGCACAGACCTGTTAAGTTCATACCTCACTTTGTACAAACCTATTTGTGCCTTTAAGGTATAGAGACGCTATCTGAAATGAATAACTGGTAAAATGAATTTAACTGTCTACATTTTAAGAAAAATAAAGTAATTATGCCCAGAAAAGTGAAATATAATAATGTGTAGACCTGTTGCAAGAATAGATCTATTAAATAAATAATTGCACTGTCGCATTTTGCCAGGGTTTTGATTACATATTGTCATTGGTTGATAAAATCACCTAAAAGTTATTGAGAAATGTGTGTATTGACAGCTGTTGGGCAGAAGGTAGCATGCTGTGTTTCCGTGTCGGGCAACTCAGGTTCAGAGATTAGATCTGGGAGCTGGCTGGGCAGCACAAGGATTGGTGGAACACATCACTGCTCGGATCCTGGGAAGGTATGGTGCAGTGTTCTGTCACATGGTGGACACATTGTGATAGGCAGGAGAGCTGTATCTCACAATTGCTTCAATGTATGTCATGGCCTGATGGTGCTCACGCAGTGTGTCAGGGAAAGCAGGTTGACATGAAAAATGGGTTTTGCAATAACTCCTCTATTCCATTTCCAATGGGACCTGTATGAATGAGGATGCAAGTTCATGGAAATTAAAAATATATATATATACACACACATACACACACACACACACACACACACACATATACAGTATCTCTGTCTCTCTCCCACACACACACATATTTGTATGTATGTTATATATTGCATATAAATATATGTGATACACAGTGGGAACCTCATGAGTGGTGTAGAAAGCACACACAAATATGTAAGTGATAGACAGTGGAAACCTCATCAGTGGGATAGACAGCATGCATATAGAAATACCTTATTTTATCACATAAGATCCCTCTGCATATGTCATTTATGCAACAGGCTAGGACCTTAAGGAGAGACATTTGTTTTGCTTTTTAGGCATAAATTATTTTTATAAGTCTGTTACTTTTTGAACTAGTGTTACTGTACTTTCCACCATCCTGATTGCTATAACCACTGCCATGAAAGTGAAGTCAGGATGACAGGCTGATACTGTGATGTGGTAGTTTGTTAGTGCATAGAACTTCGCAGAAATTACAAACCATCACCGCAGAGTTCTGCGGCAAATGAGTAGTCTTGCCGCAGAACTTGGTCCCACTGTACCCAGAAAAGTAGGGGCCCTGCATATGAGTAACATTACACTTTCTCAAAAAAGGAAATTCTTTGCAAAAGCTTTGTTAATACATCAGTTAGGGTTGTCGTTCTGGCGACAAAAGTTTGGAAATTCGATGTTAGGGTTACCAACGTTCCTCCCCCACCTCCACTCTCACACACCAACAGGCATCAGGGTGTGCCTTGGGGTCATTGGGCTAACTCTCATCCCATTGTCCTATACTGTACCACTCAGCTTCCTTACAAATGGAATGGGGTGAGAGTTAGGGGTCGACACCCCAAGGCACACCCTGAAGCCAGTTGGTGTGCGGAGAGAGGAGTGGAGATTGGTAACTCTAACATCGAATTTCCAAACTTTGTTGCTGTAATGACAACCCAATTTGATGCATTAAAGTTTTTGCTATGAAATATATATATGTGTGTGTGTGTGTATATATATATATATATATATATATATATATATATATATATATATAGGCTAGTAGCACCAGTATATTAGGGTTGAGTGCAAACTTCTATTTAAACCCAAAACGATGAGCGTTAGTAACTTTGAACCACTCAGTGGATTTGCACTAAATTTGTCATGCTTAATCTCAGGGTAGATACCATGACTTGCAAATCCGTTGTGTGGTTTGTGAGATAAACTGTCAAAAAAAACTAAATGTATCAGTTTGTAATCCCATAACTTTTTCATGTTTCTTTGTCCACCTGTATCTTAGAAATGCCTTTATGTTGTGGTCTGAAATTTTCAGGGTAGAAAGCCTTGGTCACAGATGTGCCTTTTGAAGATTTGGTGAAAAAATATTCATCCGTTCTGAAATTATAAAAATGTTATTTCCATTATTTTCTATGGAAAATTTATATGTGCAATAAGTGAAGAGTGCTGTACTTTTCACACTGTCATCCAGTTATGCATACTTTTCACCTTATAACTTTGCAATCCTTCAATGGATTGCATAATGGTTAGTGGCTTATTGAGATACAGAGCATCAAAATCCTAAATTTACCAGTTTTTACATTTATTTGTCCACCTGGATCTCAGAACCGGCTTTAGGTAGTGATCTGAAATGTTCAGGGTGAAAGCCTTTGCCTCACAGATGTGCCTTTTAAAGGTTTGGTGAAAAATATTAATCTGTTCAAAAGTTCTTAAACTTTTAATTTCCCATTGTTTCCTATGGGAAAATGCATATATCAGGCACAAAGTTGTAATTTGCACTAGTTACATAACTGCGCAAGATACTGTTGTATTATGTGAAATTAAGTAATTTCGCAAAATACAACAGTATCTTTCGTGTTATAGTCATTTGTGCAAATGGGAGTGCAGGGTCTGAAGTGCTCTGTGCTCCCACCATAACATAAGGATGCTGTTATATTGTCTTAATGAGGGATGGGAGCACAGGGTCCAAAGGACCCCGCGGCCCCACCTTAGCATAAGAATAATATAATACTGTCTCAATGGAGAGATGGTAGCACAGGGTTCAAAGGAACCCTGCGGTACCACTGTATAAATAAGGATACTGATGTACTATGTAAATGGAGGGATGACCCTGTGGCCTGCGCTCACCATAAAATAAGGATACTGTTATACTATCTGAAAAGTAAGAAATTCATTGCAAAAACTTCATTAATGCACCATTAGGATTGAGCGTAAAAACTAGAAATCAGATCTTAGTGTTCCCAAGCATATGACCCTACCCCCACCTAAACTTCCAGCCGAACACCCCACCCTCACCCTCGGCTTTGTATAACCACCTCCTCCCTGCATGCAAGAACAGGTGTGAGGACCCATTGTCAGTCTGCCCAGCTTGTTTACCAGCCTCCTGTTTGGAACAATTTTGAAGGTCTTGCTGAAATCCAAGTAGGCCGTGTCCACTGCTCCTCCGTATCTAATTCTTTTTTTTTTTTTTTTTGTAGTCTGGCCTCCTCCCGAGAGAACTCAGTCCCATCCATCGCCACCCTCCCATGCCCAGGCTTACTCCCCGGATGGTAGCCCCCTACCGCCATGGTCCGTTAGTATGCCTAGCTTACTTCAAGGGTGGGACCAGAGTGCCCCAGTGACCACTGTTGGCAGTGGGGATGGCGGCAAAACAGGGCATCATGCTCGGGGGGGGCAGGAATGTTTTGTGAGTGTGGCAGTACCTGGGGTTGGGGACGTGCAATAACAACCCACGTCTGCCCTGCCCTCTCTCAGGTAGCGGCGCTGGCACAATTGGATCCCTACCAGCCTCCACCAGATGTTCGTGGTTGTGGCCGGACACTCTGCCTCCTCCCCTGGAGAAGGAAAACCGTCTCTAGGACCTCAATCCTTCTCCCTGGTCCGCCTCCCTGACATCCCAAGTCCATTTCTGAGCCCGTTGATGTCACAGAGCGGACGCACTGCCTCTGCGTTGGTGGACCGGCCCCCTTATCTAATTCAGTAGTCACTAAGTCAAATCTATCAGATTTGTTTGACATGACCTTCCTCGGGAATCCATGCTGCCTCAGACCTTGTGCTCCACTGGATTCAAGATATTTTGATTCTTTCTTTTAGTAGTGGTTCCATTATTTTCCCCACCACTGAGGTCAGGTTGACTGTCTGTAGTTTTCTGCCTCCTCCCTGCTTCCACTTTTGTGAAGAGGACTACATCTGCCTTCCTCCAGTCCTCTGGAGCCACTCCTGTTCCAGTGATTTGTTGAACAGGGCTGCCTGTGGAGCTGCTAGCTCCTCTCTAAGTTCCTTTAATATTCTTGGGTGTATCCCATCTGGCCCCACTGCCTTGTCCACTTTTAGTTTTGCGAGTTTCTTTAGGACTGTACTCTCTATAAATGTATTGATGTCCACCTCCCTTCCGTTATAGCACCTGTCGCTAGCTGGGGTCCCTCACATTCCTTCTTCTATGAATACTGCACAAAATATTTGTTCAGGATTTCTGCTTTCAGTTCCTCTTCCGTACCTCCCTCCTTCCCTCTTTAGCCTTACAATCCTACCCTGGTCTTTCTTCTTTCACTAACATACCTATAAAATGTCTTGTCCCTTTTTAACCACCTGGGCTATTCTGTCCTCCGTTTGTGCCTTCGCATCGCCTGACTGCTTTTCCAGATACAATACCCTGTCCTCTTCCTTCTGTGTTCCTTGTACTTCTTGAATGCCAACCTTTTCACTCCTACCTTCTCAGCCACTTCCTTTGATAACCATAGTGTTTTTCCCCCCATGGTTTTGTTAATTTGCCTAATGCAAAGGTCTGTTGCTTCCACTATGGCTCCTTTTGAATGCACCTACTGTTCCTCTACTCAGCCAGTGCTTTCCTGAGGCATTCCCCATTTTTGCAAAGGCAGCCCTCCTGAAGTCCAGGACCCTTGCTTTCATGTGGCTTGATTGCTGCTGTTCTCATATTGCCCCAACCTGATGACCCCAGATGGTCACCCACCATAACATCTGCAACTCTGTCCCGTTGGTGAGTACCAGATCCAATATCGCTCCCTCCCTGGTGGGCTCTAACACTAGCTGCCTGAGGCATGCCCCTTGCAGGGAGTCCAGGATGTCCCTGCTCCTGGTTGAGGCTACAGCTGGGATGCTCTATTCAACATCTAGCAAATTGAAGTCTCCCGCCAGCAGCACCTCCCCATTAGCTGCTATCTTACGGATTGCTTCCACTAGAACTCTGTCCAACTCTTCCTCTTGTGTTGGAGGTCTGTAGATCACGCCATTTTGAACAGCGTGCCATTACTGTCTCTAGGGTGATACACAGGGCCTCTGCCCCTCCTTGCAATCCCTGTACCTAAGTTGCTTTTATGTCCTCCCTGATGTAGAGCCACTCCTCCTTCCTTTCTACCTCGCTGTCTTTCCTGTATAGAGTATAACCTGGTATAGCTATATCCCAGTCATAGTTCCATTGTACCATGTCTCAGTAATAGCGGTAATGTCCAGGTCAGTCTCTGCCATCAAGGCCACTAGGTCGGATTTTATTCCCCAGGCTGCGAGCATTTAGCACATGGCCTTCAAATTTTGCTGCCTCCTCAATGGACTTTGGAAAATTAGATTTTTAAGATAGCTACAAAGAAGCATTGTGATGATGTCCTCTTTTCCTCCTGAAAAGGGTAATAACCATATCTATAAACCCAAATAGGAGTGTTTACAAAATAATCTCGTGCTCCAGGGATGTTATCAGTGACTACCAAAGACCAGTGCACCACTAAGGTTCTGACATAATGATGTATTGTACAGGCTGTGGCAAACAGTACCCTAGCAATACGCTGCTTTGACAATGTTATCTGTCTCCTAGACAGAGAGGGACAAAGACTGTCAAGCCCTTTGGTCTATTCATAACTCCTGAAAAATTATTTCCTTGCTATCGCAGCCTCATGTTTTAGAACTGATTTTCAGTGCATGCTCTTACACTGTGGGCTTCCACAGACTGTAAACATTGTGTCTGCCCATGCTGTTCATGCCTGTAGTGTAGCATCTCGCACTGTATTTCATAGATAAACTGAGGGCTGTAGACCTATAAGCCATTCACAATGCATCAAAGTGTAGGGAAGCCTACACTAAAACTGCTCCACACTGTACCTGACCTGTGGATAAATCTCAGTGCTGTCAGTCCCTCATGTTTTACTCATGCCAAAATTTAACATTTAAAGAGCATCTCTCCGTTCTTTTAGAAATTGCCCTACCAAGAACCCGTGAAGATAAATGCCCCACTTCTAATGGTGCATGAGTCAGAATTTTTGTATATCACTATTTTAGAAGGGAATGGATGTATTTGGCTCCATGGAGCCAAGCTCGAAAGTTTCCAGGGCCACTGCTCAACTAACAAGGACATCGCTGAGCAGTGGCCTTGATTTGTTCAGAGGGGCCATCTAAAATATGAAAAACAAAATAAAACAAACAGCTGCATTAATATCTATTGAGGCGTGCCCCTACACATTCCATACACTGATATCATGAAGCGTGTTAATGTGGAGGCGGCTCTCAGGATCAGGAGGTGGAAGGGACTGGTGACTCGGTTCCACGGAGCCAGAATATGATCCTAACCTTCTAAAGTAGGGGCATATAAAATTCCGATTCATTAGAAGTGGGGCAGGTAAGGGTCCTTCATGGTTCTTGGGGTGAGCAGCAGAAAGGGTACTTTTCACAAAAAGCATGGGGAGACAGAGCGCACACACAAATAAAACAGAAACAGGGTGGGTATTATGGTTTTCTGGAAATTTTCAACAAAAATATAGATGTAATATGAATCTATAAATGGGTGGATGAATTTAACAAGTACTTTTGAGGGTGGAGTGGAAGATAAAAGTGAAGCTGCTACAACTGTAATCCAGATTTAGGTCATCTTTTTTTTTTTTTCCTTGATACACCTTATTTTGAAATGGGGTGAGTGCTGTTAGATCCCTCCTTTTTGGGGTTTGACTATTTCCTTGGAGCTTCACCTCATTCCCATGTGTTCCATGAGATGTCTGTTTTACCTTGTATACTTTGTGTAGGGTTGTCTTTCTTCTCGGAATAGGAGAAGTATCTGTGAGCCAGCTGGCCTTTGAACTCCATGCTTGTCTCCATGCCAGACAAAGATGGCTTTAGATTTGAATGGAAGGAGGTAGACAGGAAGAGGAACAAATTTATAACCCATTGCAAAGGCAGGTCCATGTTTCCTCTCTGTGTCAAAGGAAAGGGAGATCAAATTCCTGAACAGATAAATAGACTGTAGAGTAGAAAACGCACACAGTGCCCCAGATAAGGTGAACAGAGCCATATTTTAATTGCCACATTTTTTAAGAAATACTCTTATAGCATTTCAATAATAATCATTTGCTCTAGCTTCAGAGTTATCTTCCCACAAAGCTGAAGTGCAACACCTGAAAAATATCTCAGTGTAGGGTCCACTGGGAGATGTAATCCCATTATCTCAGCATGCACCACATGTCCCCCACTGGCAGATTTAATCCTATTACCTCAACATGTACCACATGTCCCCACTGAGAGAGGCAATCCCATTACCTTAACATTTCCATGTGTTCCCACTACGAGATGCAATAATGTGACCTCAGCGTGCAGCATGTGTCTCCACTGGGAGATGCAGTCCCATTACCTCAATGCACACTCTCTGTCCCCTGGGAATGCAATTCCCATTAGCTCCATGTGGATAACGTTTCTCTGCCAGGAGATGCAATCCCATTACCTTAGCGTACATGCCACGTGTCCCCAGCAATCCCATTACTTCATCATGTACTGTGTATCCCCACTGGGAGGTACAATCCCGTACCTCAAGTTAACCACATTTCCCACTGGGGGATGCATACAATCCCATAATCTGTGTGCACCATGTATTCCCACTGGAAGATACAATTCCATTACCTTAGCATACACCACATTTTCCCCACTAGGAGATGCAATTCCATTACCTCCGTGTGCACCATGTGTCTGCACAGGAGATGCAATATATTACTTCCACTGCACCACATGTCCATACTGGGAGATGCAATCCCATTAACTTCATCATGCACCCCATATCCCTAGTGGAAGGTGCAGTCCCATAATCTCAACATCCACCACATATTCCCAATGGAAGATGCAATCCCACTCCTCAACATGCACCACTATCCCCAAAGGGAGATGCAATCCCATAATCTCAGTATGCACCATGTGTCCCCACTGGAAATTAAATCCCATTGCCTCAATGTGCATCATTTGTCCCCACTGTGAGCGCTATCCCATTACCTCAATGTACACCATCGTCCCCACTGGGAGTGCAATCCCATTACCTTAATGCGCATTATATGACCCTACTGAGAGGCGCTGTCCTATTACCTCAATGTGCATCATTGTCCCCACTGGGAGATACAATCCCATTACCTCAGTGCACATCATGTGTCTCCACTGGGAGATGCAATTCCCATTACCTCAGTGCACACCTTGTCCCCACACTGGGAGATGCAATCCCATTACTTCAATGCACACTGTGTGTCCCCACTGGGAGATGCAATCCCATTACCTCAATGCACACCATGTATCCCCATTGGGAGATGCAATCCCATTACCTCAGTGCACACCATGTTTCCCCACTGGTAGATGCAATCTCATTACATCAGTGTGCATCATGTGTGTCCACTGGGAGGTGCAATCCCGTTACCTTAATGTGAATCATGTGTCCCCACTGAGAGATGCAATCCCATTACCTCAGTGTGCATCACGTGTCCCCACTGGGAGATGCAATCCCATTACCTCAATGCACACTATGTGTCCCTGCTGGGAGATGCAATCCCATTACCTTAATGTGCATTGTGTGTCCTCACTGGGAGATGCAGTCCCAATACCTCAGTGTGCATCATGTGTGTCCCAACTGGCAATGCAACCCATTACCTCAATGTGCATCATGTGCCCCCACTGGGAGGTGTAATCCCATAATCTCAATATGCACCACGTGTCCCCACTGGGAAATGTGAAATCCCATTATCTTAATGTGCACCACGTGATCCCAACATGGAGATGCAGCCCATTACCTCAACGTGCACTGTGTGTCCTGATTACTTCAGTGTGCACCACATGACCGCACTGGAGATGCAGTTCCCATTATCTCAGTGTGCATCATGTGTGCCCACTGGGAGATGCAATCCCATTACCTCAATGTGCATCGTGTGTCCCCACTGGGAGATGCAGTCCCATTTCGTCAATGTGCATCATGTATCCCGACTGGGAGATGCAATCCCATTACCTTAATGTGTACCATGTGTCCCCACTTGGAGATGCAATCCCATTACCTTAATATGCATTATGTGTCCCCACTGAGAAATGCAATCCTATGACCTCAGTACACACCATGTGTCCCCACTGGGAGATGCAATCCCATTACCTTAATGTGCATCATGTGTCCCTACTGGGAGATGCAATCCTATTGTCTCAGTGCACACAGTGTGCCCCCACTGGGAGATGCAGTCCCGTTACCGCAGTGTGCATTATGTGTCCCCACTGGGAGATGCAATCCTATTACCTCAGTGCACACCATGTGTCCCCACTGGAAGGTGCAGTCCCATTACCTTAATGTGCATCATGTGTTCCCACTGAGAGATGGAATCTCATTACCATTTTAATGTGCATCATGTGTCACTACTAGTGGGGACACATGATGACATTACCTTAATGTGCGGCCATGTGTTCCCACTGGTAGTTGCAATCCCATTACCTCAATGTGCATCATGTGTCCCCACTGGGAGATGTAATCCCATTGCCTCAGTGCACACCATTTGTCCCAGTTACTTCAATGTGCACCACATGACCCCACTGGGAGATGTAATTCCCATTACCTCAGTGCACACCATGTGTACCCACTGGGAGTTGCAGTCCTATTACCTCAGTGCACACCATGCGTCCCCACTTGGAGATGCAATCCCATTACCTCAATGTACACCATGTGTCCCCACTGGGAGAGGCGATACCATTACCTTAATGTGCATCATGTGTCCCCTGGGAGATGCTGGCCCATCACCTTAATGTGCATTATGTGTCCCCACTGGGAGGCAATCCCATTACGTCAATGTGCCACGTGTCCCTACTGGGTGATACAATACCATTACCTCACAGTACATCATGTATCCCCACTGGGAGATGGACTTCAGTGGGGAGTGCCAGAAGGGAGGAGGGAGTTGCTCAGGTGGATGCCCAGGGATGAAACCCAGAACCATTTGCCATATTAGCGGAATCCATTCAGGATGACTGCACTAGCTAGGATACAGCAGTTGATATCCATCTGTGGATACCTTTGTCCAACACAGATACGCTGGGTGGGGGAGTTCAGGTAGAGCCAGGAGGAATGGAAACACATCATAGTTGTAGAGGCTTCCTAATTAGAGGGTGGGAGGCTGCTGTGCAGCCTGAACCAGAAATGGATGTCCTTTCTGCATCTTCCAAGCGTGACCACAGGCAGGGTGATGCCCCAGCTGGAGAGACTAACCAGAGTGGGAGGGGCTAGTGATATACCTGGGTGCCACTGACCTAGTGAAGAGCAGTACAAAGGAGGTTATAGTGATTCTGGAAATTATAGTAGAGTAGCACTCTGAGGACAGTTGCAGTTATGGTAGCCTTATCTAAAGTCCTTCTAGTGGCCCATCGGCACAGCTGGTAGTGCCACCACTGTCTACACCCAGTGTCCAGAGTTCAGGAATGAGCGTGGGTCATTGGGGACCAACTGGGAGGAGGATTGAGCATCCTAGAGGAGACTGTCCTCCTCCAGAGATGGAGGACTCGAGCTCCGCTGCAAGACTGCTACCTGGGTGACCACAGGTGGCAGTGTAGATGGAGACAGACTTGGGAAGGAGGGCGTCGCGACGTCAATGTGGGTTGCACGCACAGCATGCCCATACGCGCCTGAATGACCTTCCACACAGTGTCCTGGAGGCACTTTGGGGAAATGACTGTGACCTCAGCACCTCCGCTCAGTGATGGCTCCAATATATCGAGGGTGTGCACCTCACCTGTGCATGCCTGGCCTGACAAGACTGAATGTCCGGGGCAGTCCTCCCCACCCACCTAGGGGCAAAGTCAAGGCTTGATGAAAGTCAGTGGCCACAGCTGGGAGGTAGGAGGGATCAGGTAGTGCCTGGAGGTCCCGAAAAATAGGCAGAGGAAGCTGAAGAGTATGGGGGCATAAATATCAAGTAAACAAGGAAGGAAAAGTGCTTCTATGTAGTGCCTTGTGCAGGACAGAGTAGAAAGAATAAAACAACATTTGAACACATGACTAAAGGGTTGGTGTGATGAGGAGGGGTTCCACTGCTCTAGGGACTGAGGATTCTTAGCTGGCTGTTCATAAATGATGGCCTGTATGAGAGCATGGAGGACCAGTGTGTCAGGGCAGAAGCTAGATTTTAGCAGTTGGCGAGTTTGTAAACTAGGCAAGGGAGGGCAGTTATACAGCACAGGAGAGCACGCAATACATGATCTCCCACGATACGTAAGGGACGGGGAAGGAGGGAGTCGGGGGAATGGTGGAGAAATGGGTGTTTGACAATGTCCAAGAATAGGAAGGCTAAAGGGTATTAAAAAGCAAGTGGAGAGTTAATTATACAAATTCAAAGGAGATTAAAGGACTAGAATGGACAAGTTACACGTGATAATTGCTGCAGAGCAGATATACACAGTATCAATAATGGAAACATGGGCTACCCATAGTAATAGCTGGGACACAAATGTCCTGGGATATGCCCTATTTAGAAAGTACAGGAAATGCTGTAGAAGGGGGAGTGGCAGTGTATGTTAGGGTGCCCATAAAGGTATTTGAGGATAAAACTGTTACAGGAGGACACAGTGGTGTTTTATTTATTTATTTTATTTATTTATTATTCAGATTACACCTTTGAGCAGAGCTGTTTTACATAGGTTCCATGTCAAATAACAATGAACAAGGACAATAACAGTGGAGATCTAAAGGAGAGGTTATGGAGGTTAACAGTAGATGCATTGCAAAGTGGAATAATTCCTAGACAAAAGTATGAGAGAGACAATTACATGCTATTGGAATAGTTATAGATGCGTTACTAAGTGCGCTAGGGGTAAAATCGCTAATAGCTAAGTGCTAGAAAAGAAAACAAAGAATAAAAAACAAAAGGGGTGGGAGGAGAGGGAAGTAAAAGGTGGAAGAAGCTGGAATTGTCTAGAGGCCTCATCAGTTAATAAAGAGGCAAAGGAGGGGCAGTTCATTGATGGCAGATGCCAGGGCATGGTTCAGAGTGAAAAGGATATATATATTATGAGGTGCAGGAGAAAGGGGGAGAGTGACCTCATGGAATGAACTGAAGGTAGATGCACTGGTCCCGGGGGTAGAAACAGGGATCAGCTCCAGAGGCCTTGTTAAAAAGCAGGGTGGTGGAGAGAGGCAGACCATTAGAGCATCCACCTAGATATGTATCAGGGAGGTCATAGGGTATGGGCGGTTACCTGAGGTGAGAGAGCCAGATTGTGAGGGATGAGGTGAGGCGGGGGAGGGGTGGGGTGGGGGACAGGGGTGTATGGGTGGCAGATGAGAGAGCAGGGTGCCAGGAAGTAACGAATAATGTTAATACCAGTATGGAGGTTAGCGGTAGCAGTCACAGCTGGACTTAGATACTAGATCTGCTTTTAGCATACTTTGAAGGCACCCAAGGTCTTAGCAGATGATACGTCACTGGTTATTGAGTTGAACCAGAGGGGCACAGTAGACAAAGGACCTCTGACCCTGTGAAGTGCGACAGCATGGGATCTTAAAAGAGGAGCAGACAGATCTTCTTGTGTGCAGTTTCAGTGCTGCTGGTAAGGAGCTCCTGAACCCCAGGAACATAAGATCAGCTGACTTTCTTAGCTATGAGGCAGGTCTGGTGAAAAGTCTGCTACTGAATTGTAGCCAATTAGCCTGTGAGTACAAGTCACAGGTATGGGTCAGCCGGTCTGCACCAGTGAGAGTCGGCAGACCTTGTTGAGTGCTGTTTTATGCGCTTGGGAGATGTGTTAGTGGCCGATCCGTGAGATGATGAGCTCATAGTCTACCAGCAGTACCACTGAGCTGTGAATGGCAATGCTTGTGTCTGTTCAGGAGCCCAGTCTGCCTATTAATTGCCTTGGAAATATTGTTGGTATGCTTAGTATATGAGAGAGTACTGTCCACGTGATCCCAAGGTATTTAAAGTTAGAGACTAGCTGCAGGGGGGCTCCAGCGTCATTTACTGTGGAGAGGGGGTAGTCTATGCTTGCTTTGAGTTGGAAAACAACATGATATTTGTTTTCTTATAATTTAAGATTATTTTATGGTTGCTGAACCATCCTTCTGCAGCAGCAAAGTTTTGTGAAGTTCGATTCAAGAGCCTTGGGGTGTTGGCCACTGGAAAACAGGATGGCATCGTCTGCATAAGGCCGCGTCCCTGGATGGAGAAGGGCCGATGTTCAGGAATACTGTAAACAGGAGGGGCCCAAGATAGAGCCTTGAGGACCCCAGACAGAACAGGCTGACTGCCTGAGGAACAGTGTCTTTTTTACTTGCTGGAACGGTTTTGAAGGTAACCTTGAACCAGGCAACAGATTCAGGTGAGAGACCAAGAGTGGCTAGTTATGCAGCCAGGATGACACGATTAACTGTGTCAAATGCTTTGGTTAAATCAATGTATACTGCACTGACCAGTTGACCTTGGTCGAGGGATTTATGGATGAAGCCCGTGAATTGAGCAAGGCAGTGGTGGTACTGTGCCGGACTTGAAACCATGCTGTTGAGGGCAGAGTAGTTGATATTTCCCATGTAGTCAACAAGCTGGTCAGCAGCTATTTTCTCCAGGGCTTTAGAGAGTGGGGGTAGGATGGAAATGGGTCTGTAGTTTCCATGGGAGGTGAGGTCTCTGTCTTGTGGACAGGGGTAATTACCACAGACTTCCATTTTGGGGAAAATGAGAGTATCTTAGTGAAAGGTTCATGATGTCATTAGCGGTGCCAGTACTTCTTCCAGGATGGGGTTACTAGCTTGAGATCCAAGGTGTAGCTACTGTACCGCCTTTCATAGAACCTTGTGAGAGATATTTCCTGGCCTCATTTACTTTGATTGTTCTGAAGTAAAAGGTGGGTGAGTTTGGGGCTGCTCAGTTTTACCAGTACAGGGACAAGGTAGGGGTGTTGAAATAATCATGGGGACGAACACCACTGAGGTCAGTGAATGCATTATTAAATGTGTTACCAATGAGGTTGGGGTCAGGGGAGGAGCCCATAAGTGTTGAGTATGGTAGGAGCTGTTTTGGGGTTCTTACCAGTAACATTTTACAGTGCTCCAAAATTGTCTGCTGCTGTTCCAAGCACAGCCAGGACTTCCTTATAATACATGCTTTTTGCTACCCTTATTTTCCTGGTGCAGTCATTTCTAGCCTTCTTGTATGCCTTTATGTCTGCTTGATTACGGAGGCATGTGCCCTATGCCACATGCAATCACAGGTTTTGAGGAGTTCAAGAATGTCACAAGTGAGCCAATGGTTAGTGAGGCCTTTGACTTTCCATTTCCTAAGGGGGCATGCTTGTCACATGCAGTGTTGAAAAGGAAATAAATTGATCAAGTGCCTGATCCACATCCTTGGTAGAGTAGATAACAGACCAGTCAGTGTGGTAAAGGTCAACTTTCAGTAGTGCAAGGTGACCTCTGAGTAGGACCCTACTTGTTATTGTTTTGCCTGGGGTTTTGAGAACTTGTTGGACCACAAGAACAAGACAGGAGAGTGGTCGCTTAGGCAGTCCGGGAGGACAGTGGTAACGAAATAGTCCAGGGTGATTTGAGAACCCAGTCCAGCAGGGTGCTGGTACCAGTCTTATAATTCATGTGCGTGGGGATTCGACCAGCTGAGTGAGGTCAAAGAGCAGTGACAGCATCTTTGAAAGGATTTGAATTGGGTGAGAGCCAGTTAATGTTAAGGTCACCAAGTAGAATGACCTCAGAGTTGGGGCTTAGACAGCCTAGGCAACCAATGAAAGCCTCGAAACCAGCGTCAGTGTGGCTGAGACAGGATGTATGCCGATAGGATAGTGATAACTTTATTATGCGCACCAAGAAGGACCCTGACTATGATAGCTTGCATACTTTTGCCAGTACTGGTAAGGGCACAGTACAGCCCTACAAGCTGTCCTTGATGAAATTGCATAGCCACCTCTGCGCTTAGCGAGCCTGTCCTTCTGAAAACTGAGTACCCGTATTATGATGGAGCGCCAGGTCATCGGGTGACAACCAGGTTTCTACTATTTAACACATCAGGGTTGTATGTGTGATCCAAACTTGAGGTATCCAGTTTAGCAAGGAGGCTGCAAATGTTGACAGATGCGAAGATAATGGAACTAGCCTTCCTTTGGCCTGAGACATTCTTGGGGGTGGGCCTGGATTGGGATGTATGTTCTCTGAGATCAAGAGTAGCAGTAGGGCTATTCTACAGTGGTATTCCTTAAGGAGTTTGCTGTTGACTTTGCAGCATCTCCGTGGGTGCCATGTCCCATGGCTTTTACCTGATGAGAAAGGAACACTGGAAGGGATGCTAGGAGTTGACCCAAGTGGGAACAGGACCTCAAATGCCCCAAGCAGAAAGGTTGTGGAGGATCCCATGTCTAAAAGTGTCTTCACAGAATGAACCAAAGGTGACTGTACAGCTCCCACAGACACTTGAGAGGTTGGTGTCACAGGACAGGTTGATTGGTGTAAGGATGTTGGAGGACAAGCAGTCCTGAGGGGTTTAGTAGAACAAAAGTATTAGACCACATGCGAGCAGCTGGATTATGGGTGGCATGCCTTCATGTTTGCTGTGAATTTCATCGCAACAATAGTTGTGCTGTACTCCTGTCCTGTTATGGTACAGGGAGCATGAGAGAGCAGAGCCAGGGACAGAGGAAATGAGTGATCGGGCCTGGGATAGATTCACTAAAAAATACCACCAACAGCTTAATCTGGTTCAAGATCAGTTGGCATTCATCTGTATCCCCTCCCAGGTCGTGCCTGAAAATAGGCAGGATTTGTCTAGTGCACTTACCCGTCAACAAAGCTAAATAAATAAAAATAAATAAATAAATAGAGGAATTAAAAATAAGATAAATTACAGGGTGAGGTGTTAATTGAATGTGAGGAGATGCAGGCTACTGCGAGCACAATGAGGTATATAGGTGGTATGCCTTTATAAGGATGGGCAGTCAGCTGCAGGCTCCAACCAGATATGAGGAGGGAGGCAGAAGGTAAGAAAGGTGGGGGAGGAGGTGTATTTAATAGTGGTCGTGGGGATGGGGGGGCAAAATCCAAATCAAAGGATAGAGCAGAGTAGTGCTGAGCCAGGATTTGAAAAATCGTGGCTCAGCAGCAAGGAAAACAAAGTTTTGGAGTCCACCAATAGCGTGCAGAGCCATAAGTTCAATGGCCAATAGAAATGCTGCACTTGGATCCACTGCCATACCTTAGCTATATTTCATGTGGCGGAGGAAGGGCTGACACTATGATCATCCTCTGTGTGTGCCGGTGGAACCTAGGGGTATGGGGCATGGCCCTATGGGTACGCCTCCATGTCTAGGGGTATGCTGTTGGTGGCTGCTTGTTGGTGGTCTCTCTTCTGTACTGTACCTCCAGGTTTCCCAAACTATATACAAGGCATCATTTCGTCACTGTTTGCACCAAAATGATTTTTGTTGAATCTGTCCGTGGGTGCAGAAAATACCCTGAACGCAAACAGATTTGTTGTCATGTTTACTAATATATTTACAGTTACACTGGTAGGAATGTGATCCCTGAGAAGCTCTCCTTGTCAACATTACTAAGGCAGGCTACATCCTGACCCCAGACATAAATCAGAACCTCGGGGTTCTTTTTTTTTTTTTGTAAGATTGTACCCTTTTCACACACTTCCATTGAGCCCATGATTCTGGTTATTTTGTATAATTCGTCAATGAGTGAGGTTATACCTCAGGTCAGAACCTCTCTACTCTGCAGCCTAAATTTCCCAGATCTCCCATCTTGCAGTTTACTTTGGGTTACACCGTTTTCACACTAGTGACATTTCACATCAAGTTAGTTGGCGTGCAGGAGGCAGCAAGCACTGTGGTGGGTTTTCACTCAGAACATATTGGCTAAGGGCCATCCCATCTCTGGGCGCTTCACCCTTACCAGACTCTTCCTCTCACTGGATGGTGTGCTGGGCAGCAAAACAGTGGCGCCGTTCTTAGCCTACCCTCTGGCAGGGGCTGGCAGTTTCTGTAGTCCCTATGTCAGAGGCAGCATTTCCAGTTCACATTCCAGAATGGGTTCCCGAATAATAGTAGGCGGCTCCAAATGTGCATGGAGATTTCACTCATCTTCAGCATCGCTATCAGCTTCTTCTCTCTTGTCACAGCAGCAAAATCAGTATTGCCTCCAAAAGTGTTAACACGCACTTTAAGATCTGCATTACATCACATGATCACCAGGAACTTGAGGGCAGCTACTTGGGATACTCCTGCCTGATGATCCTTATTCTCCCATACAATTAATGGCAACCTTCTCGAAATGGTCTCAGATTCTAAACCCCAGAGTCTTCACCGCTGTCCTCGTGTCTATCCCTGGAGTCCAGCAGATGACCAGACAATGAGTTCTGCTGCTCTCACACACTGGAATCACAGACTGCTGCTACTGGTGAGGGGTCTCTGCCTTCTCAGGTGGCCTGGCAAGGGTGCCCTGGAGGCACTCCGGCACCCTTTGTCGCATGCCATCCTGACATCTGCCAGCACCATCAACTGCCACTCATACTTCACCCACTGGCAGAGATTCCACCAGTCTGTAAGCTCCGTGGTCTGGCTCTCTATTAAACCAGTCCTCTCCCCTCCTGGCAGAGAGGTTGTTACAGTATAGAAACATAGAAACAGAATTTGGCGCGATAAGGACCACTTGGCCCACCTAGTCTGCCCATTTCCCTACCTAACGGATAAGCTGCAGATCCTAGTCAGCCAACAGCCTACTTCCTCCTACCTCCCACTAGAATTGCCTTATGTCTGTCCCATGCATTCTTGAATTCCCCACTGTTTTTGACTCTATGACCTCCTCAGGAAGGCAGTTCTATGTATCCACAACCCTCTCTGTGAAGAAATACTTCCTCACATTTCCTCTCAGCCGTCCCCCTCTATCTTCAAATTGTGCTCCTTGTTTTGCACATCTCTTTTTCTGAAAGATGCTACCCTCTTGGATTTTGTCGATTCCCTTGAGGTATTTGAAAGTTTCTATCATGTCCCCCTCCCTCCTTTCCTCGAGGCTATACATCTTTAGTTCCTTTAGTCTTTCTTCATGTCTTCTGATACAGACCCTGCATCATTTAGGATTGCTCCTTCTCTAGACAGCCTCCACCCTGTCTATGTCTTTTGGAGATGGGGCCTCCAGAACTGTACACAGTACTCCAGATGTGGTCTTACCAACTGTCTGTACAGAAGGGCCAACAACTTCCTGTTTTCTACTGGTGATGCCTCTCCTATGCATCCCAGTATCCCCAACCCTCCTACTGCCTTCTTACATTGCTGGCCCACCTTTGGGTCATCTGATATGACTACCCCCAGGTCCCTTTCCATTTTTGTTGTTGTCAGTATCTCACCCGCCCCCCATTGTGTACTCTTCCCTAGGTTTTGTTTCCCAGGTGCATTACTTTGTATTTTTGCATTGAATCTAAGCTGCCATACATCTGACCATTCCTCCAACCTTGCCAAGTCCCTTTTCATCATTTCCACCCCACCTTGTGTATCAACCCTGTTGCAGATCTTTGTGTCATCTGCAAAGAAACATACTTTCCTTCCTGTCCCTCTGCAATGTCCTTATAAAGACATTAAAAGGACCGGCCCCAGTACTGAATCCTCGGTACCCACTAGTAACCCTCCTTTCTTCACTGTGGACTCCATTTACTATTACCCACTGTGTCCTGTTGTCCAACCAGTGTTTACCCAGGCTACCACCATAGGACCCACTCCAGGCTGGCTAATTTGTTTATTAATCTTTTGTGGGACTGTGTCAAATACCTTGCTAAAGTCTAGGTAGGCCATGTCACAGCCTCTCCCTGGTCTACTGCTTTGGTCACCCAGTCAAAGAAATCAATTAAATTTGTCTGACCACGACCTTCACGCTATGAATCCATGCTGTCTTGGGTCCTGTGCCCCACTGGCCTCTAGGTACTCAACAATTCTTTCCTTCAGAAGTGATTCCATCATTTTCCCTACCACTGAGGTCAAACTGACAGGTCTGTAGTTTCCTGCCTCTGTCGTGCTCCCACTTTTGAAGGATCACATCCACCCTCCTCCAGTCCTCAGGTACCACCCCATCCTCCCATGATTTATTAAAAGGTAGTCATTGGTGTTACTAGTTCTTCCCTTAGTTCTTTTAAAATCCTGGGTGAATCTCATCAGACCCCATTGCTTTATCCACCTTCAGTTTTAGAGTTCTTTCAGAACCCTTTTTCTGTGAAAGGACTAATATCAACCTACCTAGCTAGAGTGCTTCTATTGACTGGATTAGGTATTTCCACCTGCTTTTCCATTGTGAATACTGAGCAGAAGTATTCGTTCAGTATCCCTGCTTTTCACTGTCGCTTTCTGCCCAACCACCTTCCTCTTTATTCAGCCTCAGTATCCCTGCCTTAGTCTTTCTTTGCTCCCTAATGTACCTATAAAGGTTTTATCCCCTTTTAGCTGAGTTGGCTATCTTTTCCTCAGTTTGGGCCTTTGCTATTCTGACTGCCTTACTCGCTTCCTTCTACTTTAACTGGTACAGTTCTCTGTCCTGCTCCTTCTGTGTTTCTTATACTTCCTGAATGCTATCTTTTTTCCCTTACCTTCCCCACCACTTCTTTTGAGAACCATAGTGTTCTTTTCTTTCGTTTTGATTTGTTTATTTGCTTCACACAAAGACTTGTTGCCTCTGTGATGGCAGTTTTGATGTTTCCCCATTGTTGCTCCACCCACCTTCTTGCCTCTTTGCTGGTGCTTTCTGAGGCCACTCTCCCATTTGACAAAATCAGCCCTCCTGAGAGTCAGTACCTTCACTTTTGTGTGGCTTGACTCTATAGCTAAGTTTATTGTGAACCACACTGTTTGGTGGTGCTTGTTCCCAGATGCCTACCACTTCAAGATCAGAGATCCTCTCTCCATCCCCATTTGAGAGTACCAGGTCTAAGATTGCTCTCTCCGGTGGGTTCCAGAACTAGCTGTTTGAGGCATGCCCTGTAGGCATTGAGAATGGCCCTGCTCTTGGATGTGGCTGCAGCAAAGGTGCTCCAGTCAACATCTGGCATATTCAGGTCCCCATCAGCAATATCTCCTTTCTCTGCCATCCCAAGGATGCCTTCTATCATTTCCTTGTCCATTTCCTCCCTGAGACGGGGGTCTGTATACAACCCCTGTGCGGATTGTGGAGCCATTTCCAGTCTCCAGGGTGACCCACAGTGCCTCCTCTCCTCCCTGTTTACCCTTTAGTTCTGTTGCTTTGATCCCTTCCCTACATGAGAGCTACTCCTCTTCCTCTTCTTCCTCCCTGTCCCTCCTGTAGATTGTGTACCCTGGTATGTTGACATCCCAGTCATGGTTCTCTGTTTACCATGTTTCTGTGACTGCCACAATATCCAGGCATCCCTTTTCCATCAAGGGCCACCATTTCAGGAGATTTTTACCTAGACTACAGGCATTGGTACTCATTACCCTCCATTTTTTTATGGCTTTATTTCTTTTGCCCCATCCCTGTCCCCATTGCCTTTGTCTTTTCTCCATTTAACCCTGCCCTTCTCCCTATCGACTGCTCTATTTTGGTGTTTACCTCACTAATTATCCTGATTTTTTTGGGGAAGGGGGCTAGGATTTCCTTCTCCTCTTCAGTGCCTCCCCTTGGCTAGTTTAAATGTCACAATCAAGCATTTAAACCTAGGATTCTGGTTCCTTCCAGGATAGATGCAGACCATCACGCCTGCATAGGCCTGCATCCCTCCAGGTGGAGCCCCAGTCCCCAGTGAAGTCAAATCCCTGAGCTCTGCACCAGCTTTTCAACCAGTCATTGAATCCCATGGTGTGGGTGCCCTAGCCTCATCCATGCCATAGACAGGTAGCACTTCCAGAAAGTTACTGTGTGTGCTACTTGTCAAGGCCCTTCCCAACTCCACAAACTTCTGTTGCACTGCTCTGATCCCATTCTCAGCCAGGTCATTTGTCCCTAGGTGGATAATGACATCCAGCTCCCTCCCCTTGCCGCTGCTCCGATCCTGAGGATTCGTTTCCTGTCCCTCAATCCTTGGCAGGCACCTTACCTCCCTTTCCCATCCTTCCCCAGTTCTACCCCTCCCAACATTAAGTCCCCCACCAGAAGTTGTTTCCTTCCCTGTGGGGTCCTGGGTCACCCTCCTGTGGGTCTCCATTGTGGAGTTCCCAGCATCCTCCTTGGTCTCCACTGCAGGTGCCTCCATAGAGGAACCATGTTTCGCCAGAGTGGCGAATGAATTGTGTAGAAGCACAACTGGAGGGATGCGCCTCTGTTCCACCACCCTCACCCTCCCTGAGTCCACCGTGGTCCAACCACTCCTCTTTCTTGGCAACCTTTGAGGTAGTGGTGGTTGCCTGGATGGGGAGCAGGTTTCCCAGATCCTTGCCAGGTCAGCATGGAGGCGAACAACCTCCTCGCTCAGACCAGAGGTGCCTGCAGATAGGGCAGCAGCGCAGTTTCAGAATGTCTCCCGGAAGACTGCTGCTCCACAGCCAGTGCATTGCACCACTCCCACATGTCTGTGTCCTTCCACTTACAGATGCATTTTTGTTTTTGTTCTTGATGTATAGCATTACCAGGCAACTAGTACTTCTAACATTAAATTTAGAATTTAATAATGATACTTACTTACAATACCATGAAACACATGTTTAAATTATACATCCTAGATCTTTAAAACAGCAATGCGGTGAAAAAGTTTTTCTTCCAGCTGGCCCACCAGCGCAGTGGTAGCGCTACCACTTGCGATGCCAGTGACTCGGGTTCAGTAGCAAGCCTGGGTTGTCGGAGGGCTGGCCGGGGAGGGAGAAGGATTGAGCCCGACGGGCCGCTCTCCTTCTTTGGGAGGGTGGGCAGCCCTCCTCGCTGCAATACTGCCACCACCTGGTGACCACAGCTGGTGCAGCTGAGGAGGTGGACAGTTAGGAGGGGCGGTGGCACAAGGACCGAGTAGAGGTACGCCTCGATGCGCTTCTGACTCATTGGTCCTCCCAGAGTGCTGACATCTGCAGGGGCGGGGACCAGAACAAGGAAAAAGCACCCTACCGCCTGGCTCCAGGTGATGGGCTCCCACACCAAAGCGACTGCGAGAGGATCCGGGGACCCAGGTGCACGCCTCCCTGAGTTTGAGGAGGTAAGGAGGCCTCCTCTGCCCCACCTAGAGGGTCATGCGGGCCTCTAGATGTGATGGGCGGGGGCACTGGAGCAATCCCCAGGCCTCGGCATAGCCTGGGTGGTGCACTGGGAGCCCTGAGAGGTCTGGACACGGTGACAGGGCTGAAAAATAGAAAGTTAAAAAAAAGTCCCCCAAAAAAAAAGTATTTTCAGGTATAATTAATAAACGATTAGCATACCTGTCATATGTACTTGTCTCTGTACATTCTATGCTACGCACCATGAGTATTTCTTTTTCCGATCCTAACCCTTGCCTGGTCTTTAGTGCTTTTTCCATGCAAATGTGGTTGTCATCTTTTTCTTGAGAAAAACTGAATTAATCAGAATACTCAAATGTTGGTGCAATTAGAAAAATTTACCACCAAATAAAACTGGAAGATGCCTGGAATATGTTATAGTAAAAAAAAGGTAGGCTACTTTTTGCCCAGTTTCATTAGCACTGGTGCAGAGAAAATATTACTTCACTCAAAAGTGGTGAACCCTGGAATCTCTACCTGATCATGTTATAGAGAGGGAAATAGTGGAACTATTACTTCACCCCAAGAAATGACAGCCCCTAGAAGGACAGACTTTAATACCGGGTAACTTGAGACTTTTCTGTTTCACAAACATTTGCATAAGTCTTAGTGCAATCATTATATGGCATCAGGACTACTTAGTGCAGCACATTATATGGCATCAGGACTGCCTTTCTGGGCTTTGTCTTCTGTCCTTATTCCTCTGTATAAAGATACTCATCCGTGACTTTGAAATGTTCCAGAGCTGCTTAAAAGGAACACCAAGTTTGAAGTACTTTTATGCACTAAAATTGTATTTTAAAATGGTGAGTAAGTTGCTCGAGTGCCATTGTTATCTGTGCACTACACACACACACACACACCCAATAGCTCTTAAAATTTGCCTACTGCCTTTTAGAAGGAGCCAAATATTAAGTGTTTTACTTTGGATGATCACTAAGAGAAACCAGTACAAGAGACCAATCTGGTTCTGCAAGAAGGTCAGAAAGTCAGTAATGGTCAAGAAAATGGCCTTCATCAGATACAGTCAGTTACAAGGAGAAGCAGGAATGAAGAATGGAGCAAGTACAGGGTGAACTCAGGGAAGCCAGGAAGGCAATCAAAGATGCAAAAGCAGACACAGAGCTGTGTACTGCATAAGAGGTTAGTGCAAGGAAAAGTAGTTTTTCATATATAGTAGGGGGAAAAGAAAGACTGGAGGAGGAATTATTAAGCTGACTGAGGCAAGCAGGATAATGGAAGAGGATATGGAAAAGGCAGCCAGTCTTAACAACTATTTTGCTCAGTTTTCACAGTGGAGGACAGCAGGTCTTTGGCAGAAAGTGGCACAATGGCTTCTGATAGGAATCCTAGAAATGAGGCAGAAGATATTTACAAATGAAAGAGTCAGAAAAGGATTGGCAACCTAAAGATAGATTAGGCCCCAGGGTGGGGTAGGATGGGATGCATTCGATCGTGCTTAAGGTGGGAACTGGAGTAGAATTGAATGAACCCTGGCAGGGCTGTTCAGTTGCTTAATTCAGTCAGGGTGGTTCCAAAGACTGGAGGGTAGCAGATGTAGTTCCACCTACAAGAGTGGGGACAAGAAGCAGCTGGTAACTACATGCCTGTCAGTCTTACCTCTTGTAAGTAAACATTTGGAGACACTAGTCAAAGAGGACCTAGTGGACTTCCTGGAGAGTAATTGGCTCTAGGATAGTTAACGGCATGGTTTTGTGGCAGGAAGGGCTTGTCCGACCAACCTGGGGTAACTAGGGCAGTTGATAAGGGATAAGCAGTAAATTTACTTTGTTTCAGTTTTAGCCAGGCATTGACTTGGTGGCACAGAATGCTGCTGAAGAAACTAGAGGATCTAGGTGCAGTGAAAGACCTTATTAGATGGGTGGATGGTTGGTGAGAGACAGGAGAGGGTAGTAGCAAACAGTTAAATCTGGGAGATAGAAAAGGTCACCAGTGGGAGGTGCCGCAGGGTACAGTCTTGGGTCCAGTTCTTTTCAGTATGTTCACCAGTGACATGGGGCAAGATGTGTCTCTTCAGCCAACAGCCAGGAACTCTGAATGTCAACGTCAGAAGCTGGGCGTGATAACTAGTACCCTGTTTCCTTTGAACCTATTAAATCTAGGTACTAAAAACACCCTATCAGGGTGAACACTGTAAATCAATTTAGCAACCTGTTTCTGCTGATCTGCTACTCACTGCCACTACTGCTAATGCCAAGTCAATCTAAATCTGTGCTAAAATTGCTGCATGCTGGCTTTGCCGTAGCTAGGTGAGCACTAATTTGTAAATTAGTCAAAACACCAACTTTCACAATACTGAGTGTCAGGATCCGAGACTGACTGCCTGGAACTCAGAACCCGACACTGCAATTACCCACGCAGAGGTTTTCTCCATGTTTAGGGGCTTCACCCCAGCACCCCCTACTTACTATAACAAACTCTGCAGGGACAATTGCAGTGTCGGGAGTTCTTTCAGTCAGTCTCGGGGATCTGACGATCGACTGTTAATGATGGTCTTCATAGGTACTCCCATTGTGGAGGCTGTGGGTGCTCTTCTTAAGGATATGCTCTGGAGAAGGGGGCACTGCCCCATCTGCAGGACCAAGGTGGAGCCCTGTGCTCAGCTGGTGACATCAAGGGTAGAAATATCTCAGCTGCATCATCAGCTGAAATGGAGACTATCCCCACTCCCTCCACTTCCCAGAGGCCCACTGGCCCAGGGAGTGGCAAGTGGTGGGGAAGGGAGGCAGGGTTAGCCATCAAGAGGTTGTCCAGTCTAACACCACCCAGATGGCAAATAGTTCTGCACCACCAGTGGAGGATCAGGCATCTGACTCTGCCGGGGGTGGCTCTGAGTCAGTCAGTGGTATGGGACAGGTCACCACAGCGGCACCCGAGGGGCCAAGCAGTAAGTAGCAAGTCTAACAAGAGAGTCTTGGTGGTTGGGGATGCTTGATTGGGAGTGTGGAAAGAGTGGTGGGAGGGGATTGGAAGGACAGGGATAGTCCGGTGCCTTCCTGGTATGTCAGCAATCTGGGATATAGATAGAATAGGGAGGATGGCAGAGAGGGAACAGTGGGAGCTGGGGTGCTGGTACACCTGAGTACCAATGATCTGATGAACCAGTCTGTGGAGATGGTGAAGTGGAACTTTTGAAGACCAGGAACAGACTGGCAGCACCTCAGCCTCCCTGGCCTTTTCTGAGGATTCTCCTGTGTGGGGCAGGGAGGGTAAGAAGGATAGAATTAGGAAGGATGAGGTAGAGAAGTTTATTGGTGGCTTGAGGGATAGTGTCAGGAGAAGGCACCACTTTGTCGGGGACTTATGGGACAGGAGGCTGTTCAAGGGAGATGGGTTCTGCCTGACAAGACAAGGGTCAATGTGTTGGAGCAGAAGTCTGACATCTATGTCACACGCTTAAACTGACTGCAGGGGAGTCTGGGGCTAAGGGAACCATGGTGAGAGGTGAAAAGAGGGATCCTAGCTAGTATTCCCCATGTCTGGGGACCAGTAGCAGCTCAGCGGGTATAAAAGGGATGAGGTATAATTTAGCCATGTGAGGGAAAAATTAAGAGAGGGGGAACGCTAAAGGTATAAAACCAAGAAAAACAAGAGGCTCGGAAAGCAAGGGAAACACAAGAGTGATAGTTAGGGAATAGTACAGTGGGGTCAGGGGTCAGATGGAAGGAAGTGTGCCTTAATGCCCGGAGGCTCAGTAATAAAATCAGCGAGCTACAGGTGCTGATGGTAGACACTGAGGGTGAAACTTGTGGCCATCACGGAAACATGAGCTTCAGAAATGACTAGGACCTGATGGCTCTTGGTACTCATTGTTCAGAAGAGACAGAGGAAAAAGTGGAGAGGGAGGAGTAGCCTTCTGTCAAGGATGGCACTGAGGTGGCGGAGTATGGGTGCATCGGTAACACTAGTGAGTCAGAGTCACTGGGGTGCAGCTCACAGCAGCCTCAGGCATGAAGCCATGCTTAGGGGTGGTAAATAGTTATCCAGGGCAAGGGATGAGGGACAGAGCGCACTGGAAGAACTTGAAAGGGAAGTAGTGGTAGTGGGTGATCTGAACCTACTGGACATTGACTGGGATGTTCTGGTGGTCAGGAGCACCAGAAGTCAGACCTTGTTTGATGCACTCCAGGACTGTATCCTGGTACAGCTTGTTAAGGAACCTACCAGGCAGAATGCCATTCTCAGTGTGGTGCTTACCAACTCTGAGGTGGTAGGGAGCAGTGAGGGTAGGGGAGCCGCTTAGGAATAGTGACCAAAATGCAATTTAGTTCGAACTGGCCCTTGGGACTGGAAAGCCCTAATCAAGAATTGAAGTCCTTGATTTTAGGAGGCGAACTTCAGCAGGCTAGGGAATTGGTCAGGGAAAAGTTAGTTGAATAGGCAGTTCAGATGGGGTGGAAGACAGTTGGAGGTAATAAAGTGGGCCATTCTTGAGGCATTTGAGTTATGCATGAGAATGGTAACCCAAAAGAATTAGTTCGAGACCATTATGGTTCTTGGCGAAAGTCAGGAAGCGGTGGGGACTAAAAAAGGCCTTCTACAAGTATGAAGAGAAGCAGGGTAAGGAAGAAGGAGGAGAATATTTACTGAGAAGAAAGGTGGTAAAAGGGCTGTTAGGGAGGCAAATGCAGACACAGAGCTGCATATTGCTGAAGGGGTCAAAGGAGGAGAAAACATTTCTTCTGATATATTGGTGGAAAAGAAAGGAAGGAAGGGGTATCATTAGGCTGTCGGAGGGGACTTAGAGTGATAGAAGAGGGTGGACTAGAGGCTGCCATCCTTAATGATTGTTTTTCCAGATTTCACCAGGGAGGAAGGCGGGCCCTGCCTGAGAGTGGTATCAAAGCGACTGATAAGGGGTCAGACAGCCAATATTTAGAAGGGACGGGGTCCAGAGAGGGCTGGCAGTCCCACAGATAGATAAGGCATTGGGACCAGATGGACTGCATTTGAGGAGTCTCAGGAACTGGCAACAGAAGTGACTGAAACCCTGGAAGGACTGTTCAGCTGATCACTATGGACGGGATAGTTCCAAGGACTGGAGGGTGGCAAATGTTGTTCAGCTTTGGGGGTGGAGAATAAGGAACAAGCGGGCAATTACAGACCTGTTGGTAGGAAGCTGATGGAGTCACTGATTAAGGAAGACCTTGTGGAGTATCTGGAAAGCAGTGCTGTCCAGGATAGTAAACAGCACGGTTTGTGGCAGGAAAGTCCTGTCAGAGGAACATGATAGTTTTCTTTGATTGGGTGACGAGGGAATTGGGTAGGGCCATATCATAGATTTCCTCTATTTCGACTTCAGCAAGACTTTCAGCTCTGTGCTGCAAAGACGCTTGCTGAAGATGGAGGATCTGGGTGCAGCTAAAGACATAGTGAACTGGGTAGGAAACTAGCTGAAGGGTAGGCAGCAGTGGGTTGTGGTTAACGGTCAGATCAGAAGAGAGGGAGGTCACGAACGAGGTGTCACAGGGCTCTGTCCTGAGCCCGTCCTCTTCAATATGTTCATCAGCTACATTGGAGAAGGTATCCTCAACAGGCTGTCTCTTCACAAATTAGACTAAGCTTCATGATAAGATGGATAATGACAAGGGTCGGAGATACAGGCGACTTACAGTATCTGAAGGGTGATCTAAGGTTTGGCAGTTGAAATTCAGTGCCAAAAATGCATACTAGTGCACCTAGGGAATAAGAACCCCAAGGCAGAGTACTGGATGGGTGGATGGAATTTAGTACTACGGCTGAAGAATGTAACCTAGGAGTCCCCATCAGTGACACCCTCAAGCAATTGAGCCAGTGCAACAAGGCTTTGGTAAGGCAGGTAGGATGCTGGGGTGTATAGGGAGAGGTATTGATAGCAGGAGGAAAGAGGTAGCACTACCACTTTATAAATTTTTAGTGAGACTGCACCTGGAGTACTGTGCCCAGTTCTGGAGCCCTCACCTCAGGAAGGATAAGGACAGGCAAGTGGCAGTGCAGTGCAGAGTGACAAAAAGAATTAAGGGCTTGCAGGCAAGGTCTTACAAGGAGCACGCCTCAAGACACTGAACATGTATTCGCTGGAGTCCGGAAGAAAGAGGGGAAGTATGATAGAGACCTTCTAGTTCCTAAAAGGAATAAACAAGGTGAACTGAGAGGAATGTTTTAGCTTGAATGCTAGTTTGAGGTCACATAATGGAAACTGACATGAGGGAAGTTCAGGTGGGACATGAGGAAGTATTATTTTACAGAAAGGGGACATGAAGAAGTATTATTTTACAGAAAGGGTGGTGGGGCCGTGAAATGGTCTACCAGCCATGAGTGGCGCTAAAACAGTTGTTGGTTTCAGGCACAGTTGGGACACAGTGAAAGGTATAGTGGTTACTCTGGGTGACACAGTCAGGAAAGAGAATGGGGAGGCTAGGACCCTGCGTAGACAATATGCCCAAGGGTTAGATAGGGAGCTTGGGCAGACTGGATGCACTGTTGGTCTCTTTCTGCCATCATTGTCTGTGTTTCTGTGATAGTAAGCTCTGTGGTAGGCTAGACAGAGAGAAAGGGGTAAAGGTTGCTGAGGGAGCTGCAAGGTTGGAGATGTGGTCCAAGATTTGGCAGTCAAAGTTGAACACCAAAAAGTGCAAGGTGATGCACAATGAAAACAGGAGCCCCAGGACAGAATATTGATGGGCGTGGTTAAGCTGGACACTACTACTGAGGACAGGGCCTATAAGTCGTCATAGTTGGTTCCCTTAAACAACTTAACCTGTATTTAACACAAAAAAAACCTACAGCATGGCAACCAGGATGTTGGTATATTGATATGGGATTAGATAGCAGAAGAAAGAACGTATTAGTGCCTCTTTATAGATCACTGGTGAGGCCACACCTGGAGTACTGTGCCCAGTTGTGGATCTCATTTGAGGAAAGACAGTGACAGACTAGAGACGGTACAGTGTAGAGTAACAAAAATGATTCATGGCCTATAAGACGGATACTACGAGGATCGGCTTTGGGTGCTGAACCATGTACTTACTGGAGGCCAAAAGGGAGAAGGGTGACATGATACAGAGACCTTCAAGTTCCTGAAAGGAATGAACAAGGTAAACTGGGAGGAACTATTAGAAATCTAGACAGTGATGGCAGAAAAGACCATTGGTCCTTCTATTCTGTCCACGATAAACCTGGGGCCTATTGTCCATACAGGGTTCGAACCCACTGTCCACCACCATGTTCCCTGCCCTACCGCTATGACCCTGAGAAACCACTAAGCCTTTCACTGTGTTCCAGCTTCACTCTGCTCCAGTCATGTATGAAATTAGTGATGATTTTGTTGCTTACCACATCAGCTGGCAGATTGTTCCACAACTCCACCACTCATTCTGTAAAATAAAACTTTCTCATGTCCCTCTTGAAACCCCCTTCCCCGACAGCTTCCACTTGAGCCCCCATGTTCTTGATCCATTACTCATGTGAAATAGTTCCTTGCAGTTTGCCTTGTTGATTCGTTTCAGGAACTTGAAGGTCTCTCATATCTCCCTCTCTTATATGGCCTGCAAATACATGTTCACTACTTTTGAGCAGATCCTTGTAAGATCTGGCTTGCTGGCTCTGAATGATTTTGGTCACCCTACACTGAAATATATCTAGCTTGTCCTTATGTAACCCCCCTGTCACCGGGTTACTAGAATCCCACTTAGATCTAGTGGCAGGCAGGAAAGACAACTTGTGAGACATCAGTTAAATGGGTTTCACACTGTCTCACTCTGTTCTCAGTCTCAGCTGAGCTGGAAGGATGACATCATATAGAATTCTCGCAGCAGCATAAGCCACAGTGGAATGTTGCAGCTGGGAGTTAGGTTAGAACATTGGGGTTTTCAAAGTCAGTAGTAGTCTTGAGCAGTCTGTAGTGCAGTTGGCAGTCCTCAGAGCCCCCAGCTCTGTACAGAGCTACCACAGAAGAGGGTGTGTCTCGCGCCTTAGGGAAGGATACAGAAGAATACTTAATGAAGTGGTTGAGACGGTTCCTCAGTTAGCCTAGGCCCCATCCCAGAGAGGGATGGGGAACAAGACCAGCTCTTCAGGGGCAATTCCCTGGCCCTGCTGGAGGAAGTAAAAGCTGTCTGAGAAGATGATTTGTGCTGAAACACCAACAGTATGTTTTTTCCTGAGAGAGAAAAATCCATGGGCACCTACGAACCATGGTGAGTCTGCTCTGCCAGAGAGCCTATGTTTTCACCGAGACTGTTGTGTTGAGTATCTGCTACTGTAGGTCAGGAAAGGATAGCCAAGTACAGTACTTAAGTTATGTGTATGACTTGAGATGCATCTAATCAGTGGAGGTCTACAGGGATGGACATAGCCACTTAAAGAACATTGCAAGTCAGGACACCAGTTACCAGAGACAGTAGATTCTTAAATGTGACATACATTTCGAGATAGCATTCTACAACCAGAGAGTTTCAAAGGAAAGGTGTTGACTCCAAATGAATGGCGGGTATGGATTTGGGGACAAGAGGTGGGAGACCACCCCCCAATCTGGAGTAACCAGATTTACCTCCAGGATTCACTTTGGGCACCTATAGCTTTCTCCCAGACACTTGGCCAGTGTCTGCAGAAAGTACCCAGACGTGGATTAAGTGATGTGTGTTTCCCTTAGAGCTTGGAAGTGCTCATGGGTGGTAGAGGGAGCCACCAGCAGAAGTGTCCATGCCATATAGAAGAGTGAACCAGTGCTGGCTGAGGACCATGCCAGGGAATCCAGGATAGAGAGAATACCAGATCGGGCTAAGAGCCCAGTGTGTTCAGAACCTGAGGGTAAAAGTTGTTGTGATGATAAAGATGTGTTCTGACCTCTATAGTTCTGTACAACCAGTGAGTGTAGCCCATGAGGTCCATCCTGCTTTGTATTCCTGTGTGTAAGTGAATAAAAGCCCCACTTTAGAATCCTCCTGGTTTGGACATTCACAGTTCTTGCTTCCTGTGCCCGAGTTACTTGGGTGCCCCTGTCCAGCAGTACAAACCTAGCCCTGATGCTGAGCGAATGTTTTCTCCCGAACCCAGGCTTACCAGGTAATGGGTTATAAAATGGAATCACCAGGCTAAATGACATCAAAACCTTTATACCAACACGGGTTTACAAATTGGAGCACCGCTGAAGATTGGGGTTTGGAATCTAGGAGACAACAAGAAAGATTTGCTTGGATTAGGGCTAGAGTTTTGGCTGTCTGGCAGTAGGTAGCCCAAAAAGTGGAAGCATTGCCACCCAAATGTTCTGCTGTACTTATGCCAAGTTTACCAAGGAGCAGTAAAGCCAGTGTATGTCCTTGTCCTGCATCAAAGTTATAACGTTTGCCAGCTTTTAAAGTATTGTGTGACAAGAAAAGTGTGGAAAACTGTGGGAAACAGAGATTTGTGCCCTAGATGTTGGAAGTGCTTGTTGTGTGGACAGAGAGAGTCGCTAAGTGAAGTGCCATGAAAATGGTTGAAATGGTGCTCCACCGAGGAACTACAGTTGAGAAAAAAAGTGTGGTTTGCAGTTTAAATTTTGCCTGCTCGACGATCGCTGTGGAGGAGGAGAAGAGCACGAGAAGAAAGGCTCATTTGCATGGTGTCAAGTGATTGGTGAGACTGCAATCAGTCCGCTCAAGCCAGCTCTAGAGTGACTGCACAGTGTTCGAGAGAGGAGAGAGAGAGAGAGTAAAGTAACTGGCTTGCCAGGAGGAGTGTCGCAGTGACTGAAAACGTTATAAAAGTAGGTGAGTATCAACCTAAAAGCAACTCAAATTGTGTGTGATTTCAACTAAAGCCAGCTGAATCTGTGTGTGCAGTGCAGTCATTTTGCAAAGGACTGTGTCCTAATTGTGGGTTCAGCAACAGTATAATTTTCAAAGCCATGTGAGAGACTGTGGGTTGTATGAAAGATGCAACAAGAAATACAGGCAATCCTGTGCAATGAAATACTGTGGCTTTAGGGACTTGTAAGAAAGAACAGTGAGTTACAGGAAGTAGAAAGTCCAGTAAAAATCATATAAATGTGCTAGGAAAGCAGACAGCGCAGTTAACCATTTTGATGAACTTATCAGTTCACGAGTTGCACAGTGACTTGAGTCAGAAACAGAGCGTTAATCGCAGGATTTCTGCTGCCGCCATTACAGGGTGGGGTAGTAAAGTAAACACAGCAGCAGGGAAGCCATTTTGTAAAAGTTTTCCCAACAGAGTGGGACTTGAGATAACTGAGCTTTTGTTTTTCTCTGCAGTCATGGCTTCGGATCAGCCGCTACCGGATGATGCCGGACTATGATAGTAGAAGTAGTAAACAGATTGAAAGATATTGAGAGATGTTACTAAAGGGACATTTGCCTCCTCATGTGGCGATTCTGGATATCCAGTAAGAGTGTGCATAATGTGCTTAAAGGCTGGAAGGGATGCTTTATGGTTCCTCACTGTTCTGGGTGCCTAGAGAGATATGGCTTAATCAAAGCACCCAAGATTTGTTTGCTCCCACATGGACAAAGTTTCCAGAACCTGCAGTTGGCAGCACAGCACCAGGTAGAGCCTGCTGGAGGAGGCTCAGTAGAGTGTAGCACAAAGCAAGAGGTGCAGAGCTACAGGCACAACAAAGTACTGATGTATCCGAGTCCGGGTCACAGAGAGACATTGCAGAGGGAGCATCAGCAGATCCTTGGAGAGAGGGGCTAGCCCAAGTCTCACAGGAGAAGAGATGAGGGAGACCTTTGAATGGGAGGTGTCGACCTCCGTGCCCAGCGAGGAGTGGATAGTCTCAGGAGTGAAGACAACTGCTCACCTGGGCTCAAATCCTCAGCGAGGATGGGGGAACCTATGTGGCCTTAAGAAGAAGGTGCAGATCCACAGCCTCGGCTCTGCCTCGGAGGAGTGAATGGAAGGAGAGCTCAGTGACTCCACTGCCCTGTCCCCACAAGGAGGAGTCAAAGATCCATTTTACATAGCGTTATATGCGTGTGGCAAACCAGGACTGGCCGCCCCTAAGCCAGGCCAGAGGTCTCAAGTTGACCAAGTGTAGTAAAGAGGAAAGACTGGTTTGTAGGAAGGCTAATGAGATCTATGGAATATCCTTTCCTACCTTTCCTCTGAGAGTCTGGGAGGAGATTGAAAGAAACAGGAAAGCCTGGATAGTAGAAGAGGCTACAAGATTTGTCCACCCCGTGCAAGTCGGTATGTCTGAGACAGAGTGCTCCAAGAAAAGTTCAGACAATGGAAAGTGGGCAGAACACTGTTTATAGACACTGTTCGGATCGTGGATGTAAGGGGACATTAAATCTTCTTCAATGTAAATCATGAGCGCCTCAGATGGGGTAATAATTCTTGCACCGACCCATTGTGTTACTTCTCACAGTGCAGACAACTTCCTGGGAATGTGCCCATGCTCTGAAGTGGAAAGCAGAGCAGTGGTAGCCAGTGCTGCCATCCAGCCGTTGCCGTACCTATGTTCCGCCTGTCTGGCATTCCAGGAACCAGGTGCCCCAGATTCATCAGCCTTGCAGTGTACTGGCTTTCCAGATTCCATCGACCGTCCCACCAGATGACTTCATATCCAGAGAGGACACCAGCCCAGCTGTATCCTGATTCATCACCTGGGATTCGGATCACTTCAGATCAGCTGTTTCCTGTCCTGTTCCAAGGTTCCATCTCCTAGATGACATCAGCCCTGCAGTTCCAGATGTGCCACCCTGTCATTTTCTGGAAGATGTCCGCCCAGCTGTATCAGAAGAATGCTGCCAGGGAAAGTCTTCGCTGGAAATCCAGGTGTCGTATTGATTTAGTTCTTCAAGGGACTGGTAAGTCCAGACTTTTCTGTTTTTATGACACTGCAGTACACACCTACACCTAGCAGACTTCAGACTGTTTGAACTGTCCTCAAAGACTCTCCCTTCAGGATTACAGTCCTACCAGAACTGTGCTTCACCGGCTGCGGTCCAGGAGAGACTCTTTCTTGGACTTTCCTTCGGCATTGTTGTCACAAAATGGGACTTTTAGGGCACTCTATCCCCAAATAATGTGCATTGTAAATAATGTCATTGTTTTTCTACTGTTTATACTGTTTTTCTACTTTTCTAGAAAATATTTTTTGGGATTCTCCAGTGTTTAGATGGTAGCAGTTAGATAGTACTGTGTTTGCAGAATAGGGGTTGTTTTGTCTTTTCTCTTGCAGGTGTTTCTGAAGAAGGCAAGAAGAGTAAGAGGGACTCAGCGGAGTCCTTAATGTGCTTTGAAAGTAGTAGTGTTTATAGTGCAGTGTTGTTGTTTGCTGTGTTTAACTTTTCCTTCCACGGTATGGTTGTGGGGAGTGTGGAGTAATACCTAGGGTATAGTATTAGCTCCTTGTGTTTTGGTTACAGGTGTCCAGGGTTGGGGGGTTCCCCTGTTTTTGGTAAATTGGATTTTGGTCAGTTAGGTTTTCACTAGAGGACTGGGGGATAGATAGGCTGTGGTCCTGACCTGCAGTAGTGGCCACAGTACTGGTCTATTAGTGCTGTGCTCTGGGCAATTCTACCAGGGCCACTAGGTAACCATAGAAAGATCATAGAGTAGAGGCTGATGCATCAGCCAATGGCCTCTGGGCCCTTAGTGTTGCCTGCCTGTGCCTAGCACATGGTAGGAGAGGGCCTGATCACCCCTGTCCGTAGGTAACGATAGGGTAGGATGGCCTAGGCTGGATAAGTAATGACTAGGACAGTCATTTTCCTGGCTGAGGGTGGGTGTAACCCCATCCCGGTCACCCGGGTTACTAGAATCCCACTTAGATCTAGCGGCAGGCAGGAAAGCAGCTTGTGAGACATCAGTTAAATGGGTTCACACTGTCTCCTCTGTCCTCAGTCTCAGCTGAGCTGGAGAGATGACATCATATATAATTCTCGCAGCAACATAAGCCACAGTGGAAAGTTGCAGCTGGGAGTTAGGTTAGAACGTTGGGCTTTTCAGAGTCCGTAGTCAGTCAGTAGTAGTCTTGAGCAATCTGTAGTGATGGAGGAGGTACACTGCAGTTGGCAGTCCCTCAGAGCCCCAGCTCTGTACAGAGCTACCACAGAAGAGGTGTGTGTTCTGCCTAGAGAAGGACACAGAAGAATACTTGCTGAAGTGGTTGAGACCGTTCCCCAATTGTTCCAGGGCCCCATCCCGGAGAGGATGGGGAACAAGACCAGCTCTTCAGGGGCAATTCCCTGGCCCTGCTTGAGGAAGTAAAGCTGCCTGAGAAGAAGATTTGTGCTGAGGCACCAGAAGTATGTTTTTTTTCCTGAGAGAAAATCCATGGGCACCTCATGAACCTTGGTGAGTCTAGGCTGCCAGAGAGCCTATGTTTTCACTGAGACTGTTGTGTTAAGTATCTGCTACTGTAGGTCAGGAAAGGACAGCCAAGTACAGTACTTAAGTTATGTGTATGACTTGAGATGCATCTAATAAGTGGGGTCTACAGGGATGGACATAGCCACTTAAACAACGTTAAAAGTCAGGACACCAGTTACCAGAGACAGTAGATTGTTAAATGTGACATATATTTCGAGATAGCACTCTACAACCAGAGAGTTTCAAAGGAAAGGTGTTGACTCCAAATGAATGGCCGGGTATGGATTTGGGGACAAGAGGTGGAGACACCCCCAATCTGGAGTAACCAGATTTACCTCACAGATTCTCTTTGGGCACCTATAGCTTCCTCCCAGGCACTTGGCCAGCGTCTGCAAAAGTACCCTGATGTGGGATTAAGATGTGTTTTTCCTTAGAGTTTGGAAGTGCTCATGGGTGGTAGAGGGAGCTACCAGCAGAAGTGTCCATGCCATATGGAAGAGTGTACCAGTGCTGGCCGAGGGCCATGCCAGGAATCCAGGATAGAGAGAATACCAGATCGGGCTAAGAGCCCAGTGTGTTCAGAACCTGAGGGTAAAAGTTGTTGTGATGATAAAGATGTGTTCTGACCTCTATAGTTCTGTACAACCAGTGAGTGTAGCCCCATGGGAGTCCATCCTGCTTTGTATTCCTGTGTGTAAGTGAATAAAAGCCCCACTTTAGAATCCCACTCCTGGTTTGGACATTCACAGTTCTTGCTTCCTGTGTCCGGAGTTACTTGGGTGCCCCTGTCCAGAAGTACAAACCTAGCCCTGGTGCCGAGCGATATTTTCTCCCAACCCAGGCTCACCAGGTAATAGGTTATAAAACTGAAGGCACCGGCACTAAATAACATCAAAACTCTTTATACTGGCACCTGGTTACACTTATCTTTCCTCAGGTGAGGACTCCAGAACTGGACGCAGTACTCCAGGTGGGGCCTCACCAGTGAACCTATAGAGGTAGTAGTACCTCCTTCCTTCTGCTGTCAGTACCGTTCCTATATACCTCAACATCCTGTTTGCCTTACTGTAGGCCTTGCTACTCTGTCTTGATTGGTTGAGAGAATTACTGATGTTGGTCCCTAAATTACTTTCCTCAGAGGTCATGCCCAGCTTTAGCACCTCCCATCCAGTACTCTGTCTATGGGTTTTGTTCCCTATATGCATCACCTTGCACTTTTGGTGTTGAATTTAAACTGCCAAACCATTGACCACCTCTCAAGCCTTTATAAGTCTCTCTCTCTCTGCATCTCCCTAACCCTCCTCCTCACTGTCTACCCTGCTACACAACTTAGTGTTCTCTGCAAAGAGTCGCATCTTGCCCTAGATTCATCTTCCACGTCACTGATATCCTAGTTGGGGATCTCAACATAAACTGGCTGGCGAGCTCATCAACACGTGCCAAGATACCTTTGCTGCATTAGATATGACCCAACTGGTATCCCAGCCTACCAGGGCCAACACCACTAATGGAACCCACACCCTACAAGATATCCTTCTCACTAATCGTCCCCACCATATTACCGACCTGGGTGTCCTACCCAACGCCTTCAGCGACCATTCCCCAGTCATCTTCAGCTGGTCCTGTCAGCTACCTAAACCACCACCAAATATCACCTTTCATCATCGACTCACGCCCAGGAAGCATAGCCAAACTCAAACAGTATCTAATTAACTGGGACTGGTCCTCTATTTCCCAAGCCCAGCTCATAGATGATGCATTGCACTACTTCACCACCACCTTTAATACCGCCTGTGATGCTTTTGCACCGACCATCAAAGTGACCACTAAGAAATGTATTGCCCCTGGATCACCCCAGAACTCCTACAACAGTTAAAATGCGTGACAATCTCTGGCATCATGCCACTGTTTCGGTTTGCTATGCGATAGGCAGGCCTATAATGCTGCCCGCAATAAGTGTACCTGGGCAATCCCATGAGGCCAAGGCAGAGCAATATAGCTAACTGCCTCAACTCCATCTTCTCAGACCTCAACTCAGTCCTCCCTAGCAACTTTTTTGATCCAATTCAGCCTACCCCACCACCTGAGCTCCTCCACCCCCTTCAAACTCAGTCATTACCCCTACAGAAGCGAAAGCCTACCTGTCCAAAGCCCTCCAGAGCTCCAGTTACTGCAAAGATGCCTTCAATATGCATATCCTATACCTCGCGCTAGACTCAGTTATCTCCCCACTCCCGGATCTTCTAAATCTGTCCCTGCACCTGGGCCAGTTCCCAGCCTCATGAAAAATGGCAGTGATAACACCAATAATGAAATGTGGTGACAGCTCCCTCCCAAACAACTACCGCCCATCTCAATTCTCTCCCACTCTTTAAAGCCTTGGAAAGATCATGGCCAATCAGCTCACTGACTACCTCCTTGCACACAACCTCTTATGTGAGGGAGGCGGCATGGTTTCAGAGCTGGTCATTACTATGACCACCCCTCACAGAATTCAGCTAACTCCCTGCACTCCACGCTTGACAAGGGCACCTCACAGGGCCATGTTTATAGACCTCTCAAAGGCCTTCGACATGGTTTCTCATCCCTCCTTCTTAACACATTACAACAAATTGGGGTCTCTCATTGTCCACTTTCTTGGTTCTCCAGCTATCTTTCATCTAGAACCCAATGGTGTTAAAATTAATAATACTGTATGTACTATGTTGCCTGTGTGCTCAGGAGCTCCCTGGGTATCTATCCTGGGTCCCCTGCTATTCAGCATCTACCTCAACGCCCTGCCTAAATACTGCCCTAGCTACCTTCTCCTGTACGCTGACGCGCTGTTCTTTATGCCACATCCTGATCCTCTCTCCAGCATACCTTACAACACTCCCTCTCTGGATTGAACACTGGTTTGCTGAACACAGATTGGTGGTCAACATTAAAAAACTAAAACGATGCTCTATGCCCACAGCCAAAACAGATCAAAGGATTTCCCTTTGGAAATACTCTCCGCCTCTCATCCCACTGGAACAGGTCCAAAGTATAAGTATCTAGGTGTTACATTTGACTCTTCCCTCTCATTCCACAAACATATAAAAATCCTCACTTCTGCCACCAACACCGCATTGGTCTCCTTTACAGACATAAAGACTGCCTGCCACCCAGGCACTTAGCCTAGCCATTACCTCCTCAGTCTTATTGCTGGTGGACTATGGCCTCACAATCTATGCTGCCGCCGACACTACAGCGCTTCATCAAATACAAGTAGTCATCAATAAGGCCTGCTGGCTCCTCTCTGGTGCCGACAGAAATACAGATACCTGCACCCTGTCACGCTCACCAATATCCTCTCCCTTGAGGAAAGACTATTATACCAGACCTGTCTCTTCACTCAAAAATCCACCTGGTTTTAATCCCAGTAGGTATCTTGGCTTCTCTTCAGGCAGCCACCACCTCAGCGTCCACACGGCTGCCCCAAAAACTATCTGGAAGGTGCCTAGGGTCAGGACCACCTTGGCCCAGCGATCCTTCCCCTTAGAGCTCCATCCTGGTACAGTGCCCTCCCACCGCTGTCATATCAGTCACCAATCTGGGTCCTTAAAGCTGCCTTAAGGGCCCATATCCTCTCCTCACATCAGTGCTAGTGTAACGGTAACCTGTGTATCCTGCACCACGCTGAGGCCATGCACCAGGCCTTGGCCAGGCAGTGGAGAGCCCTCACTATTTCTAGCCTATAGGCTCCTCACCTCCTTGGTTACCATATAGTTGCACTGGACTATGAATGTCTTGTGTTATGTATAAGACAAGGCCTCCTTGCTTACTTACTACCAACTCATATCATGCATTGCTTTAGCTCCCAATTGTATAGGTCTTCACCGCTCATTAGGTAAATATGTAGATAGCTCTGCCCTGTTTTAGCTACCAAATGTATAGGCATTAACCCGTGCTCATTGTATTTATACTCTGTATGATTGCTCACCCACATTTATTCTATGTATATACTGTATGAATGTCTGTTTTATTCTGACGTGGAACCTTTGGAAGCGAGTCAATGGCTCAAAGGGTTTTAATTCGATTTCCTAAATAAATAAATAAATAAAGGTAAACTTCTAGGGACATGGATATGTTGTTCATCTACACTGTCTGGCAGGTTTCTTGCAGCTTAAATCTTGCGGAAGGTCTTCAAGCTGGCTTCTCCACCCACCGGGTGGTAAAACTCGGCTCCGCCCGTGGCGCCACATCTTCCTTACTGCTTGGAAGTTCAGGTTCCTCCTTAGCTCTGCGTTTAGACTGGATCAATCTCTTGGTTAACCCGAAACTAATTTTAAAGTTTACAAGACTTGGTCTGTTTCTTCCTTAGCGGCTCGATGGATAAGTGACTCCCAGTTTTGGTGGTGCCCATGCGGCTGAAGATGTGGACCGATCCGCACTCCATGTCGTCTACTGCCTCGGGCTTGACCACGATCCACAGGCCTGCGATTTGTGCAAGTCCTTCTCGGCAAATGTCCTCGAAGACTGCTGCCAGGCTCCAACTTGGCGACCAGAGAGCGTATTCACCAGTGAAGTCGAGAGGCCCATTGGGTGGTTTCAGCGGTGGGCTCGGCTGAGCAACTGAACAGATGATCACCCTCGCGGAAGGCGGCCCAGACCGCATCTTCGATCTTCCTTGGTCATGGCATTTATCCCGCCTCCTTGGGCTCCTCCTATACGGCTTCTTTAAGGAGCTTTGTCAATCCTCTCCACGAAGGTGAGGGTCCAACGGACACCTCTTGGTCCAAGAAGAAGGACTCAAGGGTAAGTCCCACCGTCGGCATTCAGGGAGAGGTCCCCTTCCCTGGACAGTCGACTTTCGACTTGATCGAGTTGCGGCTAAGGCCGCTGGCTTCACGGTGTCCCGTCAGGTCAGCCGGCTGAGACACCCGTCAACGTGGTTGAGATCTTTCTTGACCGTTGGATCGGGCTGTCGACTGGAGAAGCCGACAACCCTTCTTCACCAGTTCCCTCAGTGGAAACCGAGACTTGCTCTGCGCCCTGTGCCGGAGTCCCCGGTTAAGGCTCCTGAGCTGAGGGAGGAATGGGTTTCCCCACTCCTCCCAGACCCACCCTCGAAAACACCGGCGGTCTCGGTCTTGGACCTCTTCTCGGTCCAGCCGACATTGGCAGCCTCCCGGTCTCAGCACCGAGGAAGCGGCGGCACCAGCGCATCCTCGTCTTCTTCCTCCTCAGAGGAAAGGCTTCCAGCGCAAATTGCGTCGATGCTATGAGGACTTATTGTGGCAGCAGCTCCTTCTGACCAGGAACAAAGCCGACACCATCGCCTGCGGCCATTAGTGGCTGTCACCTGAAAAGCCGAAACAACCCCTCGCGGTTGTTGAGGCCCAAACAGTGCGGTTGGCCAAAACCAGCTGCACCACCTATTGTGGTGGAACCCGCCTCCACAACCTTAATCTGGGGCTCCGACCAAGGATACTCGATCAGGTCAGGGACTGCCCCACCAGTTGTCGGTCACCCTCACTCCCGACCGCCCTCGGCAGGTAGAGGGTGGCTCAGGCCCTAGGCAGCTATTCGCAGACCTCGGTGTCTGATGAGGACTCTTCCCTGTTCTCCAGGCCCCTTGACCTGGAGTCCTGTGGGGACAGTCAATGGGACGAGAGCCCATCCTCGTTCATGGGTTTGCTTCAGCTCATCTCAGAGTCTACTGGGATACAGCTCGAGCCCGTATCCAGTGGGCCAAGTATCCCTCACGGAGATACTGGACTGAGGGATTCTCCACGGAGGCTTTTCCGTGGCTGAGGCCATTGTTGGCCCAGCCTTGGAGTTATGGCAGCAGCGGCTTCTTGTCCTGCACCTTCGGTCAGGATGGCCAGGAAGTCACGGTCCCCACCGGTCACTTTCTGGTTTCTCAGAACACCCTCTCGCGGAGGGGCTGGTTACCGATAGTGTTTTCCAGCGTCCAGGAACACCAGGATGTGGACAAGCCTCCCACAAAGAGTCCAAAAGCTGGACTATGCCAGGCATAAAGTGTAGTTGCATCCTCCCTCTGCCTCCATCAGGCCAGTTCGCCATACTGATGGCGCACTTCTCCCACGCTCTTATGGGCTTCCTGGATGGCGTGATCCTCATTTCCTGGATGACCTCCAGACTATGGTCAAACAGGTGCGGGATCAGGAAGGGCAGTGGCGAGCAGCAGCTCCAAGCGGCTCTTGATATTGGAAACTTCTGTGCCCGGTCAGTAGCAGCCGCAGTGGCCATGCGCCGCAGAGCTTTGCTGTGGATCTCCACCTTCATGGCGGATACCCAGCACAGCTGGCAGACGCCCCTTCCTGGGTACTGACTTGTTCGGGCCCGTGGAAGGCCACCTCCAGAGGATCGAGAGTCCAGTGCCACCTTGGACTCGGTCACATCTGCCCAGAAGGACAAAGGCCACCGCAGCAGCATAAGCCCTTTCGCCCTTCTGCCCCTCGTGCACGTCCGGCCCAGCAACACCAGCATCAGGGCCAGCAGGCTCGCACTTGGCACCCCAAAGCCAAGCCTGCAGCTTCCTCCAGCAGGAAGCCAGGAGGAAAAGCCAAGGAGGTCCCTTGGCTGGTCCTTCCTCCAAACCTGCCCAGTGACGGGTTGAGGGTATTTCCCACAGCTATGTTGCTTCCCCTGGGTTCCCCTGTGGGGCACGGCTCCGCCACTTTCTTTCCGCCTGGTCCGCTATCACCACGGACCGTTGGGTGTTGAAATGGTAGGAAAGGGTCTGCCTCTGGAGTTCGAGCAGGCCGCCCTTCTGAGCCATCACCCCACGAGGTCACGGGTCCCACAGCCTCTCTGTCAGCCCGTCGAGCCGACATTGCCCTGCTCCTCCAGAAGGAGGTGATCAGGAAGGTGGCGGATCCTCCCACAGACCCAGGGTTTGTGTCCAGGTATTTCCTGGTCCCGAAGCAGACGGGGGCTGGCGACCCATTCTAAACCTGCATGACCTGAACAGATTCCTAAGGTCTTGAACCTTCAGGATGGTCACTCTGGCTCAGATCATTCCATCCTTGGAATGGGGCGTGTGGTTCTCTGGACCTCCAGGGACGCGTTCTTTCACGTCCCAATCAGTCAGTCCCTGCGATTCCTCAGCTTCAGAGCAGAGGGTCCTTTACAAGTTCGGGCCAGGCCCTTTGGCCTTTCTCTAGCTCCCAGGATCTTCACCAAATGCATGGCAGTGGTGATAGCATTCCTGCGCCGAAGGGTCCGGTGTACCCTTAACTGACGACTGGCTGATTGCGCCTCCTCCAGACTGGAGGTGGAGCGGTCCAGGGATCTGGCCTCCAGGTTTGCTTCTCAGGTTGGCCTCCTCATCAACGAGGCCAAGTCGGAACTCGTGCCAAAGCAGGTGATCCAGTTCATCGGGCAGAGCTCTACTCTCTGCGAGCCAGAGCACGGCTCCCAGTGGACAGGGCCGAGGTTCTTTCCTCCTTTGCCCAGTCATTTCAGGTTGGGCAGTTGCACCCTGCCCGGGACTTTCTGCGCTCCTGGGCCTCATGGCGGCCTGCACCAGCGTGGTCCGTTGGGCCCATTGCACACGCGCCCCTATAATGGGGACTGGCCAGCCAATGATCACAGCGCTCCGGTCCTTGACCAGCCAGTGGCAGTGACAGAGATGTGGAACGCTCCAGTGGTGGATCGTTCCAGCTCATCTGCAGGAGGGCATCCTGTTTGTCCGCCCGAGCTGACGGTCTCTCTATCGACCGCGCCTCTGATTGGGGTGCCCATCTGGGGAGTACAGGCGCACGGCCTCTGGTCCCTCGGAGTCGATGCCACATCAACCTGCTGAAGCTTGAGCAGTTCATCTAGCCCTCACCGCCTCGCTCCGTTTAGTACGGGGTCAAGTGGTCCAGGTCCAGATGGACAGTACCATGACCATGTACTACCTAAACTGCCAGGGCGGATGCGCCCATGCCTCTGTGCAGGGAAGCTCTCTGCACTTGGTCCCTCATTCACAGCCTGGAGGCGGATCTCCTTGCCATCCACGTAGGAGGAGCCTCCAACATTCTGGCCGATGCCCTAAGCCTTATAGGAGCTGCGTCCACGAGTGGTCTCTCCTGCCGGAGGTAGTACAAGATCTGTTCTCCCACTGGGGCACGCCTCAGGTGGACCTGTTTGCCTCAGGGAGAATGTGAAGCTGAGGCTGTTTAATGCCCACCCCCTCAGCAGGGTTAGCTGCAGGGATGCCTTCTCGAGGCCATGGACCCCGGGCCTCTTCTCGCCTTTCCCCATTTTCCTTGATCCACAAGGTGCTTCTCAAGGCGAGGAGGGACAAGGTGCAGGTGATTCTGGTAGCCCCAGACTGGCCCGCCAGTTCTGTTATCCAGATCTCCTCAGCCTCAGCGCCAGGCTCCGAGGCGACTTCCAGCCTGCCCGGACCTGATCTCAGCCAACCAGGGAAGGTATTCCATCTGGACCTTCAGTCCCTGCATCTGACGGTCCGGTTCTGAGCGGCTAGAGTTCCAGGCCTTTGGTCTTTCCGACGAGGTCCTCAACGTCGTTGAGGCATCCTGTAAGGAGTTGACCAGGAAATGCTATGCCTTTAAATGGAAGAGATTCTCCATTTGGTGTCAGGCAAGGCTGGACCCTTCCTTCCGTTCCTTGACAAGCATTCTGGACTATCTGTGGTCCCTTTCTCAGCTAGGCTTGATTGGCCCATAAGGTGCACCTGGCAGCCAGCTCTGCTTACTGGGCGCGGGCCAGGAAGCAATCTGAGCAGCGCAGGAGAAGGTGGTCAGGCGCTGAAAGGCCTTGATCACATATCCTCCGTGCAAGAACCTCCACCTCCATGGGATCTACTGCTGGTACTGGTAAGCTCATGGGCAAGCCATTCAACCCGATGCACAGGTGTGACATCTCTCACCTGTCATGGAAGACCGCCTTCTTGGTGGCTATCATGTCAGCCAGAAGGATGGGAGAGCTCCAGGCACTTTCCATCGAGTCTCCCTATCTGGTCTTCCACAGGGACAACATGTCCTGCGCCCACCTGAAATTCCTTCCAAGGTGGTGTCGGAGTTTCACCTTAACCAGGTGTTGACTCTGCCGGTGTTCTACCCCAGTCACACCTCGGAGGTCAATATAGGCTCCATACTTTGGACCCTAGAAGAGCGCTCTCTTATTATAAGAAGCGAACGGCTGAAGTTCGGGAGAGGTTTGCCAGCTTTTGTCACCTACGCTGAAGGCCGCACCTGGCAGACCTGCAGCCAAGCGGACGAGAGGCAGGTGGGTCACTCCTGCATAGATCTCTGCTACAGGTTGGCGGGCATGGAGCCCCAGAGGGATAAGAGCTCATTCTACCTGCCATACCGCTGCTTTCGTGGCTGCTTCCAGGACGCGCCCCTATCTTGGAAATCTGCAGGGCTGCTACCTGGAAGTCAGCACACACCCATATTACCCATTACCACATCGACCTTGAGTCACACCAGGATGCTGGTTTTGGGTCCCTCGGTTCTCCAGTCCTTATTCCCTAAGTAGGGGTGTGCGCTTGCCTCCCTCCTCCCGGAGAACTGCTAGGAGTTTGCCAGACAGTGTGGATGAACAACATATCCATGTCCTAAATACAGGTTATTCACCTGCAACAGGAGTTCTAGGAATGTAGTATGTTGTTCATCCACATAACCCTGACCTCCCGGCCCGGCGCACAACCTATTTCCAGCAGGCTAGATCTGTGTCATGGGGCGAGCCGAGAGTTTTACCACCCGGTGGGTAGGAGGAGCCAGCTTGAAAGACCTTCTGGCAAGATTATAGCGGCAGAGAACCTGCCAGACAGTGTGGATGAACAACATATATCATTCCTAGAACTCCTGTTACAGGTGTGTAACCTGTATATATAGAACAGAACTGGGCCTAGGACCAGTCCTTATGGGCACAACAGGACAACATTTAACAGGAATAATGAATCTAGAACACAGGGACATGGGTGGTGGCTGGGGAGGGACATGAAGTTCTTTTTTACAGACGGAGTGGTTGTGCTATGGAATAGCCTGCCGACTGAGGTGTGGCGGCCGCCAAGACCATTAATGGCTTCAAACACAGGACAGAGTTAAGGGCATACCACACACATGGAGGTAGCAGCAAGGCAGGCAACATGAGGCGGGTAGTATGGACATCAAAACTCCATATAGACACTAGGGCCCAGATATTCAAAGAGTTGAGCCATGCGCAATAGGTTGCGCCTCGCCAAGTCGAAATCGCCATTCTGCAATATTCAGCAGGAGGCAGTTTGCCCCCAAATCATGCTGAGCAACAGCGCAATGATAATGAAGGCATGCGCGAACCAAAGGGGGAGGAACCATATAAACTGCACAGCCCTATATTCAGTCAAGGCAGAGTTATGCAAGCGCAACCCCTACCTGCGCCTGCACAAAAGTTGGAGCCGAAAAAAGGAACAAGTCGAGGGCCACCCACAGGTGAGCTGCCGCATTGCAGGGCGAACACAGCAGCTGCCACCTGTGTGTGGCCTCGACCTGTTCCTGCTCGCACTGGCGGGCGCCCGCCATGTCCCGATCGTGGGCAGAAGTGTCCCCCACCCCCGAGTAGCCCGATCAGGGCAGAACAGTGTCCCCCACCCCCCACCCCGAGTAGCCCGATCGCAGGCAGAACAGTGTTCACCCACCCCCGAGTAGCCCGATCGCATGTATAACTTTCCCACCCAGGTAGCCCGATCGCGGGCATAACGTACCGCCCTCATTAGCCGTATCACAAGGATGATCCCAAAGCCCAATATCCCTGGTGGTCCAGTGGACCGACGAGCCCGATCGCTGGCGGCATTCCTCACCCCCCAAGTATGAAATCCCTGGTGATCTAGTGGCCCCCACCCCACCCGCCCACGTGCCACCCACTCCCCATCAGCCGGCGGTGGCAGCACCCCCGCCTGCCACCGCCGACGACAGCTCAGTGGGCTGCCGCCCGTTGATTCAGAGCATGAGCCAATGGGCGCAGTCTATAGTCAGACAAGGCAGTCCAGATAATTATTCAGATATCTGACTGCTCTTTAGAGTGAGCAGTGCCACATTGGCTCATGCTCTGAACCACGGGCGGCAGCCCTACCGAGCTGTCAGGCGGCAGGGCGGCAGGCAGGGTGCGCTCCGCTGGCTGATGGGGGAGGGGGTGGTGATAACTACAGATCACCAGGGATTTCATACTTGGGGGTGAGGAATGCCACCGCGATCGGGTTCGCTCGTCCACTGGACCACCAGGGATATTGGGATTTTGGGGAATCTGATGCCCGCGGATCGGTTCTTGCCGTGGGGAAGTTATGCCCGCGATCAGGCTACTCGGGGTGGGGAAGTTATGCCCGCGACCGGGCTACTCGAGGTGGGGAACACTGTTCTGCTCCGCGATCGGGCTACCCGAGTGGGGGGACGCTTTCAGCTATGCCCGCCGATTGGGCTAATGGGGGAAGAACACCGCTCTGCCCACGATCGGGCTGCTTGGGGAATACTGTTCGCCCGCATCGGCTGAGGGCGCCGGTCCTCGACGGCTGCTGCCTGGCAGGGCGCCAGGCGCAAGTCGTCGATCGGCGACCCGCATGCCAATGGCATGCAAATGGGGCCGAATCAGATGCAAATGGCCCTATGCGCCTTTGCATAGATTATGGCCCCATTTGCATGTCACCTTTGAATATCGAGGTGCTATGCATGGCACAATGGAACTTGTGCCACCGCATCTCAATGCTCCATTCTGACCACTTGCGCTGGCGCAGTTCCACTGCGCCATGCACAGTCAGGTGTGGCCAGGGGTGATATTCCAATTAGTCACCGCGCGCAACCCGTTGAATATCGCTTGGCTACACACCCCCCCAACTATTTGAGCGAGAGGGCTTGCGCCACAGAATATGCAGTTTGAATATCTGGGCCAAGGTCTGTAGTAGCATAGGGGAGTCCAGAGATATTCAGAAGTAAATCAGTAATGAATTTAAGCAAGAGCTGGCTAGTGCCCGTTAATTGGGTCTGTGATTTGGGAAGGTAAATGTGTGTGTGTGTGTGTGTGTGTGTGTGTATATTGTGAGTGCAAGTAGTAGGTTTGTAGGGTTCTTTTTTTTGGTAAATATTTTAAGTTTACTATTCAAAATATTATACAGTACAGACCATACAATATGAAGACATTCAAAATTGGAGTACATATAGGTTCTGAAATTAAAAAGGATTTGTAATACAGATGTCACAAAATAAGGGTTTATAATACAGACGCACAAAAGACATCTAATCAATAGCTAAAGTAAGAATAATGTAAAGACAAGATAAAAAAATGAATGAATGAGTGGATTATAGAGCCATGTTGCATACATTTCATTCAGTGATTTGCAGTAAAGACATTGTTTGCCTACACAACACTGGCAGCTGTTGTCCTGTTCATACCAGTTTTATACAGTTCATCACACCATAGTTTCCTGCAAGATCAAGGCTGCTGTGTAGTGAATTCATGAACATTTCCCAGCTTCTGAGAAAAGAGTTCCTCATGCTTCCTAAGCACGCAAGTCAGCCTTTCTAGAGCTAGGCCTGTAGGGCCAGGGTCCTCCATTGTGTCACTGTGGTGGGCCACGATACACAGCTGTTTTAAACACATTGTCTGGCCAGTGCCAGCAGCACTGTTACCCATCTAAGGTGAGGCTCCCAACCCTTCTCGCTCATGTCCTCCATGCCAGGTAACATGGACACCGTGTACAAAGAACTGGCATACTCAGCATCCCGGTCAACTCTTGTGACACTGCCTCAATATGGTTGTAGCTCTGTGCCGTCCCAAAATAATGCATATACGTTTAATAGTTACATGGCGCCTCCCACACATAGGTGAGAGGCTGGAGTTCAACTTGTGGACCCACTCAGTGGACAGTAGAGACAATGTATAAATTCATACTGAGACTCTTTATATTTGTTACAGAGGAGATCAATGTGTAATTGTAAGATGCCCCTCCAACTCCCTCTGAGATGTCCTTCCCAACCTTTCCCATAAACCCTTTACCTTAGAAGAAAGGCCTGGGAGTTTGCTTCTGTGCTATCAAGCCATTTTGGCGATAACCCCTTAGGCAAGAGTCTGGACTGAAAAGTGAGCTGTTCTAGTTGCATACAGGGGCAACTCCTTGACTGGGTCCTGTTCTAATCTTCTACTAAAGGCCCATACCTGTAGGTACTTGTAATGGTGGGAGGCCAGTGTAGCCAATTTCTGACTTAGTTCTGAGAAAGACCTAATATTGTCTCCTGCATGTATGTCTGCTATACATTTAATATCCTTTTCCTCACAATCCTTGAATCTCTCTCCTCCAAAGCAGGGAAAAGGTCTGGGTTTCCGCTGTAGGAATCAGGAGGGTATTTTACAACTTCGCTTTCCATCTTCACCTCATTTCTCCAGGCTTTCTGAGTGTTTTTAACCATTGGGTTTTTCCTCCATGTGCCCATATATGCCTGCTTTCCCTTCAGGTGCCAAGTATACTGTCAGCTGTTACTTGACTCCCTCCTCCAGGTCCAGGCAGCTGCCCGCATCCCTCTATTAACCCAGTCCTGGACATATCGCTGTTGTATGGCCACAAAGTACCCTTTTATATTTGGCAACCCCAGTCCACCCTGCTCAGTCCCACTTTTCAACTGCTGCAAGCACATTCTCGATCTCTTGCCTTGCTAAGACAGAAAATTCTCTGTAGCCTTTTGATGTCGCACTTAGTGGGGCCCATGGACACCATTTGTATCATATAAAGAATTCTTGGGGCATTCATTTTCAGCAGGTTTATGCCCCATTTACCAACATTCTGGCTTTAGGTTTTTGTACAGAATCTGGACCCAGTTAAAGGAATAGTGCACCCTCATATCTTTTTTTTTTTTCTTCCCCAGGCTGGCTCTCTATTGGTCCACCGCCACCCGCCCCATCCCTTGGGACTTGCCTGCTGCCTACCAGCATTCACCCTGGCTTGCTCACAGGGTGGGGCATCAGGGGAGCCACCCGCAACTTCCCAAACTGTGCTACATGGTTAGTCTGGTGGCAGAGTGCCTCGGCTTGCTGCATGGAGCTTGGTGGAGGTGGACATCATCTGACCTCGCCACAGTTGTTTTCCTATCATTTTGGGAAGTGTGGCGATAATGACATAAGGGTACTTGCACCCATGTCTGGCACACCTCCCAGGGTCCTGCAAGCATTGACTGTGTCGTGCCTCAGTCTTGCCAGTCTGTCATATGCTGAGTGCTACCCCACCCTCCCCCGAGGAGGAGGAGAGGTCTATTGAACGCCGAGCCTCCTCCCTGGCCCATCCTCCTACTCCCCAGGCAAGCATCCAAACACTGGTCAGCTGCGCCACAAGCTTAAAATCCAACCACTGCGCCAGTGGGCCAGCTACACCCTCATATCTTGTAAACATTATTTGTTTCCTTATCAACAGATGAATCTTTTCATGTAGCTGCTGGGTATGTGTTTACCTTAGTTTATTTTCGCTGTTAATACCAGTCCCTATAACTGTCCTGGGGTCTCCATTTTATGGCTGTTAAAATCTCTTTGCGCCTGGGAACTGCATTAGTATATCAGAACATGAATAAGGATGTAAGTTCATCATGGATGAGGTTTTAATGACTCATTGTTCATGAAATCATTAGTAAACAGTAATAAATGTTGTAGCACTGTCATTTGCTTACATTCTGATGACACTAGTGAAAGTCATGGAAGTCCTGAATAAAGATCAAACGTCATGGAATCAATGACATGTATGACTGCCATGACAAACTTACATCCCTAAACATGATGTGTCAGCACCCTTTAGACTCCATAGTATGCCTGTCTGCATACTTACAGTTCAACAACAAAGTTGCAAGAAGGTGTGAAATACCACATTTACCTTCAGTTAGGTTTACAAACTGTCTTTTTTTTTTTATTTTAGTTGTTTAACCAGGAGTAGCACACTAAGCTGAAAGCTTTTTACAGGTGCGACCTGGGAGCACAGGGAAGTTAAGTGACTTGCTCGGGATCACACAGTATGTAAGTGGAAGCTGTGGGATTCAAACCCAGGTCTGGTCTGCTGGATGTCACCAGATTTGCAGCTCAGAGCCTTAAACCACTGCGCTATACTGTATACTGTACGCTATCTTAGATGTAATGCAGGGGTTTGTTCCCTTTAAATTGCATGCAATATGTGTGTTTCTGGAGAGTTATTTCAGGTTATGTGTGTTTTAGCATCGAGATGGATGGTGTAAATGAGTGCTGTGGCATCATGTTCCATATGCTAATGCAGCTGTCAGGGACAATGAGATTTCAACAACCAGAAAATGGAAACCTCTAGGCTAGTTACAGGGGCTGGTGTGAACAGTGAAAAAACTAAAGTAAACACACATCTCCACAACAGCTTCATGAAGGCGTTATCTGTTGATTAAGAAACAGATAAGATTTACAAGACATGAGGGTGTACTACTCCTTTAATATAATCCTAGGGTCGGCCCGTGGTGCAGTAGCACTACTGCACCTGACACCAGCGACCCGGTTCAGGAATGATCCCAGTTCATCGAGGGCCAGCCGGGGAGGAGGATAGAGCATCCCAGAGGACGCTGTCCTCCAAGAAGGAGGGTAGAAAACACAGGGCTGCTAATGCCGCTAACAAGTTCTGTCACCGGTGGAAGCATGGGCGGCAGGCTCAGACTCATAGAGTCAAGGAGCGCTGTTAGGTGCGTGGCTGCAGCGTGCATCAGCACATTCGGCCTGGACTTGTATCCTTTGTGCAGCGTCACCTGGGGTTGGGACCACAACATGGGATAAAAGGGAAAAAATCCTTGGTGTTGAGCAGCATGTCGCCAAGATCCTGTCGCTGGGACCCAGCCAGCTAACGGGAGGGAGGTTATAGTATCCCGAGCCACCGCCTGGAAGTAAAAAAAAAAAAAACAGTATACCACCATGCAGAGATGACACGTCCTGGTATAGTTGCATGAATTACTGTGTGTCTTTTCACCATTAAGTTTTGTGAGGCACCCTGAGCCCTAGGGATAGGGTACTCTGTAAACACTGTGAAGAGCCCACAGAAGGGTGCTGTGTAAATACTGTGAGCGCCTGAGCTATAGGGATAGAGTACTATGTAAATACTGTGAAATGCCCTGAGCCATAGGGATAGGGCGCTGCAAAAATACTGTGAAGTGCCCTAAGCCTGAGGGAAGGGTGCTGCATACATACTGTGAAGTCCCTTGAGTCCTAGGGATAGGGTGCTATGTACATACTGTGAAGTGCCCTGAGCCCTAGGGATAGGGTATTGCACATACTGTGAAGTGCCCTGAGCCTCTAGGAATAAGGTGCTGTGTACATACTGTGAAGTGCCCTGAGTCCTATGAATAGGTGCTATGTACATACTGTGAAGTGCCCTGAGCCCTAGGGATAGGGGTGTAACGACATACTGTGAAGTGCCCTGAGCCCTAGGGATAAGGTGATGTACATACTGTGAAGTGCCCTGAGTCCTATGGATAGGTTGCTATATACATACTGTGAAGTGCCCTGAGCCCTAGGGATAGGGTGTTGCGTACATACTGTGAAGTGCCCTGAGCCCTAGGGATAAGGTGCTGTGCATACTGTGAAGTGCCCTGAGTCCTATGGATAGGGTGCTATGTACATACTGTGAAGTGCCCTGAGCCCTAGGGAGAGTGTAACGTATATACTGTGGAAGTGCCCTTGAGCCCTAGGATAGGGTGCTGTGTACGCACTGCAGTGCCCTGAGTGCTGCAGAACTCTTTTATGAGCATGGGTTGGTAAATTCTACAAATTCACAAGTTATGTTGTTTTGCAATGAACCAGACATAAATGAACACATTTTAATATAAAACACTAGATAATTGTAGTTTAAATCGAGTCGACTCTTACAAATATTTGGGAATCTGGGTCGATTCCCAAGTAAATGGGATAATGAATAGATTATTAGGAAGTTAAATAAGAAATTAGGAATTTTGTACAAGCATAATTGTATTCCATTAGATATGAGACTACAAATGGTGAACTGTGTGGTAATTCCATTTTTGATTACGGGATGTTGTATATGGGGGCATCCGGTGCGCTGCACAGACTAGATGTAGTATATAACAGGTTTATGCGGTACAGTCTGGATGCCCCACTGGGTGTGTAACAGGGGTCCTGTTATGGAAGTAGAATTAATTATATAATCAGATGCAATAACCCCCCTTATATCTTTTCACTCTATCCTATCTCCTATTCTATTTTCACATCTATCCACATTTTCTTGTCAGGGTGGCCAACCTGGCAATCTTCGTTTTGTCTTTACTGTCACTTTGCCCTGTTATTAAATTTGGCATCTGGTTGTAAAGATATTCAAAACGCTATATTCAGTGGCCACTAATTCCAGTAATAAACCTCTAAGGAATTAGTGCATCATCCTGTTCCTGTTCCTATTGGAATTATAGCCTTAGAATTTAGGTTTAAATAAAAGAACATGTCCTTCAAGCGCTAAGTGCTTTAGTAAGTAAGTGAGTGTTAGTGGCAGCGAGGTGTGCGCACCATCACACACTCGTGACAGAACCTTGCGCACGTCATGCAGGTGTGCAGGTCCGACTTCAGAGCCGCTGGTAAAAGAAATCCCAAGCGCTTGTTGCGATTTAGAAGAGCAGCCACTTTACAGCTTCAGTCTTGAAAAGGAAAACTGGAGCAGCGCTACTGTTTTCAGTTGCCATGGTTTTGTCTTGTCTCCGTAGCGCCCTCGGAGACTTTTAAACAGAGGCTGAAAATGAGTTGGGGACTACAAGGGCATAAAAGATTGGAGCCCTGGGTCTCAGAAACAGAATATTAAAAAGGAGCTGTATCATTTAAATTAGAGCCCCTAAGAGATAGAAGGCTGGATTGAAAAAAGAAAAGCCATTGGCTGCAGTTTAAGCCATTAATTTTTTTATTATTTATTTAGCTTTTGTTATTTAGCTTTAAGTTGAGTTAAACAGTAAAACTGGGGAAAACTGTGCATTATATGTTTTAGGCAGCTCACACAAAGGATAGAGCTGCAGGAAAGTATTATTTATGCCTGTGATATTATGGTATGAGGTGCATTTATGGTTATGCAAAGAAGTTTTGTAAGCAGATGAAATTCTAAAACCTTACAGGAAGCCAGATAGGAGCACGCCTCATCTGTGTTCCTGTTAAGGTTCTAGATTCATCTGATAGAATAAACTAAGTGGTTATTTTGTCATTGAAAATTATATTAAATTAAAAGAATTTTGTTTACCTGAGTGCATATGTTAGTTGAAGAGGTCTGTCTCATGCTGTAAGCTCCTCCTATAGGGCAAGCTGCCCCTGAAATGGCAGGTTTTATAGATGCAAGGGAAGGTGATGTCACTAGGGGAGGAGCTAAACTAATGCTCTGACATCACCACTATATAATTAAGCCTGTAGCAGTATTCTCAGACAGTATTTTGAGAAAAGAATAAATGTGAATGAACCCTATTAGTACTAGCAATCGGCTAGATGGCTTAAATTATATGTATATCTTCCTTTATGCTTATTTCCTTTATTCATCTTAATTAGTGTCGCATGATTGATGAGCTCACCATTCAGCATTATAAAAGGTTCTTCTAGGGAGAACCAAGATAGGTAGGTGGTCAGTAAGGTTTTGACCAAGGTGAGAGAAGGATCTCAGTAAGAAGTTAATGTGCAGGCTTTCACATTAACTGAGGAAGGAGAGAACCCAGGAATTTCTTTATAGCATTGGAAGCAAGAAATATATCCTGACGCTTTGACTGATATGAAGAAATAACATCATATTTTTCCTTTCTGTAAATATTGGAATTTTTTTTCTGTGTTTTCTAAAATAAAATGATAAACATGAAGTATGCTTTTGTTTGATCTGTTTATTGAGACCCACACGCCCACAACTGGTGTTAGTAGTGGGATTTCAACCTCTGGGTGTCAGAAGGTACCCAGAGGGGTGTTATGCTGAAAATACCCCTGACAGATGAAATAACCAGAAGCAGAGGATTTGGATGCATTACATTTGACCAGGTTGGTACGATTGAAGACTGGTGTTCAGTTGCCAGGAATTGAACCTGCAACCAGACCAAGGATGATGGAAGGAGGAGCCACAGCTGCAGCTGGTGATCCAAAGAAGGAGGAAGACCAGACGATCCCAGCACCTGAGGATCCAAGTGAGTTATTAAAATGGCTCTGTTTACGCCAGCTGGAGATGGAGCACCAGAGAGAAGAGGACCAGAGACAGGGATGAAGACCGAAGATACAGGCAGAGGAAAGAAGAAGACAAGATGAGAAATGGACAGCAACATTGAAAGCTATCCAGGACATGACCAGGGCCACTGGAAAACTGGAAAATTTTACCCAAAATGCGGGATTTTCTTACAAAAATTGTGGAAAAATTATGGGGTTCACTTTACATCCCCACTGCCCCTAATTAATATTTTATTGTTTGCTGCAGCATGTATTAATCACATAAATTGTTAGATAAATGTATTGTCACTTGTAAATGCTTTTAATATGAAGAAAGATGTGTGTTTTGAAATGCACTGTAAACTAATCATTATGTAGCATATCTTCTAAAAATCAAGACATCTAAGTCATGCAGTGCTAACTAGATTTTTTATTCAGTACTTTATAGTTAGTCTGTACTGAATACATCCTGAAGCAACATATTTTGTCAGTTTCTAGATGTTAAATAATGAAGCCTGTTTAAACTACTTGCTTGGTGCAAGAGAAAATAAACAGATAACCAGGGTGCCTAATAAAGGTCTAGTAAGAAAATATTTATTTTGTTAAAATGATTACTGTTCTTAATCAGCACTGTAAGTACATTTTAAAATCACATGATAAAAGTATCAAATTATACCAATAGCTTTTCATTACATCATACAATAGTTTTTAATACATTGTACTTTTGTTCTACTCGGTTTGCAGTGATTTTACTTGGTTGCAATTATTTTTCTATTTGAAGGTAACTGTTTAACTATACTTAACTTGTTCAGCATGTTTTCAGAAATGTTTGCTTTTTGTAGGCTTTGTGAGTATACAGTTGTGGCAGACTGACATGTAAGGAATCACTGTCACCAACCCCTCAGAAGCGCATTCAAGTTTATAATCAGCAGGGCCATCCAAACTCTTGACACATTTGAATCAAAATCCTTTCAGATTGAAAGTATTTATACAAGGAAAATGTACCTACCATTCAAAACAAGCATTGTGGTCAAGGCTTCATTTAGGCCGAATGGGGCACTTTGCACCTCTTCTCACAACTATTGTTTCAGTCTCTGTGTCAGCAAAAGTTCTCTGATAGTCTGCTTTAACACAGATTTTAAGTGTTCAAGTTACATGTGCATGACCAGAGGATTCTGAAACCAAAGCAGGAAGTGAATCACATGAAAGCAGAGTCACATTTGACCCCTTCTCACCTCACATTGTACTGTTTTGGTCAAATCCAAGTCTGTGTACCATATCTGAGTAGATGTCTTTGAGAATTTAAATATTTTTATACAATTTCAGTCAAAATTCCATAAATGTAAGAAATTGCAAGAAATTGCGGATTTTATGCAGAGAAGGTGAAAATTTGGAAATTGTGGAAAATTGCACCTGCAATTTTCCAGTGGCCCTGGACATGACCAGGGGCAGATGGAGAGGACTATTCCTAGAGACATTAAATTAAATAAATTGACTGAAGTGGATGATATTGAGGCCTATTTGACTGTTTTGAGAGGTGGCCTCAAACTTGTAACTGGCCCAGGGATCAATTAGTGATTAGTCGAGTCCCCCACTTGGTCGAGCCAATTAGTTTACAGCCAACTAAGTGGGCTGATAGTTCCAATTATGACAGAGTGAAAGAGGAAATTCTATGTAGGTATAATATCAACACAGAAACCTACAGGCAAAGATTCCATTCCCAGAAGATGTCCAGCATAGATACACCAAGGGAAACCTATGCCCGCTTAAAGGACTACTGTGGAAAATGGTTACAGACCACCACCAAAATAGACCAAATTATGAAACTCATAATAATTGAACAATTTATAAAGATATTACCTATGGATGTGCAATTGTGGGTGAAAGAACATAAACCCGAAACAGCTGAAGATACTATCAAGCTGGCAGAAGATTATCTGGCTGCACGAAGCACTGGAGCCAGAAGTAACCGGGCAATCCAAGACCATCTAATATACTGGTAAGACCATTTTTAATACTTCCTCTAATCAGAGACAGTTCTATCACAGGAGAGAGGTGGAGAGTTCCATATACAGACATAATATGCCACGGTTGTCTTGGAAAAGGACATATTGTCAGAAATTGCCCTAATAAAAGGTCTGACTTGGCACATCTTGCCCTAGCCAGTTTTGGTTATGTGACCTCTGTGGGTTTTGGGAAACAACAAACTTTGGGTTTACTGGACTCTGGCAGTATATAAACTTTGATTAGAGCTGATTTAGCACTGAATCTGCCCCACAGTGACTCAGATACAACTGTTTGGTGTGTGCATGGGACATACACTAATACCCTACAGCATGTCTTAATATAACAGTGAATAATCTAATGTCATGACACATGTTGGTAGGCCTGGTTCCATGACTCCCTGTACCTGTCATTGTTGGGCAAGACTTTTCCTCATTTTGATCTTTTACTGCAACAGCAGAAAAAACTTCAGGAACTGTCAATGTGGTGACTAGATCTCAGATGAAACCCAAGAGTTAAAAGACATTTTCCTTTTGAGACTGTCAGTAAGACCAAAAGTCCAAGAGGACTTGGAATAATAACCAACAGGCTATGGGCCAACTTTATATTGCAGAGACTCTAGTAAAAATATTGGACAAGAGCAAAATGTGATGAATCACTAACCTCTGTATACTTACAGGTCAACAGAGTTGGACCCCGGTTAATCATGGTTCATTGAAAAAATGATATTTTATATAGAGTTACTGTTGAACCAGGTACTAATGAAGAGCTTGAACAGTTTGTTGTGCCTAGTAAGTATAGAGAACAAATTATGCATTTGACACATGATATCCCCATGGCTGGTCATGAAGGAGAACTGGACAGTCCAGCGTATTCTGTCTCGCTTCCAGTTGGTCAGGGGTCCATCAGGATGTGGCGGCTACTGTAGGTCCTGTCCACAATGCCAACTGGTTGCCAAGGAAGGGAAAAAGATATAGTGCCCATGCAACCTATACCATATTTGATTACCCCATTTGACAGGGTGTCAATGGATGTTGGGGACTCTTGTTAGAGTTCTAAGGGGAATCAATATTTCAAACAACATGAAGTCTTCCTGTATTCTGACAACTGTAGTGATTCCAACCTTTGAACTGCCCCGGAGAACAAAGAGTTAACTTTCTATGCAGGGCATAGAATGCTGAGCTCGAGCTCGGTTGAAGTCTTTGTCTGGAGTGATTCAAACCTAAACCGTCAGATTCTTTACTGCACCTCACCGAACGGTCGCTCTGGAGATTTCTCCTTCAGCTCGGTTCGAAAGTCTGTTAAAGTTTTCAGTTTTCGCCGGTTTTTAAACCGAGAAAAGTATCTGCATAGTCGGTTCAGTCTCTGTCTGTGGTGCTGTGAGTACTAGATAGGAATTGTTCTGTTTTCTGTGTGGAACTTTGTAAAAGTGCGGCTCAGTTTGGCTGAACCGGCCATTTGATCGTGAAATTTGTTTGTTTACTTAGTGTGTGTTACGGTTCTTATAGGTTCTAAAAAACATGTTTTAACGTTTTTCCCATACCATGACACGATTAGGAACCGATAAAGGAGTCTTGCTGGCGGTTTGCCAAAAGGTAGTTTAGTTAGGTTGGCCATGTCTGAGAAACCCAAGAAAAAAACTGGGCCTGCTGGGTTTCAACACTGCAGTGAGTGTGGGGAGGTCTTTGCTAAGGCCGATCCCCACACCACCTGTGTTTATTGTCTGGGGTTTGACCACCTCGATTCAGACTGCCAATATGTAAAATCTTTCCCAAATCTACCCTTGAGAAGAGATTAGGTAGACTGAGGAAAATTAGGTCGAGAAGTCCGCTGACCGGATGGCCAGCCGGTTCAGTTTCGACCGAATCAGAAGGCATGCCTCTGACCAGGGCGATACTTCTTAGGGCAAAGAAGAGCCAATTTCGAGGATGGGTTCTGACAAAAGAAAGCGCAAAGATAAATCGGCCGGTTCGGATCCAGAGGTTCGTGTTCCGACCGCCGAAGAGATAGCCAGGGCTATTCAGATTGTGGAATCGCTCCGCCTGGTTCTGACCGATCTGGCTCCTTCTGGCAGGGGTTCGTTCGGTTGGTTCCCCGGTTCAACAGTATACCCTTGAAGATTTTTATGAACCAGAATTTGAAGAGGAAGGGAATTTGAGGATGATGATGTACAGTAAGTGGTCTGGATGTGCCTGTGGAACCGGACATCTCCCAGACAGACCATCAGGTGTTTCCTCCTAGGCTTTCTGAGTCCCCTTCTCACTTTGTTTTACAGAAAGGTGGCTGAAACCCTCCAGATTCCTGTGGAGGAGGCTGTGGAAGATCAAGAGGAGCCTGATTATGTAGAGATGATGGACATCCCGGAGTCCAGAAGACTGTCTATTCCTCCATAAATCTTTTGGGAAGTGGACACAAAAATCTTAGTCTCCTAACACTATACCTCCTGTGGATAGAAGAATGGACAAGAGGTATACACTTCAGGCTCAGACACGGGAGTTCTTATATCAGCAGTGCAGCCATGTTGGGGTAGTGCAGGCTGCTGCCTGTGACAAGGCAAATATTCCTTGGCTTCACACCCCTGACAAGGACTCCAGGAAGATTGATGCCACAGCAAAGAAGTAGTACATGGCATCTTCTTTGGGACTCAGGCAGGCAATTACATGGTCTATACAGCTAGGTACCAGAAGTCCAGGTGGGACACTGTACTGGCACTGGCTAAACAGGCCTCCCCAGCTAGCAAGGAGCCGGAGGCGGTGGCTGCAGATGGATTAAGGCATAGATACATAGACAGTGTCGGTAGATAAGGGCCTATGGCCCACCCAGTCTGCCCATTTGAACTTGTAAGTTCAGTTTGTTTTCCTAGAAGTCTGTTGCCCTCACCCCTGACCTCCAGAATTCCTTTATGTCTATCCCATGCATTTTAAATCCTGTGATTGTTTCAGCCCCCACCACTTCCTCTGGCAGGGTGTTCCACTTGTCCACCACTCGCTCTGTGAAGAAATTCTTTCTCATGTTTCCTCTGAATCGTCCTCCCTCCAACTTCATCCCATGCCCTCTAGTCCTGGAACATCTTTTTCGCTTAAAAATAGTGTTTTCCTGCACCCTGTTCCTCCTGTAAGATACTTAAGGCCACCTCCAGAGGATCGGAAGTCCAGTGCCACCTTGGACTCGGTCACATCTGCCCAGAAGGACAAGGCCACCGGCAGCAGCATAAGCCCTTACGCCCTTCTGCCCCTCGTGCACGTCCGGTCACAGCAACACCAGCATCAGGGCCAGCAGGCTCGCACTTGGCACCCCAAGCCAAGCCTGCAGCTTCCTCAGCAGGAAGCCAGGAGGAAAGGCCAGGAGGTCCCTTGGCTGGTCCTTCCTCCAAACCTGCCCAGTAGCCGGGTTGAGGGTATTTCCCACAGCTATGTTGCTTCCCCTGGGTTCCCCATTGGAAGCACGGCTCCGCCACTTTCTTTCCGCCTGGTCCGCTATCACCACGGACCGTTGGGTGTTAAATGGTAGGAAAGGGTCTGCCTCTGGAGTTGAGCAGGCCCGCCCTTCTGAGCCATCACCCCACGGGGGGTACGGGGTCCACAGCCTCTCTGTCAGCCCGTCGAGCCGACATTGCCCTGCTCCTCCAGAAGGAGGTGATCAGGAAGGTGGCGGATCCTCCACCAGACCCAGGGTTTGTGTCCAGGTATTTCCTGGTCCCGAAACGGACGGGGGGCTGGCGACCCATTCTAAACCTGCATGACCTGAACAGATTCCTAAGGTCTTGAACCTTCAGGATGGTCACTCTGGCTCAGATCATTCCATCCTTGGAATGGGGCGCGTGTGGTTCTGTTCTCTGGACCTCCAGGACGCGTTCTTTCACGTCCCAATCAGTCAGTCCCACCAGCGATTCCTCAGCTTCAGAGCAGAGGGGTCCCTTTACAAGTTCCGGGCCAGGCCCTTTGGCCTTTCTCTAGCTCCCAGGATCTTCACCAAATGCATGGCAGTGGTGATAGCATTCCTGCGGCGCCGAAGGGTCGGTGTGCCCTTAACTGGACGACTGGCTGATTGCGGCCTCCTCCAGACTGGAGGTGGAGCGGTCCAGGGATCTGGCCCTCCAGGTTTGCTCTCAGGTTGGCCTCCTCATCAACGAGGCCAAGTGAACTCGTGCCAAAGCAGGTGATCCAGTTCATCGGGCAGAGCTCTACTCTCTGCGGCCAGAACACGGCTCCCAGTGGACAGGGCCGAGGTTCTTTCCTCCTTTGCCCAGTCATTTCAGGTTGGGCAGTTGCACCCTGCCGGGACTTTCTGCGCCTCCTGGGCCTCATGGCGGCCTGCACCAGCGTGGTCCGTTGGGCCCGTGGGCACATCGTCCTATAATGAGGACTGGCCAGCCAATGATCCTAGCGCTCGGTCCTTTGGACCAGCCAGTGGCAGTGACAGAGATGTGGAGCGCTCTCCAGTGGTGGATCGTTCCAGCTCATCTGCAGGAGGGCATCCTGTTTGTCCTTGAGCTGGCGGTCTCTCTATCGACGGCGCCTCTGATTGGGGTGCCCATCTGGGGGAGTACAGAGCGCACGGCCTCTGGTCCCCTCGGGAGTCCCGATGCCACATCAACCTGCTGAAGCTTCGAGCAGTTCATCTAGCCCTCACCGCCTTCGCTCCGTTTGTACGGGGTCAAGTGGTCCAGGTCCAGATGGACAGTACCATGACCATGTACTACCTAAACTGCCAGGGCGGGATGCGCTCCATGCCTCTGTGCAGGGAAGCTCTCTGCACTTGGTCCCTCATTCACAGCCTGAGGCGGATCTCCTTGCCATCCACGTAGGAGGAGCCTCAACATTCTGGCCGATGCCCTAAGCCTTATAGGAGCTGCGTCCCACGAGTGGTCTCTCCTGCCGGAGGTAGTACAAGATCTGTTCTCCCACTGGGGCACGCCTCAGGTGGACCTGTTTGCCTCCAGGGAGAATGTGAAGCTGAGGCTGTTTAATGCCCACCCCCCTCAGCAGGGTTCGCTGCAGGGGATGCCTTCTCGAGGCCATGGACCCCGGGCCTCTTCTGCCTTTCCCCCATTTTCCTTGATCCACAAGGTGCTTCTCAAGGCGAGGAGGGACAAGGTGCAGGTGATTCTGGTAGCCCCAGACTGGCCCCGCCAGTTCTGTTATCCAGATCTCCTCAGCCTCAGCGCCAGGCTCCCGAGGCGACTTCCAGCCTGCCCGGACCTGATCTCAGCCAACCAGGGGAAGGTATTCCATCTGGACCTTCAGTCCCTGCATCTGACGGCCTGGTTCCTGAGCGGCTAGAGTTCCAGGCCTTTGGTCTTTCCGACGAGGTCCTCAACGTCGTTGAGGCATCCTGTAAGGAGTTGACCAGGAAATGCTATGCCTTTAAATGGAAGAGATTCTCCATTTGGTGTCAGAGCAAGGGCTGGACCCTTCCTTCCGTTCCTTGACAAGCATTCTGGACTATCTGTGGTCCCTTTCTCAGCTAGGCTTGATTGGCCCATAAGGTGCACCTGGCAGCCAGCTCTGCTTACTGGGCGCGGGCCAGGAATCCGAGCAAGCGCGAGGAGAAGGTGGTCAGGCGCTTTTGAAAGGCCTTGATCACATATCCTCCGTGCAAGAACCTCCACCTCCATGGATCTACTGCTGGTACTGGGTAGCTCATGGGCAAGCCATTCGAACCCGATGCACAGGTGTGACATCTCTCACCTGTCATGGAAGACCGCCTTCTTGGTGGCTATCATGTCAGCCAGAAGGATGGGAGAGCTCCAGGCACTTTCCATCGAGTCTCCCTATCTGGTCTTCCACAGGGACAAGGTTGTCCTGCGCCCCCACCCGAAATTCCTTCCGAAGGTGGTGTCGGAGTTTCACCTTAACCAGGTGTTGACTCTGCCGGTGTTCTACCCCAGTCACACCTCGGAGGCCGAATATAGGCTCCATACTTTGGACCCTAGAAGAGCGCTCTCTTATTATAAGGAGCGAACGGCTGAAGTTCGGGGAGAGGTTTGCCAGCTTTTTGTCACCTACGCTGAAGCCGCACCTGGCAGACCTGCAGCCAAGCGGACGATAGGCAGGTGGGTCACCTCCTGCATAGATCTCTGCTACAGGTTGGCGGGCATGGAGCCTCCCAGAGGGATAAGAGCTCATTCTACCTGCCATACCGCTGCTTCGGTGGCTGCTTCCAGGGACGTCCCTATCTTGGAAATCTGCAGGGCTGCTACCTGGAAGTCAGCACACACCTATATTACCCATTACCACATCGACCTTGAGTCACACCAGGATGCTGGTTTTGGGTCCTCGGTTCTCCAGTCCTTATTCCCTAAGTAGGGGGTGTGTGCCTTGCCTCCCTCCTCCCGGAGAACTGCTAGAGTTTGCCAGACAGTGTGGATGAACAACATATCCATGTCCTAAATACAGGTTATTCACCTGCAACAGGAGTTCTAGGAATGTAGTATGTTGTTCATCCACATGACCCATCGCCTCCCCAAGCCGACGCGACAACCTATTTCCAGCAGGCTAGATCTGTGTCATGGGGCGGAGCCGAGAGTTTTACCACCCGGGTGGGTAGGAGGAGCCAGCTTGAAGACCTTCTGGCAAGATTTAAAGCGGCAGAGAACCTGCCAGACAGTGTGGATGGACAACATATATCATTCCTAGAACTCCTGTTACAGGTGTGTAACCTGTATATATAGAACAGAACTGGGCCTAGGACCAGTCCTTATGGGCACAACAGGACAACATTTAACAGGAATAATGAATCTAGAACACAGGGACATGGGTGGTGGCTGGGGGGAGGGACATGAAGTTCTTTTTTTACAGACGGAGTGGTTGTGCCATGGAATAGCCTGCCGACTGAGGTGGCGGCCGCCAAGACCATTAATGGCTTCAAACACAGGACAGAGTTAAGGGCATACCCGTCACACATGGAGGTAGCAGCAAGGCAGGCAACATGAGGCGGGTAGTATGGACATCAAAAACTCCATATAGACACTAGGGCCCAGATATTCAAAAGAGTTGAGCCATGCGCAATAGGGTTGCGCCTGCGCAAGTCCGAAATGCGCCATTCTGCAATATTCAGCAGGAGGCAGTTGCGCCCCCCCAAATCATGCTGAGCAACAGCGCAATGATAATGAAGGCATGCGCAACCAAAGGGGGAGGAACCATACATAAACTGCACAGCCCTATATTCAGCCGGGAGGTGCAGAGTTATGCAAGCGCAACCCCTACCTGCGCCTGCACAAAGTTGAGCCGAAAAAAAAAAGGAACAAGTCGAGGGCCACCCACAGGTGAGCTGCCGCATTGCAGGGCGCAACACAGCAGCTGCCACCTGTGTGGCCTCGACCTGTTCCTGCCGCACCTGGCGGCGCCCGCCATGTCCCGATCGTGGGCGAAGTGTCCCCCACCCCCAGTAGCCCGATCGCGGGCAGAACAGTGTCCCCACCCCACCCCCGAGTAGCCCGATGCATAGGCAGAACAGTGTTCACCCACCCCGGTAGCCCGATCGCATGTCTAACTTCCCCCACCCCGAGTAGCCCGATCGCGGGTCGCGTAACCCGCCCCTCATTAGCCCGATCGCGGGCATCAGATCCCAAAGCCCAATATCCCTGGTGGTCCGTGGACGAGCAGACCCGATCGTGGCGGCATTCCCTCACCCCAAGTATGAAATCCCTGGTGATCTAGTGGCCCCCCACCCCACCCGCCCACGGGCCTACCCACTCCCCATCAGCGGCGGGTGGCAGCACCTCCGCCTGCCACCGCCGACTGACAGCTCAGTGGGCTGCCGCCCGATGATTCAGAGCATGAGCCAATGGGCGTGCAGCTACTCCCTACAAGGCAGTCCAGATAATTCATTCAGATATCTGGACTGCCTTATCTGTATAGGCTACTGAGCCGTCAGCTCTGAACAATGGCGAGCCCGCCGGCTGTCAGGCGGCAGGGCGGCAGGCAGGTGGTGCTGCGCCGCTGGCTGATGGGGGGTGAGGTAGTGATGGACACCAGATCACCAGGGATTTCATACTTGGGGGTGAGGAATGCCACCGCGATCGGGCTCTCTCGTCCACTGGACCACCAGGGATATATGGGATTTTGGGGAATCTGATGCCCGTGATCGGGTTACAAAAGTGGGGAAGTTATGCCCGCGATCAGGCTACTCGGGGTGGGGAAGTTATGCCCGCGATCGGGCTACTCAGAGTGGGGAACACTGTTCTGCTCCGCGATCGGGCTACTCGAGGTGGGGGACGTTTCAGTTATGCCCGCGATTGGGCTAATGGGGAAGAATACCGCCTGCCCACGATCGGGCTGCTTGGGGAATACTGTTCTGCCCGCGATCGGGCTACAGGGCGCCGGTCCCGACGGCTGCTGCCTGGCAGGGCGCCAGGCGCAAGTCGTCCGGGATCGGCGCACCTGCATGCTAATGGCATGCAAATGGGGCCGTAATCAGATGCAAATGGCCCCCCAAGCGCCTTGCATAGATTATGGCCCCATTTGCATGTCACCCTTTGAATATCGCAGGTGCTATGCATGGCACAATGGAACTTGTGCCACCGCATCTCAATGCTCCATTCTGACCACTTGCGCTGGCGCAGTTCCACTGCGCCATGCACAGTGGGTGTGGCCAGGGGGTGATATTCAAAGAAGTTGCGCCATAGCGCAACTCCGTTGAATATCGCCCTGGCCACACCCCTGCGCAACTATTTTGAGCGGCGCAGGGGCTTGCGCCACAGAATGGCGCAGTTTGAATATCTGGGCCAAGGTCTGTAGTAGCATAGGGGAGTCCAGAGATATTCAGAAGTAAATCAGTAATGAATTTAAGCAAGAGCTGGCTAGTGCCCGCGTTAATTGGGTCTGTGATTTGGGAAGGTAAAATGTGTGTGTGTGTGTGTGTGTGTGTGTGTGTGTATATTGTGAGTGCAAGTAGTAGGTTTTTGTAGGGTTCTTTTTTTTGGTAAATATTTTTAAGTTTACCATTCAAAATATTATACAGTACAGACCATACAATATGAAGACATTCAAAATTGGAGTACATATAGGGTTCTGAAATTAAAAAGGATTTGTAATACAGATGTCACAAAATAAGGGTTTATAATACAGACGTCACAAAAGACATCTAATCAATAGCTAAAGTAAGAATAATGTAAAGACAAGATAAAAAAAATGAATGAATGAGTGGATTATAGAGCCATGTTGCATACATTTCATTCAGTGATTTGCAGTAAAAGACATTGTTTGCCTACACAACACTGGCAGCTGTTGTCCTGTTCATACCCAGTTTTATACAGTTCATCACACCATAGTTTCCTGCAAGATCAAGGCTGCTGTGTAGTGAATTCATGAACATTTCCCCAGCTTCTGAGAAAAGAGTTCCTCATGCTTCCTAAGCACGCAAGTCAGCCTTTCTAGAGCTAGGGCCTGTAGGGCCAGGGTCCTCCATTGTGTCACTGTGGTGGGCCACGCATGATACACAGCTGTTTTAAACACATTGTCTGGCCAGTGCCAGCAGCACTGTTACCCATCTAAGGTGAGGCTCCCAACCCTTCTCGCTCATGTCCTCCATGCCAGGTAACATGGACACCGGTGTACAAAGAACTGGCATACTCAGCATCCCGGTCAACTCTTGTGACACTGCCCAATATGGTTGTAGCTCTGTGCCGTCCCAAAAATAATGCATATACGTTTCAATAGCTACATGGCGCCTCCCACACATAGGTGAGAGGCTGGAGTTCAACTTGTGGACCCACTCAGTGGACAGTAGAGACAATGTATAAATTCATACTGAGACTCTTTATATTTGTTACAGAGGAGATCAATGTGTAATTGTAAGATGCCCCCTCCAACTCCCCTCTGAGATGTCCCTTCCCAAATCCCTTTCCCATAAACCCTTTACCTTAGAAGAAAGGCCTGGGAGTTTGCTTCTGTGCTATCAAGCCATTTTGGCGATAACCCCCTTAGGCAAGAGTCTGGACTGAAAAGTGAGCTGTTCTAGTTGCATACAGGGGCAACTCCTTGACTGGGTCCTGTTCTAATCTTCTACTAAAGGCCCATACCTGTAGGTACTTGTAATGGTGGGAGGCCAGTGTAGCCAATTTCTGACTTAGTTCTGAGAAAGACCTAATATTGTCTCCTGCATGTATGTCTGCTATACATTTAATATCCTTTTCCTCACAATCCTTGAATCCTCTCTCCTCCAAAGCAGGGAAAAGGTCTGGGTTTCCCGCTGTAGGAATCAGGAGGGTATTTTACAACTTCGCTTTCCATCTTCACCTCATTTCCTCCCAGGCTTTCTGAGTGTTTTTAACCATTGGGTTTTTCCCTCCATGTGCCCCATATGCCCGTTTCCCTTCAGGTGCCAAGTATACTGTCAGCTGTTACTTGGACTCCCCCTCCTCCAGGTCCAGGCAGCTGCCCGTCCCCTCTATTAACCAGTCCTGGACATATCGCTGTTGTATGGCCACAAAGTACCTTTATATTTGGCAACCCCAGTCCACCCTGCTCAGTCCCACTTTTCAACTGCTGCAAGCACATTCTCGATCTCTTGCCTTGCTAAGACAGAAAATTCTCTGTAGCCTTTGATGTCGCACTTAGTGGGGCCCATGGACACCATTTGTATCATATAAAGAATTCTTGGGGCATTCATTTTCAGCAGGTTTATGCCCCATTTACCAACATTCTGGCTTTAGGTTTTTGTACAGAATCTGGACCCAGTTAAAGGAATAGTCACCTCATATCTTTTTTTTTTTCTTCCCCAGGCTGGCTCTCTATTGGTCCACCGCCACCCGCCCCATCCCTTGGGACTTGCCTGCTGCCTACCAGCATTCACCCTGGCTTGCCTCACGGGGTGGGGCCATCAGGGGAGCCACCCCGCAACTTCCCAAACTGTGCTACATGGTTAGTCTGGTGGCAGAGTGCCTCGGCTTACTGCATGGAGCTTGGTGGAGGTGGACATCATCTGACCTCGGCCACAGTTGTTTTCCCTATCATTTTTGGGAAGTGTGGCGTACAATGACATAAGGGTACTTGCACCCATGTCTGGCACACCTCCCAGGGTCCTGCAAGCATTGACTGTGTCGTGCCCCAGTCTTGGCCAGGGTTCGGTCATATGCTGAGTGCTACCCCACCCTCCCCCCGGAGGAGGAGGAGAGCAGTCTATTGAACGCTCGAGCCTCCTCCCCTGGCCCATCCTCCTACTCCCCAGGCAAGCATCCAAACACTGGTCAGCTGCGTCACAATCGAAAATCCAACCACTGCGCCAGTGGGCCAGCTACACCCTCATATCTTGTAAACATTATTTGTTTCCTTATCAACAGATAAATCTTTTCATGTAGCTGCTGGGTATGTGTGTTTACCTTAGTTTATTTTCGCTGTTAATACCAGTCCCTATAACTGTCCTGGGGTCTCCATTTTATGGCTGTTAAAATCTCTTTGCGCCTGGGAACTGCATTAGTATATCAGAACATGAATAAGGATGTAAGTTCATCATGGATGAGGTTTTAATGACTCATTGTTCATGAAATCATTAGTAAACAGTAATAAATGTTGTAGCACTGTCATCATTGCTACATTCTGATGACACTAGTGAAAGTCATGGAAGTCCTGAATAAAGATCAAACGTCATGGAATCAATGACATGTATGACTGCCATGACAAACTTACATCCCTAAACATGATGTGTCAGCACCCTTTAGACTCCATAGTATGCCTGTCTGCATACTTACAGTTCAACAACAAAAGTTGCAAGAAGGTGTGAAATACCACATTTACCTTCAGTTAGGTTTACAAACTGTCTTTTTTTTTTTTATTTTTAGTTGTTTAACCAGGAGTAGCACACTAAGCTGAAAGCTTTTTTACAGGTGCGACCTGGGAGCACAGGGAAGTTAAGTGACTTGCTCGGGATCACACAGTATGTAAGTGAAGCTGTGGGATTCAAACCCAGGTCTGGTCTGCTGGATGTCACCAGATTTGCAGCTCAGAGCCTTAAACCACTGCGCTATACTGTATACTGTACGCTATCTTAGATGTAATGCAGGGGTTTGTTCCCTTTAAATTGCATGCAATATGTGTTTCTGGAGAGTTATTTCAGGTTATGTGTGTTTTAGCATCGAGATGGATGGTGTAAATGAGTGCTGTGGCATCATGTTCTCATATGCTAATGCAGCTGTCAGGGACAATGAGATTTCAACAACCAGAAAATGGAAACCTCTAGGCTAGTTACAGGGGCTGGTGTGAACAGTGAAAAAAACTAAAGTAAACACACATCTCCCCAACAGCTTCATGAAGAGCGTTATCTGTTGATTAAGAAACAGATAAGATTTACAAGACATGAGGGTGTACTACTCCTTTAATATAATCCTAGGGCCGGCCCGTTGGTGCAGCAGTAGCACTACTGCACCTGACACCAGCGACCCGGGTTCAGGAATGATCCCAGTTCATCGAGGGCCAGCCGGGGGGAGGAGGATAGAGCATCCCAGAGGACGCTGTCCTCCAAGAAGGAGGGTAGAAAACACAGGGCTGCTAATGCACGCTAACAAGTTCTGTCACCGGTGGAAGCATGGGCGCAGGCTCAGACTCATAGAGTCAAGGAGGGCGCTGTTAGGTGCGTGGCTGCAGCGTGCATCAGCACATTCCCGGCCTGGACTTGTATCCTTTGTGCCGGCGTCACCTGGGGGTTGGGACCACAACATGGGATAAAAGGGGAAAAAATCCTTGGTGTTGAGCAGCATGTCGCCAAGATCCCTGTACGCTGGGACCCAGCCGACTAACGGAGAGGGAGGGGTTATAGTATCCCCCGAGCCACCGTCTGGGGGAAGTAAAAAAAAAACAAAAAAAAAAAACAGTATACCACCATGCAGAGATGACACGTCCTGGTATAGTTGCATGAATTACTGTGTGTCTTTTCACCATTAAGTTTTGTGAGGCACCCTGAGCCCTAGGGATAGGGTACTCTGTAAACACTGTGAAGAGCCCTACAGAAGGGTGCTGTGTAAATACTGTGAAGCGCCCTGAGCTATAGGGATAGAGTACTATGTAAATACTGTGAAATGCCCTGAGCCATAGGGATAGGGCGCTGCAAAAATACTGTGAAGTGCCCTAAGCCTGAGGGAAGGGTGCTGCATACATACTGTGAAGTCCCTTGAGCCCTAGGGATAGGGTGCTATGTACATACTGTGAAGTGCCCTGAGCCCTAGGGATAGGGTATTGCGTACATACTGTGAAGTGCCCTGAGCTCTAGGAATAAGGTGCTGTGTACATACTGTGAAGTGCCCTGAGTCCTATGAATAGGGTGCTATGTACATACTGTGAAGTGCCCTGAGCCCTAGGGATAGGGTGTAACGTACATACTGTGAAGTGCCCTGAGCCCTAGGGATAAGGTGATGTGTACATACTGTGAAGTGCCCTGAGTCCTATGGATAGGTTGCTATATACATACTGTGAAGTGCCCTGAGCCCTGGGATGGGATTATTGCGTACATACTGTGAAGTGCCCTGAGCCCTAGGGATAAGGTGCTGTGTGCATACTGTGAAGTGCCCTGAGTCCTATGGATAGGGTGCTATGTACATACTGTGAAGTGCCCTGAGCCCTAGGGATAGGGTGTAACGTACATACTGTGAAGTGCCCTGAGCCCTAGGGATAGGGTGCTGTGTACGCACTGCTAAGTGCCCTGAGTGCTGCAGAACTCTTTTTATGAGCATGGGTTGGTAAATTCTACAAATTCACAAGTTATGTTGTTTTGCAATGAACCAGACATAAATGAACACATTTTTAATATAAAAACACTAGATAATTGTAGTTTAAATCGAGTCGACTCTTACAAATATTTGGGAATCTGGGTCGATTCCCAAGTAAATGGGATACGTAAATAGATTATTAGGAAGTTAAATAAGAAATTAGGAATTTTGTACAAGCATAATTGTATTCCATTAGATATGAGACTACAAATGGTGAACTGTGTGGTAATTCCATTTTTTGATTACGGGGATGTTGTATATGGGGCATCCGGTGCTGCACAGACTAGATGTAGTATATAACAGGTTTACGCGGTACAGTCTGGATGCCCCACTGGGGTGTAACAGGGGTCCTGTTATGGAAGTAGAATTAATTATATAATCAGATGCAATAACCCCCCTTATATCTTTTCACTCTATCCTATCTCCTATTCTATTTTCACATCTATCCTACATTTTCTTGTCAGGGTGGCCAACCTGGCAATCTTCGTTCTTGTCTTTACTGTCACTTTTGCCCTGTTATTAAATTTGGCATCTGGTTGTAAAGATATTCAAAACGCCATATTCAGTGGCCACTAATTCCAGTAATAAACCTCTAAGGAATTAGTGCATCATCCCGTGTTCCTGTTCCCTATTGGAATTATAGCCTTAGAATTTAGGTTTAAATAAAAGAACATGTCCTTCAAGCGCTAAGTGCTTTAGTAAGTAAGTGAGTGTTGCGGCAGCGAGGTGTGCGCACCATCACACACTCGTACAGAACCTTGCGCACGTTCATGCAGTAGCAGGTCCGAATTTCAGAGCCGCTGGTAAAAGAAATCCCAAGCGCTTGTTGCGATTTAGAAGAGCAGCCACTTTACAGCTTCAGTCTTGAAAAGGAAAACTGGAGCAGCGCTACTGTTTTCAGTTGCCATGGTGTTTTGTCTTGTCTCCGTAGCGCTCCTCGGAGACTTTTAAAACAGAGGCTGAAAATGAGTTGGGGACTACAAGGGCATAAAAGATTGGAGCCCTGGGTCTCAGAAACAGAATATTAAAAAAGGAGCTGTATCACTTAAATTAGAGCCCTCTAAGAGATAGAAGGCTGGATTGAAAAAAAAGAAAAGCCATTGGCTGCAGTTTAAGCCATTAATTTTTTTATTATTTATTTAGCTTTTGTTATTTAGCTTTAAGTTGAGTTAAACAGTAAAACTGGGGAAAACTGTGCATTAAGGTTTTAGGCAGCTCACACAAGGATAGAGCTGCAGGAAAGTATTATTATGCCTGTGATATTATGGTATGAGGTGCATTTATGGTTATGCAAAGAAGTTTGTAAGCAGATGAAATTCTAAAAACCTTACAGGAAGCCAGATAGGAGCACGCCCTCATCTGTGTTCCTATTAAAGTTCTAGATTCATCTGATAGAATAAACTAAGTGGTTATTTTGTCATTGAAAATTATATTAAATTAAAAGAATTTTGTTTACCTGAGTGCATATGTTAGTTGAAGAGGTCTGTCTCATGCTGTAAGCTCCTCCTATAGGGCAATGCCCCTGAAATGGCAGGTTTATAGATGCAAGGAGAGGTGATGTCACTAGGGGAGGAGCTAAACTAATGCTCTGACATCACCACTATATAATTAAGCCTGTAGCAGTATTCTCAGACAGTATTTTGAGAAAAGAATAAATGTGAATGAACCCTATTAGTACTAGCAATCGGCTAGATGGCTTAAATTATATGTATATCTTCCTTTATGCTTATTTCCTTTATTCATCTTAATTAGTGTCGCATGATTGATGAGCTCACCATTCAGCATTATAAAAGGTTCCTCTAGGGGAGAACCAAGATAGGTAGGTGGTCAGTAAGGTTTTGACCAAGGTGAGAGAAGGATCTCAGTAAGAAGTTAATGTGCAGGCTTTCACATTAACTGAGGAAGGAGAGAACCAGGAATTTCTTTATAGCATTGGAAGCAAGAAATATATCCTGGCGTTTGACTGATATGAAGAAATAACATCATATTTTTCCTTTCTGTAAATATTGGAATTTTTTCTGTGTTTTCTAAATAAAATGATAAACGCAGAAGTATGCGTTTTGTTTGATCTGTTTATTGAGACCCACACGTCCACAACTGGTGTTAGTAGTGGGATTTCAACCTCTGGGGTGTCAGAAGGTACTCCAGAGGGGGTGTTGCGTTGAAAATACCCTGACAGATGAAATAACCAGAAGCAGAGGATTTGGATGCATTACATTTGACCAGGTTGGTACGATTGAAGACTGGTGTTCAGTTGCCAGGAATTGAACCTGCAACCAGACCAAGGATGATGGAAGGAGGAGCCACAGCTGCAGCTGGTGATCCAAGAAGGAGGAAGACCAGACGTCCCAGCACCTGAGGATCCAAGTGAGTTATTAAAATGGCTCTGTTCGTCAGCTGGAGATGGAGCACCAGAGAAGAGGACAGAGACAGGGATGAAGACCGGAAGATACAGGCAGAGGAAAGAAGAAGACAAGATGAGAAATGGACAGCAACATTGAAAGCTATCCAGGACATGACCAGGGCCACTGGAAAACTACGGAAAATTTTACCCAAAATAGGATTTTCTTACAAAATTGTGGAAAAATTAGGGGTTCACTTTACATCCCACTGCCCCTAATTAATATTTTATTGTTTGCTGCAGCATGTATTAATCACATAAATTGTTAGATAAATGTATTGTCACTTGTAAATGCTTTTAATATGAAGAAAGATGTGTGTTTTTGAAATGCACTGTAAACTAATCATTATGTAGCATATCTTCTAAAAATCAAGACATCTAAGTCATGCAGTGCTAACTAGATTTTATTCAGTACTTTATAGTTAGTCTGTACTGAATACATCCTGAAGCAACATATTTTGTCAGTTTCTAGATGTTAAATAATGAAGCCTGTTTAAACTACTTGCTTTGGTGCAAGAGAAAAATAAACAGATAACCAGGGTGCCTAATAAAGGTCTAGTAAGAAAAATATTTATTTTGTTAAAATGATTACTGTTCTTAATCAGCACTGTAAGTACATTTTAAAATCACATGATAAAAGTATCAAATTATACCAATAGCTTTTCATTACATCATACAATAGTTTTTAATACATTGTACTTTTGTTCTACTCGGTTTGCAGTGATTTTACTTGGGTTGCAATTATTTTCTCTATTTGAAGGTAACTGTTTAACTATACTTAACTTGTTCAGCATGTTTTCAGAAATGTTTGCTTTTGTAGGCTTTGTGAGTATACAGTTGTGGCAGACTGACATGTAAGGAATCACTGTCACCAACCCCCTCAGAAGCGCATTCAAGTTTATAATCAGCAGGGCCATCCAAACTCTTGACACATTTGAATCAAAATCCTTTCAGATTGAAAGTATTTATACAAGGAAAATGTACCCTACCATTCAAAAACAAGCATTGTGGTCAAGGCTTCATTTAGGCGAATGGGGCACTTTGCACCTCTTCTCACAACTATTGTTTCAGTCTCTGTGTCAGCAAAAGTTCTCTGATAGTCTGTCTTTAACACGATTTTAAGTGTTCAAGTCTACATGCATGACCAGAGGATTCTGAAACCAAGCAGGAAGTGAATCACGAAAAGCAGAGTCACATTTGACCCCTTCTCACCTCACATTGTACTGTTTTGGTCAAATCCAAGTCTGTGTACCATATCTGAGTAGATGTCTTTGAGAATTTAAATATTTTTATACAATTTCAGTCAAAATTCCATAAATGTAAGAAATTGCAAGAAATTGCGGATTTTATGCAGAGAAGGGTGAAAATTGAGGAAATTGTGGAAAAATTGCACCTGCAATTTTCCAGTGGCCCTGGACATGACCCAGGGGCAGATGGAGAGGACTATTCCTAGAGACATTAAATTAAATAAATTGACTGAAGTGGATGATATTGAGGCCTATTTGACTGCTTTTGAGAGGGTGGCCCAAACTTGTAACTGGCCCAGGGATCAATTAGTGATTAGTTTGGTCCCCCACCTCTCTGGTCGAGCCAAATTAGTTTACAGCCAACTAAGTGGGGCTGATAGTTCCAATTATGACAGAGTGAAAGAGGAAATTCTATGTAGGTATAATATCAACACAGAAACCTACAGGCAAAGATTCCATTCCCAGAAGATGTCCAGCATAGATACACCAAGGGAAACCTATGCCCGTTTAAAGGACTACTGTGGAAAATGGTTACAGACCACCACCAAAACTGTAGACCAAATTATGAAACTCATAATAATTGAACAATTTATAAAGATATTACCTATGGATGTGCAATTGTGGGTGAAAGAACATAAACCCGAAACAGCTGAAGATACTATCAAGCTGGCAGAAGATTATCTGGCTGCACGAAGCATGGAGCCAGAAGTAACCGGGCAATCAAGACCATCTAATATACTGGTAAGACCATTTTTAATACTTCCTCTAATCAGAGACAGTTCTATCACAGGAGAGAGGTGGGAGAGTTCCATATACAGACATAATATGCCACGGTTGTCTTGGAAAAGGACATATTGTCAGAAATTGCCCCAATAAAAGGTCTGACTTGGCACATCTTGCCCTAGCCAGTTTTGGTTATGTGACCTCTGTGGGTTTTGGGAAACAACAAACTTTGGGTTTACTGGACTCTGGCAGTATATAAACTTTGATTAGAGCTGATTTAGCACTGAATCTGCCCCACAGTGACTCAGATACAACTGTTTGGTGTGTGCATGGGGACATACACTAATACCCTACAGCATGTCTTAATATAACAGTGAATAACGAATGTCATGACATGTTGGTAGGCCTGGTTCCATGACTCCCTGTACCTGTCATTGTTGGGCAAGACTTTCCTCATTTTGATCTTTTACTGCAACAGCAGAAAAACACTTCAGGAACTGTCAATGTGGTGACTAGATCTCAGATGAAAACCCAAGAGTTAAAAGACATTTTTCCTTTTGAGACTGTCAGTAAGACCAAAAAGTCCAAGAGGACTTGGAATAATAACCAACAGGCTATGGGCCAACTTTATATTGCAGAGACTCTAGTAAAAAATATTGGACAAGAGCAAAAATGTGATGAATCACTAACCTCTGTATACTTACAGGTCAACAGAGTTGGACCCCCGGGTTAATCATGGTTCATTGAAAAAAATGATATTTTATATAGAGTTACTGTTGAACCAGGTACTAATGAAGAGCTTGAACAGTTTGTTGTGCCTAGTAAGTATAGAGAACAAATTATGCATTTGACACATGATATCCCCATGGCTGGTCATGAAGGGAGAGACTGGACAGTCCAGCGTATTCTGTCTCGCTTCAGTTGGTCAGGGGTCCATCAGGATGTGGCGGCTTACTGTAGGTCCTGTCCACAATGCCAACTGGTTGCCAAGGAAGGGAAAAAAGATATAGTGCCCATGCAACCTATACCATATTTGATTACCCCATTTGACAGGGTGTCAATGGATGTTGGGGACTCTTGTTAGAGTTCTAAGGGAATCAATATTTCAAACAACATGAAGTCTTCCTGTATTCTGACAACTGTAGTGATTCCAACCTTTGAACTGCCCCGAGAACAAAGAGTTAACTTTCTATGCAGGGCATAGAATGCTGAGCTCGAGCTCGGTTGAAGTCTTTGTCTGGAGTGATTCAAACCTAAACCGTCAGATTCTTTACTGCACCTCACCGAACAGTCGCTCTGGAGATTTCTCCTTCAGCTCGGTTCGAAAGTCTGTTAAAGTTTTCAGTTTTCGTCGGTTTTTAAACCGAAAAAAGTATCCGCATAGTCGGTTCAGTCTCTGTCTGTGGTGCCGTGAGTACTAGATAGGAATTGTTCTGTTTTCTGTGTGGAACTTGTAAAAGTGCGGCTCAGTTTGGCTGAACCGCCATTTGATCGTGAAATTTGTTTGTTTACTTAGTGTGGTTACGGTTCTTATAGGTTCTAAAAAACATGTTTTAACGTTTTTCCCATACCATGACACGATTAGGAACCGATAAAGGAGTCTTGCTGGCGGTTTGCCAAAAGGTAGTTTAGTTAGGTTGGCCATGTCCGAGAAACCCAAGAAAAAAACTGGGCCCACTGGGTTTCAACACTGCAGTGAGTGTGGGGAGGTCTTTGCTAAGGCCGATCCCCACACCACCTGTGTTTATTGTCTGGGGTTTGACCACCTCGATTCAGACTGCCAATATGTAAAATCTTTCCCAAATCTACCCTTGAGAAGAGATTAGGTAGACTGAGGAAAATTAGGCGAGAAGTCCGCTGACCGGATGGCCAGCCGGTTCAGTTTCGACCGAATCAGAGGCATGCCCTCTGACCAGGGCGATACTTCTTAGGGCAAAGAAGAGCCAATTTCGAGGATCGGTTCTGACAAAAGAAAGCGCAAAGATAAATCGGCGGTTCGGATCCAGAGGTTCATGTTCCGACCGCCGAAGAGATAAGCCAGGCGATTCAGATTGTGGAATCGCTCCGCCTGGTTCTGACCGATCTGGCTCCTTCTGGCGGGGTTCGTTCGGTGGTTCCCCGGTTCAACAGTATACCCTTGAAGATTTTTATGAACCAGAATTTGAAGAGGAAGGGAATTTGAGGATGATGATGTACAGTAAGTGGTCTGGATGTGCCTGTGGAACGGACATCTCCCAGACAGACCATCAGGTGTTTCCCCTCCTAGGCTTTCTGAGTCCCCTTCTCACTTTGTTTTACAGAAAGGTGGCTGAAACCCTCCAGATTCCTGTGGAGGAGGCTGTAGAAGATCAAGAGGAGCCTGATTATGTAAAGATGATGGACATCCCGGAGTCCAGAAGACTGTCTATTCCCCTCCATAAATCTTTTGGGAAGTGGACACAAAAAATCTTAAAGTCTCCTAACACTATACCTCCTGTGGATAGAAGAATGGACAAGAGGTATACACTTTCAGGCTCAGACACGGAGTTCTTATATCAGCAGTGCAGCCATGTTGGGGTAGTGCAGGCTGCTGCCTGTGACAAGGCAAATATTCCCTTGGCTTCACACCCCCCTGACAAGGACTCCAGGAAGATTGATGCCACAGCAAAGAAGTAGTACATGGCATCTTCTTTGGGACTCAGGCAGGCGAATTACATGGTCTATACAGCTAGGTACCAGAAGTCCAGGTGGGACACTGTACTGGCACTGGCTAAACAGGCCTCCCCCAGCTAGCCAAGGAGCCGGAGGCGGTGGCTGCAGATGGGATTAAGGCATAGATACATAGACAGTGTCGGCAGAAAGAGGCCTATGGCCCACCCAGTCTGCTCCATTTGAACTTGTAAGTTCAGTTTGTTTTCCTAGAGAGTCTGTTGCCCTCACCCTGACCTCCAGAATTCCTTTATGTCTATCCCATGCATTTTAAAATCCTGTGATTGTTTCAGCCCCACCACTTCCTCTGGCAGGGTGTTCCACTTGTCCACCACCCGCTCTGTGAAGAAATTCTTTCTCATGTTTCCTCTGAATCGTCCTCCCTCCAACTTCATCCCATGCCTCTAGTCCTGGAACATCTTTTCGCTTAAAATAGTGTTTTCCTGCACCCTGTTCCTCCTGTAAGATACTTGTATGTCTTCATCTATCCTCTCTCCCTCCTCTCCTCCAGGGAGTACATGTTCAGTTCCTTCAACCTGTCTTCATAGGACTTGTGATGCAATCCGTGCACCATCTTTGTTGCCCTCCTCTGAACCTGCTCTACCCTGTCTATGTCCTTACATAGGTATGGTCTCCAGAACTGTACACTGTACTCCAGGTGGGGCCTCACTAGTGTCTTGTATAGCGAATTATGCCCTCCTTTTCCTGCTGGTGATGCCCCTGCCTATACATCCCAGCATCCTATTTGCTTTACCTGCTGCCTTGTCACACTGTTTCCCTACCTTGAAGTCATCAGAGATGACAACCCCAAGATCCCTTTCCTGCTTGGTGCATGCTATATCCTCACCCCCAACTGATATATTGTGCCAGGGTTTTTGTGCCCCATATGCATTATCTTGCACTTCTTTGCATTGAATTTCAACTGCCAAACCCCTGACCATTCTTCAAGTTTCTGCAGGTCACTTCTTATTCTGTCTACACCCTCTGGTGTGTCTATTCTGTTACAGAGCTTTGTGTCATCAGCGAACAGTGAAATTCTGCCTTCTAGGTCCTCGCAATGTCACTGATGAAGATGTTGAATAGGACGGTCCCAGCACTGATCCCTGTGGTACCCCACTGGTCACTCTTCCCTCTGTGGAGTGACAGCCATTTACCACCACCCTCTGTGTCCTGCCACCCAGCCAGTTACCTACCCACCACACTACTGTCCTGCCCACACCCATATTCCCCAGTTTGTGTAATAGTCTTCTATGTGGCACAGTGTCAAAGGCCTTGCTGAAGTCCAGATAGGCCATTTCCACTGCCCTCCCCTGATCCACCTCCCTAGTCACCCAGTCAAAAAATTCAACGAGATTGGTCTGACATGACCTCCCCGGTGAAACCATGCTGCCTTGGGTCCTGTAGTCCATTGACAACCAGATGTTCCACCAGTCTCTCTCTTCAGTAGTGCTTCCATGATCTTCCCCACTACCGAGGTGAGGCTGACTGGTCTGTAGTTCCCTGCTTCCTCTTTGTTCCCACTTTGTATAAGGGGACTACATCTGCTGTCCTCCAGTCTTTGGGTACCTCCCTGTTTCCAGTGATCGGCTAAACAGGATAGCCAGAGGTTCAGCCACCACCTCTCTTAGTTCTTTAAGGACCAGGGTGCACCCATCTGGCCCCATTGCTTTATCAACTCTTATTACTTCCAGTTCCTTCAGGACCCTTTCTCGTGTAAAGGGACTTGTGTCCATTCTGCACCATTCTCACCCCTTGTACTCCCTTCAGACCCATTACCCTCCTCTTCCTCAATAAAGACTGAGCAGAAATACCTGTTCAATATGTCAGCTTTACTGTTGTCATCCTCCACACGGCCACCATCCTCCGCCTTCAGTCTCACTATCCCTCCCTTTGTCTTTCTTTTTTCACTTATGTACCTGTAAAAGGTTTTGTCCCCTCTACCCACTGATTTTGCAATGTGTTCTTCTGTCTGAGCTTTGGCTTCCTTACTGACCTCCCTGCCTCCTTTGCTTCTCCTGGTACTTCTCCCTATCCCTTCTGCCTGTGTCTTTTGTATTGCCTGAATGCAGTCTTTTGGCTTTCACTTTCTTTGCTACTCCTTTGGAAACCATAATGGTCTCCTCTTCCTTTTCCTCTTGCTAACCTGCTAATGCATAATTCTGTTGTTCTTGTAATCCCCATTTAAATACTGCCACTGTTCCTCAACCCCTGATTCCTGTCCTATTCCCTTAATGCCTCTTTCAAGTATCTCCCATTTCCCAAAGTCTGCCCCCTAAAATCCAGGATCGTGTTTTTGTGTGGTTTGGTTCTGCTCTTTCTGTGATTTCAAACCACAGTGACTGGTGGTCACTGTTTCCAGGTGCTCCCCACTGTTACCCCCATCACACTGTCCCTGTTTGTGAGCACAATGTCCAGTATTGCCTTCTGCCGAGTTGGTTCCATGGCCAGTTGCTTGAGGAAGGCACCCTGAAGGGAGTCCAGGATAAATCTGCTCCTAGTTGATGCTGCTGCTGGGATGCTCCAGTCCACGTCTGGAATATTGAAGTCTCCAACCAGTACTACCCCATCCTTGTCTGCCATCCTTTGGATGGCTAGCAACAGCTCCCTATCTGTTTCTTCCTCCTGGGCTGGTGGTCTATAGACCACACCTGTGCGGATAGCTGTCCCATTTTCCTTTCCAGCACACCCACAGTATCTCTCCCCATTTTGTTCCTCCTGGATCTCTGTAGCCCTTATGTCATTTTTCACATACAGTGCCACTCCTCCTCCCTTCCTGCCTGCTCTGTCTCTTCTGAATATGTTGTAGCCAGGTATGGCCATCTCCCAGTCGTGGTTATCATTACACCAGGTTTCAGTGATGGCCACAATGTCCCAGGTCTGACTGTACCATGACAGCCTCCAGGTCTTCCATCTTGTTGCTAAGGCTCCTGGCATTTGCACACATGGCTTTCCATGATTTGACCTCCCTAGACTGTTTCACTGTTCTACTCCAGCCCCTTCCTTGGTTGTCATTTATCCCTGGTTCTCCTTGCTGTCTGCCCTTCTGCTGAATTTTACCCCTTTTCTGCTTATCCACCTCTTGGGCACTAATCTCCATCTTTTGCACACTGCTTTGCAGAGATAGCCACTCCTCTGGTTCACTGGTTCCACTGCTAGCTGTGGGGGGTGAGCAAGTAGGTACCCTCCTTGCTGGCCTGCCACCCCCCTTTGCTAGTTTAAATGCCTGTCAATGTAGCATTTAAACTTATCGTTGAGTGCTTCGATTCCCCTCCAGGATGGATGCAGGCCGTCAGGCTTGAACAAATCTCCATCCCTCCGGGTGGATTCCCAGTCACCAATGACTCCAAACCCTTCCTTACAGCACCAGTTCTTCAACCGTGAGTTAAAGTTCCTGGTGCATGCACTCCTATGCTCTCCCTTGCCTCTCACAGGTAGTACTTCTGAGAAAGTGACAGAAGTAGCTGTGACAACCCACCTCTCCCTCTGGGCTGAAACAGCTTTTAGAGAGGTGTGTGTCCTCGGGTATTCGCTGCCACCAGCCGGACTTTCCTTCCGGCACCTCTTTCAAGTGTACAAACTTGAATAATCACATGTGCAATTGCACAAGTTAAAGTCTGGTAGTGTGTCTCTTTGAGGTGGCGGATGCTACACAGAGTTTACCCTAGCCAGTGGAAAACCAAATCTTACCTTAGAAAAATGACATCAGAGACACAACTGTTGAGCAAATAAATAGCTTTTACTTAACAGAAAGTGCAATGAGCATTTACAGGAAATGTATTTACAACACAAGAGAATAACACTTATACAGGAAAAGTAAAATGTTTTAAACAACAGATGGCAAAAGAAGAGGCTATTACTGAAATATACTATCACTAAACTTACCCTCCCTATCCTTACAAGAGACACTGGACCCTGTTCTACTGCCAGCTCCACGGACATACCAGAGTAGGCTCCAAGCTTATGTTTCCCTCACAGCTTCCCAAGGCAGAGAGGTTCTCTGTCTTACAGAAGCTTATATAGTCTATGGAGACTAGGTCATTCCTATTCTCCTAAATGCACCAACCAACTAACATGTATCTATTTAATTGTCCCAATCAGAGTGAACACCTATTGGTGACCAATTATATTCCTTTTCACCTTAAGTTTATATTTGAATGATCCAATCCATTCAAACTGCCCATGTGTCCGTGTCTGCAAGGTCTGGGTGTGTCTGGAGATGTCCACTCGAGATTTATGACCCAGCTCTTATCTAGCAGCTAGGAATTCCACAAGCTGGTTGCTGCTGGAGAGTTTCAGCCTCAGTGTATTTTTCCACACTGCTAAAAAATAAGGCATCTACAAGAATCCAAACCATTAACTCTTTCCTTCCCATTTCTGTCACATCTCCCCAGGTAATGAAGGCGTGTCCTTGGGCTACCCCAAGTGACACAGCCATTCATTGATACTAGAGTGCCAAAAGTATCAACCAGGCCATTAGCCCTGCCTAGATAGCCCATCCGCATTTGCATTTTGTTTGCCACTGCGATGCTGTATGGTCATGTTGTATGCCTGCAGTACCAAACTCCAACGTAGTAGTTACCATTTGTCCACTGGACCTATGAAGCCAAATCAGGGATTATGATCTGTGACCAGTAAATTCTCTCCCATATAGGTAAGGCTGCAGCTTCTGAAGGACCACACTATTCCCAAGCATTCCTTCTCAATTGTGACCTATGCCTCCTCTCTGGGCAAGCCTTCGGCTGAGGTACACAACTGGGTGCTCCTCCCCTGCTGAGTAACTTGGCTCAGCACAGCCCCAACCCATGATCTGGGGCATCCACATGACCATAAACTTTAAACTATAATTAGGCTAGCCAATACAGCTGGGCCACTTAAGGCCTTTTTAGCTCATGAAAAGCAACCTCCACAACCTTCACGACCACTTCACTGCATCTGGCTTTCCCTTCTTGATTAGGTCTGTCAGGGGCTTAGCCAGATCGCTTAGCTGGGAACAAACCTTGGTAGTACCCTGCAGTCCATAAAATGCCCTGACCTGTTTCTTTGTGGTAGGAGTAGGCCAGGCCAGGATGGCATCAACCTTGGCAGCTCGAGGACGGATGTCCACTACCCACCCGGTGCCCAAGATAGGATACTTCTGCCATACCTATCTGGCACTTCTCTGCCTTGACTGTCAGACCTGCCTTCTTTAACCTGTGAACACATCCGCACATTCTTGATGTGCTCATCCAAGGTCTGGCTATATATGGCTATATCATCCATATAAGCCAATGCAAACTCACCTACCCCAGACAGAATGCGATCTACAAGCCGTTGAAAGGTTGCAGGTGCATTCTTCATTCGAATAGCATTACCTTAAATTCATATAAACCAAATGGAGTAACAACCTGATCTTTCCTGGCCACAGGGTCAGAGTACCTGCCAATAGCCCTTTATTAGGTCTATTGTGGTCAAATACTTGGCTCCCCCCAGTCGCTCCAGGGTCTCATCTGTTCTGGGCATGGGATAAGCATCAGACTCCGTGCAGCTGTTAAGCTTCCGGTAGTCCACGCAGAATCGTGTGGTGCCATCTCTTTTGGGGATCAGTACCACGGGTGATGCCCAGGGGCTACTAGATTCCTGGATTACCCCCAGTTCCAGCATCTCTTTGAGCTCCTCTTTCACAGTCTGCTTAACATGCTCAGGTACCCTGTAGGGGGACTGTTTCAGGATCCTGGGTCCCTGTATTCACATGGTGCTCTACCATCGTGGTGTACCCTGGTTTCCTGTGAACATGTCTTCAAATTCTCTCAGCACACCCTAATTTCTTGCACCTGGGCTGGTGTCAGCTGTTCCGAGAGGGTAAGGCTGTCCACAGAGGATGCACCCTGGCCTCCCCAAGTAGGTCCCAGTGGATCTACCTCAGTTTCCTCCTCTGGAGCACTGCATACAGCGAGGACCATTTCCTCTCTGTCATGGTAGGGCTTCAGCATGTTATATGATACACCTTTCATTTGCATCTCCTGTCCGGAGCTCTATCATGTAATTGACGTCACTAACCTTTTGGACAATGGAGATGGCCCCTCCCATGCTGCCTGTAACTTATTCTGTCGGACAGGATGAGTGCCATCACTCGCTGTCCCACCTCATATTCTCTGGCTCGGGCCCACGGTCATACCAGACTTTCTGCGCTGTTGTGCAGTGGCCAGGTGCTCCTGAGCAAACCCCATGAGCTCCCCTAAAGTCGGGTCCTGAAGTTCAGGACATACTCCACAACAGACTCCCCTTGGGAGGCACGGTCACCCTCCCATTAGGTCCCGAATCAAATCTAGTGGCCCCGCACCCTATGACCAAACAGGAGCTCGAAGGTGAGAACCCTGTGGACTCCTGTGGGACTTCCTGTATGCAAATAGGAGATGAGGCAAATATTTGTCCCAGTCTCTCTTATGCTGGTCAGCAAAGTCCTTAGCATGGTCTTAAGGTTGAATTAAGTAGCTCCACTAGACCATTAGCTTGGGGATGGTATGGGAGGTTTGAGCTACTTACCCACACTTCTCCCACAAACTACCATTAATCCTGACATAAAATTGGCACCCCAGTCTGACAGTATCTCCTGGGAAGCCCACCGGCTAAATATTTCCAACAGTGCATCTGCCACTGGTCCTGCCTCAGAGGATGTTGGGCCACTGCCTCTGGGTATCTAGTGGCATAGTCTACAACTACCAGGATATACCGCTTGCCAGTGCGACTTGGGGTGCTCAATGGCCTACTATGTCCCTGCTACCCTCTTGAAGGTTCATCAATAATGGGCAGGGGCACCAAAGCTGCCTTGGCCTTGTCCCCATTTTTCCTACCGCTGGCACTGTGGACAAGTCCGCAATCATTTGCCACATCCTTGCCAATACCAGGCCAGAAGAAATTGTTGGTGGCGCTTTTGATGCGCCTCACTCCCAAGTGCCCTGAAAAGGGATATCATGTGCAAGGGCAAAAGCTGCTGACGGTGAACCTTAGGGATTACCAGCTGCTGGAGTACTCACCAGCTAGCCCTTCCTCTGTTGTACATTCTCTGTACAACAGCCCATTGTCCCAGTAAATGGACTCTTTACCCCCTGAGAATGCTCAGCCCATGAGCTATTTCCTCAGTTTTCAGGGTAGGGTCAGTTCGTTGTGCAGCACTCAGCTGCCCTCGTCCTGACCCTTCCCAGTGCCCTTCTGAAGGAAGTCCTGGGTTCCTCTATTTGTGACTGGGGTTCTGGACTGCAGCTTCTAGCCAGACCCTCCCTGTGCTGGACACTTCCTCAGCTGCTGAGGGTGTGGCTGGACCACCCAGAGTCAACCCTCTTCCCCTCAGAAGCTTGCCCTTGTGCCTGACTACGAGTTACAACACACACCAGTTTTTACTGGGGTCCAAATCCTTCCCACAATCATACTTACAGGTAGGTCCTCTACAACTCCACCTCCTTTTCTACATGGCCCCTTCCAGCTCAGGAAGACTCTAGCCATTGGTAATGGGACTGGTGGCCTTTGAATGCCCGAACCTTGAGTATTTCCCAGGCACGATCTGCTCTGCCGAATGAGATCTTGCCTTACCAGGGAGATGTTAGCACCTGTGTCCCATAGTCCTGTGTTACTATTCCATTAACTGTAATGGGACGCGAGATTCTCATCAGAGGAGAGTGGTTCTTCAGACTGGACACACCCTACAAACACACAGTGCCCTTTGATCACCCCCCCAATATCTCTGCCCCTTAACCAGTTTCTGAGGAGTTATATCTCAAGTGTCCCACTTGATTGCAAATATGACATTCTTGGGACTATTTCTTGAGTCCCTTAGAACCCAGAGGGCTCTACTTTGGGCTCAGGTGCAGGCTGGTTTCCTTTGGGCTGCCCCCCATGGGATCCCTCATACCCATGTGCTGCCCCCCATACCATAAGACTTACGTTGTGTGTGTGGCCGGCTAGACAGATACTCGTCAGCGCTTCCTGCCAGCTCTGTGGAAGAGGCGCATGCCCTGTCTATGAGCCATACACGCATGTCCTCAGGTACAATTTCAAGGAATTGTTCTCTCACCAATACATCTTTAATCAGTTCCACAGTAGTTGCTTTAGCCCCCTCCATCCACCTATCAAGGTAAGTATACAGTTTAACCTGCAGTTCTGCATAACTGGCTTCTGGGCTTTTCTTTAACTCCCTAAATTTTCTTCTATAAGCCTCAGGAGTTAATTCAAAATGTTTCAACAACACTGTTTTTACTTTATCATAATCAGCATAGTCTTCATTACTCATTTTAGCAAATGCATTCAGCGCTCTCCCCGTCAGCAAGGGTGTGAGATAAGTTGACCAGGAAGCCTTATTTAATTGTAATTGATTACATACTCTCTCAAATGACCTTAAAAATAAATCAAGGTCATCTCCCTCTTTAAACTGAGGGAACAATTTAGAATTCATTTTGGCTTCATGAGGTAAACTCACTCCACCATTACTCACGGTTTGCTGACTGCGGAGGGTCATCATCTCCTTCTCGTGCTGTTGTCTCTGGAGTTCATGCTGTCGTTCTTTCTCTCTGTCTGCCAACCTTCTTGCTTCTGCTTCGGCATCCAGTCTTTTCGCCTCCAATGCCTTGTCTTGCAGAATAGCTGCAGTCGATGTCCTCAAGCTGATTTGGGGCCTGCTGCCTCAGTTCCTGACTCACCCCCAACGACTGTCTGCTTCAGATCATGTGCCAAGAAGTAGCTATGAGATCTGCCTTTTATTCTGCTCAGACTTTCAGGCTGAATCCCTTTCCTGGCACCTTTCAACAAGCTGTGGCACAGTAAGTGAGTCATACTCCGTGGAGCTCATTCTCTACTGCTACACTATACTGTGCTATGTAGAAACAAATAAAACTGTTGTACAAATGTATCCTCTTGTATATCCTGTTTTGCAATGCTAAGGTAACTGTTCCACTGGCAAACTCTGTATCAGTGTGCTACGCAGTCCGCTATCATCATCCCACCGCTACCACCAATACTTCCCTCTGGGCTGAAGCAGCTTTTAGAGAGGTGTGTGTCCTCGGTATCGCTGCCACCAGCGGACTTTCCTTCCAGCACCTCTTCAAGTGTACAAACTTGAATAATCACACGTGCAATTGCTACAAGTTAAAGTCTGGTAGTGTGTCTCTTTCAGGTAGCGGATGCTACACAGGTTTACCCTAGCCAGTGGAAAACCAAATCTTACCTTAGAAAAATGACATCGGAGACACAACTGTTGAGCAAATAAATAGCTTTTACTTAACAGAAAGTGCAATGAGCATTTACAGGAAATGTATTTACAACACAAGAGAATAACACTTATACAGGAAAAGTAAGCAAATGTTTTAAACAACAGATGGCAAAGAAGAAGGCTATTACTGAAATATACTATCACTAAACTTACCCTTCCCTGTCCTTACAAGAGACACTGGACCCTGTTCTAACTGCCAGCTCCACCGGACATACCAGGTAGGCTCCAAGCTTATGTTTCCCCTCACAGCTTCCCAAGGCAAGAGAGAGAGTTCTCTGTCTTACAGAAGCTTATATAGTCTATGGAGACTAGGTCATTCCTATTCTCCCCTTAAATGCACCAACCAACTAACATGTATCTAATTGTCCCAATCAGAGTGAACACCTATTGGTGACCAATTATATTCCCTTTTCACCTTAAGTTTATATTTGAATGATCCAATCCATTCAAACTGCCCTGTGTCCGTGTCCGTGTCTGCAAGGTCTGGGTGTGTCTGGAGATGTCCACTCGAGATTTATGACCCAGCTCTTATCTAGCAGCTAGGAATTCCACAAGCTGGTTGCTGCTGGAGGATTTCAGCCTCAGTGTATTTTTTCCACACTGCTAAAAAAATAAGGCATCTACAGAATCCAAACCATTAACTCTTTCCTTCCCATTTCTGTAACAGTAGCTACTTGCTTGAGACCCCTCCCCAGTTTCCTAAACTCTTCCTGAACTTCCTTTGGCTCCCCATTTGCCAGGTCATTAGTACCTAGGTGGATAATGACATCCAGCTCACCCTCCCGTCTTGCCTTCCCAGTGATTCCCAGGATCTTCCTTCCATCCCTCCATGCCGTGGCACCTGGCAGGCACCTCACCTCCCTGTCCTCCCCCTCCTGTGTTCCTAGCTGGATCCCTCTTATGATGGAGTCCCCACCAGGATTCTTCCTCCTCCTCTGGGGTCCACTGCTTTCCCGCTGAGGTCACCTCCTTGGCTAACCTCCACATCCTTTCCTTCCACTTCTCTGGGTGCCTCTATTTGGTTGTCCTCATTTTCCAGTGTGGCATCCGAGGTTCTTGAGTGAAATAGGATCTGGGATGTGCCTCTGCCCTGACTGCTCTAACCCTCCCTGAGCCACTGTCATCCAAGTGCTCCTCATTCTCGGCATCCTTTGAGGCAGTTGCATTGGACTGGGTGGTCCCTGGATAGGGTGATGGTACTCCTGACCCAGTTTACTTCCGCTCTGAGTCTGGCTACCTCATCCCGCAGTCCAGAGAGATGCATGCAGATAGAGGCAGCACCTCAGTGTCCAGAAGGTCTGCCTGAATATGGCTGCCCCACAGCCACTACATTGCACCACTCCCCACATTATACTTCAGTTCCATTACTTGTCTGCTACTGAAGCTCTCCTAGTTCCCTTTTTATTAATTTACTGTACTAAAAATCCTGCCACTGATCCTCAGATATTTTTTTTTTTTTTTTTTAAAGAAAAAAAAAAAAATGAGTCAAAACACTTGTCACGGTGCTGAGGTGGGCTTCTTCCCTTATGCCCTCCTACTTCACACCCTTACTATACCCTGTGTTTAGCTCCTGTCAATCAGATTTAACAGGGCATATAATTAAGAGTTGGGGAAGGGAGGGGAGGGGGCAATCAGCAATTAAAGACAGCACAGAATTACACCACCACTATGTTTTAAATTTTCAACAGCCCAAAACAATTATAAGTAAAGACAACAAAGAAAGTATTGTGTCACTAAAAGCCCACAATCTAAGTTTAAAAGAAAAATAGCAATTACTAGTTACTCTAAAGCACTGAATTGAATATGTTTCCTTCCTTCCCCTTCTGGCTTCTTCTGAGAAAATAAAATTCTGCTTGCTACTTTAACTCTGACTAAGCCCCACCTCCAGTTATCACGTAGCTGAGGTCAGAGGCCAGACAATTAACACCCTTCACCCAACTACAGGGCAGTCAGACAAGCCAAGATAACATTTGCAGCAATTAAAGACAGCACAGAATTACACCACCACTATGTTTTACATTTTCAACAGCCCAAAAATAAATAAGTAAAGACAACAAAGAAAGTATAGTGTCACTAAAAGCCCACAATCTAAGTTTAAAAGAAAAATAGCAATTACCAGTTACTCTAAAGCACTGAATTGAATATGTTTCCTTCCTTCCCCTTCTGAGAAAATAAAATTCTGCTTGCTACTTTAACTCTGACTAAGCCCCACCTCCAGTTATCACGTAGCTGAGGTCAGAGGCCAGACAGTTAACACCCTTCACCCAACTACAGGGCAGTCAGACAAGCCAAGGTTCAGTTTCATGCTGCTGTGGACTCTAATGATGTGTCATCAAGAGTCATGGCTACATCTGTGGCTCTTCGGAGGATGGCTTGGCTCAGATGTACTAGCCTCTCGCAGGACACCCAGGCTAAGGCCATGGATTTTCCTGTAGTGGGTAATTCTCTGGGGAGCTGACAGAGAATTACATGAAGAAAATGGATGAGTACAGGACCACTTACAGGAGTACTCAGGCCAAGGAAAGTCAGGCAGCTCCTCAAAGGCAGCAGTCTAGGGGCAGGGGCAGGCCTTTTCACCAAGCACAGGCTTCTTCTTCCTTTTCGCAGAGGGGGTTCTTCAGAGGGAGAGGCAGAAGGGGGACGAGCAGGGCTGCATCCACTCCTCAGCCTAAAGTCCCTGCCAAGCAGACACCCTGATGGGCCTGCCCGGGTTGACTTTCCTATTCCAGTAGGGGGCAGGTTGGCTTACTTTGTCCAGGACTGGATGTCTGTTATATCAGACAAGTGGGTCCTGGAAGTAGTAAGCCAGGGACTGGTTCCCAGCTTCAAAAAATTTCCAAAGATGAGAGCCAGATCTTTTCCACCTGCAAATCTCTTGGAAACCCTTGTCCTAGAGGCAGAGGTTTCTTCTCTCCTAGCTTTAAGAGCTATAGAGAGAGTACCTACCCTACCCTACACTGGGGCAAAGGACTGTAATCCAGGTACTTCCTGACCCCCCAAAAAACAGAGGAGTGGCGACCCATCCTAGACCTAAGATATCTAAACAAACATCTTTTAAAACCAAAGTTCAAGATGGTAACTCTGGGAATAATCCTTCCCTTTCTAAGGCCAGGGGACTGGCTAGCCTCCCTGGACCTCAAATATGCCTACTTTCACATTCCCATCAGGCGCTCCCACAGAAAGTACCTCAGGTTCGAGTTGCCCTCAGGCCATTATCAGTTCAGAGCAATGCCCTTTGGCCTAACCTCAGCCCCAAGGGTTTTCACAAAGTGCCTGGCAGTAGTAGTTGCCTTTCTAAGAAGGCAGAAGATTTTGATTTTTCCATATCTGGATGATTGGCTAATAGTGGGTCAGTCTGCAGACCAAGTCAAGTCTCACCTGCAAGTGACCCTGTAAGTGCTCACTTCTCTAGGATTTCTTCTCAACCTTCCCAAGTCAGTTCTCGAACCAGTCCAGCTTCTTACCTTTATAGGGGCAGAACTGGACACACTCGGAGCAAGAGTCTTTCTCCCTCTAGAAAGGGCAAGGATTCTTATGGAACCAGCTTCTTCCTTCAGCCTTCGGGTATCTCGACCAGCAAGGCATTTCCTCCAGCTCTTGGGCCACATGGCAGCTTCAACAGCAGTGGTCCAAGGGGCAAGATTCCAATGAGGGATATTCAGTTCCACCTGAGAGCTTTCTGGTCTCAGAGAAAGGACTCCCTTACCAAACTGATCCCAGTGACTCTGACCTTGATCCAAGCCCTCCAGTGGTGGCAGGATCAGGACAATTTAAGACAAGGTGTTCCTTTTGTTGCTCAGCCTTGTTCAGTGGTCCTTACCACAGATGCTTCTTTCCTGGGCTGGGGAGCCCACCTGGGGTCCCTTACTGTCCAGGGGCTGTGGTCCCCCCAAGAACCCCTTCTCCACATCAATCTTCTAGAGCTCAGGGCAGTTTTTCTGGCTCTAAAAGCGTTCTCACAGTCAGTACAGAACAAGGTGGTTCAAGTCAGAACAGACAACACCACCACCATGTGGTACATCAACAAGCAGGGAGGCAGTCGGTCCACGGCCTTGTGCACAGAAGCCATTAAGTTGTGGTCCCTGGCTTATTCCCTGCAAAGCTCTCTTGTAGCAGTTCACCTTCCAGGCAAGGACAATGTGCTAGCAGATGCCCCGAGCAGGATTTCTCAGGGCCATCACGAATGGTCCCTGGACCCTCAGGTGTTGAAAGTGATTTTTTCAAGGTGGGGCACTCCAGAGAAGGATCTCTTTGCAGCCCCAGACAATCACCAACTCCCTCCCTCTCTTTTGTTGCAAACCTCCAGTCCTGGGCTCAGTCCCTCTGGACGCTATGATCCTGAATTGGGAGGGGAAGTTTCTGTATGCCTTTCCCCCCTTCCCACTCCTGTTCAAAGTTTTGGTAAAAATAAGGTCTCAACCTTGCAGGGTGATTCTGATTGCTCCAGATTGGGCCAGACAGCCCTGATACCTCATGTTGCTGTCCCTAGCTGTCCATCTTCCCCTGTCTCTTCCCAGGAATTACAGCCTGTTAACATCCTCTCAGGGAAGGATTTGATACCCAAATCTTCAGTCTCTCAGTCTCGAAGCATGGCTCTTGAAGAGTTAGAATTTACAGATCTGCATCTTTCCCAAGGGGTTCTGGATATCCTCAAGGCTTCTCGAAAGCCCTCCACCAGAAAGACTTACAGCTCCAAATGGAAAAGATTCAGCATTTGGTGTTCTAAGAAGCATGTTTCTCCAGACACTGCTGAATTGCCTACGGTTCTGGATTATATGGTCCATCTTAATGGCCTAGGCCTCAAACCAGCTACTCTCAAGGTACACTTGTCAGCTGTTTCTGCGTTTTTATCTGTGGGGAAGCCTTTGTCACTATCTTCCCATCCTGTGTTCTGTAAATTTTTTAAAGGATTGCTTCACACCAATCCTCCTTTTAGAGACCCTGCCCCTGCCTGGGATTTGAATGTTTGCATTGCTCAACTTATGCAACCCCCCTTTGAGCCTATGTCTTCAGCAGAGCTTAAGTACTTGACTTGGAAAACTGTGTTCTTGGTAGCCGTTACCTCTGCCAGGCGTATCAGTGAATTGCAAGCACTGCAAGTGGAACCTGATTTTATCTCCTTTCACAGGGATAAAGTGGTCCTTAGAACCAATAGAAGGTTCTTGCCCAAAGTGGTTTCAGACTTCCATTTAAACCAGTCTGTGTCTCTCCCTGTTTTCTTCACTGATCATTCTTCCTCAGGAGAGAGGAGGCTACACAGTTTAGATGTCAAAAGAGCCCTTAGTTACTACATAGAGCGTACCAAGGGTCACAGGTTTGACTCCCTCCAGTTATTCCTCACTTATGGAGAAGTAGGAAAGGGCAAACCTGCCATCAAAAGATCTGTTGCCAGGTGGATTGTGTCTTGTATACAATTCTGGTATGAAAAGCTGGGAAAAACTCCACCCTCAGGCCTGAAGGCTCATTCCACAAGAGGTACAGCTGCTTCCCTGGCTGCTGCCAGGGATATCCCTCTCTTGGAAATTTGTCAAGCAGCCACCTGGAAAACAGTCCATACCTTTACCAAGCATTACTCTCTGGCTATCCAGGCTAGGAGTGATGCTCGATTTGGCACAGCAGAACTTCAGAGCCTATTCCCAAAGTAGGTTCTGTCCCTTCTCCTTGGAGGTACTGCTTGGTAGTCTGCAATTGTCAGAATACAGTAAGACTTCATGTTGTTTGAAGAAAAAATTACTCACCTTAGTAATTATGTTTCTTCTAATGGAGTCTTGCTGTATTCTGACCTCCCTCACTCCCTCCCCTCTCAGAACCTGTATTTGGGAAGTGGGTGGGCAGGTGCAGTGTTGCACCCCAAGGGTGTTTTTGTCTTGTACCCTCCTCCTTTTTGTTTGGGTGCTGATTTATTATTATTTTAGTACATTGGGTTTTGTTTTTGGGTTTCCTGACTTGAGTCTTCCTTGGGAATCCAAAACATTTTTCAGCCAGTTGGCTAGTAAGAATTTTTACAATTTCCACGTAGAGTTTTTAGTTTAGTTGGGCTCATAAGAATCTGACGGTTTAGGTTTGAATCACTTCAGACAGAGACTTCAACCGAGCCCTGCCCTGCATAGAAAGTTAACTGTTTGTTCTCCTGGGCAGTTCAAAGGTTGGGAATCACTGCAATTGTCAGAATACAGCAAGACTCCATTAGAAGAAACATAATTACTAAGGTGAGTAATTTTTTCTATCCTAGTCATTAGTGATTATACCACCAAGTACCCGGAGGCAATACCAATGAGGACAGTTACTGCCCCTTGTGTTGCAGATGAACTGGCAAAGGTCTTCAGCAGGATGGGAATACCTAAAGTTATCCTGACAGACCCAGGGGAGTAATTTTACATCCATTATGTTACAAGAACTTTACAAATTAGTAGGGGTATTTGCAGTTCGAACATCCCCATACCATCCCTAAACTGATGGGTTAGTAGAACGTTTTAATAAAACCATGAAATTCATGTTACAGAAGTATGTGCAGGAGGAAGGTCGGGATTGGGACAAGTACTTACCTTACTTGCCTATAGAGAGGTACCCCAGGCTACTACAGAACTATCACCCTTTGCCATGCTATATGGGCGTAACCCTAGGGGTCCCTTAGATGTGGTGAAGGAACTTTGGGAACAGGGGTCTAATGTAGCCTGTAAAAATATATTGGAATATATGACTGCTCTGAGAAAAAGGTTGGTAAAGTATGTGACTATCGCCCATCAAAATGTTAACCAGAAACAACTTAAACAAAAAGAACACTACGATCTGGGTCTGAAACGTAAATCATTTCATCCAGGTGAAAAAGTGTTACTATTGTTACCTTCCACGGAAGATAAATTGCTTATGCGGTGGCAAGGGCCATATGTAGTTTTACACCAGGTAGGCACAGTAAACTATGCCATTGAGATGCCAGGGCATAGATCAGTGAAGAAAGTATATCATGCCAACCTGGTGAAAAAATGGTTAGAAAAACCAGTCACCAATACTGTTTGTTCAAACAAATCCTGATACAGCAGAACTAGACAAAGCTTGTGACAGAATTGATAAAGCTATTAATGACATGGAGGTACATATCAATCCTGAGTTGACCCCTGAACAGAGATTAGAAATTGATCACTTTCTGAAGTATTTCTCAGGCACATTCACAAAAGAACCTGGGAGAGCTAAGGGTGTGGTTCATGAAATCAGGGTTACCCAAAATAAGCCCATTCACCAGAAGCCATACAGACTACCTGAAAAAATCAGGCCAGAAGTAGTGGCTGAAATAAAATGCATGGAACAGGCCGGAGTGATAGTTCCTTCACGCAGTCTTTGGTCCTCTCCTTTGGTAGTTGTACATAAGAAGGAAGGTGGCATCAGGTTATGCCTAGATTTTAGGAAAATTAATGAAATTTCAGAATTTGATGAATATCTAATGCCCTGCATCGATGATCTGCTAGATCAGATTGGGTCTGCTAGGTACATAAGCATATTAGATTTGACCAGAGGTTATTGGCAGATTCCATTAGCCACAAAAACCCAAGAATTGACTGCATTCTGTACCCCACTTGGTCTCTGTCAGTTTAGCACAATGCTGTTTGGCCTGCCTGGGGCTCCAACCACATTCCAGCGGTATATGGATTTTGTGTTAAGAGCTCACAAAAATTACAGTGCTGCTTACTTGGATGACGTTGTTATCTATAGCCCTGAATGGGAGACTCATTTAGTTCATCTCAGTGCTGTAATACAAAGCATCCAGGAGGCAGGAATGACCATAAACTCTTCAAAGTGTGCTATAGATAAAACAGAAACACGATATCTGGGTTTTATTATTGGACATGGGAGAATCAAGCCTGAAGTAGACAAACTTGAAGCAGTGGCTAATAGTTCCATACGAACGACAAAGCGCCATGTCTGGTCTTTCATTGGTTTGGCAAGCTACTATAGACGTTTCATCCCGGAGTTTTCTGCCATAGCTGCCCCCCTTACAGATTTAACGAAGAAACAGTTTCCAAATAAAGTAAAATGGACTCCAGTCTGTGATGAGGCATTTCATAAAATCAAAGCCACCTTATGCTCAGCCCCAGTGTTATGTAGCCTTGATTTTTCTAAGCCATTTGAATTACAGACCGATGCCTCATGACACAGGCATTGGGGCAGTATTGACCTAACATAGTCAGGGAGAGGAACACCCCATCTTATATCTTAGTAGGAAATTACACGAAAGAGAGAGAGAAGGTATTCGACGGTTGAGAAGGAATGTCTGGCTATCAAATGGGCAGTGGAGACCGTAAAATATTATCTTTGGGGAAAACAGTTTACAATGATGACAGATCATAATCCTTTATGTTGGCTGAATTTAATGAAGGACAAGAATGCTCGCATATTACGATGGTATCTAGCCTTACAGCCATATAAATTTACTGTGTGCCATAGAGCTGGTTCTCAGCATCAGAACGTGGATTTTTTATCCTGCTTTGGTGCTGATCCAGCTAGTGACTCTGTTGTAAAGTTGGATGATGGCATTATAAAGTGCCTAGACGGCACAACCCCAGGGAAATAGAATGATATATAAACAGTATTGTCTGTTTTGAAACTGACTGTTTTGAATACTGTTTATCTTAAGGGTCCCTGGGGGGAACTTCTGGAGTGGGTGGGTGGAAGTTCCAACCCTTCACAAGGTGAGGGGTCTCAGTCAACACAACAAATAGTATGTTGCCTTCTTGTGGTGGGAGGAGTGTAACAGGGGGTCCTGTTTTGGAAGTAGAATTAACCATATAATCAGATGCAATAACCACCCCCCCTTTTCTTATATCTTTTCACGCTATCCTATATCCTATTCTGTTTTCACATCTATCCTATATTTTCTTGTCAGGGTGGCCAACCTGGCAATCTTCTTTCTTGTCTTTACTGTCACTTTTGCCCTGTTATTAAATTTGGCATCTGGTTGTAAAGATATTCAAAAAGCCATATTCAGTGGCCGCTAATTCCAGTAATAAACCCCTAAGGAATTAGTGCATCATCCCCTGTTCCTGTTCCCTATTGGAATTATAGCCTTAGAATTTAGGTTTAAATAAAAGAACAGGTCCTTCCAGCGCTAAGCACTTTAGTACGTAAGCGAGTGTTGCGGCGGCGAGGTGTGCGCACGTTTGCACCATCGCATGATCACACACTCGCACAGGATCTTGAGCACGTTCATGCAGGAGCAGGTCTGAATTTCAGAGCCGCTGGTAAAAGAAATCGAAAGCGCTTGTTGCAATTTAGAAGAGCAGCCGCTTTACAGCCTCTATCTTGAAAAGGGGAAAACTGGAGCAGCGCTACTGTTTTCAGTTGCCATGGTGTTTTGTCTTGCCTCCGTAGCGCTCCTCGGAGACTTTTAAAAAAGAAGCTGAAAATGAGTTAGGGACTACAAGGGCATAAAAGATTGGAGCCCTGGGTCTCAGAAACAAAATATTAAAAAAGGAGCTGTATCACTTAAATTAGAGCCCTCTAAGAGACAGAAGGCTGGGCTGAAAAAAAAGAAAAGCCATTGGCTGCAGTTTAAGCCATTAAGTTGAGTTAAACTGGGGAAAACTGTGCATTAAGGTTTTAGGCAGCTCACACAAAGGATAGAGCTGCAGGAAAGTATTATTTATGCCTGTGATATTATGGTATGAGGTACATTTATGGTTATGCAAAGACGTTTTGTAAGCAGATGAAATTCTAAAAATTTTACAGGAAGCCAGATAGGGAGCGCGCCCCTCATCTGTGTTTCCTGTTAAGGTTCTAGATTCATCTGATAGAATAAACTAAGTGGTTATTTTGTCATTGAAAATTATATTAAATTAAAAAGAATTTCGTTTACCTGAGTGCATATGTTAGTTGAAGAGGTCTGTCTCATGCTGTAAGCTCCCCCTATAGGGCAAGCTGCCCCTGAAATGGCAGGTTTTATAGATGCAAGGGAAGGTGATGTCACTTGGGGGAGGAGCTAAACTAATGCTTTGACATCACCACTATATAATTAAGCCTGTAGCAGTATTCTCAGACAGTATTTTGAGAAAAGAATAAATGTGAGTGAACCCTAATAGTACTAGTATTTGGCTAGATGGCTTAAATTATATGTAAACTTTATGCTTTGGATTTTCCTTTATTCGTCTTAATTAGTATGTCACATGATTGGCAAGGTCACCATTCAGCATTATAAAAGGTTCCTCTAGGAGAACCAAGATAGATAGGTTGGTCAGTAGGGTTCTGACCAAGGTGAGAGAAGGATCTCAGTAAGAAGTTAATGTGCAGGCTTTCACATTAACTGAGAAAGGAGAGAACCCAGGAATTTCTTTATAGCATTGGAAGCAAGAAATATATCCTGACATTTTGACTGATGTGAAGAAATAACATAATTTTTTTTCCTTTCTGTAAATATTGGAATTTTTTTTCTGCATTTTCTAAAATAAAATGATAAACGCAGAAGTATGCTTTTTTCATGCATCATAATCTGGTTGTATGATCTGTTTATTGAGACCCACACGTCCACAGGGTATGCACCACTGTGCCCTTCATACAGCCTTAAATTGGATCGAATTAACAGAGCACAGAACTCTCCACATGACCTATTTGAGTTATAAGTGTACCTTAAAAAAATGCCATTTTATTTACTAGAGCTGGTAAAGGTGAGGAATGTAAAAAAAAAAAAAAGGCCTACGTACTATACAGGCAATTGAATACACGGTACCAGCCATGAAAACTGTAAAGGGTAATTCCAATTTTATTTGCATGGGCCGTAAATTATGAAATGATCTACCAGGTCATTTGAGATCGCAAAGGGGAACCATATCCTGGAATTCCATAAAAACATGGATTGTAAATGCTGCTAAGCTACCAAAAGAGTGTTGTGACTAAGTGTTCTAGCCTATTGTGCTATTTTATTTAACTTTGTATTATTTGTGTGTTTGTAAATTATATTTTAAAATGTGAAACCTTTTTGCACTTCGAGAGCCCATTGTAAATGAGCCTTGGCTCAACTGGGCCTTCCTTTTCTGAAATTACAGAATAAACTTTTTATTTTTACTTTACTTGCTAGAGAATGGTGCTAGGTACATACTCTGAAGCGTCCTGAGCCCTAGGGATAGGGTGCTACGTACATGCTGTGAAGTGCCCTGAGCCCTAGGGATAGGGTGCTGCGTAAATACTGTGAAGTGCCCTGAGTGCTAGGGATAGGGTGCTGCATAAGTACTATGAAGTGCCCTGAGTGCTAGGGATAGGGTGCTGTGTAAATACTGTGAAGTGCCCTGAGCCCTAGAGATAGCTAGAGATAGGGTACTCTGTAAATACTGTGAAGTGCCCTGAGCCCTAGGGATAACTACTGTGAAGTGCCCTGAGTGCAAGGAATAGGGTGCTATGCAAATACTGTGAAGTTCCCTAGGGATAGGGTGCTACGTAAATACTGTGAAGTGCCCTGAGTGCTAGGAATAGGGGACTATGTAAATACTGTGAAATGCCCTGAGCCCTAGGTATAGGGTGCTGTGTAAATACTGTGAAGTATCCTGAACCGTAGGGATAGGGTGCCGCATAAATACTGTGAAGTGCCCTGAGTGCTAGGGATAGGGTGCTGTGTAAATACTGTGAAGTGCCCTGAGCCCTAGAGATAGGGTACTCTGTAAATACTGTGAAGTGTCCTAAGCCTTAGGGATAGGGTGCTACATAAATACTGTGAAGTGCCCTAGGGATTGGGTGCTACATAAATACTGTGAAGTGCCCTGAGTGCTAGGAATAGGGGACTATGTAAATATTGTGAAGTGCCCTGAGCCCTAGGTATAGGGTGCTGTGTAAATACTGTGAAGTATCCTGAACCCTAGGGATAGGGTGTTGCTTAAATACTGTGAAGTGTCCTGAACCCTAGGGATAGGGTGCTACGTAAATACTGTGAAGTGCCCTGAATGCAAAGGATAGGGTACTCTGTAAATATTCTGAAACGCCCTGAGCCCTAGGAAAGGATGCTACGTACATACTGTGAAGTGCCCTGAGCCTTAGGGATAGGGTGCTACGTGTAACCCCTAGATGGCGCTATCCCAGGGGCTACTACCCCTGCCTGATTTGCCACTAACAGGTTGAGGGGCCTGGATCCAATGGCGGGTGCCTCCACCCAGAGGTCAGGGTTTGCAATAGTTAAACTTACTTGGTCACAGCCCTCTGGGACACTGCAACCCCCCTTTCTTCCCACTAGTGGCCCACACAATATATCAGAATTACCTTCACAGTATACACTTACCCCCAGGACTATTTCCGGCACTGGGACCTCCTGTGAAATAAGATACAGTGCAACAATCACAGTACAGTACTTTAACATAGACAAATACCTCAGGAAGTATAACTTTGCTGAAACAAGCAGCTCTGATTTATTTAGGGGGATATAACAAGGACAGGGGGAAATCAGGTTAATTAGCTTATCACTTTACTATCTACCTATGGCTCTGTGCACAGGCCTATCCCTACCAGTTACTGTCCCTGGGTACCCAAGCCCTAGTGGCTAGTCCAAACCGTGGCAGCTGGTAGGGGCCCACTCACACAGTGAAAAAGAAAATTAGTTTAAACAGTCAGCAGTACAGTGATTCCATTTGGATTTAATGTGGCAATTCAACGGGAAGCGACCCTGAGTTAGTACTCACGACCTCCAAACAAGATAGGGTCCTTCAACGTCAGCAGGGCTACTCTTGAGCTCCACGAGACTCTTCACACATTTATATGGTAAAAAGAAAGTACTATACCAGGCAGGCTGCTTCTCTATCCCGATCGTAATTACTGCACAATACCGGGAGAACACACAGCAGATTCAGTTCCTGACAGACCGAGTGCAATTCAACAATTTCTCCAGTCTTCTCTGGGGTGAGCCTGGTTTCCACTCTTCAGAGATCCTTTGATTCTTTTCACAGGGCCAGTTCAGTCCTAACAAGCAGTTACACAAGCTGCAGGCCGGAACTCTGGGCCTTACACGTTTTGACTGAAACTGTGCACTGAAGGAGCACAGGGTTTCTTCCCTTCACTGCCAGATCTAAACTGAAACTCCAACAGACAAAACCGGGCACTTCCTTTGAGTTCCTCCCAGTTCTTGACTGGATTGGCTGTCACTCACAATAGACTGCTGCTGTTGGTCCAAAAAGGCGCCGAAGTCTAAACTACATCTCCCAGAGTCACTGCCCATACAATCCTCTTGTGGCTGGCTCAGATTATGAGTCCAAGTTCTGATTCGTCCAAGGCACCATTTTAGAGCTAGCTTACCCCACACTGATTGGTCCAGTTCAGCAGTTCAAAACCAGAATGGGGAACTAGGCAGACACAGTTCTGACTGCAAAGAAAGCAGGTTAGACAAACTGTAATTTCATTATTACTGTAAATGATTTCTGGCAAACAGTTACATCTTTCAGATAGGTTCCTTTGCACTCCTAGTGACTGTAAAATGGAGTGAATTGGCAGCAGTTCGAGTGGTACTCAAACAGAGAAGCACACAGTCCCCCCATATAAACTAATTATGTCTGCAAGCAGACAGCTCTTAAAGAGACAGTACCAGAGGCTCTAAAAAACACTCACTGATAAATGGCTTAAACGCAAACACCATTCAGGCTTGGAGCATTCAAGCAAGCTCCTGAAGTCTTTTAGGAACCCCATTTGCAGGGGTTACACCCTTCCTGGCCTGGGAAAGCTTGACGTCCGCGTCAAGCAAGTACCCCCATAAGTTTCAACTGCAACCATATACATTTGCATTAGGCTCACACATGTAATCATCAGTCAATACATCATTTTACCAAGAACACATTTCTGAAATATTGCAGTACGTCACTCTTTACACAGTATTACACACACATTGTACAATAACTCAAGTTATTACCTCTTGTACATCAAACCTGAAGAGAGGGGGCCCTTCCCTATCAGTTACCTTGGGGCTGGACGGGGCAAGGGCACCATACTTAGAGGGCAACACAAGTAACTTGGAGTTAGCACTGATGCTCAGTTTGGGCAATGAGCTCGGGGACACATACACTCCTTTATGGACAACATTGAGAGGCAAGTCCACAGGCCTCCCAAGTGAATCATAACTGAGGTGCACCACAGGCTTTACAGCTCGACCAGTCTTTCTAGGGGGAACTGTTACAGTCTCTGCACTCTGAGCCTCATTTTCAGCATTGTCCTCACTTGTCAGGGGAGTCTCCATGGGGGTAGAGAGGCTAGAACTTGGGGCACTTTCAGCTCCAGGGTTACAGTTTCTGAGTCCACAACATTTGGCTCGCATGGAGAGCTTTCGGACACTGGCAGTGGACTGTCAGGGCACTCAAAATACTCTTCTTGTTCGGGTGTATCACCAGTCTGCCCCAATCTATCATTTTCCTCCCCTGAAAGCTCAAACAGTTCAACCATGCTCATCTGATCTGATGCTTTGCACTTCACTTTCTGGGAGCATTGGCTCCAGGGATGAAGCTGGGGGCTTAGACAGTCCAGAAGGCCCAGCTTTGTCTCCAGTATTGACTAGGGGATTGCCCCGAAACAATTGACTCAGTTCGTAAGAAGGATAGTATTCAAAGTCACTCTCACTTTCTTCTGATATGGACTGACAGTCATGCTCAACTGGGACTTGTGCAGGGGAACACTTAACTCTGCTTCTGTAGGTGCAGACTTCCTTGATCTTTTCTTAGCAGCAGCTCTAGTCACTGGTCCAGAGGGGGCATCTTCTGGGGGCTCAGACTCAATCAGGATTTGTCCAATGGGCAGTAAGTGATTTCTATGCATTGTTTTACATCTTTTGAATTGTTCTCAGGCCTTACTTTGTACACTGGCAGATCATCTAGTTTGCCCACTACAATGTGAGGAGATGGTGCCATCTGTCAGCAATCTTGTGTTTGCCATGCAGTCCCAGATTTCTTAGCAATACCGATCTCCCTCCTGGAGTTCCTGTGCTTTCACCTTTTATCATACCGTTCTTTGTTGGCCAGATTTCTTTTGGCAGCCATGGTTTGAGTCAGTTAGTGCGCATGAGTTAGCTGGGCCTTTAACTTTGCACATACTGTAAATAGTTGTCAGCTTGAACCCCATCAGAGAGACCCCAAAACACACATCTACTGGTAGTCGAGCTTCTCTTCCAAACATCAGGCGGTAGGGGAGAACCCAGTGGCATCACTTTTGGTGCAGTTATAAGCATGTACCAGGGTGCTAATTTGTTGGCTCCATCTAGGCTTGTCCTTTGGGTGCAGGGTGCCTAGCATATCTAGCAAAGTGCGGTTGAAACGTTCAGGCTGTGGGTCCCCCTGGGGGTGGTAAGGAGTGGTTCTGGACTTTCGCCTCCCCACAGAGAAAGCATCTCTTTGATCAGGCGACTCTCAAAGTCTCTCCCTTGATCAGAATGGATTCTTTGTGGAGCCCCATAGTGAACAAAAAGTTTTCTACAAGTACTTTGGCCACAGTGGATGCTTTCTGGTCTTTGGTGGGAAAGCTTGGGCATATCTCGTGAAATGGTCAGTGACCACCAGCACATTACTGATATTTCTTTGATCTGACTCCAAACTCAGAAAATCAATACAGACCAGCTCCATTGGTGCACTGGTGGTGATGTTAACAAGGGGCAGCCCTCTGGACAAAGCTTTCCTCTGTAGTAGCGACTACAAGTTCGAATGTGTTGCTCCACATCAGCCCCATCTTAGGCCAATAGAATCTGGATCTCACCAAGTCAAGTGTTCTGTCTATACCAAGGTGCCCCATGTGGTTGTGCAAGGACCTCAGCACTGAGTCTCGAAAGGCAGTGGGCAGCACTAGTTGTTGTCTGTCTACTTGTCCCCCTCTGTCTACTGTTTCTCTGTATAACAGTTTATTGATCAGTTTCAACTTAGGACCTTCTTTGTATAACAGTGCAGTTCTCAAATCAGTGGAGCGTAATTTGGACACATCTTTTCCTGCATAGAGGGCTTCTAAAGCTGCTTTGATCATGGGATCGCGAGGATTGAGCCCATGAATACTGTCATTGTCCAGCTGAGGCAGTGCACCAATGTCTATTGCAGAAAAGTGGCAATAAGCAGCAGGTATGCAATTCTCAGAGGTCCCAAGCAATCCACCATGCAGTCCACTGCGTCCGTGGACATTGTTCCTCCCTGTCAAACTTCCGGCAGAGTGCCCGAATGTCAGGTTCTGCCAATCGGACCCAATCATTCTGGGGAACAGGCCTCCGGGAGAGAGCATCAGCATCTATGTGGTTCAGACCTGCTCGGTATTCGAGAGCATAGTCATATGTAGATAATGCAGAAAACCACCTATGGCCAGTGGCATCCAACTTAGCTGAGGTCTGCACATAGGTCAAAGGATTATTGTCAGTTTTTACTAGTATTTTAGCCCCATACAAGTACTCATGGAATTGGTCAACAATAGCCCACTTCAAAGCTAGGAACTCTAACTTATGTACAGGATAGTTCTTTTCGGATGGGGTCAGGCTTCTACTGGCAAAGGCCACTGGTCTCAGGCCATTCTCGTGCTCTTGGTACAACACAGCCCCAACCCTTGCAAGCTAGCATCAGTGTGCAGGGCGTAAGGTTTTCTTGGATCGGCATAGGCCAGCACTGGAGCATGGGTAAGTTGATATATGATCTCATGAAAGCAGTCTCACAATCAGGAGTCCAGCGGGCCCCAAATACTTCACTCGGATGAAAATACACTCTTTCAGTCTTGAGGACGCTGACTTTTGGTATTTTTGTGGGTTGGGGATACCCTTGAGTAAGGTTAAGTAAAGCGGATCACTCTTGAATAGTCCTTGATGAGCGCCGATAATAACCACAGAATCCAGGAATCTCTGCAGTTCTTTTAGATTTTTGGGCTGTGACCAGGTGGTCAAGGCCTCAACTTTACTTGGGTCGGTCTCTATTCCCTCGGTGGATACTATGTGTCCCACATACTTTACTGATGTTTGAAAGAATTGACACTTATCAATGGACAGTTTAAGGCCAAAGTCCTCCAGTCGGTCCAGTACCTTAAATAATCTGCTCTCATGTTCCTCCAGTGAGCTGCCAAACACAATAACATCATCTAGGTATACCAGGCACTCTAGTAAGTTCATGTCCCCACTGCACGCTCCATCAATCGTTGAAAAGTGGCTGGGGCACCTGAAATCCTTGAGGCATCCTCATGAATTCATAGAAGCCAGCGGACAGATAAAGGCTGTCTTCTCACGGTCCTCTGGGGCCATCGGGATCTGGTAGTACCCACTGCGGAGATCCAACACAGAGAACCACTTGCTCCCGTTTAGGCAGTCCAAAGCATCCTGAATGCGGGGCATTGTGTACTGATCAGGGATAGTCCGCCGGTTTAAGGTGCGATAATCCACACACATCCTTACTGTCCCATTCTTTTTCCTCACTACCACAATGGGGAAGCATAAGGGCTTCTGGATTCTTGTATTACACCAGCAGCTAACATCTCTTGCAGATGCCGTCTCACATCATCTATGTCAGCAGGTGCCAGGCGTCGAGACCTCTCACGAAATGGTCTTTCGTCATGCAGCCGGATATTGTGCTCAGCTCCTTGCACGCATCCTACGTCCCATTCCTTTAAAGAAAACACCTGGTCTCTCTGGGCAAGCTTCTCACTGATCCTCACTTTCCATTCAGCTGGCAGGAGGTGGCCAAAATCAAACAAGTCAGGCGTTACTCTGTCATTCTTCCTCGAACTCTTGCTGCTGGGTAGCACTGCAGTATCTGCACAATGCACATTAGCCAGGATGCAACCTCTATTTACTCGAATGTCTCTTTCAGACACATATGAACTTGGACCATTACCCTTCTGGCATAAGCATGGGCTCTAGCGGGCAAAATACTAGGCTTGACCAGCAGTCCTTTGGCAATTTTCCATCGCCTGGTGCATCCAACATTAATATTTTATTCTTAACATTCTTTCTGATACGGACCTCTCCCTGTAAAGGTACACTGGGCATTTGGTGCCAGGATCAGAGACTCAGGATCCTTCTTCCATACAATTCCGACCGGTTCCTCTGGTTCTATTTTTTCAGCATCTCTCTGGCCTCATAGGCCTTCTTAATTAAAGCTGGAACTCTTAAAGCTCTACTAGTTTTTGACCCTGTTTTTCATAACACAACTGTGCCAGCCTTCCGAACATATGAGCATTTGTTCCAATCAACAAAGGGACACCATCATACAGTCCAGTGGGGGACACACTAAGGCTAGAGTCTCTACTTGTTGCCACTCCAGCCACGGAGGTGGGAAAGACAGCAAATTCGGATATCCCGGAATAGGGTAGGCCTTCACACTTAACCCCCATACATGCAGTCCTTCTAATGGTTGTAAGGGCACGTCTGACAAATGCTTTGATACCAATCCTGGAACATAATTGTCACTTGGGAGCCACTGTCTAATACAGCTCTTGTAGACACTCCATTCACCTTTACAGTGGTCTCCATGGAGGGACCCACTATTCTGGACCAGTCTGGAGGCGATAGTGGGGGCCTGGGCAACTGACCTTGCCACAAAGGGCGTGAGTTAGCATTTTGGTGCCCTCACTGGGATCATTCGTGCACCTCTTAACCACTGATTTGTTCTCCGAAGCTCTCCTTGTAGCCTATATGCAACTTTGTCAGTGTCTTTTGGGACCGGCATTCCCTTTCATGTGCCCATCCTTCCCACAATTATAGCAAAACATACTTTCTGGAGTTTGAGCTGGCGAGGCGCCACACTGGGAGCCAGGGGGGTATATTAACTGGAAACCTTGGTGCCATCTCTGTCTCTGGCGTGATAAGCATTTGGAGACATCTCGTCAGTTTCTCCACTTCCATGGTCAAGGAATTGAGTTTGGAGCTGTTATCAGTAGGAGATACATGGGTGGGTACCCCCACCCCCATAGCAGATGCAGTCAGATATAGGTCATGGCCCGTACTTGCAGGCGTGGCCTTCATAAAGGGACTGTTTTTGAATTCCCGGATCTCTCTCAACAGTTCGCCCCATTGTGGCATATCTTTTTCCTTGTCAGAGCACTCATTGACTGCCAACCTCTCTGAACTTCACTTGATGGGCCACCCTCAGTCACTCAATTCGTAGCCTCAGCTGTTGGTGCAGGTCCCTCCGAGGTCGCCTTTTCTCAACTCCTCAATTTCTCATTAACTCATCATGGAGGGTGGGGATTCCAGTCGATTTGCCAAGGTAACTGAAGCAACAGCAGTTCTGAGAGGGGCAGACTTAAGGATCCTGTCCAGCCTGGTTCGTCCAGTTCAATTGCTGGCAAACTACCCTTTCTGAGGCATTCTTGCAACAATTTTTCCAGCCGAGATATACACAGACAACAACTCCCTTGGTACTGTTGTGCATTTCTTACTGTCACCATAGATCCTCATCAGAATCTGGGCTCCCATACACATTCTCCAAGGCCTCAAGATAGCCTGTGCAGTCACTTCAGGGTTACTGGCCCGCTTAGCACGGATGGTAGCCAGGGCAGGACCTCGGAGGCTCTCACTAACCCTCTTTCGCCGCTTCTCGAGCATTGCCATTCTAGCACTTGGGGCAACATAGTCTATCCAGGTCTCCCAGTCATCCTCCCCTTGGGGGGTGGGGAGGGTGCCAGAGAAGATCCTCAACCTTCGGTAAGAGTCGTGACTAATGGCAGGTGCAGAAATCGGAGTCTGCATTGGTTCAGCCACCATTACGGGTACTGGAGCGGGAGAGGATGTTGGGGGAGGAACACCCCCAGGTTGCAAGAATAGTTTCTTCAAGTCCTCCACAGTTTTCCCTTCCCCCAGCAACCATTTAGCAAATTTCTCCTCAAAAGTTTCAGACAGTGGTGGGGGCTCATTCCCCCCGGTCTTTACTGTACTTAGTTATCACTCTCCAGGCAGTGAGGGCTCCCTCTGGGGTAATGGTCTGTGGCACTTTGGAGCTATCTATGGGATCCTTAAACTCTACTAGGGCCAGGAAAGTGTGGGTGAGCAGATTAGCATGCCGACCCACCACCACAGGGTTTTGTAAACCTTCCATCTTGGAAAGTACTCCCTGTACAGTGTCCGTATTGATACCCAGGGGGATGTCCAGGATAAGCATAGCATTTTGGGGGTCAATCTCCTCCCCAGTACACCACTCCACCAGCCGGTGCACAGCCACTTCTGTCGAGGTACCCATTTTTCTTAACAGTGGTTCGTAAATATGGCCACTAGAGGACACACAATCCCAGCGGTGAGCCTCAAGATGTAACCCTAGATGGCGCTATCCCAGGGCTACTACCCCTGCCTGATTTGCCACTAACAGGTTGGGGGCCTGGATCCAATGGCGGGTGCCTCCACCCAGAGGTCAGGGTTTGCAATAGTTAAACTTACTTGGTCACAGCCCTCTGGGACACTGCAACCCCTTTCTTCCACTAGTAGCCCCACAATATCAGAATTACCTTCACAGTACCTTACCCCAGGACTAGTTCCGGCACTGGGACCTCCTGTGAAATAAGATACAGTGCAACAATCACAGTACAGTACTTTAACATGAGACAAATACCTCAGGAAGTATAACTTTGCTGAAACAAGCAGCTCTGATTTATTTAGGGAATATAACAAGGACAGGGAGAAATCAGGTTAATTAGCTTATCACTTTACTATCTACCTATGGCTCTGTGCACAGGCCTATCCCTACCAGTTACTGTCCCTGGGTACCCAACCCTAGTGGCTAGTCCAAACCGTGGCAGCTGGTAGGGGCCCTTTCACACAGTGAAAAGAAAAATTAGTTTAAACAGTCAGCAGTACAGTGATTCCATTTGGATTTAATGTGGCAATTCAACAGGGAGCATCCCTGAATTAGTACTCACGGCCTCCAAACAAGATAGGGTCCTTCAACGTCAGCAGGGCTACTCTTGAGCTCCACGAGACTCTTCACACATTTAAATGGTAAAAAAAGAAAGTAGTATACCAGGCAGGCTGCTTCTCTATCCCGATCACAATTACTGCACAATACCTGGGAGAACACACAGCAGATTCAGTTCCTGACAGACCGAGTGCAATTCAACAATTTCTCCAGTCTTCTACAGGGTGAGCCTGGTTTCTACTCTTCAGAGATCCTTGATTCTTTTCACAGGGCCAGTTCAGTCCTAACAAGCAGTTACACAAACTGCAGACCGGAACTCTGGGCCTTACACGTTTTTTGACTGAAACTGTGCACTGAAGGAGCACAGGGTTTCTTTCCCTTCACTGCCAGATCTAAACTGAAACTCCAACAGACAAACCGGGCACTTCCTTTGAGTTCCTCCCAGTTCTTGACTGGATTGGCTGTCACTCACAATAGACTGCTGCTGTTGGTCCAAAAAGGCGCCAAGTCTAAACTACATCTCCCAGAGTCACTGCCCATACAATCCTCTTGTGGCTGGCTCAGATTATGAGTCCAAGTTCTGATTCGGTCAAGGCACCATTTTAGAGCTAGCTTACCCCACACTGATTGGTCCAGTTCAGCAGTTCAAAACCAGAATGGGGAACTAGGCAGACACAGTTCTGACTGCAAAGAAAGCAGGTTAGACAAACTGTAATTTCATTATTACTGTAAATGATTTCTGGCAAACAGTCACATCTTTCAGATAGGTTCCTTTGCACTCCTAGTGACTGTAAAATGGAGTGAATTGGCAGCAGCTCGAGTGGTACTCAAACAGAGAAGCACACAGTCCCCCCATACAAACTAATTATGTCTGCAAGCAGACAGCTCTTAAAGAGACAGTACCAGAGGCTCTAAAAACACTCACTGATAAATGGCTTAAACGCCAAACACCATTCAGGCTTGGAGCATTCAAGCAAGCTCCTGGAAGTCTTTTGGGAACCCCCATTTGCAGGGGGGTTACATACGTAAATACTGTGAAGTGCCCTGCGTGCAAGGGATAGGGTGCTCTATAAATACTGTTAAGTGCCCTGAACCATAGGGATAGGGTGCTGTGTAAATACTGTGAAGTATCCTGAGCCCTAGGTATAGGGTGTTGCTTAAATACTGTGAAGTGTCTTGAACCCTAGGGATAGGGTGCTACGTAAATACTGTGAAGTGCCCTGAATGCAAGGGATAGGGTACTCTGTAAATATTCTGAAATGCCCTGAGCCCTAAGAGAGGGTGCTACATACATACTGTGAAGCGCCCTGAGCCTTAGGGATAAGGTGCTACGTAAATACTGTGAAGTGCCCTGAGTGCAAGGGATAGGGTGCTCTGCAAATACTGTAAAGTGCCCTGATCCATAGGGATGGGTGCTATGTAGCATATCATAGTAATGTGTCAGCAGAAAAGGACCATCCTGGTCCATCTAGTTGCCCGTTTACCACCCACCCTACTTGTCTCCACTTCCTGGGGATATTTTCCTCTGTCCACCAGCCAAACCCTTGTGTCTGTTCCACTCCGTCTTGAATTCCTCCACTGTTTTTGCACACACCACCTCATTAGGTAATCTGTTCAGGGTTCAGCCGCCCTCTCAGTAAAATAACATATCCTTACATTGCTCTTAAATATTCCCCCTTCCATTCTTCACTTAGTTTGGAGCAAAAAAAAAAAAGCCAAAGCCAATAGGTAGCTGCTTTAGCACAGGATGTAATAGTTCATGTTCCCCCCACTGCAATATGTTTATCTACAGTAAGTTATTTTTAAAATTATCTGTATTTGAACTTGATATTACATCCATTGCTAGTCTTTTCCAAAGGTTAGCTGATCGTACTGTGTAATAATATTTTCTTTTGTTAGTTCTAAATTTGTTACATTTAATTTGTAATGGTTGACCCCCTCACTCCAAGTTGGTCTGGTTTATAGTCAATATTCAATTCAGTCATTAGTAAAGAGTAATTTATAATGTTGTAGTAGAGCAGCACATCCCGCCGTTGCCTTCTTAACTCAAGACTATGGAGCCCTCATTTGTTTAGTCTTACATTGTAAGTATGGTGTTTCAAGGCAGTTATTAACTTAGTTAGTGAATTGTTGTTGAACCTTCTCCAATTGATTGATTGATTGCGATCTTTGTATAGGGGCTCCAAAGTTGGTTACCATAATCCATTAGAAGCCTGACATAGGATAAATACAAAGGCAATAAAGCATCAACAGTTCTGCTTTTAATATTTCTTTTTATTACCATTATAGTTCTGTTTGCTTTAACAATTAGAGCGGTACACTGCTCTTCAAACATAAATTTATTGTCTAATATGATACCCAAGTCTTTTTCGGATGTTTTATTCGGGGTTGATGTTAGGCTTATTGGCCTATAATTGTTAACATTAGATTTACAGCCCTTTTTTTAAAAATTGGGGTTACCTTGGATTTTTTCTAATCCATTTGGATTAGGCCACAATTTAATGATTTTTCCTATATAATTTTAAGTGGTAACCAAATATTGGTCTTCATTAATTTAAGCATAGGTGAGGTAATGTTGTCTAAGCCGCACTGCTATCTTTTAGTTTATCGATTTGCTGCAATATCTTCTTTCCTTTTGGATCCGGTGATGCACCGAGAGACCAAGCAGGAAACAACCTTGGAAGTTTCAGTTTTGTGTATATATATATATGTTTGTAAATATTTTGTGGTTCTATGTATTAACCCATCAGTTAAGGTTTAGATGGGTGAAGTTTCAGTCCAGCTGGACCAAACGGTTATTCTGGTTAGTGGGTTTACTGTTATATTATGTATTAACAAGAGGTACTTTGCTTAATTTCTACGCTCTATCAATAGAAGCCGTAGGCTTTATGTATAAGTGTACAAATGCCATTAGCATAACGTATGCAAATGTATTTTGGGAGATGGTCAGACGGGATATAGGGGAGTACCTAAAAAATATGAGGACTTAAGTAGGGTACTTGTATGTTCTCAAAGTGCAGACATTTTGTGTTTATTATATACTAATGGCTAACTCACCCTTTACAGTGCTCTGTCAATATATATTTATTTTATTTATTTAGTTTTTGTTTACTGGGTAAGTGCACTAGCCATAGCAATAACTATTTTTAGGCACAACCCGGGAGGGTACAATACAGGGAAAACATTCCAATACAAATACAAAAAATCGTTGACAACAGTATTCAAGCAGGTTGCTAAAAACAAGGAGGTTGCAGTAACAGTGTAGGAAAAGATAAAAACAGGAGCTGTACAATAACTAAAATTACACCACAGTTTGCTTTGGGGAAGAAGAAACACGACAGATTAAACATTTTAGTACTAATAAGGGATTGAATAGTTAATTTAGGGCAGGGATAATAGTAAGTAATAGTAGTAAGAGACGCGAAAATGGGATGAGAGAGAAGTGAGGTGGGAGGTGGGGCAGATAGGTAGAGGAGAAGTGCAATGCGTATAGAGGGGCAGATCAGAAAGGAGAGATAAGGCTGGGTTGGAAAGAGCTAGAGAGGTTTGAAACAGGAGCGGGAAGTATCAAGATAATTATGCAACCCATTTTTAAAAGACACATGAGATGGTGATTGGCGCAAGGCTAGTGGAAGGGAATTCCAGTATTTGGGGGTGTGGCAGGTGAAAGCACTAGCACCTTTTGTGATGCTGTGTCTGGGGATGAAAACAGGGGTCTGGTCAGTAGAACGCAATCCATAGCAAGATGTCAGGCTTTGGAAGGGGCCTGCCAGGGATTTAGGTATTTATAGACGGACCATATTGTCAATGATAGAGCATAAGCATGAAGCCTTAGTTCAGTAGGAGGAAGCCATCCTAGGTCAGAATAGAGGAGACAGTGGTGTTTCAGCCGGTGTAAGGAGGACACATAGCAACAGATGTTGTTATATGTGACATCCCATTTCCGAAGGATTGAACTGCACGCAGAGGCATATGTTGCAGCACCATAGGTAAGTGATGGTAGGAGTATGCCATGGGCAATGGCAAGCCTTGCTGAGGGAGTGAGCACATAGCTGATTCGGTAGGCTACTCCAAGTTTGGCATTTACCAGTATGGAGTTAACCGTCCAGTCAAGCGCAGACTTCTCCAATATATTAAAAGACAGGCCCCGGACATTACTTATATTCAGGAAACACATTTACCCCACTCGGAGCATCTGAAGCTAGCTACAGGAGGGAAATTTAAAGTTTTTCTGCATCAAGTAAATCGGGCAGGAGATGGGGGGTGGCAATAATGATACCCTGCACCCACCTGCTAGAGGTAGTTATTGAATATGCTGACCCAGCAGGATGTTATCTAATAGTGCAGGGAGCCTTATATGGGCAGGACATTACTCTGATTAATGTCCATCTCCCATCAGCCTCCCCTTCCATTAAGGTACAACAGCTTCTTAATAGGGTAATGGACCTCCAAAAAGGGATTTTGATAATGGGCTGGGATTTCAATCTTACTTTAAATCCTAAATGAGCTACATTTCATCTGCAGAAACATAGGCGCTTCCCCACTCAGAGACTGCTACGTTCTCAGATGGACAGGCTGGGCCTTTTAGTTGTCTGGAGACATTTTTAACCCACTGGTAGAGGGTATACATATGACTCCCCAAGGTTTATGACCTCATCCAGAATAGATTATTTTTTTATCTCGGTGGAACATTTGGATGCACTGGGGGATCTCTACTTAAATGCTCGTTTCCTATCTGATCACATTCCACTCCTTCTCAAGCTAGATCTGGGGAAGCCACGTAGAAAAGGGCTGCGGAAATTTAACGTATCTTTCCTCCAGGATCAAGCTTTTAAAGATTGGATGAAACAGAGAATCCCTCAGATAATCCAAGAAAATTCCACCCCGGATATATCGACTGCATTAGTCTGGGATACGTTGAAGACAGTAATACATGGGGAGCTAATTGCCTATGCCTCTAGAAAGCATAAACAGAGGGAGGAGAGATATATTCAGTTACACACCCGTCTGAAGTGCCTACAGCAGATAGGGGGTCGAAAGAGTAGTTCCCAGGAACCGGAGATTAGACAAATTAAGAGACCTTCAAGCTATCATTGATTATCAAGTTCAAGCTAAGCTCCAACAACTGAAAAGTTATTTTTACGAAGGGGGTCCTAGAGGGTCACGGAATCTAACTAACAGACTTAGGGGTTTCAGACAAGCTGCCACTATTACAAAATTAAAAGACCCTAGTACATGGGGTACTAAAAGGCAATACCCCGGAAATCCTTATGATTTTCCAAGATTATTATAGGGATCTATATGCTAACCCCTCTCCTCCTTCTGATGGGCATATCCATCAGTTTCTAGCCCTTCTTAGGTTCCCCAAATTATCCAGACCGCAACAGGAAAGGCTTACGGCCCTGATTACAGAGGCACAGATTAAAGGAACAGTTAGGTGAAAACACGCAAATCTCCAGGCCCCGACGGCTTCCCCCAGGAATGGTATAAGATTCTTCTTCACCCCTTAATTAAGCTAATGAGACAAATATTCCTTGAAGTTCAAAATGGAGACCCTCCCCCGATCTCATGGTCATATGCAGTTATTTCCACCATTCCCAAGCCAGGCAGAGACCCCAGAATGCCCAAGTCGTATAGGGCTATATCTGTATTTTTTTTTTTTTTTTTGTTATACTTTTTACTCCTCCTCTGCGGCTGGGGGGTGTTACCGATGGTTCCCCCCAGTCCGGCCCGACCTTCAGCCCCTACTCTGCCCCCTCAATCCCCATGCTGTACTCCTTACCTCCACCTGCACAGCGATCTGCCATGGTGGGCACGCGACCACCGCCACGGGATCCAGGGGGTTTTCGGCAAGGAGGAGCATCCAGGGACCAGAAGCAGGCGGTGCTGCCTGTCCGGCCTTCATGTAGCCCGCAAGGTTTTTTCCACTTTTTCTCCCCATACGTCTGAGGTGTGCAATGACACCAAGGGATCAGAGCGCGAACGCTACCGTATGCGCCCCATCCCATCGTCCGCCTCAGTACGTCCCTCTGGTTCTGCCCATGGCCTGCCAAGCCCCCAGCCACTGCTAGGAGCTGCCAGGCCACAGAGGCAACTCGCCCCCCTTCCCGGAGAAGGAGAGCAGTCTTACAGATGCTCGATCCTTCTCCTCCCCTGCCGACCCCCGACGACCCAGGCTTGTTCCCGAACCCGGGTCGCCGGCGTAGTGCGAGGTGTGGCGTCCAGCGCCTCAACCCTCAGCGCCACCGGGCCGGCTATATCTGTATTAAATTGTGACTATAAGCTATTTATGTCCATTTGGGCTAAGAAGTTGGAATATATGCTACCAGGCATAATTCACTCAGATCAATCTGGATTACTTAAAAATAGACAAACATCTAATAACACAATCAGAATTATTCATCTCCTACATCACATTTCCAGAGCCTCGTTGCCAGTGGTGGTAGCCAGTGTCGATGCCTATAAAGCATTCGACGGGTGCTCTGGGGGTTCCTTTGGCAGGTTCTAGCTTCATTTGGTTTCCCAGCAGACTTTGTTAAATGGCTTAGTAATAGTCGTGCACATCCTCAGACCTATATTCGAGTGAACTCTCCCCTATCTGCACCTGTAAGCCTAGAACGTGGCATGAGACAGGGCTTCCCTCTCTCGCCCTTGCTATTTGCTCTGTATATAGAGCCATTAGTAATGGCATTCCAAGCGCGGGGGTTAGGGGAAACAACTACTGCACTTCACTTTATGCAGATGACGTCTTATTGACATTAACTGATCTGGAAACGACATTAGTTAAGACATGGGAGATATTGGAGTAGTTCACAGCAGTTTCTGGATATTTAGTTAATTCCTCAAAAACGGAGGTGAGGTCTTAGCGCTTAACTTTACCCCCTCTTCCCAATTAAAGCAAAATATGCCATTTAAATGGCGGGCCACTAAATTAAAATATTTAGGGGTCAACCTCCCCCTACGGATCTCTAATTTGATTTTGATAAATTAGGAACCATTGACCCAGTCTTTAGAAGCTGATATTCATAAGTGGACCCAGTAGAAGCTCCCCTTCTGGTCTAGAATTGCTACTATTCAATCTAATATTTTACCTAGACTTATGTACTTATTTCAGACTATCCCTTGCATATCCCCACAGGTGTATTTCACTTCGTGGAACAAGGTACTGTCCAGATTTGTATGGGAGGGCCACAAACCCCGTGTCCGCTGGTCTCTCCTGCAACTGTCAAAAGATAAGGGGGGTTTAAATCTTCCAAATTTGGAACAATATGCGGTTGCTGTAGGAATAACAAGGATATTGACCTGGGTAAACCCAAGTCTTCACCCACCTTGGAAGAAAATAGAATGCTTTATTAATGACCTACATGACCCGGTCCGGACACTCTTTGCTCCCCTATCCTCTCCACCAACCATGTCTGATTTTTATATAGAAGCACGACAGACCATACACCTATGGTATAAAGTAAGAACTAGACCATTCATGGAATCACTGTTCTGCTATTTAAAATTACTAATGTCAGAATCTGATTTCTTACCAGCATACTTAGATTTAACTTTTAGAAATTGGCATAGATGGGGGCTGTCATTTATTTACCAATTCCTTGATTCTTACAGGGTGGTCTCTTTTGCATCTCTCCAGAAGGAATATGACCTAACAGTGATTTTTATAGATATTTGCAAGTGTGGGATTTCCTACAGAATAAGGAACCTGCAAAAGCTTGTTTGCCAAGTCCTCTCCCCCTATTTTTGAATGTAGTATTCAATGCCATACGAGGGATCATGCAGCCACATATGATTGGAATTTTATATAGGGGGCTTAAGGAGTGTGATCAGGAGTCTTCGGAGATAGTTCTAAGGGCCTGGAACAACAAACCACCTAATGGAGTGTCCTGCGAGAGTTGACTTAAATATACTCGCCCCTCACTTGGGGTCTCTTTAGCCCCCTACTGGCGTGAGTTTGCATGGAAATCCCACATGTGGTACTTCAATACCCCAGCCAAGTTAGCAAAGATTTTCCCAACATTGGGAGCAGAATGCTGGAGACAATGCAGGGAGCAGTCCGCTGACCATGTACATATCTTATGGGGATGTTGTAAAATCCAGATACACTGGCAGCAGATTGAGCAGGGGTTAAAAGAAATTTTTGACCAGGGCCTATCACTCACCCCAGAGCTGGCGTTATTGTCAGTCCCACCAGAGGGACTTGGGATCTCAAAAGGTTCCCTTATTTTCACCCTCCTTTTAATAGCCAGGAAGACGATAACTAGGCTTTGGAGACAGTCCCGACCTCTTACAGTAGATGCCTGGCATGACATGATTCTGGAACATTACCTTCTAGAAAGCATAATTGCAGGGGCTATGGGGCATGGGAGATCATTTGAAATTAGATGGCGGGCCTGGGTATTCTTTAACTCAGCTTGAGAGCCCACATTTGTCCCATGATAGGAATTGGGTATATCCAACTGGGGAGAAGACCTCATACCTGAGAACATGGGAAACGTATGGGGGAATATGTCGGACTAGTAATCAAGAGAAGTTTTTAAGAGGGAATAGATGGCTATATTGGCTCCTGATTTATATGGTTACTCTTGATGGATGGAAATGTATCTGCTAGATTGCCCACATAGATTAATTGAAATTGTATGCTTGTAAAAGCTGGATTTGTACACCGACAACATGTAAAGTATATGAACAGTACTGTACCTCTTTTAATAGAAAAATAAAGTTTAAAAAAAAAAAAAAAGAAATTGGAGGGGGTGCCCATAGGTGGCCAACCTTATGGACTAGAAATTGTATAGGATAGATTAGGCTAAGAAATAGAAGAACTGTTGCAACAGATTTAAGAAAAGGTCAGTCCTCGAGTGGCAGGATCTCCCTGTCACGAGGAGGGAGCAAAAAGAATCCCTTAGAAGTTGTGTAAGAGGGTAAGGAGAGAGGCAGAAGTAAGAAGGTCATTCCAAACAAAGGGAAGACAGACAAAGAAATGAGTCGGATCCATGAAGGTATTGCAACAAGGGGTAACAATGGTTTGAGAGTCAAAATAGCAGAGGAAATAGGCTGGCCTTATGGGGGGGTTACAATAAGCTAATTAGAATGAGAGTCAGCTACTCAAAGGAGTGTCACGTTATTACTTGTATACTGTGCAAAGTATTCTAGTGCTCTGTGGGAGGCCCAAGATTATTTCAGTATTTGGGAGAGGCTCAAGACCTTTTCCATGGCTTGGGGGAGCCTCACTGTGATAAACTCTAAGAACTAATGAGCTAGAAGATTACAAACTTCAAAATGAGAGAATCTGTATCGGAGAGAATCTATATCAAATTGTACAGAACCCCCCCCCAAAAAAATATAATAAATAAATACTGTACTTTGGATTACAAATCCGTGAAATGAAAAACAATCTTACACAGAAATCATTATGAGAACTGCTATAACCTGACATACTCTTTTTTTTAATTTTTCAAATTAATACTCTAATGTATGTAATTAACACTTAAACTAGTAACTGCCACAAGGTTGATATTGTAGAAGGGTCTACTATAGGAAACAAAGTAGACAGATATAGAAGTAGAAAAGGAGCTGGAGAGTAAGAAAAGATGCGAGGGTACTGGAAATACCTATGAACAACAATGCTGGGCACTCATATAGATGAAGACATCAGGCAGGGTCTGAACCCAAGGGAAGATTCACCAGAGGTAAAAGGGCAGGGACGGTCAACACTTGATATATGGTATCCCATTGTCTAAAGAATTTCTGGGAGTTGTCCCTTAATGACCTTGCAAGCTTCTCCGTTTTCTTGATTTCCAAAATGCTGTTTCTCCACTCTCGTATGGTGGGGGCTGATTCCTCCAGCCAGTGTTTCAAAATTGTGTGTCCGACTGTAACGCCTAGCAATAATAAGGTATAGTGCTGTTCGTGTGACCAATAGGTATTTTTATCAAAATGGCCTAGAATGTGAGTAGTTGCTTGGATGTAATCGAAGATAATGGGAACATCTTTGAATAGTTTCTTAATGTTGGTCCATAGTGTTTGTACTTGAGGGCACCCCCAAAACATAATATAATAGGGTACCAGATCCTGATTTGCATTTGTGGCAAATAGTTGAGACCGTGAGGCCCATCTTATATCTCTGGTAAGGAGTATAATATAGGTTGTGTATTGTTTTGAAGTGTATTAACCTTAGATCCACTGTAGCAAAGCCCATATTTTGTCCCATTCGTTCGTACGCTTCTCCAGGGCTTGAACCCACCACCTGACCGACTCCAGGGCTGAACCTCTGATCAGCTCTGTGAAGAGTCTGTATAATGAGGAAATTGAAGGAGATATTTTAATGTTCCCAAGAAATGATCTAGAGTTGTCATTAAATTCTATAGAGAAGTCCAACTTACTTTGAGTAGTTCGTTTAATGGAGTCATATAGGGAGTAGTCCCTCAGGCTTAGGTCATATTTTTCTCCTAGGTCAGAAAAGGGGAGGAAAGAACCATTGTTTAGCAAGTCTTTAATCGCATATATACCTTTGTGTTTCCAACTTATGCTGTGTAAGGGTTTGCTGTGTTGTAGAAAGTTCGGATTGTTCCAGATAGGTTGGGATCTAGATTGGTTTAGGCTGTTTAAGCAGACATGAGATTTGTGTGAGCTGTCTGAGAGTCAGCCACTATTTTGTTACTGCAAGATTTAAGGGGCTTGGCATAGAAAATAGATCTTAAGTCAGTATCTTGTTTGCTCAAAATTTCCTTTTCATTGAGGACCCAGTCAGTTATGTGTAACCCCCCTGCAAATGGGGGTTCCCAAAAGACTTCAGGAGCTTGCTTGAATGCTCCAAGCCTGAATGGTGTTTGGCATTTAAGCCATTTATCAGTGAGTGTTTTAGAGCCTCTGGTACTGTCTTTAAGAGCTGTCTGCTTGCAGACATAATTAGTTTGTATGGGGGACTGTGTGCTTCTCTGAGTACCACTCGAGCTGCTGCCAATTCACTTCATTTTTGCAGTCACTAGGAGTGCAAAGGGAACCTATCTGAAAGATGTAACTGTTTGCCAGAAATTATTTAGAGTAATAATGAAATTACAGTTTGTCTAACCTGCTTTTGCAGTCAGAACTGTGTCTGCTAGTTCCCCATTCTAGTTTTGAACTGCTGAACTGGACCAATCAGTGTGGGGTAAGCTAGCTCTAAAATGGTGCCTTGGACGAATCAGAACTTGGACTCATAATCTGAGCCAGCCACAAGAGGATTGTATGGGCAGTGACTCTGGGAGATGTAGTTTAGACTTCAGTGCCTTTTTGGACCAACAGCAGCAGTCTATTGTGAGTGACAGCCAATCCAGTCAAGAACTGGGAGGAACTCAAAGGAAGTGCCCGGTTTTGTCGGTTGGAGTTTCAGTTGAGCTTTGGCAGTGAAGAAGGAAGGAGCCCTGTGCTTTTTCAGTGTGCAGTTTTAGTCAAAAAACGTGTGTAAGGCCCAGAGTTCCGGTCTGCAGCTTGTTAGGACTGAATCCGTCCTGTGAAAAGAATCAAAGGATCTCTGAAGAGTAGAAACCAGGCTCACCCTGTAGAAGACTGGAAGAATTGCTGAAAATTGCACTCGGTCTGTCAGGAACTGAATCTGCTGTGTGTTCTCCCGGTATTGTGCAGTAATTGCGATCGGGATACAGATGCAGCCTGCCTGGTATAGTGCTTTCTTTATATGAAATGTGAAGAGGTTTGTGTACCTCAAGTGAGCCCTGCTGACATTGAAGGACCCTATCTTATTTGGAGGTCGAGTACTAATTCAGGTCGCTCCTGTTGAATTGCCACATTAAATCCAAATGGAATTACTGTACTGCTGACTGTTTAATTTTCCTTTTTCTGTGTGAAAGGGCCCCTACCAGCTGCCACGGTTTGGACTAGCCACTAGGGCTTGGGTACCCAGGACAGTAACTGATAGGGATAGGCCTGTGCACAGAGCCATAGGTAGATTATTAGAGTGATAAGCTAATTAACCTGATTTCCCTGTCCTTGTTATATCCCCCAAATAAATCAGAGCTGCTTGTTTCAGCAAAGTTATACTGCCTGAGGTATTTGTCTATGTTAAAGTACTGTACTGTGATTGTTGCACTGTATCTCATTTCACAGGAGGTCCCAGTGCCGGAACCAGTCCTGGGGGTAAGTGTATACTGTGAAGGTAATTCTGATATATTGTGTGGGCCACTAGTGGGAAGAAAGGGGGGTTGCAGTGTCCCAGAGGGCTGTGACCAAGTTAGTTTAACTATTGCAAACCCTGACCTCTGGGTGGAGGCACCCGCCATTGGATCCAGGCCCCTCAACCTGTTAGTGGCAAATCAGGCAGGGGTAGTAGCCCCTGGGATAGCGCCATCTAGGGGTTACATCTTGAGGCTCACCGCTGGGATTGTGTGTCCTCTAGTGGCCATATTTACTAACCACTGTTAAGAAAAAAATGGGTACCCGACAGAAGTGGCTGTGCACCGCTGGTGGAGTGGTGTACTGGGAGGAGATCGACCCCCAAAATGCTATGCTTATCCTGGACATCCCCTGTATCAATACGGACACTGTGCAGGGAGTACTTTCCAAGGTGGAAGGTTTACAAAACCCTGTGGTGGTGGGTCGGCATGCCAATCTGCTCACCCACACTTTCCTGGCCCTAGTAGAGTTTAAGGATCCCATAGATAGCTCCAAAGTGCCACAGACCATTACCCCAGAGGGAGCCCTCACTGCTTGGAGAGTGATAACTAAGGACAGTAAAGACCTGGGGGAATCAGCCCCACCACTATCTGAAACTTTGAGGAGAAATTTGCTGAATGGTTGCTGGGAGAGGGGAAACTGTGGAGGACTTGAAGAAACTATTCTTGCCACCTGGGGTGTTCCTCCCCAACACCCTCTCCTGCTCCAGTGCCCGTAATGGTGGCTGAACCAATGCAGACTCCTATTTCTGCACCTGCCATTAGTCACGACTCTTACCGAAGGTTGAGGATCTTCTCTGGCACCCTCCCCACCCCCAAGGGAGGATGACTGGGAGACCTGGATAGACTATGTTGCCCCCAAGTGCTAGAATGGCAATGCTCGGAAGGCTAAAAAGCTAAAGAGGGTTAGTGAGAGCCTCCGAGGTCCTGCCCTGGCTACCATCCGTAGGCAAACGGGCCAGTAACCCTGAAGCGACTGCACAGGCCTATCTTGAGGCCTTGGAGAATGTGTATGGGAGCCCAGATTCTGATGAGGACCTATGGTGGAGAGTAAGAAATGCACAACAGTACCAAGGGGAGTTGTTGTCTGTGTATGTCTCTCGGCTGGAAAAATTGTTGCAAGAATGCCTCAGAAAGGGTAGTTTGCCAGCGATTGAACTGGACCGAACCAGACTGGACAGAATCCTTAAGTCTGCCCCCTTCTCAGAACTGCTGTTGCTTCAGTTACGCCTGGCAAATCGACTGGAATCCCCACCCTCCTATGATGAGTTAATGAGAGAAATTCGAGGAGTTGAGAAAAGGCGACCTCGGGAGGTACCGCACCAACAGCTGTGGCTATGCCGAGTGACTGAGGGTGACCCATCGTGAAGTTCAGGGCAGAGGTTGACAGTCAATGAGTGCTCTGACAAGGAAAAGATATGCCACAATGGGGCTTAACTGTTGAGAGAGATCCGGAATTCAAAACAGTCCTTTATGAAGGCCACGCCTGCAAGTACGGGCCCTGACCTATATCCGACTGCATCTGTATGGGGTGGGGGTACCCACCCATGTATCTCCTGCTGATAACAGCTCCAAACTCAATTCCTTGACCATGGAAGTGGAGAAACTGACGAGATGTCTCCAAATGCTTATCACGCCGCAGACAGAGATGGCACCCAGGTTTCCAGTTAGTAATACCCCGCCCTGGCTCCCAGTGTGGCGCCCGGCCAGCTCAAACTCCAGAAAGTATGTTTTGCTATAATTGTGGGAAAGATGGGCACATGAAAGGGAATGCCAGTCCCCAAAAGACACTGACAAAGTTGCATATAGGCTACAAGGAGAGCTTCGAGAAGAAATCAGTGGTTAAGAGGTGCACACATGATCCCAGTGAGGGCACCAAAATGCTAATTCACGCCCTCTGTGGCAAGGTCAGTTGCCCAGGCCCCCACTACCGCCTCTCCAGACTGGTCCAGAATAGTGGGTCCCTCCATGGAGACCACTGTAAAGGTGAATGGAGTGTCTACAAGAGCTGTATTAGACAGTGGCTCCCAAGTGACAATTATGTTCCAGGATTGGTATCAGAAGCATTTGTCAGACGTACTCTTACAACCATTAGAAGGACTGCATGTATGGGGGTTAAGTGAGAAGGCCTACCCTATTCCGGTATATCCGAATTTGGCTGTCTTTCCCACCTCCGTGGCTGGAGTGGCCGAACAAGTAGAGACCCTAGCCTTATGTGTCCCCCACTGGACTGTATGATGGTGTCCCTTTGTTGATTGGAACAAATGCTCATATGTTCGGAAGGCTGGCACAGTTGTGTTATGAAAAACAGGGTCAAAGACTAGTAGAGCTTTAAGAGTTCCGCTTTAATTAAGAAGGCCTATGAGGCACAGAGAGATGCTGAAAAACAGAACCAGAGGAACCGGTCGGAATTGTATGGAAGAAGGATCCTGAGTCTCTGATCCTGGCGCCAAATGCCCAGTGTACCTTACAGGAGAGGTCCGTATTAGAAAGGATGTTAAGAATAAAATATTAATGTTGGATGCACCAGGCGATGGAAAATTGCCAGAGGGACTGCTGGTCAAGCCTAGTATTTTGCCCGCTAGAGCCCATGCTTATGCCAGAAGGGTAATGGTCCAAGTTCATAATGTGTCTGAAAGAGACATTCGAGTAAACAGAGGTTGCATCCTGGCTAATGTGCATTGTGCAGACACTGCAGTGCTACCCAGCAGCAAGAGTTCAAGGAAGAATGACAGAGTAACGCCTGACTTGTTTGATTTCGGCTACTCCCCGCTGCCAGCTGAATGGAAAGTGAGGATCAGTGAGAAGCTTGCCCAGAGAGACCAGGTGTTTTCTTTAAAGGAATGGGATGTAGGATGCGTGCAAGGAGCTGAGCACAATATCCGGCTGCATGACGAAAGACCATTTCGTGAGAGGTCTCGACGCCTGGCACCTGCTGACATAGATGATGTGAGACGGCATCTGCAAGAGATGTTAGCTGCTGGTGTAATACAAGAATCCAGAAGCCCTTATGCTTCCCCCATTGTGGTAGTGAGGAAAAAGAATGGGACAGTAAGGATGTGTGGATTATCGCACCTTAAACCGGCGGACTATCCCTGATCAGTACACAATGCCCCGCATTCAGGATGCTTTGGACTGCCTAAACGGGAGCAAGTGGTTCTCTGTGCTGGATCTCCGCAGTGGGTACTACCAGATCCCGATGGCCCCAGAGGACCGTGAGAAGACTGCCTTTATCTGTCCGGCTATTTATGAATTCATGAGGATGCTCAAGGATTTCAGGTGCCCCAGCCACTTTTCAACGATTGATGGAGCGTGCAGTGGGGACATGAACTTACTAGAGTGCCTGGTATACCTAGATGATGTTATTGTGTTTGGCAGCTCACTGGAGGAACATGAAAGCAGATTATTTAAGGTATTGGACCGACTGGAGGACTTTGGCCTTAAACTGTCCATTGATAAGTGTCAATTCTTTCAAACATCAGTAAAGTATGGGACACATAGTATCCACCGAGGAATAGAGACCACCCAAGTAAAGTTGAGGCCTTGACCACCTGGCCACAGCCCAAAAATCTAAAAGAACTGCAAAGATTCCTGGGATTCTGTGGTTATTATCGGCGCTCATCAAGGACTATTCAAGAGTGATCCGCCCTTTACTTAACCTTACTCAAGGGTATCCCCCAACCCACAAAAAATACCAAAAGTCAGCGTCCCTCAAGACTGAAAGAGTGTATTTTCATCCAAGTGAAGTATTTGGGGCCCGCTGGACTCCTGATTGTGAGACTGCTTTTCATGAGATCATATATCAACTTACCCATGCTCCAGTGCTGGCCTATGCCGATCCAAGAAAACCTTACGTCCTGCACACTGATGCTAGCTTGCAAGGGTTGGGGGCTGTGTTGTACCAAGAGCACGAGAATGGCCTGAGACCAGTGGCCTTTGCCAGTAGAAGCCTGACCCCATCCGAAAAGAACTATCCTGTACATAAGTTAGAGTTCCTAGCTTTGAAGTGGGCTATTGTTGACCAATTCCATGAGTACTTGTATGGGGCTAAAATACTAGTAAAAACTGACAATAATCCTTTGACCTATGTGCAGACCTCAGCTAAGTTGGATGCCACTGGCCATAGGTGGCTTTCTGCATTATCTACATATGACTATGCTCGAATACCGAGCAGGTCTGAACCACATAGATGCTGATGCTCTCTCCCGGAGGCCTGTTCCCAGAATGATTGGGTCCGATTGGCAGAACCTGACATTCGGCACTCTGCCGGAAGTTTGACAGGGAGGAACAAATGTCCACGGACGCAGTGGACTGCATGGTGGATTGCTTGGGAGCTCTGAGAATTGCATACCTGCTGCTTATTGCCACTTTTCTGCAATAGACATTGGTGCACTGCCTCAGCTGGACAATGACAGTATTCGGCGGGCTCAACTCGCGATCCCATGATCAAAGCAGCTTTAGAAGCCCTCATGCAGGAAAAGATGTGTCCAAATTACGCCCACTGATTTGAGAACTGCACTGTTATACAAAGAAGGTCCTAAGTTGAAACTGATCAATAAACTGTTATACAGAGAAACAGTAGACAGAGGGGGACAAGTAGACAAACAACAACTAGTGCTGCCCACTGCCTTTCGAGACTCAGTACTGAGGTCCTTGCACAACCACATGGGGCACCTTGGTATAGACAGAACACTTGACTTGGTGAGATCCAGATTCTATTGGCCTAAGATGGGGCTGATGTGGAGCAACACATTCAACTTGTAGTCGCTGCTTACAGAGGAAAGCTTTGCCCCAGAGGGCTGCCCCTTGTTAACATCACCACCAGTGCACCCATGGAGCTGGTCTGTATTGATTTTCTGAGTTTGGAGTCAGATCAAAGAAATATCAGTAATGTGCTGGTGGTCACTGACCATTTCACGAGATATGCCCAAGCTTTCCCACCAAAGACCAGAAAGCATCCACTGTGGCCAAAGTACTTGTAGAAAACTTTTTGTTCACTATGGGGCTCCACAAAGAATCCATTCTGATCAAGGGAGAGACTTTGAGAGTCGCCTGATCAAAGAGATGCTTTCTCTGTGGGGAGTGCGAAAGTCCAGAACCACTCCTCACCACCCCCAGGGGGACCCACAGCCTGAACGCTTCAACCAGACTTAGTTAGATATGCTAGGCACCCTGCACCCAAAGGACAAGCCTAGATGGAGCCAACAAATTAGCACCCTGGTACATGCTTATAACTGCACCAAAAGTGATGCCACTGGATTCTCCCCCACCGCCTGATGTTTGGAAGAGAAGCTCGACTACCAGTAGATGTGTGTTTTGGGGTCTCCTGATGGGGTTCAAGCTGACAACTATTTACAGTATGTGCAAAGTTAAAGGCCCAGCTAACTCATGCGTACTCAACTGGCTCAAACCATGGCTGCCAAAAGAAATCTGGCCAACAAAGAAAGGTATGATAAAAGGTGAAAGCACAGGAACTCCAGGAGGGAGATCGGGTATTGCTAAGAAATCTGGGACTGCATGGCAAGCACAAGATTGCTGACAGATGGCACCATCTCCCTCACATTGTAGTGGGCAAACTAGATGATCTGCCAGTGTACAAAGTAAGGCCTGAGAATAATTCAAAAGATGTAAAAACAATGCATAGAAATCATTTACTGCCCATTGACAAATCCTGATTGAGTCTGAGCCCCAGAAGATGCCCCTCTGACCAGTGACTAGAGCTGCTGCTAAGAAAAGATCAAGAAAGTCTGCACCTACAGAAGCAAAGTTAAAGTGTTCCTCCACAAGTCCCAGTTGAGCATGACTGTCAGTCCATATCAGAAGAAAGTGAGAGTGACTTTGAATACTATCCTTCTTACGAACTGAGTCAATTGTTTCGGGCAATCCCCAGTCAATACTGGAGACAAAGCTGGGCCTTCTGGACTGTCTAAGCCCCAGCTTCATCCCTGGAGCCAATGCTCCCAGAAAGTGAAGTGCAAAGCATCAGATCAGATGAAATGGAATCATTGTGCATGGTTGAACTGTTTGAGCTTTCAGGGAGGAAAATGATAGATTGGGGCAGACTGGTGATACAACCGAACAAGAAGAGTATTTTGAGTGCCCTGACAGTCCACTGCCAGTGTCCGAAAAGCTCTCCATGCGAGCCAAATGTTGTGGACTCAGAAACTGTAACTCCTGGAGCTGAAAGTGCCCCAAGTTCTAGCCTCTCTACCCCATGGAGACTCCCTGACAAGTGAGGACAATGCTGAAAATGAGGCTCAGAGTGCAGAGACTATAACAGTTCCCCTAGAAAGACTGGTCGAGCTGTAAAGCCTGTGGTGCACCTCAGTTATGATTCACTTGGGAGGCCTGTGGACTTGCCTCTCAATGTTGTCCATAAAGGAGTGTATGTGTCCCCGAGCTCATTGCCCAAACTGAGCATCAGTGCTAACTCCAAGTTACTTGTGTTGCTCTTTCATATGGTGCCCTTGCCCCATCCAGCCCCAAGGTAACTGATAGGAAGGGCCCCTCTTCAGGTTTCATGTACAAGAGGTAATAACTTGAGTTATGGTACAATGTGTATGTAATACTGTGTAAAGTGTGACGACTGCAATGTTTCAGAAATGTGTTCTTGGTAAAATGATATATTGACTGATGATTACATGTGCAGCCTAATGCAAATGTATATGGTTGCAGTTGAAACTTATGGGTACTTGCTTGACGCGGACGCCAAGCTTTCCCAGGCCAGGAAGGGTGTAACCTCTGCAAATGGGGGTTCCCAAAAGACTTCCAGGAGCTTGCTTGAATGCTCCAAGCCTGAATGGTGTTTGGCATTTAAGCCATTTATCAGTGAGTGTTTTAGAGCCTCTGGTACTGTCTCTTTAAGAGCTGTCTGCTTGCAGACATAATTAGTTTGTATGGGGGACTGTGTGCTCTCTGAGTACCACTCGAGCTGCTGCCAATTCACTTCATTTTTGCAGTCACTAGGAGTGCAAAGGGAACCTATCTGAAAGATGTAACTGTTTGCCAGAAATTATTTAGAGTAATAATGAAATTACAGTTTGTCTAACCTGCTTTCTTTGCAGTCAGAACTGTGTCTGCTAGTTCCCATTCTAGTTTTGAACTGCTGAACTGGACCAATCAGTGTGGGGTAAGCTAGCTCTAAAATGGTGCCTTGGACGAATCAGAACTTGGACTCATAATCTGAGCCAGCCACAAGAGGATTGTATGGGCAGTGACTCTGGGAGATGTAGTTTAGACTTCAGTGCCTTTTTGGACCAACAGCAGCAGTCTATTGTGAGTGACAGCCAATCCAGTCAAGAACTGGGAGGAACTCAAAGGAAGTGCCCGGTTTTGTCGGTTGGAGTTTCAGTTGAGCTTTGGCAGTGAAGAAGGAAGGAGCCCTGTGCTTTTCAGTGTGCAGTTTAGTCAAAAACGTGTGTAAGGCCCAGAGTTCCGTCTGCAGCTTGTTAGGACTGAATCCGTCCTGTGAAAAGAATCAAAGGATCTCTGAAGAGTAGAAACCAGGCTCACCCTGTAGAAGACTGGAAGAATTGCTGAAAATTGCACTCGTCTGTCAGGAACTGAATCTGCTGTGTGTTCTCCCGGTATTGTGCAGTAATTACATCGGATACAGATGCAGCCTCCTGGTATAGTGCTTTTTATATAAATGTGTGAAGAGGTTTGTGTACCTCAAGTGAGCCCTGCTGACATTGAAGGACCCTATCTTATTTGGAGGTCGTGAGTACTAATTCAGGGTCGCCCTGTTGAATTGCCACATTAAATCCAAATGGAATTACTGTACTGCTGACTGTTTAATTTTCCTTTCTGTGTGAAAGGGCCCCTACCAGCTGCCACGGTTTGGACTAGCCACTAGGGCTTGGGTACCCAGGACAGTAACTGATAGGGATAGGCCTGTGCACAGAGCCATAGGTAGATTATTAGAGTGATAAGCTAATTAACCTGATTTCCCTGTCCTTGTTATATCCCCTAAATAAATCAGAGCTGCTTGTTTCAGCAAAGTTATACTGCCTGAGGTATTTGTCTATGTTAAAGTACTGTACTGTGATTGTTGCACTGTATCTCATTTCACAGGAGGTCCCAGTGCCGGAACCAGACCTGGGGGTAAGTGTATACTGTGAAGGTAATTCTGATATATTGTGTGGGCCACTAGTGGGAAGAAAGGGGGGTTGCAGTGTCCCAGAGGGCTGTGACCAAGTTAGTTTAACTATTGCAAACCCTGACCTCTGGGTGGAGGCACCCGCCATTGGATCCAGGCCCCTCAACCTGTTAGTGGCAAATCAGGCAGGGGTAGTAGCCCCTGGGATAGCGCCATCTAGGGGTTACATATGTAAGTCTGTGCAGATCCTATTACGAACCATTTAGCCATCTGGGAAGCTCTTGCTGCTAGAAAATAAAGATAAAAATCAGGCACCTTCAGTCCCCCTTTGGTTTTGGAGCTACATAATTTCGTGTAAGCCATCATATGTATTTTATGGCACCAAATAAACTGTGCACCCTGGGAAGAAATTCCTTATATCCAGCGTTTGGTTAAGCTGCAAGGGATCATCATGAATAAACAGAGTATCTTGGGTAGGAGGTTCATTTTGACCGATTCCAGTCTACCCCATAACCTCAAGGGCAACTTGTTCCATCTGGATAGTTCATCAAAAGCTGTTTGTTTTACACTAGTTGTATTCTTTACAACTGTTTTTTGCACGGTTTTATATATATTAATCCCTAAATATTCTATAGAGTCTTTAGCCCAAGTAAACCCTGCGTTCTCAATCTCTTCCTTTGTACAGTACTTGTTCAAAGCAAGAAACTTTGGTTTTCCCCATGTTTAATTTGTAACCAGAGAATTCTCCCAAATCCTGTATGGTTTGTAGAACCGGCTCTAAAGTAGAAGTTGGGTTGGAGACCATTAGTAGAATATCATCTGGATCTTTCGTTAATAAGTTTCCTAATTAGGGGGTCAATGGTAAGGTTAAACAGTAAGGGAGACAGTGGGCAGCCTTGTCTGGTACCCCTTCCAATCTTAAAGTAGGATGATATTACCCTGTTAGTCATGACAGCAAAGGTAGAGTTATGATATAGGGTATGTATCCATTTTTTAAAGGTTTCTGGGAACCCACAGAGGCTGAGTAGCTCGAATATATGAGACCAGGCAATTCGATGAAATGCCTTTCCGCATCGAGAGAAATTAGTCCACAGGGTATTAGGTGTTTATTGGCAGCCTGAAACGCATGAAATAACTTTCTTGTATTATCTGCTGAACTTCTGCCCTTCATGAACCCCGTTTGCTGTTTAGATATTAGAAGATGAATGACTGTCTCTAGCCTGTTCGATAGGACCTTAGCTAACATTTTGACATCTGAGTTAGTTAATGAAATAGGCCTATAATTGCCACAGTCCAGTGGGTCTTCCCCTTGTTTATGAATGAGCGTTATTATACCTTTAGTCATTTTTTGAGAGAGATGACCATCAATTAGGGCCTAATTGAATACTTATACTAATATTGATGCTAACTTATTGCTGAATCTATTATAAAAATTAGAGGAGTACCCATCAGGCCCCGGTGCTTTGTTCTTTTTGATTTGTTTAATGGCATCTACTAATTTTCTCTCTCTTATTTTACCCTCAAGATTTCCCTTTAATGCCTCTGGGACAGTTGGGATGTTTAAATCATGGCAAACGTCTACTAGTGACCCTTTCTTAACGTTCTCATCCATATGATGTAGTTCTTTATAAAACTTTAGGAATTCTTTGTTTATTTGTCTATGACTTGCTAGTACATTACCACTATCTTTGCTTTTAATTGCCATGATGTTAGTAGAACTGTTGTTTTGCCGTAATCTAATGGCTAGGATTTTGGCCGCCTTGGGCCCAGAGTCAATATAGTTTAATTTGGCTTTTCTAATGGCAAACACAGTCTCATTTCTTAAAGTCTTATTATACTCTATTTTAACCTTAGACCATGCATTCCAGTTGTCTAAAGTGTTAGCTGTTAGTAAAGCTTCTTCTAGTTCCTTAAGCCTAATTAAAGCTTCTCTTTGTTTGGCCACATTCCTTTTCCTAAAAGCAGAAGCCTCACTGATTAGTAGTCCCCTCAAGCAGCATTTGAGGCAATCCCAGGTATTTTTCAAAGAGGTGTACTCAGGTTTATCGAAGGACAGGAATTCCTCAACGCTTAGATTAACTTTGTCAAATAGTTCTTCATTACGCAATAGGAAATTGTTCACTTTCCATCTATGTGTTCTGTTGGGATTTGGAGCTGTATGGAATATTATAGATACTGGGCAGTGGTCTGACACCACCTGGCTCTCGATGATAACACAAACCACTCCGTTAATAAAATCTGTTGGGGTGTAAATTTGGTCTATTCTGGAGCTGGATTGATTACATTGTGACCAAAATGTGCACTCTTTTACATTATAAAAAGGGTCTGAGAAATAGAATGTTTACAACCAATCAAAAAGCTCTATCAGCCCTATGTTAATCTTTGATTAACATTCATGTACAGCCTAATCATATACTGAACAAGGTTTAACACTGTTTAAAAAACATTTTTATTATAATAGCAATAAGGCACTCCCAGGGGTTATGTTAATGGTCAGTTAATCACCCTCTAGGGGCAAGTAACACTCGACTACACCTCATGCCACATTACACCCCTAGAAGGTGATTAACAGACCGTTAACATAACCTCTGGTCATGCCTTATTGCTTAATTAGGGTGGAATACTCGCCAAGCATCAGTCAGGTGCAAGTTATCCACTAGATATCCTAAGTCTTTGTCTGCACTACTTTTAAGAGGTCAGAACGTGAACCTGTCTAGAATGGGATCAAGTGTACTGTTAGTGTCCCCTGCCAATATGATGCTGCTATCTAGGAAGTTGCTTATTTCTGAAAAGACTGTGTTGAAGATTATGTGCGTGGGGGAGGTGGGGCCATAAATATTAATGAAAGTAAAGAATTTGTCTCCCATCTTACCATTGACTATAATGTAGTGACCAAGGGGATCTCTTGTGATGGTGCATGGATGAAATTTCAAGTTTTGTTTAATAAGAATCAATATCCCAGCTTTCTTGGAGTTGTCTCCTGCCCCGAACACCTGCCCCACCCACTCCTTTTGCATCAGCATATAATGTTCTTTTAAAGATGGGTCTCTTGCAGAAAGGCCGCTGAGGCATCTAATTTTTTCAGATGTCTCAACATAGAGTGTCTCTTAATCTTGTGGTTCAGACCCCCTGATATTCCAAGTTATCAATTTCAGTTTGTCAGCACCAGCCATAATGAGGATATTGGGGATGGATATTCCCATTAAATACTGACCAACTCGGATATTTTGTTGTATAGAGTAAATCCCAACCTTGTTTTAAAGAAGAGATAAGGAAACAAAATAGAAAGAGTAGGTGTACATGTGAAAAGATAGATAATTTAGGTACAGATAGTTGAGCCAGTGCATGCAGAGTTTTTGTCAATATAATATAAAAAAAAAACTGTATTCATAGCGTTGCACTCTTTTTTTGGGAGAGGAATACTGACATTATCATAGTGTAGTGCAAAAAAACCCACAACCCAGCGCATTCTTGAATGGTATGTAGGGGAGATGTGGCCCCTTCCCCAATCAGTGGCCAGAATAGAACCCATTATATGAGTTACAAGTATAATTTGGTCTATTTGGTTAAAAAAAAAAAGGAAAACCTGGCACCGAGAATACCACTGCAAGGCTATTTTAACCTCGCCCTTTGCTGCATGGTTGATACTGCCATCAGTATTGGCCAGGAATCTCCCCTTGCAACCCTCCTCAAGGTCCGAACACTACACTGCTGTCTCTGCTCCAATAAAATCCCCCCTCTAAATGCTCCCAGGGTATCCACCAATATGGGCAGGAGAGCCTTGTCAGCTGCAGCCTCCTCACTGTGGAACAAACTGCCTGCTGAGTTCCGCTCCCTCAACACCCAGTGCCAGTTCAAATCCCGCCTGAAAGACTGGCTCCTGGTGGAATCCCTCTGCCACTGCTTACCCGGGTGGCCCTCCCCATCCCTGGCCACCCAAACCACCTGAGTTTCTGTGCCTCAACAACTCCCTTTTGTGTTAATCCTTCAATCACTACCTCTCCCACTCTTTCTCCTCCCTCCCCTCCCTCTACTCCCCTTCTCCTCGGGATCCCCTACCATGTCTAGGCGCTACTCGCTCCTCTTATCTGTTTGTCGAAGTACAATTAGTGAATATTGTTTGTTATCTCTGCCATTTGCTGTAAATCAGAATTATTGTATTTTGCAACCTTGTATCTTGTATACCATTGTATTCTTGTTTTTGTCTCATTGTTAAACTGACTACTGTTCTATGTACTGTGCGTATAGTTTACTTCTGTGCCACTGTATGTGGCCCAGGTCATGCCTGAAAACAGTCCCTGGGATCAGTGCACCTACCCGGTTACCAAAGTCATAAATAAACAGACTTCCCTTTCTGTGTAGAAAAACTTCCTCACATTACTTCTTAATCTACGCCCTCCAATCTCATATTGTGCCCCCTTGTTCTAGAACTTTTTCTGCATTGGAAAAGGTCCCCCACCTGCACCTTGTTTATGCCCTTGAGGTACTTGAAAGTTTCAATCATGTGTCTTCCCCCGCTGTCTCCTCCAGTGAGTATATATTGAGGTCCCTTAGTCTCTCCCCACAAGTTTTGTGGTGCAAGCCCTGCACCATCTTTTTCTCCCTTCTCTGGATAGTCTCCACCTTGTTTATGTCCTTGCGCAGGTGTGGCCTCCAGAACTGCACACAGTACTCCAGGTGAGGCCTTACCAATGTTTGTGCACCCCAGCTTGTCACTGACCCTCCCCGCTGCCTTTGTGCACTGCTTTGATACCTTAAGGTCATCAGAGATGATGACCCCTAGGTCCCTTTCCTCCTTGGTGACAGTCAGCTCCCACAAAACTTGTAGCCTCTCCAGGGTTCCTCTACCCAGGTGCATTATTTTGGACTTTTTTGCATTGAACCTCAGTTGCCACATCTCCGACCATCTTTCAGGCTTCTCCAGGTCCCTCTTCATTTTCTGCACCCCTTCTGGAGTATCCCCCCTGTTGCAGATCTTGGTGTCATCTGCAAACAATCAGACCTTTCCTTCCAGCCCCTCTGCAGTGTCACTAATGAAGATATTGAACAGGACTGGTTCCAGTACTGATCCCTGCGGTACCACGCTGGTCACCCCCCCTCCCCAGATTGTACCCCATTTACCACCACCCTCTGTCTCCTGTCTGTTAACCAGTTCCTAGCCCAGTTCACCACCTTGTCTCCCGGGCCCAGACTACCCATCTTGTTAACCAACATTCTGTGTGGGACGATGTCGAAGGCCTTGCTGAAATGTGGGTAGGCGACGTCTACTGCCCCTCCCTGATTTACTTCCCTAGTCACCCAATTAAAAAAATCGCTATCAGATTCATTTGACATGACCTTCCTGCTGTGAATCCGTGTTGCCTTAGATCCTGGGCACCCCTGGATTCCAGATGTGCCATTATCCTTTCCTTCAGCAGTGTCTCAATGTTTTTTCCCACCACTGAGGTGAGGCTGACCGGCCTGTAGTTCCCCTTCTCCTTCCTACTGCCGCTTTTGTGCGGTGGGACCACATGTGCCCTCCTCCAGTCCTCTGGAACCACACCTGTTTTGAATGACTCCGGAACAGGGCTGCCAGAGGTGCTGCCAGTTCCCTTCGCAGCTCCCTTAATATCCTCAGGTGGACGCTGTCTGGCCCATGGCTTTATCCACCTTCAGCTTTGTGAGTGGGTTGCACTGCATAGTTACTTTGGCATCCTTTTACACATTTGAACACATTATCTGCTGTGATAATATCCATACCTTTCTGTGATTAAACCATGGATTATTCATAAATATGTGTAAATTATTCTGGATTATAAAGAGCCAAGTAGGTTGACAGAAGCATATTCACAAAGGCTATTATTTCTACTATGCCCTGGGCTGAAGTGTTGCATTGCTCCATTTCCTGGCCTCTTCGCTTCTGACCCCCACCTTTCAATAAGCTCCACTGCCACTGTCTCCAGTCCATTTTAAGGTGGAGTTACCAAAGCTGACCTTTTTGTCAGTTTATCTCAGCTCATTTCTGTACTCGCCCATTATCCTCCTTAGCACTCTGCTACTAAATCTGTGACTGTACACACTTACCATTGTAACTGGAACGTCTAGTGTCGATTGCATTGTACTGCCTTCCTCATGATCTGACTGTACATTTTTCTTCCTTATAATTTGTTCACACCATATACCGCTTGTACATTATTTGTGTTATGTTCAATTTCATATCTCTATTTTTATAGCCTACTTTTTTCACCTTATTATTGTACTGCTAATTTGCACTGTTGCTCTCTTCACTCAACCCCCAACTCCCCAGTGTATTGGAAACAAGCTGCTACCAGTTCTATATGTCTTTCCAAGTAACATTTTTGAAATAATTAATTAAAAATAATTTCGTGGTTGAGAGTTTCGTAAGTTGTTTTTTTCCTTAGATCTAGGAATACAGCCACAGTAAGCATTACTGTTTCTATACTCTGGTATATTTCATCAGTCAGTTTGACCAAGGTGGTTGCTGTTCCATGTTTTTTTCTGAAGCTATGTTGGCATGGAGTAAGGAGATGGTACTTGTTTATTTGAAACATAGAATCTGACGGCAGAAGGTGACCAAAGGTCCCTCGAGTCTGTCTTTACTATACTACCTCTTCCCACCGACCTACTGTACTGGTGGGTTGTCTCCCGCTTCCCCTCTTCCCCACCCCATAACCCCATGGTGTCCCCATTAAGGATTATGATTTCCCTTGCTCTGTCCAAGCCATGTTTAAACCTTCTTAGGGTACCTCTCCCCATCACTTCTGCTGGCAGTCAGTTCCACAGTTCAGCCACCCTTTCCCTAAAGTAAAAGCTAGTCTGGGTGGTTGGAGCCATAAGATCTGGTAGTTACAAAGGGCAGGGTGCTGGAGGGTCTGAAGGCAGTAAGGGTGGATAAGGCACCAGGTCTGGATGGCATTCATCCCAGGGTGCTGAAAGAACTGGTAGGGGTATTGGCAGGGCCGCTGGCAAACTTGTTCAATACCTCCCTGGACACAGGTTGTGTACCACAGGATTGGAGGATGGTTCACATGGTGCCCCTCCACAAGAGTGGCCCAAAGAATGAACCATGCAGTTACAGACCTGTAAGCCTCACAGCCATTGTAGGTAAACTGATGCAAGCAATCCTGAAAGAGAGGCTGGTGACCTTTTTGGAGGAAAATGGACTCCAGGACAGTCAGCAGCATGGATTCATCTCTGGAAGGTTCTGCCAGACCAGCCTAATTGAATACTATGACTGGGTCATGAGGGAACTGGATAAAGGCCATGCAGTGGATGTGCTGTATTTAGACTTCAGCAAGGCCTTTGATTCAGTTCCTTATGGGAGGCTGGGGGCTAAGTTGCAATATGTAGGGGCAGGGACAAAGATGGTAAACTGGATTGTGAACTGGCAGAAGGGGAGGCAGAACAGGTAGTGGTGGGTGGGGGGCACTCTCTTCCCCAGTGGTGACAAGCAGGGTGCTGCAGGGCTCAGTCCTGGGTCCGGTACTGTTTGGGTTATTCATATCGGATATCTCACATGACATTAAGATCAGTCTATTGCAGATTGTAACAATATGGGGTGGTGGTGGATGACAGAGGAGTGGCAGGGGCTACAGGAGGTCCTGATCTAACTGGAGGAGTGAAACATAGAAACACAGAATTTGACGGCAGATGAGGACCACTTGGCCCACCTAGTCTACCCATTTCCCTACCTAACAGATAAGCTGCAGATCCTAGTTAACCAACAGCCTACTTCCTCCTACCCCCCACTAGAATTGCCTTATGTCTGTCCCATGCATTCTTGAATTCCCCCACTGTTTTTGACTCTACGACCTCCTCAGGAAGGCCGTTCCATGCATCTACAACCCTCTTTGTGCAGAAATACTTCCTCACATTACCTCTGAGCCGCCCCCTATATCTTCAAATTGTGCCCCCTTGTTCTTGCACATCTCTTTTTCTGAAAGATGCTACCCTCTTGGATTTTGTTGATTCCCTTGAGGTATTTGAACATTTCTATCATGTCCCCCCTCTCCCTACTTTCCTCGAGGCTATACATCTTAAGCTCCTTTGGTCTTTCCGTGCAGACCCTGCACCATTTTGGTTGCCCTCCTCTGGACAGCCTCCACCCTGTCTATGTCTTTGCAGAGATGGGGTCTCCAGAACGGTACACAGTACTCCAGATGTGGTCTTACCAACTGTCTGTACAGAGGGCCAACAACTTCCTGTTTTCTACTGGTGATGCCTCTCCCTATGCATCCCGGTATCCCCGCAGCCCTCCTTACTGCCTCCTCACATTGCTGGCCCACTTTTAGGTCATCTGATATGACTACCCCCAGGTCCCTTTCCATTTTTGTTGTTGTCGTCAGTATCTCACCCTCCCATTGTGTACTCTTCCCCTGGGTATTTGTTTCCCAGGTGCATTACTTTGCACTTCTTTGCATTGAATCTTAACTGCCATACATTTGAAACCATTCCTCCAACCTTGCCAAGTCCCTTTTCATCTTTTCCACCCCACCTTGCATATCAACCCTGTTGCAGATCTTTGTCTCACCTGCAAAGAGACATACTTTCCCTTCCAGTCCCTCTGCAGTGTCACTTAAAAAGACATTAAGAAGGACCGGCCCCAGTACTGAACCCTGCAGCACCCCACTAGTAATCCTCCTTTCTTCACTGTGGACTCCATTTACTGTTACCCACTGTGCCATGTTGTCCAGCCAGTGTTTTACCCAGGCTACCACCCTGGGACCCACTCCCAGGCTGGCTAATTTGTTTATTAATCTTTTGTGTGGGACTGTGTCAAATGCCTTGCTAAAGTTTAGGCAGGCCATGTCCACAGCTCCTCCCTGGTCTACTACTTTGGTCACCCAGTCAAAGAAATCAATTAGATTTGTCTGACATGACCTTCCTGCTGTGAATCCATGCTGCCTTGGGTCCTGTGCCCCACTGGCCTCTAGGTACTCAACAGTTCTTTCCTTCAGAAGTGATTCCATCATTTTCCCTACCACTGAGGTCAAACTGACAGGTCTGTAGTTTCCTGCCTCTGTCTTGCTCCCACTTTTGTGAAGGGAATCACATCCACCTCCTCCAGTCCTCAGGTACCACACCATCCTCCCATGATTTATTAAAAAGGGTAGTCAGTGGTGTTACTAGTTCTTCCCTTAGTTCTTTTAGAATTCTGGGGTGAATCCCATCAGGCCCCATTGCTTTATCCACCTTCAGTTTTAAGAGTTCTTTCAGAACCCTTTCTTCTGTGAAAGGACTGATATCAACCCCTCTATCCAGAGTGCTTCTATTGACTGGATTAGGTATCTCCCCCTGCTTTTCCATTGTGAATACTGAGCAGAAGAATTCGTTCAGTATACCTGCTGTTTCGTTGTCGCTCTCTGCCCAACTACCTTCATCTTTATTCAGCCTCAGTATCACTGCCTTAGTCTTTCTTTGCTCCCTAATGTACCTATAAAAGGTTTTATCCCCCTTCTTAACCGAGTTGGCTATCTTTTCCTTGGTTTGAGCCTCTGTTATTCTGATTGCCTTCCCCACTTCCTTCTTCTTTAACTGGTACAGTTCTCTGTCCTGCTCCTTCTGTGTTTCCTTATACTTCCTGAATGCTATCTTTTTCTCCCTTACCTTCCCCGCCACTTCTTTTGAGAACCATAGGGTTTTTTTCTTTCTTTTTGATTTGTTTAGTTGCTTCACACAAAGGCTTGTTGCCTCTGTGATGGCAGTTTTGATGTTTCCCCATTGTTGCTCCACCCCACCTTCTTGCCTGTTTGCTAGTGCTTTTCCGAGGCACTCTCCCATTTTGACAAAATCAGCCCTACTGAAGTCCAGTACCTTCACTTTTGTGTGGCTTGTTTATCGTGAACCACACTGTTTGGTGGTTGCTTGTTCCCCAATGGCTACCCACTTCAGGATCAGAGATCCTCTCTCCGTCCCCATTTGAGAGTACCAGGTCTAAGATTGCTCCCTCCTGAGTGGGTTCAAAAACTAGCTGTCTGAGGCATGCCCCCCTATAGGGCATTGAGAATGGCACTGCTCTTGGATGTGGCTGCAGCAAAGGTGCTCCAGTTAACATCTGACATATTCAGGTCCTCCATCATCAATATCTCCCTTTTCTTTGCCATCCCAAGGATGCCTTCTATCATTTCCTTTTCTATTTCCTCCTCCTCAGATGGGGATCTGTATACAACCCTGTGTGGACTGTGGAGCCATTTCCTGTCTCCAAGGTGACCCTCAGTGCCTCCTCTCCTTCCTGTTTGCCCTTTAGTTCTGTTGCTTTGATCCCTTCCTTTACATAGAGAGCTACTCCTCCTCCTCTTCTTCTGCTTCCCTCCCTGTCCCTCCTGTAGATTATGTATCCTGGTATGTTGACATCCAAGTCATGGTTCTGTGTGTACCATGTTTCTGTGACTGCCACTATATCTAGGCATCCCTCTTCCATCAAGGCCACCAGTTCAGGGAGCTTTTTACCTAGACAACGGGCATTGGTACTCATTACCCTCCATTTTTTTATGGCTATATTTGTTTTTTTCCCCCATCCCTGTTCTTACTGCCTTTGTCTTTTTCTCCATTTACCCCTGCCCTTCTCCCTATCGACTGCTCTATCTTGGTGTTTACCTCACTAACTACCCTGATTTTTTTTGGGTGGGGGCGTTCCCCCCGTGGCTAGTTTAAATGTTTGCCAGTGAAGCATTTAAACCTATCACCTGGGATCCTAGTTCCCCTCCTCGATAAATGCAGACCATCGTGCCTGTATAGGCCTGCATCCCTCTGGGTGGAGGCCCAGTCCCCAATGAATCCAATCCCCTGAGCTCTGCACCAGTTTTTCAACCACTGATTGAATCCCATGGTGCAGAGTACCCTAGCCTCATCCATGCCGTAGACAGGTAGCACTTCCGAGAAAGTTACAGTGTGTGCTACTTGTCTAAGGCCCCTCCCCAACTCCACAAACTCCTGTTACACTGCTCTGATCCCATTTTCAGCCATGTCATTCGTCCTTAGGTGGATAATGACATCCAGCTCCCTCCCCCTTGCAGCTGCTCCCACGATCCTGAGGATTCGTTTCCTGTCCCTCCAAGCCATGGCACCAGGCAGGCACCTTACCTTCCTTTCCCCTCCCTCCCCCAATTCTACCCCCCAACAATTGAGTCCCCCACCAGGAGTTGTTTCCTTCCCCTGTAGGGTACTGTGCCACCCTTCTGTGGGTCTCCATTAAGGAGGTTCTCAACATCCTCCATGGTCTCCCCTGTGGGTGCCTCCATAGAGGAACCATGCTCCGCCAGAGTGGCGAATGAATTGTGGAGAGGCACAACTGGAGGAATGCGCCTCTGTTCCACCACCCTCACCCTCCCTGAGCCCACCGTGGTCCAGCCACTCCTCTTTCTTGGCAACCTCTAAAGTAGTGGCGGTGGCCTGGGTGCTCCCTGGGTGGGGGAGCAGGGTTCCCGAATCCTTACTAGGTCAGCATGGAGACGAACAACCTCCTCCCTCAGACCAGAGAGGTGCCTGCAAATAGGGCAGCAATGCCGTCTCCAGAATGTCTCCCGGAAGACTGCTGCGCCACAGCCAGTGCATTGTACCACTCCCCACATGTCTTGTGTCCCTTCCTGTTACAGATGCTTTTCTTTTGTTGTTTTTTTTTGTTCTTGTTTTAGTGTGTGCAAGCTTGTGAGTGTCTCTGCCTCCTATTCAGTGTGTTGTGCCTTTAAGGATATGAACAGGTGTATGTTGTTAGCAGTTTTGGGGAAGTGATGTCAGAACTCCTGTTATAAAGGAAGTTATGCACTTGGGACGGGTGGAGTGAGGGGAAGGGTGGAAGGGAGTAAACCTATGCCATCCAAAAACAATCAACTACAACTCTGACCCCTCCACCTCATGGAGTGCCTTCCTTCTTTTCAGACACCTATTTCACAGAGATTAAGTAACAGGTCTAGTCACAAATGACTGCAAATACCTCCTAGCTACAGTTCTTCCCTGGCAAATTAAAGTTAAAACTAAGAAAAGTCAACCCCAAAAACAATCAATACTAGTTACTTACACAGGTCCAAAAAGTAATAATTCAGTTCAGTGTAGTCTAGAAAATAACCTCCTTGATTCAAGGAAGCTGTGGCTGCTTTCTCACTCTCTCTGTCTCAGCAGAGTGGTTGGAAAAGTGACAATTGAGCTTCAGTACGAAGAAGTGCAAGGTGTACTAAGAAGCAAGGAACCCAGGGAGGAGCAACCAGTTGGGAGGGGCTCAGAGGTCGCAGAGGAGGAGAAGGACCTAGGGGTGATCATAACAGGTAACATGAACAACTCTGCTCAGTGCTGGAAGGTGGCAACTAAAACCAACAAGATGCTGGGGTGCATTGTGGGAGAAATCTCATCCAGAAATAGGGATGTGATTCTGCCACTTTACAGGTCACTAGTCAGGCCACATTTGGAGTACTGCATGCAGTTTTGGTGTCTCTTTCTGAAGAAAGATATCGGATTGCTGGAGGGGGTGCAGCGTAGGGCAACTAAGATGATCCAGGGGCTGGAGGGCAAATCCCAGGAGGACAGGCCGACTGAGATGAATATGTACACCCTGGAGGAGAGGCAGGATTGGGGGGATATAATTGAGACCTTCAGATATTTGAAGGGGATTAACAAAATGGGCACAGAAGGGATATTTAAGATGAGGAGAGGAAGTGACACCAGAGGGCATGGTCTCAGGTTGGAGGGTGGAAGATATCGGAGAGAGATGAGGAGGCATTTCTTCAACAGAGAGGGTGGTGGAGAAATGGAACACTGTTCCCGAGGAGGTGGTATCCTGTAGCACAATGGGCAGTTTTAAAAGGACATGGGACAGGGTGCAAGTGGGAGAGAGGAGGGTGGGGCAGCTGCAATAAAAGGGTGCTAGCTGCGCATTTGAGCAGACTAACTTGATAGACCGTAAGGCCTGTTTCTGCTGGCAGATTCGTATGTTCATAAACAGGTCCTCACTGTTCACCCAGATCGTACCTCACAGAAACTCTTGTTCCTCTCATGTCCCCCCCTCTTGAGCCTGGCCTCCCCACTTTTGCACTTTGTGCCCCTGAATCCTTCCCCCCACCTCTGATTAGCAATGTTGCTTCAAATGTGCATTATGGTTTTCTATGCTTGCTTGTAATCTTGAGTGTGTAGTACTGTTCCCACTTATTTACCAATTGACTTGATGTGCTCGATGATACTATGAATGTTGTCTGTACCTCCATTGATACCATGAATGTTGTCTATACCTCCCTACCTTATTGTAACCCTTTCCTTTGACGTGGAACCTTTGTAAATGAGCTGCCTCAAGCTCAAAGGTATTTGTAATACGAGATTTAAATAAATAAATAAATAGAAATCCTTGGTCATTGGTGTACTAGTCGCTTCTGCATCTTAGCCAGAACACAGAGCAGGGTATGGGATACTGGACAGTAGCTCCCAATTTGCTGTGGTCTTGAGAGACTTTTTCCTGCAGAAACAAGTGCTGAGCTGAGCACTGCTTCCTGTTATTCTCTCTTTCTCTCACTGCATTGCATATGCGTGCAGGCTACTGTTTTCTTCCCCACTGAGCCATGTGGCTCATGGCAGTTTCTTTCCTGACTCCTTCCCATAACATTTGGCTGCAGCTGTTGGGCATGCCACCATCTGCTACATAAACATAGAATTTGTTGGCAGAAAAGGACTGCTTAGACCACCTAGTCTGCTCAGATGTTCCCTACTTATATTGTTTCCTGAGACCCTTTCTGGTCTCTGATATGTCTGTCTCATGCATGCTTGAAGCCCCCCTCTGTTTTGGCCTCCACCACTTCCACTGGCACTATTCCAGGTATCAGTCACCCTTATAGTGAAGAGATAATTCCTCACATCACTCTTTAGCACCCTTTCATTGCATGCCCCCAGGTTCCTGTGCTTTTTCTCATTTGAAAGAGATTCCCTACCTGTACCATATTTACTCCTTTGAGGTACTTGTAGAGTTCTATCATATCCCATCTCTCTCTTTTTTTCTAGGGTGCACATGTTGAAATCCTGCAGTCTCTCTTCGTAGAGCTTCTCATGCAAATTATGCACCATTTTAGTTGCCCTCCTCTGGACCACCTCTGTCCATGTTGTTTCTGAGATATGGTCTCCAAAACTGTACACAATACTACAGGTTGCACCAGTGAACGATATAATGGCAAAACCACCTCTATGCCTCCTGCTGGATATATCCCTCCCTGTTCAACGCAGCATTCCACTAGCCTTGCTCACTGTTTTATCACATTACCTTGCCACCTTGAGATCCTCAGATATGATAACCCCTCGGCCCCTTTATTGCATTGTTACTGCACAAGCTTTTTTATATCCTACATGCATTACCTTGCACTTTTTGGCATTGAACCTCAAATGCCATATTTTTGACCATTCTTTAGGTTTCCCAAGATCCACCCCTTCTTGAGTGTCTACCCTATTGCAGAATTTTTTTATCAGTATCATCTGCAGAAAGGCACATCTTCCCATAGAAACCTAGACTTTGAAGGCAGATAAGGACCGCTTGGCCCACCTATTCTGCCCATTTCCCTACCTACAGGATAAGCTGCAGATCCTAGTTAACCAACAGCCTGTTTCTTCCTACCCCCACAAAATTGCCTTATGTCTGTCCCATGTATTCTTGAATTCTCCCATGGTTTTAGACCCCACAACCTCCTCAGGAAGGCTGTTCCATATGTCCACCACCCTCTCTGTGAAAAAAATACTTCCTCACATTGCCCCTGAACCGCCCCCCCCATCTTCAAATTGTGTCCCCTTGTTTTTGTACATCTTTTTCTCTGAGAGATGCTACCCTCTTGGACTTTGTTGATTCCACTGAGGTACTTAAAAGTTTCTATCATGTCCCCCCTCTCCCTCCTTTCCTCAAGGGTATACATATTAAGCTCCTTTAGTCTCGTCTTGTATGGCTTCTCTTGCAGACCCTGCACCATTTTAGTTGCCCTCCTCTGGACTGCCTCTATCCTGTCTATGTCCTTGCAGAGATGGGGTCTCCAGAACTGGACGCAGTACTCCAGATGGGGTCTCACCAACTGTCTGTACTGGGATAACAACTTCCTGTTTTCTGCTGGTGATGTCTCTCCCTATACATCCCAGTATCCCCCCAGCTCTCCCTACTGCCTCCCTTCCAGCGCTTCCTCAATGTTCTCTGTAAAGATATTAAATAGGACTGATCCCAGTACTGACCTTTGCAGTACACCACTTGTCACCCGCCCCTCTTTAGAATGAATACCATTAACCACCACCCTTTGACTCTATCTTTTAACCAGTTTCTAACACAATTTACCTCTATGGATCCCACTCCTAGGTTGATCAACTTCCTATACAGCCTTCTATGTGGTACCATGTCAAAGGCCTTGCTGAAGTCTAGGCCACATCCACTGCTCTACGCTGGTCTATTTCCCTAGTTACCCAGCAAAGAAATCTATTAGATTTATTTGACATGACCTTCCCGACCACCCATGAATCTGTGTTGCTTGTGATCGTGCAGCTCATTTGAGTCAAGATATTTCATCATCCTTTCAGTAGTGTTTCAATCAATTTAACTACTGCTGAAGAGATACTGACTTGCCATATAGTTGCCAGCCTCCTCACTGCTGCCATTTTTATGTAGAGGGACAGCATCAGCTCTTTCCCAGTCCTCTGGAGCCATTCCTGTTTTCAGTGAGTTGTTGAAGAAGGTTGAAAGTTTCCTCTGAAAATGGATCTGTGTCCACCCCCTACCCTTCCATCCCTGTTTCCTCCGATGGTCCATCTCCTCCACTTTCTGATGTGAAGATTGAGCAGAAGTACCTGTTTAAAGTATCGGAGTTTCTTTATCTCCTTCTGCACAGCCTTCCGCCCTTCTAATTATTACTGTCCCTCCACATGTTTTCCTCTTCTCACTTGTATGCCTGCATAAAGTTTTATCCCATGTCATAACCTCTTGGACAATCCTTTCCTCTTGTCAGTGCCATTCCATCCCTCACTGCCTAGCCTGCTTTCTTCTGTTTGTCAAGGTATACCTCCCTGTCCTTTTTCTGTGATTCCTTGCACATTTTGAATGCAGTCCCTTCTTCTTGGCCTCCTTTTGTTATTGGTTATTTCCTTCACACACAGATTGGTTGCTTTTGTTATTTCCTCTCTTATTTTCCTCCACTGCACCTGTACTCAACACAGATTCATGGGGGGAGGTCATGTCAGACACATCTAATCTGTTTCTTTGACTGGGTGACCAGTAAAATACATCAGGGTGGTGCAGTGGACATGGCCTACTTAGATTTCAATGAGGCTTTCAATGCCATTTCACTTAGGAGACTCATAAGGAAACTGGGTACCTTAGGGGTGGGTCCAAACATGATAAAGTGGGTAACAAACTGGTTAAGAGACAGGCAGCAGAGGGTAATGGTAAATGAAGTTCAGTCCAGGGAAGAGGGGCTGACCAGCAGGGTGCCACAGAGATCAGTACTGGGACCAGTCCTCTTTAAAGTCTGTATAAATCACATTGCAGATAAACTGTAACAGAAGGTTAGTTTGCAGATGACACCAAAATCTGCACTCCAGAAGGAGCTGAAAGAATGTGTAGAGACCTGAGAGAACTCGGGGAGTTCTCAAAGTCATGCCAGCTGGATTACAATGTGAAAAAGTGCAAAATCATGCACTTAGGGCACAGAAACCCAGAGGTGCGGAGTACAGTATGGGAGAAGATGTGTTGACAGTCACCAAACTGGAAAGGGACCTAGGAGTAATCCTGTCTAATGATCTCAAGGTGGCAAGGCAACATGACAAGACAGTAGGTAGGGCCAATGAGGTGTTGGGGTGCATAGGGAGGGGTATCACCAGCAAAAGGAAGGAGGTGGTGTTGCCACTATACATTGGTGAGACCCCACCAGGAGTCCAGTTCTGGAAACCACATCTCACAAAGGTCATAGAGTGGAGGCAGTCCAGAGGAGGGCAGCTAAAATGGTACACGATCTGCATCAGAAGCTGTATGAGGAGAGACTAAAGGACCTCAATATGTACACCCTGGAAGAGAGAAGAGTTAGAGGGGGATATAAGGTCCATAAGGGGTGTATTTTTCAGAGGAAAAGATGCACAAGAACAAGGGGACATGCAGTGAAACTGGAAGTGAAAAATTCGAGAGAGATGTGAGGAAGTAACTTCTTCACTGAAAGAGAGGTGGATTCCTGGAACAGACTTCCAGCAGAGTTGTTGGGGGTGAAAATGGTGGTGGGCTTTCAAGCATGCATGGGATGAGCACAAGGAAATCTTAATGGGGAGAAAGGGGGGAGAGCAAGCTGGAGATCAGGTAGGGTCTGTGGTGACGGCATAGGCAGAGGGGAAAAAATGGGCAAACTGTGTAGGCCAGGCGGCCCTTATCTGCCATCAGATTCTGTGTTTCTGTGTTACTCCTCCCTGGCACTCCCCCAACTCCCTTAGGTAGCTCTTGAGACATTCACCTGTTTAAAATCCAGCCTTTTAAAGTCAGGAATCATCTTCTTTGTGTGGTTCAACTGTGCATCAGTCTTTATATTGAAGCACACTGTACAGTGATCAGTGGGGCTGCCCATTGTGACTTCTTCAATGCTATCCCTGTTTTAAGCCCCAGGTCAAGCACTTCCCCAGCCCTAGAGTGTTCTTTGACTAACTGCCTGAGAAAAGCCATTTGCAGGAAGGGACTCTTTGCTGAAGCCTCAGTTAGAAGACTGTACTCCACATCTGGCAGATTTGAAGTCACCAACTAGTAGCACCTTGCTGTTAGTTGCCATTTTGATAATGTCTTCCCCAAGTACCTTATCCATCCACTTGCCCTGTGCATTTGTGCACTGTCCCTGCTTGGGCACATATAATGTAACCAGAGTCTGTCTTCATACTGACTCATAGTAATTCCTACCTTCATTTATAGCCACTAAATCTAGCTTATCCTCTGCCATGGTGACTTACAGATCTACAATTTTATTTTCAAGGCCTTTTGCATTAGTGCACATTGCTTTCCAAATCTTTTCCCCCTCGTCTACTACCATGCCTCGTCCTCTTCCTCCTGCTTATTTTTGTTTACTTGCTTACCCTTTAACTCTCCCTTGTCACTTACAGAGTCAGATGATATGCACACAACTACACTTTTGCTTCAGCAGGGTGCACCACATTGCTGCTTCATGCACCGGCGTTGTGCTTGAATGTGCAGTCTCAGTCTACAAAATGCAAAAAGCATGTATTTTCTTCTGGTAATCAGGAAAATTGACTTCATGGCACAACAAACACAGGCAGCTGCAGTACCTGTACTTCTGGCCCAAAGGCATTGCTACAGATTACAGGACCCAGTACCTGCCTATCAGATCCATAGGACAGTTTCCCCAGCTGTGGGACCCACTACCTGCCTATCAGAAACATAGGACAGTTTCCCCAACTGCGGGACCCACTACCTGCTTATCAGATCCATAGGACAGTGTCCCAACTTTTGCCCTTTTCTTTGCTTTTCCTATTTTGTTTTGTTTTTTATGTATATATTGAGAGATTTTTCTAGTTGCCTTCATTTACTATTTTGCCTTTCATATTTATGATTCTGCTTGTAATTATTGTATTTTACCTTATTTTAATAATAATAAATTTATTTAATATAGCGCATTTCACAAATCTAGGTACTGCACAGTCACATAAAAACAAAATACAGTAAATTCAGATAAAATCACAGAAGTTCACAGAAGGTAAGCTCTACCCCACAAATAGGTCTTCATTTTATTGTTAGCTATCTCCTTCTCCGCTCTTCCCCAGGACTCATCTAGAAATGAGCTGTTCTCAGCTCAGTATATACTTCCTGGTTAAACTTTTCAATAAATAAATAAACTGTGAGATCCACTTCCTGCCTGTCAGATCCAAAGGTCAGTGTCCCAAGCTTGTTCCACAGGATAAATGCATTTCTCTCACAGCTGTTATGGGTCCACAGACCATGTTTCAAATTTCTGTCTGGGGTCTCCCTCAAGTGAGACCATGTCAAGGGGTCAGTCCCTGACACACTGTCCCCATGGACCGAATCACCTAAAATGGCTCCTGACTCCCTTTTTATGTTCGTTGTGCATGCAAATGCAGACAAACATGTTGATATTAGAGTTGCTAGAGAGAGGTGTGAGGTGTGCCAGCCCAATAGAACAGCAGTGCTGCAGGGACCAGTCTGTGGCCGGCAAATTAGCAGGCAGTGTCCTGATGACACTGGTTTGCTGAGGGGGCTCGTCTCGGCAAACATTTCAAAGGACAGAGCTGACGCTGCACGCAGCTTTGTCCTTTGAAATGTGAGCCCTTCAGCTGCGGCTTAGTGTGTCTTTCTTTGTTAAACAATGTCCCTTTTCCCTGCTGCCACTTAGTGTGTCTTTCCTAGTTAAACAATTTCCGCTTTCCCTTTCCGACACCAGGATGCTCACTCCCAGTGTCGGATGTGCCCCCCCAACCCGTCTATATCCGTAGCCAACATCAGGGTGCCCAGTCCCCATGTTGGCATCCTCTGTCCCCATCACTATTGTGATGCACTGGGAGCCCACCCAGTGTGCCTAAATTTTATATATATATATTTATATATATATATATATTTTTTTACCTGTAAATGAAGAAAACCTGTGGAATTTTTTTTCAACCCCTAGCCACCCTGTAGAGACTGACAGGCGTCGGCGTGTGCCTTGAGGGTCGGCCATAATGGTCACACCATTCCACCCCCACCCTGCAGCCAGTGACAGGCATTGGGGTGTGCCTTGGAGTCTTTGGCCCAAACATTAACCCCATTCTTCTATACCGCACCCATCTCAGCTTATTTCATTATGGAATGGGGTGAGCATTGGAGCCGAAGAACTCAAGGCACACCATGACACCTGTCAGTGTCTGCAGGGTGGGTGTGGAATGGCGTGAGTGTTACGGCCGACTACCCAAAGGGACACCCCAGTGCCTGTCAGTCTCTGCAGGGTGGGGCCTTACGGTTGGAAACCGTAATGCCTCATTAAGGAAGTAAATCAGGGAGGGACGTTTGATGTCACCTACCTTGATTTCAGCAAAGCCTTCAACAACATCCAACATAGAAGGCTGATTAACAAGATGAGTAGTCTGGCAACGGGGCACAAGCTGATAAACTGGGTTAGAAACTAGCTGACGGACAGGAGGCAGAGGGTGGTGGTAATGGGATCCAATCCGGGGAGAGGGGGTGACCAGCGGGGTACCTCAGGAATAAGTCCTGGGACCAGTCCTGTTCAGTGTCTTCATTATAGACATTGCGGAAGGGCTAGAAGGAAAGGTCTGTCTGCCTGTTTGCAGATGACACCAACATCTGTAACAGAGTGAATACTCCAGAAGGGGAGGAGAAAATGAGCAAGGACATGGAGAGGCTTGAAAAATGGTCTGAGGAGTGGCAACTGAGGTTCAATGCAAAGAAGCCCGAATAATGCACCTGAGAAGAGGGAAACCTGTGGAGAGTTACAGGATGGGGTGGAGGTGCTGATGATCCCCAAGGAAGAAAGGGACCTAGGAGTTTTCATTTCTGATAACCAAACGGTGCAAAGCAGAGCACAGATGTTGCAAGGACAGCCAGTGGCATGCTGGGGTGCATAGGCAGAGGTATCCCTAGCAGAAGGCATGAGGTGGTGATACCATTGTATAATGCACTAGTGAGGCCTCACCTACAGTACTGTGTGCAATTCTGGAAGCCGTAAATACGCAAGGACATTGACAATGTGGAGGCAGTCCACAGAAAGGCAACCAAGATGGTATATGGCTTGCAACACAGAACATATCAGGAGAGATTAAAAGGACCTCAGTATGTACTTATTGAAGGAAAGGAGGGAGTGAGGGAACATGATAGATACATTCAAGTACCTCAAGGGCATAAACAAGGTGCAGAGGTGGACATCTTTCAATATATCAAACGTTCGGCATTGACAAATGCTTGTTTTTTATTCTAAATAAATAGAAAAACGTCCACCATTGTCCGCTGTGTAACCCCCCCCTTCCCTAAACAGTATACAGACACTGGGGGTGCCCAATCATCCCCCCCAAAAATATTGGAAGTTGCGGGGAAAGGAGAGGTTGTAATTATGGGGGACTTCAATCTGCCCAAGGTGGACTGGAGCATAGCATCCACGACATGTGCTAGGAGTCAGGTGATCCTGGAAGGACTGCAGAGTGGGTTCCTGACTCAGGGCGTCACTGAACCAACAAGAGCTGAGGCAATTCTTGATCTGGTACTCTCAAATGGGGAGCATGTACAGGAAATAATGGTCATGGAGCCACTGGGAGGAAGTGACCATTGCAAAGTGTGGTTCCAGTTGGATATGGGCAGGGAAAGCATCCCGACTAAGACCAAAATCTTGGATTTCAGGAGGGCGGACTTCAGGAAAATGGGCAAAGTACTAAGGAACCATCTGGTGGGCATCAGAGCAGATATGGGGGTGGACCAAAGGTGGTCCATCATTAAGGAAGGAATACTGGTTGCCACAGATGAGTATGCAAGGGCCAAAGCGCCCAGCTGGTTCAGTTCTGGAGTTGCCCAGGCTGTAAGAGAAAAGAGGTTGGCCTATAGAAAATTCAGGAAGACCAAGAGAGAGGTGGCTAGGGAAAATTTCCTAAGGTTGGCTAGTGAGGCAAGTAAGATAGTCAGGTGAGCAAAGGCACAGAAGGAGCTGCAGATAGCTGAAGGACTTAAGAAGGGGGAGAAGGCTTTCTTTTGATATAGAAGTTAGAAAAGGGACAAGAAGGAAAGGATTGTTAGGCTTAAGAAAGAGGTAGAGGATAATGGGGGGAAAAGCAGAGATACTAAATGAATACTTCTGTTCCGTATTGGGGCCGGTGTTGTTCAGTGTCTTCATCAATGACATTGGAGACGGCATTAAGGGCAAAATGTGCCTATTCATGGATGACACCAAGATCTGTGGGAGAGTGGACACAGCTGAAGGGATACAGGACCTACAGGAAGATCTGGAAAAGCTGGAGAGGTGGTCCAGGATCTGGCAGCTTGGCTTCAATGTCAAGAAATGCAAAGTTATGCATATTGGAGCCAAGAATCCTAGGACAGAGTACTACCTGGGTGGAGTCAGAGTATCTGCATCAGAGGAGGAGGAGGACCTGGGAGTGATGATCACTAGTGACCTGAAGCACTCCATGCAGTGCAAGAAAGCAGCAGCAAAGGTAAACAAGATGCTGGGATGCATATCTAGGAGGATCAGTAGTAGGAGAAAGGAGGTTATACTGCCCTTGTACAGGTCACTGGTAAGGCCACATCTTGAGTGTGGAGTTCAGTGCTGGTGCCCACACCTCAAAAAGGACATTAACCTGCCGGAAAAGGTCCAAAGCAGGGCTACAAAGATGATAGCTGGTCAGCAGGGTAAGGCATACGAGGAGAGGTTGAGGGCACTGAACATGTACTCCCTGGAAGACAGAAGAGAGAGAGAGGGGACATGATTGGGACCTTCAAGTACTTGAAAGGGATAAATAAGGTGGATGAAGAGAGTCTCCTTAAGCTGGTTGGCAACCATAACACGAGGGGGCACAGTGTTAAGCTGGAGGGTGGGAGGTTTAGGATGGAGGTTAGGAAGCACTTCTTCACAGAGAGGGTGATGGACACTTGGAATTCGCTGCCAGAAGAGGTAATCTCGTTGAAGACAGTGGGCAGCTTTAAGAGAGGCTGGGACAGGTGTAGGGGGAAGGTAAGGATCATGGGTAGGGAGGATGGGAGGAGTGGGGAGAGGGGGCAGGGACAGTGGCTCAAGCTGTGGACCCTGCAACATGAGCAGACTTGGACTTGATAGACCAAATGGCCTTCTTCTGCTGGCTTCTTCGTATGTTCATATGTATGTCCTCATCTGTCTGTCCATTGTTGTGTGATGTGTAACCTCCCCAAAAAAAAATCAGTATGCAGAAGTCCCCCAGTGTCCTCATCTGTTCAGCAAACTCCCTGAAAAAAAGAAAACCATCAGTCATTTTTTTTTCCCCTGTAAAAAAGAAAACCATCCATCGTTGTCCGTTCTGCCGTTACCAAACTCCCTACCCTCCCACTCAGGACCCACCACCCCACACACCCCCTCACTCCATACTTACTCCACCAGAGGTCCTTCACAAGCATCTACCTTTGACTGCAGGCACGTCTTCGCTCTTCGAAGCCCAACTGTGAACTGAAGTAAGCACTTCAATGTATTTCAATGGGGTTTTTGGCATCAATGTATTTCAATAGGGTTTTCAACTTAGTGGCATAACTTGGCCATTTTTAAATATTTTTGCCCCAGATTGTCAACATATGTTGTTTTGGACCCCACTTCACAAATAACTTCACTGAAGCAATTTTCAAACATCCCCTCTCTCCCCCAAACACCAGTGCCCACAACGAACATTCGGCATTGACAAATGCTTGTTTATAGTAGCTGTAAGCCTTTGCCTCAGTTCAATACTACCAGGCAGTGGAGTGAGTCAAGCAAAATACCTCATGCTAATCTTTTGGTGACCCATATGTATAAAGTGATTTATAGTGATTTAACCTTTTACATTTAACATTTAAGCTGAATAATTTTGGGGAGAATAGGTCAATTCCTTATTCTCTAAATTACAAAGAAAAAATTAACATTGAGAAAACGTGTAACATATTGTCCTTCAATGCTAGATCATTGAATACTCTTAAAATGGCTGAACTAACTTTAAAATGTACTCTACTTAATATAGATATCATTGCCATCACTGAGACATGGTGGGACCCTTCATCAGCATGGTCAAAACATATCCCCAAATACAAATTATATTATAAAGATAGAAAGGATCGGAAAAGTGGAGGTGTCTGTCTCTATGTTAGGGAAGATATTCTCTCTCTCCAATTAACAGTTCAAACCCAAACTGAATCAATATGGTTATCTATTCAATTAAGGGAAAACTGTAAATTTGTACAAGGGGTTTGCTATCGTCCTCCCTCAGCTGACATTCAATATACTTCTGATCTATTAAACTTAATTTCAGATATAGCGTATAAGGACGATATTCTCATTTTAGGCGACTTTAATTTTCCAGGAATCAACTGGAATCTTTGTACTAGTAATGAAAATCATGAAAATTTATTTCTCAACTCAATCACAAATTTAGGTTTAGATCAACTAGTTAATCAGCCAGCTCGAGGTAATAATATATTAGATTTAATTATCACCGAGGGTTTTAAAGTTTCAAACATAAATAACATGGCTCCTATTGGAAATGGTGATCATAATTAACTTTTTTCAATATTCCTTTACATACTTTCAAAAATACAAATAACATTATGTATAAGGATTATAATAAAGCCAATTTTGAACAAATAAACTCTGATTTAAACAAAATCAATTGGATAGAAATGTTTATTGGCAAAGAGATAAATCAGGCATATGAATGTCTGATAAATACTATACATCAACTTGAAGAATCTTATATTCCTTCTAAAGCTAAATATAATAATAAAGGTAAAATTCCTTTATGGTTTAATAAAAATATTAGTAAACAAATGAAAACCAAGGAATGATTATTCAAGAAGTTAAAAAAACATCCAAGTCAATTAAACAGTTACAAATATAAATCCGCTGTTGCTACATTAAAAAAATCCATTAAAACAGCCAAGTTTAAATTTGAGTTTAATTTAGTACATTCCAAAACTAATTCCAAATCCCTTTTTTCATATATTAATGGTGAAAAGGAAGGTAATGGCCAGTTAGGCCCAATTATTTCAAACGGGCAAACTATATCATCTAATAAAGAGATAGCGGATCTTTTTAACAAATACTTTTGCTCTGTTTTTAATTTAACAACCTCACCTGTTACACCAATCATAAAATTTGACTCTCCAGTTCCTCCATTTAATCTTTTTGAAATTAAAAATATTCTTTCAGATATAAAAAGATCCACTAGTCCATGCCCTGATAATATAACTGCAATATTTATTCTTGAAACATTAAATTCTATAGCAATCCCTCTTCAAATTTTATTCAATAAATCTCTAACTGAAAATGCTAATCCAGATATGTGGCATGTAGCCTTTGTAACTCCTGTTTTTAAGAAAGGGAATAAATCTGACGTTGAAAATTACAGACCAATTAGCTTACTTGGTATTACTTGGTATGAAAGAACAGAAGAAGGCCAGAGCCCATCGAGACTGTTCCTCACACTATGTAGGATATTATTTATCTATTATCCCTCAACCAAACATCTAATTTGTTTTTAAAGACAGTGGCACTAGTTGCCTCTACCAATTCTTGTGGCAAGGTGTTCCATACAATGGATGCTCTTATTGGAAAAAAGTTTCCCCTTTTGCTGGTTTTATAAGTTTTTACTTCAAGCTGTTTAATATGCAGTCTCGGAACATGTCTCCTTTTGGAGAGTGTTAGACCACATTTTTCCATTAGATCTGGTGAATTTATTAAATTAAAAACCATAAGCATATCACCTCTTAATCTTCTAGTTTGAAGAGAGAAGAGACCAGTAGCTTTTAATCTGTTCTGATAATCCAAGTTTGTTAATCTTGGAATCATTCTAGTTATTCTCCTTTGAACCTGTTCAAGAATTGCTATGTCTTTTTGTTTTTGGTTTGTATTCCAGAAAGGGGAGCCATAGTCTAGATACGGTCTAATGTATGCCCTATACAATGGAATAAGGCATTGTTCAGTGCGATTAACAAAAGTGCGTTTTATTTGCCTCAAAAGTCTGTTGGTCATGCAAGCAGTTCTAACACAGTGATCATTTGATGTAAGTTCATTATTAACATATATCCCTGAATCTTTTTCACAATTTGATGAGTGAAGTGGTAGTCCGTTTATATATCATTTTTGGATTATTTATACCGAAATGCACTGCTAAACATTTGTCTTGATTAAACTGCATATGATTTTCATTTGCCCAGAGTGTTAATTTTTCCAAATCCTTCTTTAATGCAGAAATATTTTCTTGATTATTAACCTTGCCCCCCAATTTAGTATCGTCTGCAAATTTAACCATGAAGTTATTTGGCCCTGTTTGTAAATCACTGATAAAGAGATTAAACAATGTTGGTCCCAAGACCGACCCCTGTGGTACCCACCGACCCACTTGTCACACTACCTGAATCAGACAAGATATCATTAATTCTGACTCTCTGAGAATGATTTGTCAGCCAGTTTAAAGTCCAGTTGACAATACCAGGTGACAAACCTAGATTGTGCATTTTAATAATGAGTTTTTCATGTGAGACTTTATCGAAAGCTCTACTAAAGTCCAAAAGAATTACATCAGTAGGGATACCCACATCTAGTAGAGTACTTATATTATTGTAAAAAGATATCAGATTGGTGGTGCAGGAATACTTGGGAGTAAACCCATGCTGATTTGAATCATAAATTCCAAATTTTTTACAATCTTGATCTATTAGAGACTTCATTACTCGTTCCATTAATTTACCAGCCACTGAGGTCAGGCTAATCGGACGATAATTTTGCACAGAACCTCCATTGCCTTTTTTAAATATGGGAGTAACTATTGCTGAACGCCAATCATTTGGTACAATGCTTTCTTGTAAGGATTTGTTGAAGATAATTGACAAAGCTTAACATCTATTATTGGAAAAGTAATGGAACACCTAATTAAATCCAGATTAGAGATCACCACTGAGCAACTTGGTATTTTTGACAACTCACAGCGTGGTTTTAAGTCAGGCTATTCTTGTACTACCAATCTAATATTGTTCTACCATAAAATAGGTAAACTATTGGATAATAACATTCTAGCTGATGTATTGCTATTTGACTTCAGCAAGGCCTTTGATCATGTATTTCACTCCCCTGTTAATTTATAAACTCTATCATTTGGGAATTCCTGCACTGTTGGTTAATTGGATATCCAAATGGGTAGCAAATCCCACCCAATCAGAATAAATGGGTCTGTTTCTTTCTCTGGTATGGTGACCAGTGCAGTACCCCAGGGCCCGGTGCTGGGGCCTGTTCTTTTCAATCGTTTTATACTTGACATGGGCATCAGTTCTAATAATTATCTATCCAAATTTGCGGACGACACAAAACTTGGTGGCAGAGTTGACACCATAGTCAATATCCGGGCAACTCGAGCAAGATCTATCCTCTATTGAGAAATGGGCAAGTGATAATCTGATGTCCTTTAATTTGAAAAATGCAAGTTTTACACCTTGGCAGAAATTATACTGCACATAAGTATTATCTAAACAACCAAGAGATTAAATCAACAAATTGTGAATGAGACCTAGGTATTATGATAAACACCAAGCTGTCATCAAGTGATCACTGCCGTAAAATTACTAGAACATCTAATATTATTTTGAGACAAATAAATATATCCTTTATCTGTAAATCGGAACACTGTCGAATTCCATTGTATAGAGCGTATATTAGACTTCATCTTGACTATGGTTCCCCCTTTTGGAACCCTTATCTTAAAACTGATATACCGTGTCTTGAGCAGGTCCAGAGGAGGTTTACTAAATCTATTCCCAGACTTAGAAATAAAAGTTATGATACTAGACTCAAAGAAACTAAGCTACATTCATTAAGCCTGGGAAGACAAAGGGGGGATTTGTTACTAATGTATAAATTGGTGCATAATCCTAGTCTATTTAACACATGTGGATTTAAAATGGCAAATAAGAGAATTGTAGGTAGACTTCATTCTATACAAGTAAATGTTGAATGGGCAAATACAAATACATTTGATAACTGTTTCAATATAAGAACAGCAACATGCTGGAACTCTCTTCCAACAGTCTATTATAGACTCAGTTAGTTTTGATTCATTTAAATATAACCTTGACTCCTGGTTATTGTATAATAACCCAGTATAATATCCTGTTTTTGAGGGAGGACAATCTCGATGGGCCTTGTGCCTTCTTTTGTCCTACTTGACCTGTAAACCCAGTAAACCTGCACATTGATTGGTCGGCACCGATGCCTTAGATCTGGCTAATACACAGGTAAAAATAGAGTGCTGACAATCCGAACACTGCACAATATAGATGATAATGGATGGGCAACAGATAACGCTGTATCTGCTTGGAGAGGTTGTCATGACAACCAAGTAGACCTTGAGAGAGAGAAGCTCGAGAGGCATACGTTACCATGATAACCTCGAGAAGTGGACACAGTGTTGTTTAACTGTTGCCCATCCATTGTCTTTTATAGTGTATGGGCAACAGTTCAACAACATCAGTACATTTCTAGAGCAGCCACCCCCCCCCCCAATGATCAAGCCCTAATCTTACTTACTCTTAGTATGTGGCTGAGCAGGGAGTGAATCGCAGTGTGCAGCTGCAGTGGCAAGGAGAAAGCTGCAGCAGTTCGGGAGGAGCTGAAGAGAGCCGCGATCAGAACTGGGCTGAGCCAATGAGTGTGCTGTGTGGCCAAAGGCTGTTTTGGTGGATCCCTGCAGAAGTAGCAGTGGAGCAGCTCGGAGAAACAACAAAAAAAAAAAAAAAAAAAACGATTGCTGGCTGTTAAGGTAGGGGGTCAATTTGTTGTACCATCGATGTGACTTACTCAAGATGGTACAGCAACACTTTAATGTCACATCGATGGTACAGCAAGGTCGAGTTCCATCTACAATAGGGCTGTCCCATACACTATAACAATATCTGTGCCTTTTTCAAGAAATGCTGATTGCCATTGCAAACATAACTGCTGCTTTTACTCATAAAAAATCATCTAGGCCTTCAGAATAAAAAGAAAAAATACACTGATTTTTTTTTATTTATATATATATATATATATATATATATAAAATATATATAATATTCCCCTTTATACACATACGTACATTTAAAAACTGAAGTACTTCTCACAGTTTTATTTTCTGGAGCTTCTTTTCTGACCATAAAGTCCCCCTCCTATCCTTATCTGCCTACCAGAGAAATCTTTTCTGTTTCCCCTGCCACAGATTAAATGTAATCCCTGGCTTTACTGAGGCTTCCTTTGTGTATGTTTTTGTGGGGTGTGGCGAATATTAAGCCACAGGATCCAGAAAAGTCTGAATTCCTGGGGTCTTGGATTTGTCTTTTGGAATAAACGAGCATATATATCCCGCTTCCGAGTGCTCATTACATTTGTATGGACTTAACTTTTGAGGCTTGCACCTCACGCAGTGAGCACCCGCTCATGCAGTTTGCGCGGTCTTTACCTTGTTTTGCTTTGTTTAGGATCCTGCAAAAGTCTGAATTCCTGCATTCCATGATAAGCAAAACCTTCCATCTGTTGTATAATGTGAACAGTCTACCAGCAGAAGTGGTGGGTGGTAAAACTGTTGGTAGTGTCAAGCATGGACAGAATGAACGGTATAGTGGTTGCTGGGGTGGCAGAAACTTGGAGGAGAATGGAAGGGGAGGATAAGGAGGGCTAGGGCCCTGTTGAGACAGTAGGTCTCAAGGCTAAACAGGGAACTCTGGCAAACTGGATGGACCATTGGTCTTTTTCTGCTGTCATTGTCTATGTTTCTGTGTGAATAAACATGCTTGAAAGCTAGGGATGGACTACTTTTTGCTAGTTACTTTATTTAAATAGAAATGTAACCCCCACGGGGGGGGGGCTTACATTGCTGCTGTCTCCTGCTGTTGTGCCTGGCAGTCCTGGTCCTGGAGAGGGCCCCTGAATGCTCCTGATGGCCCCATTGTTTCCTTTTCTGCAGAAGGGGACCAGCAGAGTGAAGAATTAGAAAAGGGAAAAAAAAAGTAATGCCACCAGTCAGCAGTTCAGCCGATTGCCACGCAGCTCGCAGTGTACAAGTTGCCATGGTCGTCTCTCTCTTGTTCTGTGTGAGGTTGCCCGAGGTTGGATCGTAGGGGCAGGAGTGTTGCCATCTGTTTTAGATCAGAACTGGGCTTAGTGGAGGTACTGGTGGGAACTACCAAATCCTTTGAATGTATCGTGGGCGAGGGTGTGGGGTGCAGGATACTTCTCGTATACCGTCCACCAGGTGATGGGAATGTTTTCCTGCGGGAAGTCGCAGAACCTCGTTGTCGACCTGACATTGGGGTCCCCCAGATGGTTGGTTCTGGGGACTTCAATGCCTGGTTAACGATGAGGTCTCTGAGTTTGGTCAAGACTTCCTCCAGTTAATGATGTCACTGGGCTTCACACAGGTTATTTCCTCCTCGACCCATATTGGTGGTCATTCACTGGATTTGGTGTTCCTTCTGGGGATGGAGATATCCGACCTGGTGGTGGAACCAGTCAGATGGTCTGATCATCACTCCATTGGGTTCAGTTTGTGGCCACCCCTTGTAGGCCGGCCCCTACGGAGGAGATATGCGGTATCGCCCTTTGGGGGTGTTTCAATGCTGCCTGATGGCGGTGCTGGACCTATCAAGCTTACGAGAGATTGCATGGATCCAGGAGAGCTGGTACTTGCCTATAATGAGGCGGTGGCAGGGCCCTGGATTCCATTGCTCCTGTTAGTGTTCGTCCTCTCACTCTTGACCCAAGTCTCCTTGGTTTGATGAGACTTTGAGGGAGTTGAGGAGAGTTGGACGAAGGTTGAGAGGTGCTGGCGGAGGTCGGGTCAGGATTGTGACAGACTTAGTTTGATGGATCACTATGTGATCTATCAATCAGCAATCTCTCGGAAGAAGGCAGAATTCCTGTCCAGAGAGATTGCTGCTGCACAGAATAGACCAGCTCAGCTCTTCCGGACTCTGGACAGATTGTGCAATCCAATCTGTCTGCAGCCCAGAAGAGCGTTTTCTCAAGAACGGTGTGAGGAGTTTGCTCTGTTCTTTTCAGATAAGGTTGCCACAATCAGATCGGACATCCATCTAACCCTCTTTAATGGGAGTATTGATGGTCGGCAGGAGATGTCGGACACCCAGTTTGTGTGGTCTGACTTCGGCCTTCCCACAATTGAAGAAATTGTGATGATCATACAATTATTGCGTCCGACCAACTGTAGTTTGGATCCGGGCCCCACACGTCTCTTAGTGGGGTGTGTGGATAAAATCGGCCCCATCCTAGCTGAGATAGTCTGTAGGTCCATGGAGAGGGGGATTTTTCCAAATCCTCTAAAGGAGGCGGTGGTTCAGCCCCTCCTTAAGAAATCCTCCTTGGACCCGGACTGCCTGGCAAACTACAGGCCTGTCTCTAACTTACCCTTTGTTGGTAAAGTTATTGAGAAGGTGGTTGCTTTGCAGTTAGATGATCATTTGACCAGCCACAATCTCTATGATTCTCTCCAGTCCGGATTTAGAAAAAGACATAGTACCGAGACAGTTCTGATTCGGGTGCTAAATGACCTCCTAATAGCGAGAGATCGAAGATCTGGTTCCATTCTGGTCCTTCTTGATCTCTCTGCAGCATTTGATACTGTAGACCATGGTGTGCTATTGGAACGCCTGCGGTCTATCTGTGGACTGTCTGGTACAGTCCTCAGTTGGTTTTGGTCTTACCTCGAGGGTAGGACTCAGAGAGTGGTGTCTGGGATTTTTTCCTCAGCATCATTCTCCCTATCCTGTGGGGTACCGCAGGGTTCCATTTTGGCACCCATGTTGTTTGCAGTATACATGCTGCCATTAGGAGCGATTATTAGGCGGTATGGTCTGAGTTTTCACTGCTATGCAGATGATACTCAGCTGTACATGTCCTTTTGACCCGTCAAGATGCTGCCTTTTCGGTCTTTAATAACTGTCTTGCTGAAATCCAGGACTGGATGAATGTGAGTTGGCTGAGGTTGAACCCTGATAAAACTGAGGTGTTGGTTGTGGGCCAGGATCGCCGAGGCGGGTTTATTGGTTGGATCATCCTCGGTTTATGGCTCGGGATATCCCGCTTAATTACCTCAGACCGAAAGTGAATCTGGGCGCTAGATTTGATGACCGCTTGACATTTAAATCTCAGGTGTCAGCGGTTGTCAAAACCTCTTTTTACCATCTGAGGAACATCGCCCGGATGAAACACCTGGTTCCCCCTGACGATCTGCCTATTTTGGTCCACGCCTTCGTTACCTCCCACCTTGACTACTGCAACTCACTCTACCTAGGGCTTCCTGGGGTTGAGATTCGCCGCCTGCAGCTAGTGCAGAATGCGGCAGCCAGGCTGTTGACGGGCTCATCTAGGGCCAGTCATATAACGCCTGTTCGTGGTCTGCACTGGTTGCCAGTTGCTGGCTAATCACCTTCAGGGTCGGTTTGCTGACCTATAAGGCCCTACATGATCAGGGACCAGTTTACCTGAAAGATCTCCTTCATCCCTACTGTCCCTCCCGCTCTCTCCGATCCACTGACGAGGGATTGCTAGAGATTCCCAGGGTTCGTTTAAAAACTTCAGGGGCAAGATCATTTAGTTTTATGGCCCCAACCCTGTGGAATTCTCTACCTCGTCAGGTGAAAGCCCCACTGTCCATAGTTTTAAAGAATCTTTAAAGACTCACCTCTTTAGTAAAGCATATAATGATTTTTAATATTGTTGTTTACTGTATTTGTATTTGTTTTATTTAGTATTGTACAGGCGCCTTGGTTTTTAGAAAGGCGCCTTAAATAAATAAATAAAGATTGAGATTGAGCGCAGTGGCGCTTCGGAGTGAAAGCCACTGTGTGCGGCTCTAGCAGCCCTGTTCTGTGTGCCCCAGCCCCCATGAGCATGTAGTTAGTAAAGGGGCTCCAGAGACACTTGGGAAGGACCCTAAATAAAATGGTTTAAAAGCCCTCTTAAGCACTAGTAATTGAAAAGGGGCACCTGTAACTGTAAGGGCAGCAGAGGCTGCCTAATAAATATTAATGAGCTCCACCTGTGTCCTGTGGGGACAGCGCTATGGAGGTAAGGACGGGCAAAAGCCCTGATATAAACCCACTCTGCCACTGCATAATAGGGCAGAGAAGCAGCCACAAATTTAGGGGTCAGGATAAACGTATAACTTTACTGTTTGCCTGCATTTTAATGTGACAGTTGGGACACTGTGTGAACTGTTTTGCTGGCAGCCATGTTTGCCAGCCTGGTGACTGCAGCACAGCCAATCAAGAGTTTAGGAGCTGCAGTGATGGCTTCTGGGAGAAAGTGAGGATTGACTGCTCCCACCAAAACGGCCAGCCAGTCAGGCGTCAGTTGAACATTCTAATGACTGAACTGCCTGATTGACCAATTGGGACCTTGTTTGATCTCCTGAAGCTTGAGGGGCAGGTCCATTTTGACAGTTGTCGTTTGAAAGTCCTGAGGAAAGGGAGAATCCAGTCAGTTTGACTGGAGCCCCTCCTGAGGGAGGGGGGCTCCTGCCCCTTGCTCCACTATGGTGTGGAGAAAGGCCTGCCTGGATGCTTGCACAGCCACCAGCCCAGGAGGCACCTGTGTTTTCTTCCAGCGCATGGAAGGAAAAGTTTGTTTAAAGTGTGATTTGCCTGATCAGAGGCAAGAAAGTGCCTGGGAGTTTTCCTGATGGAAGGGAAACTGCCTGGGACGTCTGAAGAAGCTCGGAGGCTTTCTTGGGTGCCTGCACGGCCACTAAATAGCCAAGGAAGCCTTCCTGATGGTCCTGCTTGTGGAGCCATGTTTAACCAAGAGGAGCCGCCTGATATTTCCTGTAGATGGAAACGTAAGTGGGAAGATGTCCCCGTCTTCTACCCAGTGGAGTTAGAAGCTGCACTGTTCTGTGTTTTGATTCTGTGCCTGTACAGTGAGAATAATCTTTTGTTCTAGTCAAGCCTGCACCTGAATGTATGTGCCCACATCTCACTGGGGCTGCCTGCTCAGTGAGAGTTCAGAGACTGTGTCCTATGTGCAAAGAGCCACGGTTGTCACGCTGGCAGTGTGGTGAAAATGACCCCTAGTCGCCTGATGTATGAACATACAAACATACAAAATTGCCGGCAGAAAAGGGCCCACAGTTCTATCAAGTCTGCCTGATTGTGCAGCTCTTAGTTTCATATCACTACAGCTGCCCCACCCCCACCCAAACCCCTCTCATCCTCTTCTTTTCCAGTCCTTCCCCCCCTTTGTGTTTTTGTCTGTGCTAACCCTGCCCTTGACTCTATCCCAACCCCGCTTAAAACTATCCACTGTCTTTTGAGCGATTAACTCCTCCGGCAGTGCGTTCCAACCTGTCACCACTCAGTCTGTGAAGTAGTACCTCCTCATCTTCCTCCTAAACCTTCCCCCTTCCAACTGCAGACTATGCCCCCTAGTGACTAAAAGCTTCTTCTAAAATGAAGTGGCCCTCTTGACTGTGAAGCTATGAGAGACTGTGATTTTCTAGCATCAGCCACCAGCAAGGCAGAATCCCAGAAAAAGCATTGCTGCATCGAGATGCTGTTGATTCCATTGCAGGTGGAAGACCATGGCTGCAAGCTGCAACCTGGAGGCAGGCGGGGGAACTGCAACCCCCTACCAAGTAGGGCAGACTGGGCCACAGGGAGCCATGGGCATGGACCCGAGTGCAAGGGCACTCTAGATCCATTCATGGAGAACCAGACCATGGGGTCACTCTTGGGTCTGGGTTCCTTGGTGGCCGGGAAGGCCTTGCGTTTGTGCTCTACATCTGGCCTGCTTGGTGGGTTGCAGGGGACAAGCCTCTAGATGCTACAAACGAGTAGAAAGGTTCCAGTTTTCCAAATTGCAAGGTGCCGTCTACTCAGTTGTCCAAGTTGCAAGGTGCCGTCTACACATCTACTCATCTCCAGCTTCTTAATGATCCAGGTTTCTGCAGTTCCATCCACCCCAGAGCTACAGATTATACTTAGAGAGGGCTCTTGGCAGTAGGTACTAACAGATAGGACTAAGATGCCAGGTGCTAGGACCACACGGAAAACTTTAGCTAGCAGTGTCTGGCAGGGGACCGCCCACCCAATATCACGTGACCAACATCAGCATGGCACTGTATAGTTAGCAGTGCCCACACCCGCCCTCCAGTTCTTTCCTGCTGTCGACCTGCACACATCAGACCTTGTGGAGAACATTGCTTCTGTTGATGCCATTTTGGATGAGTATTTCTACTCGTTTATTTTTTTTTCTCGTGAAGTGTTAGTGTTATTTCGATTGTATATGTCGTCTCCGACTACTTCCGATTTGCATAAAGACAAGTGCGACTCCTGTGGAACTCAGCTGCCTCACAGAGAAGGCCATTCCCTCTGCCTATTCTGCCTGGGCCAAGAGCACAAGACTGAGGACTATGAGGCCTGCCAGAGCTTCAACCAGGCCACACAGAAATGCACTCAGCAGACCCTGGAGGCCCATATATTGAAATTAAAAATGGCATCCATTGAGAAGGAGCTGAAGAAACTCAGGAGCTCATCCTTTTCACCAGAGAGCCATCGCAAGAAGAAACAGGACAAGGAGAGACATCGGGACCAGGAACAGTCTCCATCACTTCTGCGGCCCCCTCCTGGAGCCGGGGACAAGGAGGTGTACTTCCGGCCAAGGCTGCTTCTGCCACCGTGGAGCAGCCATTTCCCCCCACCGAGATCGATTTTGGTTCCGACTGGAGTCTCCAGGACACAGGAGACACCAGCTTCCCTCAGACCCTTCAAGACTATGGGGTCTACTGTGAGTAGCACAGTCAGCAAGTCAACAGTCGGCTTCTCCGACGATCGCAAGACGCGGCTGATAAGTCGCACGTCGGACCCCCCAATGTGCTCCAAGTCCCAGAGCCTCCATCAGGCCCGACAACAGGCCTGACGTCGAGGAACCAGATCAGCTTTTGCCGGAGCCACAGCTTACCCCAGAGAGCCCTTCCCCTTGGGATTCTCCCCCTCTGCCTCTTGAGGTGGTCCCTCCAGATTCCCAATACAGCGGGATCCGGAGGCGGAAGCGACTACCATCAGGCGCTGTCCCGCCGCCAGTGCCAGTTTGCCTGGCCCACCACCGGGCCTGACAATGGTGACACAGGTCCCCTCTGGGCCACCATCAGGCCTGACACCAACCCCCTTCCCCTGTAGGGCCCTCCTTCAGGTCCGAAGGGCCCACCACCGGGCGCCTCGGATCCACCCTCAGGTCCTCCACCAGGCCCAATAGCCTCTCTGTCAGAGCCTTCGACGGGCCACTTGGGTGCTCTACTGAGCTACCCAGTGCCCGACTACCCAGCGCCACAGTACCTTTCTGGGTAGCAGACTCCGGGTTTTCCTCAATACTTGTCGCTGGGCTATCCATCGACAGGATACCAGTCACCTTATTACCAGGTGCTGGGCTACTTGATGCCTGGGTATGGACATCAGCGTCTGCCGCCTCCACCTCAGCCCCAGGTGGACCTGCAGGCGATGCTTCATTCTTGGTGGGATGAAGCAAAATCTGAGCTCACGTCAGAGCTGGAGAAATGTCAGCCTCCGGTCACCAGAGAGCAGACACACATACTACCGTCAACGGACTCCAGACCTTCGACATTAGGCAGGTCTGTTGAGCCTCTGTCACAATGGCAGTGGGCCACAGAAATCTCGAGGCCTGTGGACATTCCTCTACCCAGACTCAGTACTCCTGATGTCGGAATCTGACTCTGACGTGGCCTATTCGGGATCAGATTATGAATCTCCTTCCCCGAAGGAGCCGAAACTGAAGGACTCTCCAAAGTCCCCTCCTGAGGACCCTTCCTTTATGGAGCTCCTCAAAAAGCTCCAAGCAGCCTAAGACTGACAGACGGAGGAACAAGACCCCCAATGCCAGAGACGCCTGTAATTATCTGATCAGTCTCCGACTCTTATCCCACCATAGATAGGCCCTCATGAAGATTTGGCCTCCACGATATGGAAACAGTCTGGTTCCCAGGCACCAGTGCCAAGGAAGGCAGACAGGATGTACCAGACACCAGAGGGGAAGGATCACTTTAGCATCCATCCTAAGACTGACTCGGTGGTCATCAGTGCTGCACATGACCGTTTGTCCCAACCAAAATACCTCCGTACTTCTCCTCCAGACAAAGAGTCAAAGGTACTGGATCAGTTTGGCAAGAGGTTTTGCTGTTCTTCCACCTTAGCCATTAGAGCACTCAATTACATTGCTCATATGGTAGTCTACCAGAAATCTATTTTGGGTCAGCTAGAATCCAAGCTGGAGAAACTCCCTGATTCCGGGCTAAAGGAAGACATGGCCAATATGGTGCGGTCGGCTAGACCTCACACTGAGGGCCACCTATATAAGAGGTGCGGCTACCGCCATCAGCTTGAGAAGGCACTCATGGCTGCGGATTTCCGGCCTGGCACCTGAGGTCCAATCGGCCATCCAGGATGCCCCTTTCCGGGGTCCTTTTCTGTTCAGAGGGGATGTCAAGGATATCCTTACTGATTTACAAGACAAGGGCAAAACCTTGGGCTCTGTCCAGTTCATGTACAAGCCCCCTCAGAAGCCTAAGCAGTCCTTTTGTTGCCAGCAACGATGACAACAAAGGCAACAGCAGAACCGATGTCAGAACAAATGTCGGGCACGGCTCCCCTGGCTAAATCTCACAGAGCCTCCGGAACCGCACACTCCACTCTCCCCTCCACCTCCTGACTCGCTCTGCTCCCTCCCAACCCCATAAGCAGACTCAAGGGGAACTGGTAGAAGACAGGTTTGTAAACCACCTACCGAGTTGGGAGGCAATCACAGCACTCATGGGTACTTCAGCTCGTAGCCCAAGGGCACACAATCGAGTTTCTAGGGAAGACCACCAGCGCATCCTCCAGGTCCCTCTTATTACCCTCTGGGTCACATCCACTTGGTCAGAGAGAAAATAAGAGTCTGTGCTGCAGAAAGCAGCCATAGAACCTGTCCGCCAGAGTCAGATGAGCAGGGAATATTACTCCCACTTCTTTCTAGTCCCCAAGAAGACTAGCGACCTCAGACCAATACTGGACATCAGCAATCTGAACTTCTTTGTAGAGTACAAGAGATTCCGCATGCTATCCCTTCTGGATCTTCTTCCCTTGTTACATCAGGGGCATTGGCTCTGTACTCTGGATATGCAGGATGCATACCTGCATATCCCCATTTTCCCATATCACCGCCACTTCCTCAGATTCTCTTTTTCAGGGAGAACATTTCCATTTCAAAGCCCTCCCTTTTGGCCTGTCATCAGCACCCAGAGTGTTCACAAAGTGCCTAGCTGTGGTTGCTGCAGCATTACGCAGACAAGGTATTCTTGTGTTCCCCTACCTCGATGACTGGCTCCTCTCCACTCCATCGAGAGACTGCTTACTCAAATACCTATCCAGTGCCCTGGACCTTATCAGCAGGTGGGCATTTCAGTCAGTTATCCCAAATCCCACCTTATTCCTTCACAACGCCTACAATTTATTGGGGCAACTATCGACCAATTAGCCTTACTTCTCCAATTTGTAAACTGTTGGAAAGCTTGATTAAAGATATATTAAATCCCCTCCTGATAGATGCAGACTTAGAACAACATGGTTTCAGAAAGGGTAGAGGTTGTCACTCTAATTTGATGTGTTTCTATGAGAACATTAGTTCCCTTATTGACCATCGCATACTTTGTGATATTATATTTTTGGATTTCAGTAGGGCATTTGCTGTCATGCCACATTGGGCCCTTGTGGTTAAATTGCATATCTTAAAAATTAACCATTTTATTATCACATGGATTAAAAATTGGTTAACTGATCGCCCTCAATGGGTGTGCATATAATGGATGTTTTTCTGACATTGGATATGTGACCAGTGGAGTTCTTTAGGGGTCTGTACTGGGTCCATGTTTATTTCAAGCCTTTGTATCTGATGTAACATCTTACTGTTTGTCATCTGCTGTTAAATACATGGATGACATTAAGATTGGAGGACCTTGTTCTAGTTTGGATGAATTTAAAATTATACAGCAGGATCTAAATCATATTAATGCTTGGGTTACTCATTGGGGTATGCAGCTAAATTATTCCAAATGTAAAGTTATGCATCTGGGTATTTCCAGTCCTAAAAATACATACATGTTAGGACACCATCTCCTTAGTGAGACAAAACTTGAGAAAGACCTCGTATTTTTATTTCTAATAATTTTGATTTTTCCAATCACACTAATGTAGCTATAAACAACGCAAATAAAGTCCTTTGGTCTATAAAACGAAATATCACCTCTAAACATCCAAAAGTGTTAATACCATTATTTAATGCTTATGTCAGGCCTCATTTGGAGTATATTTCTCAACTTTGGTGCCCTTATAAAATGGTTCATATTATTCAGCTGGAGAGGGTGCAGTGTAAGTTTACAAAAACCCTTGTAGGTCTGCATCAATTGTCATATGATGATAGACTTTCTAAGCTTGGTTTGTACTCTTCTAAAACTCGGAGATTAAGGGGTGATCTTTTGTTTCTATTTGATGTAGTTCATGATCCTAATTTAATGGTATACTTAGGTTTAGCCTTCAAGAATTCCTCCTACAATACAGGAGGTCACCCACTTCAATTAGCGAATAAGCCCTTTAAAAATAATAAACGCAAATTTTTCTTTACATTAAGAGTGATCAAACCTTGGAATAGTCTGCCTTTGTCTATCATTATTAGTAAAGATAAAACTCAGTTTAAAACTAGACTAGATAATTATCTTAATTCTAGCATTCAATGATCTTATTATTGATTTTGATAATGCATGAGCTCTTATGGGCCTTTTGGTCTTTCTGCTCATTTTTTCTCCTTAGTATGCACTTTAGTACAGTCCAGGGGAGAACCTTCCTCCCACCAGACAGGGCAGAGACTCTCCCATCAACAAGCACACATGGTGGCTTCCGAGAGGCTAACCTCCGGAAGATCAATCCTTCGATTACTGGGTCTCATGGCAGCTGCCATCCCGACCATACATCTAGCCAGACTCCATATGTGGGTTACGCAGTGGATTCTTGAGGTACAGTGGGACCAGAGATCAGACAACCTGGATCACATGATCCTGGTCTCCGACCCGATGGCTTGGGACCTCTTGTGGTGGCAGAACCCAGACAACCTGCGAGGAGGTATCCCCTTTCAGCCCCCCCTCCTTCCCAGACCCTGACGATGGACACTTCGGGACTGGGATGGGGAGCCCACTTAGGAACCCACAAGACCCAGAGTTCTTGGGCTCAGAGGGAACTTACGCTCCATATCAATGTACTGGAGATGAGAGCAATGCTGTATGCCCTCCAGGCCTTCCAGCACCTCCTCCAACCAGGATCACTTATGATTCAGACAATATGTGTGTGTTGTCTGGTACATAAACAAGGAGGCACTCGTTAATACCCACTCTGTCGCGAAGCGATGAGAGTATGGTCCTGGGCAGTTCAGCACAGTCTCCACCTCACAGCAGTGCACGTCCCTAGCGTTTAAAACGTCCTAGCGGACACACTCAGCTGCACTCAAGCCAGAGCCCATGAGTAGGAGCTGAGACAGTCTGTGGTAGACTAAACATTCACCCATTGGAGTCGACCAGACCTCGATCTGTTCACATCCCCATTCAACGCAAAACTGCCAACTTTTTGCTCACTCGCTCCAGGGCATGGTGTTTTCTAGCGAGACGCGCTGTCTTTATGCTGGACAGGGAGATTCATGTATGCCTTCCTTCCCTTTCCATTACTACAGAGGGTATTACTGAAACTACAGGAGGAGGGAGCGCATATGATCCTGATTGCTCCCTACTGGCCGCGTCAGATTTGGTTCTCTCTCTTCAGCAACGGCAGTGGAACCCCCAGTTCCCCTGCCCATTTGTCAAGACCTTCTGACTCAGGAACAGGGCACCCTTTTCCAACCAGGCCTTCAATCCCTTCACCTGCATGCATGGCACCTACTGACATAGCCGCTGCTCTCTTTGGAGTATCCTCTAGAGTGGCACAGGTACTAGCAGAAGCAAGAAAGCCATCTACTAGATCCACTTATGCAATGAAATGGAAAAGGTTTTCCATTTGGGCCACATCTAATGAGTGGGACCCCTTCTCCTGCCCCGTTCTGCAAGTTTTGGAGTATCTGCTGCACCTCTCTGAACTTGGACTTAGTTACTCGACCCTGAAGGTCCACTTATCTGCCATTTCTGCCTACCACATCCCAGTGGATGGCAAAACCCTTGCTCAGTTGGAAGTATCCAAGGCATTCCTAAAAGGGATTCTTCATTTGAAACTTCCAGTTAGGAGCCCTGCTCTTCCCTGGGACCTGAACTTCATTTTGGAGAAACGCACGCTGTCCCCATTTGAGCCAGCGGCGAGTTGTGACATGCGCTATCTATCATGGAAAGTGCTCTTTTTAGTTGCCATTACTTCTGCTCAGAGGATTTCCGAGCTCCAGGCCCTGATGTGTAAGGAGCCTTTTTTTGATTGTTCACAGAGACCGGGTGGCTCTGCGTACTAATCCTAAGTTGTTACTTAAGGTGGTTTCCGAGTCCACCTTAAATCACACCATTCAGTTACCTGTGTACTATCCTAAGCATTCCAATCGGAGGAAGCATTTCTACACACTCTTGATGTACATAGAATTCTTCGTTACTACACTAACAGGATGAAGTAAGTCCGTAAAACTAATCAGTTATTTGTATCCTTCGTGTCCAAAAGATAGGGTGCTGCGATTTCAAAACAGTGTTTGTCCAAATGGTTGGCAAACTGCATTACCTTTTGTTATCAGAAGTATAACAAACCACTTCCAGGGAAAGTCAAAGGGCACTCAACCAGGGGCATCGCTGCCTCTACTGCTTGTTTCAGGAACGTCTCTGCCACAGATATCTGTGTGGCTGCCACTTGCAGTTCTGTCCATACCTTCACTGAGCATTACAGTTTGGACATTGCTTCTAGGAGCAGAGCAGGCTTTGGCCTAGCTGTTTTACAGGAACTATTGTCATAAGATCCTTGTTTCATGCCAGACTTGTTCCTACCTCCCATGTCTCAGACTTGTCTGATTGTGACTGCTTGAGACTCTGTCCTATCTGTTAGTACTTACTGCTAGAGCCCTCTCGAAGTAAGATAGTACAGTTACGTAAGAATTTGCCGTAACAGTAGATCTTCGAGAGAGGCTCTTGCAGTAGGTACTGCATTCCCCTCCCACCTTCACCCTGGGTTTTCTTCTGCTGTTTCTCCTTTTTATAGCTTTATAGCCCCAGGAGCCCACTCCTTCCTTGTGTCGCACCTTTCTAGGTCTCCAGCGGGAGAACTGGAGGGCGGGGGTGGGGAATCACTCACTATATAGCGCCGCGCTGGCGTCTGTCATGTGATGGGTGGGTGGTCCCCTGCCAGACACTGCTAGCTAAAGCTTTCTGTGTGGTCCTAGTGCCTGGGGGCTTAGTCCTATGTGTTATTACATACTGCAAGAGACTCTCTCGAAGATCTACTGTTACGGTAAATTCTTAAGTAACTGTACTTTCCAATGCCATGCAAGTCTATCTGCAGAACCGTGAGTAATGCAGGGATTGTCCTGCCCCTGCAGAACTATAAATAGTTGAGTTCAAGTTATGCCCAGTAACTTAGAAGTTTTAAAGTAAAAGGTGAAATTGTTGATTTGTTTTTAGTGTGCTAACGCCGGCCAACCAGCTGCATCACAGGCCTGCAGCATTAGTGCTGGGTACCCAGGGACAAAGTAGCAGGGTTTGTTTGGACTGGGGATTGGTACCAGTTGAGGATTTGTGTAATGAGTGACATCTGCAGCTAGTTAGTCAAACAGTAAATCCTGAACCTAAAAAGGTTGTTTGGTGGCTTGTCTAAAAAGTGTTTTAAATGCCAACTGTAAACTAATTGTTTCTGATGCTAATTGCTAAATGCCACCAGTACAAATGAAAATGTTCTTGAAACTCTACTTCATTTACCCTTTCCTAACCCTCCCCATGTAAATAAATGGTGTTCATTTGTTTTGGAAAAATTCTGACTCATGAGCATATTATTAGCCTAAGTCAGTAATTACCAGCTATTGAAAATGTGGCTTAGATTCATAGTAATCCATGTGTGGGATGACTGTGAGGGGAGGTGGGTGAGTACATCATCTCCGGGGGTTGTACTGCTAAAAATACCTGACCCACTTCATATTTCATTTTGGGTGGCAGCACCATGCTATTTACCTTACTTTTGGGAAAGAACCCCTTTTTTCCATGAGAAGCTGATCCCAGGTCCCTCAGCCTTGTTTGAGCCCACAAGGCAGGGGTATAGTAGCCCTTTTAGACATGGAGCCAGGATTACAGAAACATAGAATCTGACAGCAGATAAGGACCGCTTGGTCCACTTAGTCTGCCCAATTTCTCTTCCTGTTTCATATACCGCAGATCCTCTTTCCTATTGCTGGAGTTTCCTCATGTCTGTCCCATGAGTTTTTTAATTCCCCTACTGTTTTTGCTCCTACAACCTCTGCCGGGAGGCTGTTCCATGGATCCGTCACCCTTTCTGTGAAAAAATACTTTCTCATGTTACCCCTAAGTCTACCCCCCTCTATTTTCATATCATTACCCCTAGTTCTTGAACATCTTTTTTTTTTTAAAGATGTTACCCTCTTGTACCTTTTTTACACTCTAGTCTCTATCATATTCCCCCTCTCTCTCCTTTCCTCCAGGGAATGCATATTGAGATCCTCCAGTCTCACCTCAATTGACTTTTGGTGCAGCCTCTGTACCATTTTTGCCACCCTTCTCTGAACCACTTCTACTCTGTCTAGGTCCTTCCGGAGATGCGACCTTCAGAACTGGACACAGTACTCTCGATGAGGTCTCACCAATGTTCTATACAGAGACATCACCACCTTCTTCCTTCTGCTGGAGATACCTCTCCCTGTGCACCCCAGCATTCCACTGTCTCTCCTCACAGCCCTCTCACATTGTTTGGTAACCTTTTATGATGACCCACCCACTACTGTATTAACCTCTGGCCACAAATGAGACCATTCCATACAGAGATAGGTGACATCAAGGATTCTTTGTTCCTTCCCCTGTGACAACCCTTTCCCAGTTGGGTACTACTGGAGTACAATACCTGACCTCCTCAACTGGAGTAGCTAAGAGCTGCCAAGAGTAGGGAAGTCTGCAACGGACTGACCTTGAGACCTTCAGGAATATGAGCCAATGGTACTGCTAGTAAGGAGTCTGACACTTGAGTAACTGAGCAAAAAGGTTAAAGTTTACTGAAAATGTTTGAGAAATCTTTGCAAATACAGCCATGAATGGCACAGTTAAAATTCAAATCAAAACAACACTTCTTTAGCATCAGTTACTTATTCTTATACTCTATATATCCCAGCAGGGTACCTCCACCCCACTATTCACTTCTGAATCACCCCTGGGGACTGCAGGCATACCCCTCCCACCAGCCCTCCAGATAAACGCCTTCCTAGGCCTTCATCCCCAAGCTTTCTGTGCGTAGAACTAAGGCAAACAGTAACTACTGGACCATACCTCCTAGCAGTCCATTCACTGAATCCTTCTGCCAGATACCCTCCCTGGTATCCAGTTATTATGTACACTGTATTCATAGAACTAAGGCAATTAATGACTACTGGGCCATATCGCCGATCAGTCAGCCCACTGACCCCTTCTGCCAGATACCCCTGGTATCCAAATACTATTCACTTGACTGTATCTTAATGTATCTGCTCAACCACACGCAAGTGGTGCTGCTTAAGGGATATAGGTTGGTACCTGGGTTCGTGGTTAGAATTGGCTTTGTAAATGGCGCGGTGCCTCCACTTATGGGGATCCTCATAGCGGTGAAGTGCCAGGGTGCTTCCCCACAAGAAATGGATACAAGCCCCCTCCCTTGGTGAAGGGTAGATTTGTAACGCAGTCCCCTCCACACTTATCACTCTAAACGTGCAACTATTACACTACATAATTATGGCATATACTTCAGCCATTGCAGAAAGAAATAACCAAAGGATTTATTTTGGGGTCTGGAAAATAAGGTAGGGAACAAGGGAAACAAAGGGAGTAAAACATTCAAAAGCAGTAACCAACAAATAGCAATAGATACACAGTATCAAATTACAGCCCTGTTTTCCCTCTGTCCCAGTCCCTCTCCCCCCACTGGTGCACCAGTTAACCCCACAGTCCTTGTGGGAGCTATCAAATACTTTAGTGTGCACACAACAGGGAGTTGCAGGCTTGTGACACGTGGACACTGGATGCTGCACCGTTGCAGTGGGTGGATGCTGCAGTTGCAAAATACAAATTACACTAGTGGATGCAAATACACAGATGATCCTGGCTGTAACTGTTGCTGTGGGCTTAGCTTAAGGTCGTGCAGGAAGTCCAGGGGGTAAACTAACTAGCTAGCTAGCTGGACAGTTAGAAAAGCAATTGTTTGGGTAAAACGCAGTACTTGCGACCTTTAGATGACCAGGTGATGCAGGCGTTGGGGACGTCTCCCCTTGCTGGTAGTTGGGTAGAATAGTTAGACTGTTGTGGATGATGATGATGCTCTTCTTCATCCCACAGAGGGACTTGTCTTCACCCACCTCAAAAGGTAGGCCGGCAGTTGTCTTCACCTCACAGAGGGACTTGTCTTCTCCCACCTCAAAAGGTAGGCCGGCAGTTGTTTTCACCCCATAGAGGGACTTATCTTCACCCACCTCAGAAGGTAGGCCGGCAGTTGTCTTCACCTCACGGAGGGACTTGCCTTCATCCACCTCAGAAGGTAGACCAACAGTTGTCTTCATCCACCTCAGAAGGTAGGCAGGCAGGACCTCAGAGCTGTGGTCTCCTGTCAGAAATCACAGTCTTTTGTCTCAGGATCTGAGAGGCAGTGGATCTTTTACCTCTCGGAAACAAACGAATGATTCTCACAGCAGTCTCTATTTGTTGCTAAATTTCTAGGCAGTTCACACAGGCTGAGGTAAATCCCCTTGTTTCTGGGATTTACCAGGCATTTGGTAACACATTCTATAATTCTCTGTTTGTTTTGGCACAAACTAAATGGTTTTAGCTGTGACAGCACCAGGAGCTGTCAAAAAAATATGCTTTCTCTTCAGAAGCTCACACAAACAGACCCAAGGTTAAACTGTCAACCCTAGAATGTTAATTTTGAATATGCAAGCCTTACGCAGTCAAGAGGGGCATCTTGCAACCAGGACCCCCTACTTGTTACACAGACAAGGCAACAAACCACAAGTTAGTAGAAAATAAGTATTGCCCCTGGCATTAGGGTAAATACTTGGCTCAGGCATCTAAGAAGTCGGGGTTAGAGCACAAAATAACATTTATATTTACTCTGAGTCCGGGAGAGAGGTGCCAAAGCTATGCTGTATCTCCTGTCTGAGGGGGCCCCATAACATTTCACTCGGACTCATGGCTGGATTGTCCACAACCAAAAATTGGGATTGAATTGTATGGCTTTATTTCTAACAAGATGTTAAGCAGAATTAGGGTGTTCCCTCCAAGTTTGTACTGTCCAGGACAGATGACACAACTTGCAGTAGAAGAAACATTTTTTCACACAGAGGCAGTACTGTACATTCCAACATGAACCTTTTCCAAAAAAACACGAACTATCCACCCTTTTGCTTAGGGATCCCTGGATTTCTGACCAAGTGTCTATATAGTGGGAATTGCCACACATGTAGCTTGAAACACCTGATGAGATGGACTATGTTAAGACCTGCAGGCAACGGTGCCTGTCTTGTAACCAGTTAGCCCTGAACTGTGACTAAAAGTGAGGTTCTGCCTACCCCAGTCGTAGTCAGTCTGTCATTCCATTTAGGACGCACAAAACTGGATCCTTCAACCCCTCCTGGATTGCTAAAGACATCCTTTACTTTATTACATTTTAACAACACATGTCTGTGGTACACTGGGTCCTGAGTGTCTGTAATCTAGCCATCGTGGGGGCACATACAATGCCAGACAACCCAAAAAAAGTCTCTCTGAAATGTACACTGTACTCATGGTTTGGTATTCCTTTGTTACAGGCATTTGACAATATTTAAAGAAATATTCCTTTCTCAAAATCCATAGCTTTCGCAGAAACTCTTTACAGTCTCTCTTCTCTGGCAAGCTGTGACAATCTTCAGTACATCAGGGGTTTGCCCCTAAGAACCACTGATTTCTCAGTCCCTTCTCACATCTTGAGTGAAAATGAATCCACTGGGGTTTCACTGGCACAGGTCTCCACCACTTCTTAAAGCAGCACTGTTGTTCCACACACTAGTGTGAAAAAAAATGATAACCAGAGGTCCTTCACCCAGCCCTGGGAGGCTGGCAGGCACCTCATGCCCCCTGCTGGACAGAGAGCTCCTTCCTTTTCACTCTCCAACTGAAACACACACACACACACTCAACTCCCCAAGATTCTAAACTGCTTCCCCTGCAGCTGAGCTAAAAGGCTTGTGCTGCTGCGACAGTTCTAAGTGACATCACTCAATCTCCACCTAACCTAGCTAGATAAACAATGATGTAATGTGGTAGAGAGTTTCTAAAAAACTCCCTACTTGTTGCCCAGAGACCTACCTGATCTAATACTGATGGGATTCTGGTAACCCCAGGGGACTGGGTGGTTACAAATACACAACATCTCATTGGCTGAAAGGAGTATCAAGCTCCACCCCCTGATTGGATTACTGCAGCTACCAATCGTGTCCCTTGCTGTCATCAGGCAGACCACATTCAACATGGCCGCCCCCATACAGACTTGTTCAACTTGGATAAATATTGTGAAAGGTAGAAGATGTTGTTAGCATCTGGCTGCAGAGTGAGGACCCTCCTGGTCCCATCTGGTGGTCGCTAGGGCCAGGGGCACTTTGGGGGGACAGGAGCCCCATCATGGGCTCCGTTTCTAGTGCTCCCCAGCAGGAGCTATCTCAAAAAATGGCAGCTGGTGCCACAAGGCACCATGGGACTTGTAGTCCCAGCACCATTTTGGTCCCCAGTACTCCCCAACCGACTGGAGGCTCAGTTTGGGTCAGGGAGCTGTCTAAATATATTTATTTTAATTATTTAAGTCCTCCCAGTCCCCTGCTATGCCCGATGGGGCTGGGGAGGCAAACTTGAAAGCGGTGTTTATGCTGCACTTTTGGGGGTGCCAGGAGGCGCCAAAAACAGTTGTGGCCCTTTTCCTCCTCGCCCTGCTGTGCAGCAGTCTGAGGGGGCAGGGAAGCACAACATGCATGCGGCTCACCGGCCGCAACATCGGGCTCATGGAGGCACTGAAAACTGTTCATTCTGTTCCCTGGCTCTGGAATCGGTTCAGGAGAGGGCCGAGGGAGCGCAGTTGAAAATGGCTCATTGACTGCATGGCTGCGGGAACCACTGGAGGCAGTGGGACAACTGAGGGGCACCAGGTAAGCTCCCAACATCGGGAGGGGGGGTTACACTTATATTCTAAAATGCATTTAAAATCAGTTAAAACATTTCACATTCGGTACTGATCACTGTTAAACTAAGTAATGGCATTAAACAATGTTGCATACTGGTACATTAAAAGTAGTGACAGAATCCCCCCCTCAGTCTCTTCAGGTTTAGTCCTTCACTTTGATGAGTCTTTTAAAACCAAATTCCCTGTAAAACAGTGTCACTGAAGCTTTTAAAATATTCCTCAATTGTATCAACATGGATTTTACTGTACCACACTCCTTTGGAAATTACTGAAGAAATTCTGTAGAGTTGTTGCAGCTTGATATAGTTGGAGGGCCCTCTGTTGAGTCAGCAGGTGGTTGATGAGAACGATGATTTCTTCAGATTTGCAGATTCTTTTCTGTTAGGAAACTGGTTACGCAGGAACAACAGGCACTTGAAGCAACAGGCTTTCTACACTAAGCCCTGTTCTCACTTACTGCCCTAATCTGGGATACAGGTGATCCTCTATCCTTACACTGTAATTAAACTAAGCTGGTTCTGTCAGGCTTTTCTTTCTTATGTAGGCCTCTTCAGACAGCCACCCCTTCGCATGGGCACCTTCCTTGCTGGTCGCTTTCCCTGCTCAGACTGACTGCATACTGGCTGTGCAGCTCTTTTATAGTCAAAATCTCATTAGCATATTTAAATATGTGGTCACTGAGCAGACACTGACCTGTCCAGCAGCTCAGCACCAATCAGATGCCTCCCTGTAGCAGCATAAGCCACAATGGAATCCTCAGTTTTGAAGCCCAGCTGCACTCCTGAACATTCTAAAGCTCCTCCAGCTTTTTCTAACTTTTGGTCATTTTAGAATGTATTTATTTTGTCACACGCAATGAACATTTTCTCAAGGGTCAAGCACTTTTTCACTATAATGGTTGGACAGCTGACGTTCTAAGCTTTCTGCTGAATTTTTTCGGTTCACAGTAACCCCCAGGAAAGCATACTCGCTAAGACTTCTATTATTTTGACATTAAACCATTTAAATAATGACTTCTGAACACTTTCCTAAGCTTTTTCCTGTCTAAATAGTCATTTCCCCTTTTAATTGAACTGATCACAACCATTTTTTTTCTCTTAGACATTAGTTATGCATTTTCCCACGCTAAGCTCCACCTCTGGAGTAACTGCCTGCATAGATTTGCTTCACCAAAGGACCGCTCTTCCCCCTTAAAAGGTTAGTGTGGCCAGGACTCCCCTAGTCTCCGCATGCCTATTTATTTAATCATTTAATTAATTTTAGTGTATTTTAACTGCATGTGAAGCCATGAGCGCCTGTGCCTAATGACACCCTTTATTCCACACAAAATGGCTCCTTTGATCTTTTATTTCATTCACTGTGTTTTTTCCCCACTGTGGAGTCTCCTCAAGCCCCATTGCCAGACTGTGCTCTGTACAATTTATATTTATTTTATTTTTCAGAGCCAGTCCTTATATTTAACATTCACTGGCACTTATCGCCTTGCCAACTGTTCTGAGGGAATTATCTGGTTGATCCTGCCACGAGAGGAGCGCATTGTGCTGCATCCCCTCGATCCTGCTTGTAGCAAGCATCACTGGCAGGCCGAAGCCTGCTTTCTGGTCAGCTGCAGAGTGAGGTTGTTGCCCAGAACAAGACTAGAATTGGGGTAGAGCGAGGAGTTCTCTGCTGTGGGGCCGACGCTCAGTCTCTCACTCTCCTCTCACTCAGTTTTTAGTGCCAGTAGCACTCGCTGCTGCCACTCTGCATTCAATTATTTTATTCAGAGCAGCATAACTTCACTTAGGAGCGATTATTTAATAAATAACTTAGGTTTGCTGGCAAAGGCACCTAGCTTCACCTGAGCTCTTTTCTTCTAGATTTGCTTGTAAGGACAGAGCAAGGAACAACATTATCAGAGCAAGAAAAAGAGTAAGGCTTATTTTTGCTAGGCAGATTTACTGTGTGTTATTTTCTTTTGTGCTCACAAGATTTGATACTGTTTGTTGCTTACATTTTACTGCTGTAATCTTCTCTGATTCAAATTGCTGTTGCAGGGTATACCTTCTGCTGCATTATTACAGGTTATGCCTACAGGGTTGTTACTGTTTTGTGCTTACAGATTACTGCTGTAATCGTCTCTGATTCAAATTGTTTTTTTGCAATATATATCTTCTCTTACTGCTTTATTTTTCTCTGTAGCAAAGTGTTTTTTGCAGGATGTGTCTTATGTGAAATTGTTACAAGTGGTGCTTACAGGGTTTAGTTTCATCTATCATTAGGCTAAGCTTTCAGGGCTACTGCATTTGTTGGTTGATTGTTTCTGCTCTTACCTCCTTGTTGTTTTTGTCCATGGTTCTTTTTCAGCTGGGAAGGGACCACCACCCACCGATGGGAATCCCTTACCACCCCATGCTACACTCCTTTTATAGAGTAACACAGTCGTGACATTTCCTGTAGCATAGCAGGAAGGTGAGGATCAGAGAAGTATCCACACAGTGACCTCACTTACAGGGGCACAAGTCATTTAAGTTGTTATAACAAGTTATACAAAAAATAAATAAACAAAAAAAAAAAATAAAATAAAAAAAAAAAAAAAAAAATCAGACTTTTGCTTTCATTTTCCTCCTTCTGATTATTCAGACCAGGTTATGAACTCAGCAACTCGAGTGGAATGGATATTAACTGCAGGCACTGCAGGACACTTTTCAAAAGGGCAGTTATACAGGATTTAGGACGCTGTCCTACATTCTGGACCATTGGAGATCTAAGGGCTCAGCTCCAAGCAGCATGGGCAGAGATTGCGCACCTCAAATCACATATTCGGGAGGAAATATATTATAAGAACCGCCTGCCATTTCCCCAATATCCAACTGAAGCACCTCGACCGCAGAGGGTCGTTGATCCGGGAGGTTGGCAGGTGGTTAGGAGGAGCAAATCAGGTGCCCCATCACTCTCCAATGTATCACCTCCACAAACCATATAAAAACTACGAACAGGTATCTGCTTCTATCTCCAAAATCAAACAAAAGGGCACAGGACATTGCAGCACAGGAGCTAGCACAACAAAACTTACCCAAAACAAAGACCAAAAAAAAAAAGGAAAAAAGGAAATCCAAAACACTTATGATCATAGGAGACTCCATGATTCAGGGAGTTGATACCTACCTCCAGCCAGGGGTAATGGTAAAATGTCTCCCAGGTACATCAGCGTTGAGAGACACTGACCGCATTGCTAAAATCGTGCAGGAAGCAAGAGAAAACATAGATGTCCTGGTACACAGAGGGATTAACGATCTCTCCAGCCGGTAAGTTGCAGAGACCAAGGAACACCTGACCAGGCTGGGAGACAAACTGTCATCCATTTCGTCCAGCATCTCCTTCTCTGAGATCCTGCTGGTCTGGGAGAGGGGGGCAGACGGACAGACGGCCAGAGAAGGAGAGATAGGGGAGCTAAACATGTGGCTCAAGGGCTGGTGCCAGGAAAAAGGACATAAATTTGCAGGTAACTGGCAACAGTTTTGGGAGCGAATGTTCTTTAAATTTGATGGACTGCATCTGACTAAGGAGGGAGTCAGTGCTTTGGGGCAGAAGTCTGACGTCTTTGCAGAATATTTAAACTAGAAAATGGGGAGAGGGGTGCAGCACCTGATGCATTGAACAGGAAGAACACTCCTTCCCCTCAGCTAGTGATCAAACAGGAGTTCAGCATGTTTGTAATTCATTTGCATCACCAGATAAGGAAAACGGTCCAGCTCCCCATACGACGCGCAGGGGAAATGCCGGACCTCGGCCAGCAACTAATGCACTGAAATCTGGCCAGTGGAAAATCATGTACACAAATGCTTGCAGTCTGGGAAGCAAGATCCCAGACCTGCAGGCAACAATGACAGAGGCTAAACTGGACATAGTAGCCATTAGTGAGACATAGTTCACCAGTAACCACACTTGGGGGGCTTCAGTACCTGGCTATGTACTGTTCAAAAGAGACCAAGGTATGAAGGGGGATAGCCCTTTATGTCAATGAAAATATCAAAGCTACAGAAATTCAGAATACACGTAAGGAGCCAGAAGAACTGTGGGCACCCTGGAAACAGGAAATGGGACAGCCATACGAACTAGGGTTGTCTACAGGCCTCCAGACCAGGGAGAAGACATAGACATATTACTGTTAGAAGATATACAAAACATGACCGTTAAAGGGGAGGTTCTAATAATGGGAGACTTCAACATGCCAGATACAGATTGGTCAATACCTGCAGGAACATCCACCAGAACTAGACACTTAGTGGATTCCCTGCTGGGGGAGGGCCTCAAACAGCTGGTACAACAACCCACAAGAGACAGAGCTATCCTAGAACTAGTAATGACTAACTGGGAAAGGATCACAGAACTCCAGGTAGAAGGTCACCTGGGGGCCAGTGACCATCACATGGCATGGTTCAGTTTGGCCACTGTCCCATTCCAATGCACAAATATGGGACTTCAGAGGAGCTGACTTTGATAAGATGGCCAACAGAGTTAAGCTAGCCCTGGCAAGATGAAATACAGGTTAGGGGGTATAGGCAAAGTGGGCAAGCATTAAGAATTCAGTACTTGAAGCAACATCCCATTGTGTTAGGGAGAAAAGCGACAGAAGGAGGAAACCACTTTGGTTCTCGAAAACAGTAGCAGAAAAGGTCAGAGCCAAAAGACTGGCCTTCAGGAAATATAAGGCAACACAGTGGGATGAAGATAGGGAGGCATACCTAACTTCTCTAAGGGAAGCAGGGAATGCAGTAAGGCAGACAAAGGCCCAAACTGAGGAAACACTAGCACAAACAATAAAAGAAGGGAACAAGACTTTCCATAGATTCATTAGTGAAAGTAGAAAGTCTGGAGGGGGTATTGCTAAGATCAAAGGGGATAAAGGGGGGAGTGTGTGGAGGAGGACCAAGGAAAAGCATCTATCTTAAATAGATACTTCTGCTCAGTATTTGCTGAGGAGAAGGTAGGGCAGGGCCCACAGCTCAGCAGCATGGACACAGAGGGGAGGGAGGTGTGCACAAGTCCCTTCACAAAAGAAAGGGTCCTACAAGAGCTTGCTAAGCTCAGGGTGAACAAGGCAATGGGACTGGATGGCATACATCCCAGGGTACTAAAGGAGCTAAGAGTGGAACTAGCAGAGCCATTATCAGAACTGTTTAGTGAGTCTCTGAGAACAGGAGAATCATGGAGAGCATTATTAAAGATAGAATATTAGAAAAAACTAATAATGTAGCTCATGATCAGCATGGCTTTGTCAGGGGTAGAGGGTTTATATCGAATCTGTTAGTTTTTTATGAAGAAATAAGTGAACATTTGGATAATAATATACCATGTGATGTGTTGTTTTTGGATTTCTCTAAAGCTTTCGATCGTGTACCACACTGGGCCATTGATGAAAAAATGATAAAAATTGCTACCCCTGCTTTAACAGTTAAATGGTTAATAGATTGGCTGTCCACAAGAACAGAGTGTGTTACAATAAATGGACATTTGTCTGGAGTGGGGTCTGTTACAAGTGGAGTGCCCCAGGGTTCCGTCCCAATACTTTTTGATGTATTTACAGCTGACATCACTCATAAACTAAATAGTACAGTGGTAAAGTATGCAGATGATTTAAAGTTAGGTGGCCCTTGTACCAATAATGTGGAAGGGGCAATACTTCAGCAAGAATTGAATACTATCCTTCTCTGGTCCCAAAAATGGGGTGTGAAACTTAATATGGAGAAGTGTAAAGTACTTCACTTGGGAAGACAAAATAATAAAATGAACTATTTCTTGGAAAATGTCTTACTCGGTCAAATGGTTAGTGAAAAGGACCTGGATATATATATATATATATATATATAAGTGACGACCTCGATACACATAGGCAAGTTACGGAAGCCACCAATTGGGCAAATAGGGCACTGTGGTCTATAAGGAAGAATATTGTGTCCCGATCTAGTAAAGTTCTTGTTCCCTTATATAGGGCATGTGTCCGTCCCCATCTTGAGTATTCGTCTCAGATTTGGAACCCTTATAAAGTATCTAAAAGAAAAAAGATGGAACAGGTACAGCGTCGCTTCACAAAAAGAATTAATGGTCATAGTAACATGACATATACAGAAAGACTACATTCATTGGGACTTATGTCTTTGGAAGTACGAAGGGCTTGTATGGACATTTTGTTCCTGTATGACGTTCTTCAAGACCCTAAATTAACGTGTGACTTGGATATAAGTTTTAAAGAACATAATATGGAAACTAGGGGACATCCACTACAAATTAAAGGAAAGAGGTTCAGAACAAATGCAGGGAAATATTCCTATACTGTTAGGGTGGTGAACTTGTGGAACTCATTACCATTGTATATTATAATAGCAGAAACAAAAAGTATATTTAAATATAGGCTAGATTAATATATTCTGGATGGTGCTGATTTAGGGTATTACAGATGATGATGGAACTCAAATGGGCCTGGGCATTTTGTTCCTATTTCCACCTTAGTATGAACCTTAGTATAAAGGAGAGGTCCCAGAAGACTGGAGAAGGGCTCATGTGATCCCGCTCCATAAGAGTGGTAGCAGTGAGGAAGCAGGGAACTACAGACCAGTCCGTTTTACCTCAGTAGTGGGCAAGATTATGAAGGCACTCCTTAAGGAAAGGATAGTGCAACACCTGGAATCCATAGGAGCACAGGATCCAAGACAGCATGGGTTTACAACAGGAAGGTCCTATCAAACTAATCTCATAGATTTCTTTGACTGGGTAACCAGAGTGGTGGACCAAGGGATAGCAGTTGTTGTTACCTACCGTGACTTCAGCAAAGCTTTTGATACTGTTTCACTTAGAAGATTGATTAACAAGCTGGGTAGGTTTGGGGTGGGTCAGAAGTTGGTCAACTCGGTGGCAAACTGGTTGGCGTGCAGAAAACAGAGAGTGGTGGTAAACGGTGTACAGTCAGAAGAGATGCAAGTCACAAGTGGGGTACCTCAGGGATCAGTCCTGGGGCCAGTCCTCTTCAGTATCTTTATCAGTGACATTGCAGATCAGTCAGTCAGCATGGTTTTATTGTTTAGCAAAATGCCATTACAGTATAGTAAAGTACAAACAATTCGACATACAATATACATGCTAAAATATCATTCTTATACAATAAATCAATTTTCATTAAGAGGAATTGTTCATCCATTTTCCTATTACCTATTAAATAAATTACATCTTACTTACAGCATTGATCCTATGCATCTGGGAAATGGTGAAAGAACCAAATGTCCTTCCAATCATAACAAAACTAATAAGCAAAACTAAGTAGTGTACTGATAAAAAAATTTATTTAGTATACTTGTCCTAAAGAAATGTACCAAGACTGTACTAGGGGTACATTAAGGTATCATGGTCCCGCAAAACATTCATCTAATAACATTTTTGACTTGCGAGCTGATTACCAATTGGTTGCCACGCAGCAGAACCCATTTCAGCCCTCGTGGAGTGGCTGACCATAACATCCTCCAACATCCCTTGAAAGAAACCATCTCCCATCCTCAAACAGGCATGAATTGAGCCAATATGTTTAGGCCCAACTGCAGGTAGGAACCTACTCTTGAAGATACTATGTCACAGCATTATTTAAGGATGCCCACTCACCAGACCCAAATTAGGAAATCTTAAGCTGCCAGCAACACCCATCCAATTGGGGTACTACCAAGGAGTATCCTACTGCGCACGCAGTGCCATACCCCTATTGTACCCTGGTATAATGGGAATTATATGTCGGCTGCTATCTGTAACCAACTATGGGTCTATCAGAGACTGAGCCTACCCCAAAAAGCTCCCACATTTCACTCCATTTTCATGTCCAAAACCTTGAAGCTAAGCCTTCCACTACAGGTTTGATCAAGCCACAGTAGAGAATTAATGAAGTCACCTCAGGAAGCAAGGTGGAAAGTTTATCAACTAACTGCCAGGGTCATCTACCAGGTCCTCCTGGTTTGTAACATTCTCCTTAGGTTAATATACAGTAGGTAGCAAATTAAGTTCCCTAGGCTCGACTAGGTATAACTTTGAGATACCATGTTTAGGGCCCACTACAGATAAGGAATCTTACTCTTGGAGGTACAGTGCTGCTGCATTATTTTGGGAGGCCTTCATGCCAGACCCAAATTAGGATATTTTGAGCTGCCAGTAAACCCATCCTGCTGGGGTACTAACAAGGAGCATCCTACTGCGCATGCAGTCCCAAGCCCCTACTGTCCCCCGTATGAAGGGAATTATATGCCATCTGCTAATTATATCCAGTATAAGTCTTTAAAGGTTATGCCTCCTCAAAGGCTGCCACATTTCTCTCCACTTTCAGCTCCAGAACCTTAGTACTGAGCCTTATCATTACCAGCTTGATTAAACAGTAGTTAGAAATAGCATTGCCATCACACAAAGGTCCGTGAGAAACACAACTCAGATGTCCCCAGTTTTGCTCTCATATTGAACCTTTAAAATGTCTGCAGCACAGTTCTGCACAATAAAGTCCAGCTGTTAAACATCTAAAAATGCTAAGAGATGTTAAGATTGCACCACACAAATTGCAGTACAGTTCAAAAAATTAAAAACTCCATTAAAATACTGGAGTCCATATTTCTTTCAATACTACTTAGAAGAAATTTCATATAATCTGCCGACTTTAGAGTCAGTAAGCTCGTAGAGTGACCCAGCATAACAAATTTGTGGAGTAAGAGGGCAACACAGTTATTGCTTAAACACATTTTCAAAAAATAAGTGCAACAGGAGCCAGTAGAAATTATAGAGGTTTCAATCAAGGAGTCCTTCCATGATTTAAGTTTATCTAGTTTACCATCTCTTTTTTATATATTTGAAATATTCGGTAGTTCTAGGCTTTGGAAAGCTGAATTAATAAAGCACGTACTCCCAAAACTGGGAGTCCAGAGGTTGCACAGATCAAAATATTTTTTAATTATGTAACAGCAACCTTCGTCTTGAAATCCCCCATTAATGGTATGGTATGGTAAAATTTTATTTATACAGTGATACAGCCATTAGGGTTCCGAAAATCCCTGTTCACAAGGCTTACCTGTTTACATTATACAAAATTATTACAACTATACATTTGTAACAATACAAGTTACAGAAAAGTACAAAACAATACATCAAAGTTTTACAAACTCATCAATAACAGGCATGTTAGCATTTTTAAATTTACATTAATTTCACCTATTACAACAACAACAAAAACTGAGTTCGTGAGTCAGGCCATTTTTAAAAACATGATGTTGTTAGTTCACGTAAAAAAGGAGGAAGACAATTCCAGCTTTTAGCTACTTGATATTGAAGGGTCATTTCACTAAATCGATTTTTTAACTTTGGTATTATTAAATCTCTAGCACCAGTTTTTCTTAAATTGAAACCATGTTTTGGTTTTTGTAATTTGTTTTTTAAGTTATCTAAAGATTGATTTTTAAATATATTACGAACCTGATTTAGCCAGATTCCCCCTAGCCCGTAAGTCTAATGGAATCCAACCCATATCCATATACATAGTGCAATGATGAGTTTTAAAATCACACCTTAACACAAATCTTGCAAACTTATTATAAAGTGTATCCAAGTTATTTAAATGTTTTCTTGCTGTATGTCTGTAAATATGACTTCCATAGTCAATAACCGGCATTATTAATTGATTGATCATAATCAGTCTTGTTTCTCTTGTCGTACAATTTGATATTCTTCTCATAGCTCCAATCTTAACATGTGTTTTCTTTATTAAATTTGTTATATGATATTGGAAAGTAAGACATTGATCTATATGTACCCCTAAATATTTATATATTTCAGTTTGTTCTAAAAACTTACCCTCTTGTGTCTTTATATTTAATTTTGAAATTCCCTTTAAGTCCAATGCAAATGACATAACCTGTGTCTTTTTACTATTAACTAATAAACCCAGAGATGAAAAGTGACCTTGCATGATGCTAAAGTCTAGTTCTACTTCACTTGTAGTTTTTCCCTCTGCTACTAAAACCGTATCGTCTGCAAATAGACGAATTTTTGAATATCCAATTTTCTTTGGTAAGTCATTTAAATAGACTATGAACAGGAGGGGCCCAGGATAGATCCTGGGGAACCCCTCTTGTTACATAGTCCATTTTTGACTGGTGTCCGTTTAGGACAACAACTTGTGATCTTTTATCAAGGTATGATATAAACCAATTGCAGGTTTCTTCCTCCACCCCTATTTTCATTAATGAGTTTTACCAAAATACTATGGTTTACTAAATCAAATGCTTTAGATTAAGGTTTTTATAGTACCTCACAGGGGGCTTACCCCCTTCTGCCATTCTCTGTTCTCCTCTGATTCCATCCATCGTATTTTCAAAGATGCAATCGTGTCCTGTTTCCCAGGGTAAGTTCCTGTTCTGGAAGTCCACTCTACCTCTAGGCAGCACTTGGGCCATCAAAAAAAACTCCTCTTGGCATTTTCTTTATCATAAAAGTCCAAGGATGAACGATACCTGTTAAATAACAGAAAAAGCACTCCACTAAGCACAGTAAATTTATAATAATAGGCTGAACATTTTAACCTCAACCCCATGACAACGCTGACATACCTTTAGTAGGCCAAAATAGGCCTGCCGGTACTGAAGTACCTTTGTATTCCAGACTGCCGACCCAAAATCCGAGTGTCCTCATCCACTGTCTTCTTCCAGATTTGCCCTGTATGGGATTCTTGCTGATTCAACACCATGTTCGGCGGTTCATAACTACGAGCCCACACTTTCTGCATTTATAGTCTAACTCTGATGCACCATTCATGGGGCCATACTAGCATACTCGGAGAGAAAAGCGCCCTCTCATTAGAACGCCAGGTTAGTGGTGCTAACAGAAATTGTCAGCAAACTATCAATAGAAAATCACTCTGCTTCGTTTAGAACAGCCAAAATTGACAGCAGTTTCATTCATTATATAAAATAGACAGTAAGGTAAAGCAGAAAGCATTCAATTAGCAGAGCACACAAAGCTGCAGGGAGCGGAGCGGCACCACAGCCATCTTGCCACCCCATTGTGGGAGTCAAACCCCTCCACTCCCCAGTCCATTTAATGGAGACAGATTCAGAGCCAACATTGCAGATGGACTAGAGGGTAAGGTTTGTCTGTTTGCAGATGACACCAAGATATACAACAGAGTAGATGAGCCAGATGGGATGGGCAGAATGAGAAGAGATCTGGATAAACTGGCAAAATGGTTGGAAGAGTGGCAACTGGGGTTCAATGCAGAGAAGTGCAAGATCATGCACATAGGGAAGAGAAACCCTGAAGCCACCTATAGGTTGGGAGGGGAGTTGCTGGCAATCACAAGGGAAGAAAGAGACTTGGGCATCATCATCATCATCCAAGCAGACCACTAAAGAAGTAGGTAAGGCTAGGGGGATGTTGGGGTGTATTAGGGGTATCACAAGTCGTAAGAGGGAGGTAATAATCCTTCTTTATGAGACATTAATTAGGCCCTGTGTGGAGTACTACGTGCAGTACTGGAGGCTGCACCTTCACAAGGACATTAACAAAATGGAGGCAGTCCAGAGAAGGGCAACCAAAATGGTGCAGGGACTGCATCAGAAAACATATGAGGACAGATTAACAGAGCTCAATATGTATACCCTAGAGCAAAGGAGGGAGAAAGATGATATGATAAAAACATTCAAACACCTTAAGGGCATTAACAAGGTGAAACAGTCTAACATGTTTCAGTGTAAGAAAAGTAGCAGGACAAGAGGACACAGCATGAGATTAGAGGGAGACCGATTAAGGGGTAATGTGAGGAAGTTCTTTTTCACAGAAAGAGTGGTGGATGCATGGAGCGGCCTACCTCAGGAAGTGGTGGATATCAATGCAGTGCAGGGCTTCAGACAGGCATGGGATAGGCATAAGGGAGCAATACAGATGAGTATGACTAGATAGGCCATTGACGGAGTAAAGGCTTATGGCACATTCATGGTAGGAAAAAAATGGGCAGACTGGATGGGCCTTGCGGTTCTCATCTGCCATCAACTTATGTTTCTATGTAAATAACCTTAAAATGGCATGGGCAACTCAGACAGCCTAATCGTTCACTTGCTGTCCAGCGCTGTCCATTGTGTCAGTACCCAGGGCGATCCATTAGCTAGCCCACTGGCCATCAGCATAATTAATTTCTATTTCTACCATAAAAAAAATACTATTTCTTTTCACAAAAACATTGCCAATCACTATATTTAAGTGTAAAACTGTGTGGATTAGCAACGGCAAACCAGGAGTCCTTTCCTCTACTCTCCTGTGCTGTGTCCCACTGTCTCAATTAATAATATGCTCAAGACATATATTTTTTTTTTGTGTACTCTTTTTTTTTTCCCCCCCTCCATCATGCACTGGGACCTGCTCCTCCTCCTTCAAGCCACCCAGTACCACCAGCAACCCCTTCCGGCAAGTCGCCCAGAGCTGCCTACCTCATATTTGCAGCCTTCCTTCGGGTTAGACAGGCATATCCCTTTGCCTTGGAGGGTCCCCCTCCCTCAAGAGGGAAGGCACTGGCCGGGGGGAGTCCAGCACACTATTTCTTTCTTTCCCAGGTGCTGCAAAGGCGGACATCACTCTGCCGGATATTGCTCGAGGGCATCGTCGGGGACGGCCACCATCATCCGGCCGATCCCAGTGCAGTTGCCGCTTTTCTGTGGTTTTCCCCTTAGTACGATCCCTCTGCTGTGCTCCCAGTCTCCACTGGGGGCCGCTGCTGAGCGACCATGTATCCCCAACCCACCCCAGGGGAGGAGAGCAGTCCCACGGATGCTCAATCCTACCCCTTCCCCTGCCGACCCCTGGCGCCCGAGTCCGTTCCTGAACCCGGGTCGCCGGAGTGGTTCGAGGTGTGGCGTCCAGCGCCTCAGCCCTCTGCGCCACCGGGCCGGCTTCAAGACATATTTTATAAGCAAAATCATTTTCAACTGCTGATTTTCACTATACTACAATTATGGAAGCTAAGTTTAGTCTTTTTATTACTACAGGGACTGCCCCATATATCTCTGACAGCTCCTTCCTATTCTGGGTTTTGAACCTGCGTCCTTAACTACAAAAATGATGTCTACAATTAAACTATTTAGACTATCCCTATACTCTTGGTGGAACAGGCTATCTGAGGCTGTTAGTCATTCCCACGGAAGGGCAACAACGTTGACCAAGGCCTACCTTATCTAGAAAGCCTCGTTACCTTACATTTTACATATACAAGATAACTTTAACACATTTACTATATACACATTTTCTCAGCTTCTACAGTTTTGATGCACCTCTGAGAGTATTAGCTTACCCACTAGGATTGAGTACCCTCGGAATGTAGGATTCTATAGTCCACACATTTTCTAGGCCTAAAACTATAACTCCATGTGTTACGGCATTCAGAAATTTGCTGTCCTTCTGGCTTGTCCTAAGAAGTTTGCACAGCTGGTGCACTCCCAGAATTCATACCTGTGTTTGTAGGGTTGTCACGGTATACCGTGGTTTGAAACCATACAGTATTGATACACTGACTTTTTCACAAACCACGGTAACCGTGAGTCACAGTATACCATGATATGTTCTGAAATTCACATTCCTGGCAGTGTGAAGGGGTGCACTACACAGGGAGTGTGTCATCTGAAAGCTTTTTTTTTTTCTGTTTTACAATTGGTGGACGCAGAAGGAACTCGGCCAATCCCCTTCCACCATTGTAAAGTGGGCATGCTCAATACTGTGGTCTGTGGGCTCCACTTGCAGAAGAGAGATCCAGGAGCAGTGAGGAGTGAGTTTGGGAGCGACCATACCAGAGCCAGATGAAGAAGAAGAGCAGAGCGAAGCGTGAGTTTAAATAATTAAGTTAACCAGTTAAAAGTTCTTTAACTTTAGGCCCACCGCCACACTGAGGCAGTTTTGGACCCCTGACCCCGAGTACTGCAATCCAGACTCCAGTCAGTGATCCTGAGGCTCCAGGCCACAGACAAAGTGAGACCCAGGCCGGCCAGTGGTGAGTCAAGAGAGACAGAGGAGGACTCTTGGAATAGTAGGAGGAGGCTGGTACCTGCTCCTACCCAGGCCAGTACCACCTTTTTTTTACCAGAAGTGGGGTACTACTAGTGGATGGGTTATTTTTTAACAGGTAGTGGGGAGGGGGTCAGCCCAGTTGTGGATGCAAGGGATTGGGGAAGGGAGTGTAGCAAGCAGTATCCTTGGTGGGAAATGGGAATAAACCTGGCCTGAAGTTGCTGATGATGAGTGAATTGTGTGTCTTTGTGTTAGGGTGTTTTCCTAAAGGCACAGCTGCCTTTAAAGAACTAAGTGGTGGTACTACTCTGCTGACTGACCACCTGTCTATAAAAGTTGAACTGTACTGTACTTGTTATTTTGGCATCTAAATTTAAAGATCAAATGCACATATTTCATAAAAAGCTTGACTTCCCTTGAATTCACATCCCTGTGTCATGATTAGTGTTTACTGAAAATATCATGCTGTTTGGTTTTGTGGTTTTCTTTAAATCAGCATCTGTTAATATGCTCTTCAGTAACCGAAAACAGTGAAGAAACAGTAAAGATGTTTCTGTCCCTGTCAGTGAGCAATGACATTATACCTGTCCAGCCTGCTGCTTCACCAGTTAAGCCCCTGATTGACTGAATAAGCTGTTGCAGTTCCTAGTTAGAGCAGTCTTTAGAGCTAATTGTTTTCACTCAACATTTATTACTAGCCCATCTGGTTTGTGTTTAGAGAGATCAGCTTAAAATCATTCTGTTCTCATAAACAGTTGATCATTTGGCGTTCAGTGCTGAACTGAAGTGGTATAAATTAGGTCCTGTCCACACTACACCAGTAGAACAGTTCGGTAACGTTACAGAGGGCTTAAACCGTTACCGTAATGGTTTGCATTTACACTGGTAACGTTACAGAAGGTGTTTTTGGAACCGTTATAGAAAGCTGTTGTGAGGTGGTTTCAACAACGGTCCCTGTAACGGCTGCAGTTCTGTAGCGTTACGGTGTGTGTCTAAGCAACTCCACCCGTGTTGCCTCAGTCTCCACCATACCTGCATGCATTTGCAGCACTGGTGTAATGCATCGGGGGGGGCAAAGGCTACCAGGGGCGTGCAAGCGGCAATGTGAGGCACGAGCGTAGGGCTGCAATACTGGGCAGTCTCCATAGCAGGGTAAATCAAACGTACAGCGGTATGCCCACCCCTGGAGTTACCCATGTGTCCCCACTTGACTTACCCCCCTGTCCTCACATGCCTCCCTGAGAGCCGCCTCCTGAAGTATCCATATACTGTCCGTGATGATGCCTCTCACTGTGACGGGCACTGGGAGTACCCCGCCTGCCCATCAGAGCTGTGGCATCAATACTACCTGTGGAGCGGTGCCAGTAGTGCACACATACATCAGTTGAGCTCCTGAGTGCATCGTGTAACACCGCTGCGCTGGCCAATAGATATGTGGCACTGTGTACAGGGGAGTGGTGGGGTACACCGATGGCAGTAGTAGAGGGGCTGCCATCAGCCATTTGGCAGCAGTATCTGACCGGCTGTCATGCCCTGGTGCCCTACCCCTGTTGGACATGTTGCCATGTCACACACTCTTCCTCCCTCTCACAGCAGTACCTCCCTGAATCCACCATGCAGCCCCCCTCCCGTGCCTTTTCCCTGTCGCCTCCTCACCATAGGTGTGTAACAGATCATTGCCATACTGTATGTTGCACATTATGGCTTGTACAGATGCATACTACCCCATATGTATTGCGGGTGGGTGCCTCTCATCAAAGCTGTCCTCACCAGGTGCACAATGGGATATGCTCTGCTTCAACGGGGTTGGGACCACACATACTATCACACACAGTGTGGACAGGCTATACCGTTTTCAGTCCTTTATCAAACTGTTCACTGGCAGTGTGGACACACTGTACCATTTACGGTCTGTAACGGTTTGGAACCATTACAGATTTCAAGTGGTGTAGTGTGGACGGGGCCTTAAAGTCTGTGAGAAATTACCGTGTCTGTATCACATATGTTAGTTCTCTGTCATCAAAACTATGCATCCTATTCTGGCTATATAACACAGGGTTGTTTAATGGATATAAAATAAATCTACAGTCCATTAATTCATAGGAGCAGTGTGTCTTTGATGTAGCCTCAATAAATGTGTTCATGTGATAACAATGTTGTTTACATGTCAAATTGACAAACCTGTGTCTGCCACATTCTGTTGTTTCAGGAACATGTACTATATGAACACACAAAATTCAGTTCTTTGAGGGTTTCCGTGTCAAAATACATCATGTATGTGTATAATTAGAAATATTATATGGCATCCTGATGCCCGTCTCCTGCCCAACAGTTGAGGCAGCAGCTCTCTACTTCCCCCTGTCTCCTGCCCTTATATGAGGCTGCTGCAACCTGCTGCCCACTGTTTTCTACATGCAGTCAGGGCTGCTGCACCCTGCTGCCTCCTGCACAAACAGTTTAGGTTGCGACACCCTGCTATCCTCTATCCCCCACCTTATAACACAAGATGAAAGTATTTTTATTTTTATTTTCTGTGCGGTAGTTTTGGGCAGTGTACCAAAGAATCTGACTCTAGTGGCAAGAAGCAGCATGGAGCAACAACTCTTAACTGTGCAGGCAAGAGGCTCTGTGGTGCAGCAGTGACACAGTGGTGTCAGGGAATAGGGGGCAGCATGGTGCAGAAGCCTTGACTGTGGTGCAGGGCACAGTGGGGAATCAGGGTAAAGCAGCCCTGACTGTGTGACAGGGTGCACGTGGTGCAGTAGTCCTGCCCATTTGGGGCAATGGAAGTGGATAGCAGGGTACAGCAAAAGCCCCACCTTTGATGGCCTGGGGCAGCATGATGCAGCAGCCCCAAACTGTGAAGGCAGTGGCCCTGGGACTCTAGGGCTTAGCAGAGCACAGCAGCCCATCTGTGGAGACAGGAAAAGGGGGCAACAGTGTGCATTGGCCCTGTCTGTGGGGGTTGGGGACAGAGGGAAGCGGGGTGCAGCAGCCTCAGCTGAGAGGCAGGAGACAGGGGCATCAGAATGCCATATAGTATTTCTAGTTATACACATACATGATGTATTTTCACATAGAACCCCACAAAGAACTGAGTGGTATGCATTCATACAGTACATGTTCCTGAAAAAGCAGTGTGGCAGACGCATTTGTCAATCTGACATAAAAACAAAATTGTTCTTACATAAACCTATTTATTGAGGCTACATTAAAGACACACTGCTTCTATGAATTAATGGAATGCAGATTTATTTTATATCCATTAAACAACCCTGTGTTATATAGCCAGAATAGAATGCAGAGTTTTGATGATGAAGAACTGACATCTGTGATACAGACAAGGCAATTTCTTACAGACATTCATTCATGCCACTAAAATTCAGCACTGTACCCCAAGTGATCAACTTTTTATGGGAACAGAAAGATAGATTTTAGGCATATCTCTCTAAACACAAGCCCGATGGGTTAGTAACAAACTCTGAGTGAAAACAGTTAGCTCTACAGACTGCTCTGACTAGGAACTGCAACAGCTTATTCAGTTAATCAGGGATTTAATTAGGGAAGCAGCAGGCTGGACAGGTATGATGTCATTGCTCACTGACCGGAACAGAAACATCTTCACTGTTTCAGTTACTGCAGAGCACATTAATAGATGCTGATTTAAAGAAAACCACGAAAGCAAACAGCATGCTATTTTTAGGAAACAGTAATCATGACATAGGTACATGTATTCAAGTAAATTCAAGCTTTTTATGTACCAGATGTGCATTTGATCTTTAAACTTGTTTCATTCATCTCATGCCATCATGTATGTTCATCAGCAGTTGTCTCTGTTTTTAATTTCATTCTTTATTACTAGTGGAAATTGTCTGAATCAGTGATGAAAACAGCCTAGGATCTTTGTGTTTCAGGGGCTTATTTATGCTAATGCTACTACTAGCACCCCCTAGCAGTTAGCAACCACCGAACAGTTTGGTTCTCCCTGGGTATGGGTAGGGAGGGAAGGGATGTCTACAAAAAACAAGACAGTGTACTTCAAAAGGGCTGACTTCTGCAGGATGGCTGACATCCTCAGGGGGCATTTGACTAGCATCACCCCTGACATGGATGCCTTCCAGAAATGGGCCATCCTGAAGGAATGCCTGTTAGTGGTCATAGACACATGCACAAAGAAATGCAGTAAGAAGGCAGGGACCAGGAAGCCATGTTGGTGGTCAAAGGAGGTGCAGATAATGGTGAGGGAGAAAAAGACTGCCTTCAGAAGATGGAAGTGGATCCAGAAGAGAGGAGGATAAGGAGGAGTACACAAGGAAAACCAGGGAGGTGAGCAGAGCTGTGAGGGCTGCCAAGGCTTCAAAGCAGCCAAGGCTAGCAGAGGGGATTAAGGAGGGGGACAAGGCCTTCTTCAAGTACATAAGGGAGAAGAGGAACGGCAAGGAACAAATCACCAGGATAAAGAAGGATAGAGGTTGGGTAGAGAAGGGGGTTGAACAGGCAGAGGTGCCCACTGAGTACTTCTGCTCAATTTACTGCAGGGGCAGGGCAACACTGGAATGGGAGGAGATAGGATAACGGATGGGGAGATCCCAGTGAGCAGAGTGCTTGAGGGCATTAAGTCACTGAACATGGACAAGGCTCCATGGCCAGATGGGCTACACCCTAGAATCCTGAGGGAGTTGGCTGAGGTCCTGGTGGCACCACTGGCAGACTTGTTCAGTACCTCCCTGCAGACGGGGTGCATGCCTCAGGACTGGAGGATGGCACATGTGGTACCCCTGCACAAGAGCGGTACCAAGGACAAGCCTGGTAACTATAGACCAGTCAGTCTGACATCTATTGTGGGTAAATCCATGGAAACAATCCTAAAATAAAGGTTGGTGACCTTCTTGGAGGTGAATGGTCTTATGGACGACAAACGGCATGGGTTTGTCTCCGGGAGATCATGTCAGACAAACCTGGTTCACTTTTTTGACTGGGTGACAAAAGAACTAGACACTGGTCGGGCCATATATGTCCTGTATCTGGATTTCAGCAAGACCTTTGACTCTGCTCCACATGGCAGATTAACTAGTAAATTGAGGAACCTGGGAGCAGGGGAGAAACTGGTTAAGTGGATTAGTAACTTGTTGGGGGACAGACATCAGAGGGTGATTGTGGGGGGGGGCGCTCTCAACTCACAGGGCAGTCACCAGTGGGTTCCACAGGGTTCAGCGCTGGGGCCAGTGCTGTTTAACATCTTCATAACCGATATAGCAGTTGGAGTTAAGAGCAGAATCAGGCTGTTCATGGATGACACCAAGACAGGGGCAGTTGTGGATTTGGGTAGAAGGAGGAAAAGTCCTCCCAAGAAGATTTGGAAAGGCTTGAGCAGTGGTCAGACACTTGGTAGCTGGGTTTCAATGCTAAGAAGTGCAAGGTCATGCACTGCAGAGCGAGGAATCCTGAGTACAGTTACCATCTGGGAGGGGTTCAGCTGTCCGTCTCTGAGGAGGAAAAGGATTTGGGGGTAATGGTCACAAAGAATATGAACCACTCGTCTCAATGTAGGAAAGCTGTGGCAAAAGCCAGTAGAATGCTGAGGTGCATTGCTAGAGGAATCCCCTCTAGGAGGGAGGACGTCATTCTGCCACTGTACAGGTCAGTGGTTAGGCCGCACTTGGAGTACTGTGTCCAGTTCTGGAACCCATACTTAAAGAAGGACATCAGGTTACTGGAGGGGGCACAGCAGAGGGTGACTAAAATGACCAGAGGTATGGAGGGGAAGCCTTACGAGGATAGGTTGAGGGACCTCAACATGTACTCATTGGAGAAGGGAAGGGAAAGGGGTGATATGCTCGAAACCTTCAAGTACTTAAAGGGCATAAACAGGGTTAGTACAGATGGCATGTTTCGATTAAAGAGAGAGAAAGGATTACTAGGGGGCACATCCTGAAGTTGGTGGAGGTAGAGTCAGGAGGGGGCGAGGAAGCATTATTTCACAGAGAGGGTGGTAGGGGGATGGCATGCACTTCTTGAAGAAGTGGTATCTCTTAAAACAGTGGAGAGCTTTAAAAGGGGGTGGTATAGGGTTAAGGGCAAGATACTAGTCAGTGGGAAGATGAGGGGGCAAGGGGAAGGAGGGGGAGCAGCAGGAGTCTAACCTCTGTGCTGTACAATCGAGTAGACGCGATAGACCATTTGACCTGTGTCTGCTCCTTCGTTTGTGGTGGTATACTAATATTCTGGTATGATGCCCATTCCTCAGCCCCAGTTTAATGGTGGCGGCATGCCATTTGATAGACGAGCAGCCCCTCTCCCCCCCTGGCCTTTGCCCTCTACCAGACCAGGCACAGGCAGCCATGTTGTTTGCCCCTCTTTAAATTTGTGGCAAAGGGGTGAAAAAGCAAGGAGTTGGAGTAAGTAAGGAGACAGAAGGCATCGAGGCAGGCAGCTTGAGCCAAGAGTTAACCTAAGCAGATATTTTGGTGAATTTTTGAGGGGTGTGGGGGCCGGGGGGTGAGCTTTGTGGAATCATCAGGATGTGTGTCACTGTTGTCCTCTCCTGGTTGGTGGGAGTGGCATAGTAGTGGCGACGGCGTGATGGCGTCATATGGCTGATGACAAAGGGATCCATCCTATTCCCAGACCCAGGCCAGTAGCATTTTGTTTGTATTTGTGTATTCGGTTAGGTGGCCAGCTACCTCTGGCTGGGCCTGGCAATGGCACACCTGCCTGTGTTTCCTTCAGTAAACTAAGCCGTAAATGGAACAGATCAAAGTTCAGGTACAGATTGCAACAGAGTCATTAGGCATTAAGGCATGATGATATTTCTTATGAAGCATATTGATTATTGCAGAATGCATCATTTGGCTGGCTGAGAAAACAATGAATGACATTTGGCACTGGCAGTTGGCAGGCAGTGTGGTGGCATTTTATCTAATTTTTTTTTTTATATAAAAATGTCAGGCAGCAAATCCGAGCGTAACAGCAGTGGTTATGCATCAGTTCAGGAAGAGTCACAAGTACCATGATAGCTTGCTTTGCTTGCTGCAGGCATGCCAGTGCAACTGCATGTTTGTTATATTTGTGCCATGATTTCAGTGCCATCCTCCTCCCATGCCAACCAAGTCAACGGTGGCTGGTGATCACCCAAGGGAGCTGATGATGGCCGCAATGGTCACTGAGCCTTGAGTTTGTGTGGTGGTCGATTTGGTCATGGTCAGATCAGGTGGTCAGTTGCTACTTTTGTTGTCAGTCAATTTAAGTAGCTCTCATCTTGTCATCTGTTTTATTTCAGTTTCATGGGCTAAAAATTGTAATCTTTCTTATGGTTGGGGTATGTTGGTAACCACTTGGTAATGTAATTGTAGGAGTCGAACTTGAAACATGGCAGATGTGGAGCTGGTACTGTTATTGGAAGAGTTGCAGCAGCAGGAAGAAAGCCAGATTCAGAGTAGTAGTCAGAGCCATGACCACGACCAGACTCAGCAGAGTCAAATCCCCCCCACCTCCTTCTCCTGTCTGTGAGACTCTGACTACTACTACAAAAGAGTCTGAGAATGAAACAGTGGGTGAGTAAAACTGACCTTTTCCCGACGAGAAAAAGAATAAAATCCACAGTGTGGACCTACTTTGGTTACAAAAAAAATAGTGACGGTATCGTGCATGAGGATGGAAAACCTATCTGCCGTACATGCAAAACACGAGTAGCAGTTCATGGAGGGAACACTTCCAATTTGTTTACCCACCTGCGAAATTATCACCCACTTCAGTACAGTGAAGCTCAGGTTGGTTCTTTGAACTTACTTTGTCAATCACAGTCAGAGAACAGAATAGTCAAAAAAAAGATGTCTGATTTTTTTTCACATGTGGAGTGGAGGCCAAGCGAGTGCCTTACCCTTGTGTCTTGTCTAGTGTCTTGAAGTCTTGTTTTACCATTAAAAGTCGTGGTGGTTGTGCCCTGTGGATGGCCTTTTTGGATGGGACTTGGAGCAGCTGCTGCCCAGTGCCCATGCCCAACCACTGCCCAGGGAGGGGGAGTAGGATTAGGGAGGTTCAGGGTGGACGCGTGCCGTGTGCCGTTAGGTGGGTCCCACACTGCTGGCTGGGTATTCAGGATCAGGAATTGAGATTTGATAGGATTGGAGACAAGAGACCCCACCAGTCTCTACCACTGAAGCACTCACACTAGTGCTGCACACTCATGCTAAGTTAGCATGACACTGCAGCACTAGTGTGAGTGCTAGACACTGGTGGGGTCCTCCTGTCCTATTTCCTATATACCACCCCGGTGGCCATGAGCAGCCGCTACACTCAAGGTCCACTGTAGAAAGAATGACTGTTCTGTCCTTCGCACTGACTTCTCCTGTGTCCTCCTGTCCCTCTCTCACTCCCACCCACCCAGACCATCCACAATTCCTCATTCCATGATCCAATGCATCCATGATGATCTGTTTAGGTATTGCCCACCCCCCCGCGCTTTATGTCCTTGCCCTTGCCCTGCCTGAGCCATGTTTTACTGTTTTGTGAAAGTGAAGTGACTCTGAGAACAACTGGGTGCAGAGCAGTATCAAATTTCTTTCTTGTTTTTTAATTTAGAGTTGTGGAGTAAGTTCTAGTTCCAGATTAGGAGGTGGTGGTGGTGGTGGCAGTGGCAGGGGTCGTCAAGACGGTGCAAGAAAACTTTTTTCTAGGAGTGTGGATATGTTGTTCATCCACACTTCTTGGCATGTCCCTTTCCCCTTTAAATCTTGCCGGAAAGTCTTCAAGCTGGCTCCTTCCACCCACCTGGGTGGTAAATACCTCGTCTCCGCCCCATGACACCAGATCTTCCTTTCTGCTGGAAGATACAGGTTCCCTCATGCTCTCTCAGCAATTCGTAGGCCCTGGATTCAAAGTGTCGGGTTTTAACGAAACTAACTGTAAAACTCATTCGAGTTAGCGATTCCGATTGTAGCGCATCGGACATGGAGGATAAATCGTCCCCCAGATTTCGTCGGTGTACCTGTGGCCAGAAGATGTCGCGCACCGATCCCCACCTAATGTGCATTTATTGCCTGGGTGTAGGACATGACACCTCGTCTTGCACTTTCTGCCTGGCCTTCCATCCCAACGTCCTGGATGACCACAAGGCGTGCCTAAAACTGGGGAGACTGGAGAAAAGGAACCCGCTGGTGAAATTGAAGGAGGCGAGGTGAGCGGTTTCCGCAGCCGCTGAATCCTCCAAGCAGCTGAAGCAAATGAAGGCATTTGAGGAGGAAGCAGCTCAAGCTTCAGCCAGTCGAAGCTTTTTTGTTCTGCTCAACCTTGGCTCCACCTTTACGGGCTCCTTCAAGAAGTTGTGCCAGGCTCTCCCCACCAGAGGTGAGGTGCCCTCGGGCTCGCACTCCTCCTGCCCTCGCAAGAGGGATACGGACCCAAAGTCTTCGTCTAAGCGAAGACGTTCTTGGGAACAAGAAAGGTCCAAGTCCCAAGAGCACACGGTCTTGGCCTCGGTCGAGATCGCATCCTTGGCCGACGGCTTTTCGGACATCCCGTCTGGCCAGGGGACCGAGGAAATGGCCGATGAGGGTGAGATGACTCTTGACCCAATCGACCCTCTGTCGCCGACCCTGGTCGCCGACTCTTTGGAAAGGACTCTGGTCCTGGTTTTTCCGGGTGAGGAGACCCAGCCTGCTGGTGTCCCCATCGAGGAAACTGTTCCAGACCCTCGATTTTCACCGACTATGGTGTCTCCGGATTGAACGGGTCGACTCCCTCAGTCTTGATCGAGGTCCAGAACCCCTTCGGCCGAACAACCAAAAAATAGTCATAAACACTCTAAGAAGAGGCTTCGCCACAGATCTTCATCCTCCTCGAACGAGGAGAGGCTTTGGCAGAAACTCCATCGACGCTGTGAAGTTCTCATGTGGCAACAGCTGATTTTTGTCCAGGCAGAAGCTGGCCATCACTTGGCTTCCGCCTCCTAGGCCGACGCCTACCCCTCTGGAACCGAAGTCTTCGGTTCCCCTGCCCGTATCCCAGTTCGGCCTGCTTCGGTCTCTTCACCGATTTTGGTGGAACTACCACCTAAGCAGCCTCAGGGAGGGACTCCCTCGAAAGAGGATTGAACAGACACTGGGCTTCTCTGACGTCTGTTGATCACAGTCATCCCCGATCGCCCTCGGCGTCTCGAGGGAGACCTAGGTGGGAGGCTGTTGTATCCCGACTCTTTGGACTCGGACGCCACTGGATTGCACTCTCATCCTGGGGATGATGAGTCATCCGTGGCGGGTTTGGAGGAAGGCCCTTCCTCTTTTTAGGGCATTCTCCGCCTGATCTCTGAATCCACCAGAATGCCCCTAGAGTCCATCCAGAAGAAGGCGGAGTACCCCCTTACGGATATCCTCAAAAGGGGGGATACCCCGACGGAGGTCTTTCCAGTGGCTGAAGCCATTGTTGGCCCGGCCCTTGAGCTTTGGCAGTTCCCAGCTTCCTGCCCAGCACGTGTGCCGCATAGCCCACTTAAATGCTTGGTGCCCGCGGGTCTAGTAGGATTCACAGAACATCCTTTGGCTGAGAGCCTGGTGACCGCTTCTGTGTTCAGGCGTACTGGGAGCTCAGCCGACACTGACCGACCCCTGGACAAGGAGTCCAAGAATATGGACCACTCTGCCCGTAAGGTCTATGCGCCCTCTTCCTTAGGTCTTCATCAGGCCAGCTCGGCTGTTACCATGGCACACTTCTCTCATGCCCTCCTGGGGTCATTAGACGAGGTCCTCCCTCACCTTCCCACGGACATGCAGACCATGGTCAAGCAGGTCCGTGATCAGGGCCATGCTGTTGCAAAACAGCAGCTCCAGATGGCCTTGGACATAGGTGATTCCTGTGCCCATTCTTTAGCAGCCACAGTGGCCACTCACCGCAGGGCTTGGCTGAGGCTTTCCTCTTTCCCAGTGGATACTCAGCACAAGTTAGCTGACGTGCCCTTCTTAGGCCTGTTTGGTCCAGGAGTGGCCGGTCACCTTCAGCGCATAGAGCAGTCCAGTGCCACCTTGGACGCTACTTCTGTGAAGGGGTCTTCGGGCAAGAACCAGCAGAAACAATAGAAGAAGCCTTTTCAGCACTCTTCCCCTGCGGTCAGGCAGCCCTCCTATCAAGGAGGCCAGCAGCAACAGCAGCGGGCTCAAGCTTGGTGCCCAAGGCCCAAGCAGAGTCCACAACAGCCCCGTAAAGGAGGCCAAGGCGCTGGTCCAGGAGCCTCCTCCTCCTCTAAGACTGCTCAGTGACGGGTTGGGGGTTGCCAACCCTACACCCATCACGCCAGCTCTGGGTCCTCCTGTGGGGGGCCAGCACCGTCACTTTCTTTCTAGGAGCGTGGATATGTTGTTCATCTGCACTCTTTGGCATGTCCCTTTTCCCTTTAAATCTTGCTGGAAGTCTTCTAGCTGGCTCCTCCCACCCACCCGGGTGGTATATACCTTGGGTCCGCCCCATGACTCCAGATCTTCCTTTCCGCTGGAAGATTCAGGTTCCCTCATCCTACTTCATCAGTATCGTAGGCCCTGGATTCTAATCAACAGTTTTTGCCGCATTTGCTTTCTTTGAAACTCGTAAGAGTTTATGATTCCGATCCGAGTGCATCGGACATGGAGGACAAGTCGTCCCCTTGGTTTCACCGGTGTCCTTGCAGACAGAAAATGTTGCGCACCAATCCCCACCTCTCATGCGTTTATTGCTTGGGTGTCGTGCATGACATCTCCTCTTGCACCATTTGTCTGGCCCTCCATCCCAATGTCCTGGACGACCGCAAGGCGCGCCTAAAGCTAGGGAGACCGGAGCTTTGCAGCCCACCAGTGAAATTGAAGGAGGCCAGGTGGGCGGTTTCCGCGGCCGCGGGATCCACCGATGAGCTCGAACAGATGGCGGCTTTCGAAGAGGAAGCTGCTCAAGCTTCGGCCAACCAAAGTTTTTTCATGCCACTTAACCTGGGCTCCACTTTCACTGGGTCCTTTCAGGAGCTGTGCCAGTCTCTCCCTACCAAGGGTGAGGCGCCCTCGGGCTCGCACTCCTCCCGCCCTAAGAAAAGGGACAAGGACCCTAAATCATCTTCTGCCCGAAGAAGACGTTCCTGGGACCGAGAGCGGTCTGATTCTCAGGACCTGGCAGTCTCAACCTCGGTAGAGATCTCTTCCTCGGCCCCGGCTTCTCGGACCTTCCATCGGGCCAAGGCGCCAAGGCTGAGGATACGGCAGAACCGGCAGAGATTTCTCTCGACCGGATCGAGCCGTTGTCACCGACCCTGGTTGACGACTCCTTGGAGAGGACACCCATCCTTTCTTTCCCCGATGAGGAGACACGTCCTTTGGGTATCCCGATCGAGGTACAGGAGCCGGAACCTCTGTTTTCACTGAATCCGGCCTCTCCCAATCGACAGAGCCAACATCGTCGGTCTCGATTGAGGACTAGAACCCAGTCGGTTGAAAAACCGAAAAAGGGTCACAAACACTCCCGGAAGAGGCGCCGCCACCGATCCTCATCCTCCTCGGATGAGGAGAGACTTCGACGGAAACTCCGTCGACGTTATGAGGACCTCATGTGGCAACAGCTGATTCTGACCCATCAAAAGCCGGCTCCACCGGCCATTACTTGGCCCCAGCCTCTTAGGCCAACGCAGACTCCTCCAGCACTGAAGACTCCGGTCCTCCCTCCGGTAGAACCGGCACGCATTCCGGTTCGGCCTGTTCCGGTCTCCCTACCAATTTTGGTGGAGCAACCGCCTAAGCAGCCTCAGGGAGAGGGCCCCCTCAAAGGAGGATCAGACAGATACGGGCCTGCCCCGTCGTCTGTCCATCACTGTTGTCCCCGATCGCCCTCAGCGTATTGAAGGGGACATAGGCGGGAGACCCCTGTATCCCGACTCCTTGGACTCTGATACCACTGGTCTTCATTCACACCCTGATGATGAGTTGTCAGTGAAAGGCCTGGAGGAAGGTCCTTCCTCTTTCCAGGGCATCCTTCGACTTATTTCAGAGTCCAACGGTATGCCCTTGGAGCCTTTTCAAAAGAAGGCGGCATATCCTCTCACGGATATCCTTAAGAGGAGGATACCCCGACGGAGGCCTTTCCAGTGACCGAAGCCATTGTTGACCTGGCCCTTGAGCTACGGCAGCGCCCTGCCTCTTGCCTGACTACGTCTGTCCACTTGGCTTGCAAGTACACTGTACCCATGGGGTCCTTGGCAGGCTTCACTGAGCATCCCTCGGCTGAGAGTCTTGTGATTGCCTCAGTGTTTAGACGCACGGGTAGCTCAGTGGATACTGACCGCCCTCCGGACAAGGAGTCCAAAAATATGGTCCATTCTACCCGGAAGGTATATGCGGCCTCATCCTTGGGCCTTCGTCAGGCCAGCTCGGCAGTGATCATGGCACTCTTCTCTCACGCCCTCTTGGGGTCGCTAGATGAAGTCCTCCCTCCTCTCCCAGCGGACATGCAGACCACGGTTAAGCAAGTCTGTGACCAGGGCCATGCTGTTGCAAAATAGCAGCTCCAGACAGCTTTGGATATTGGAGATTTCCTGTGCCCGTTCACTAGCAGCCGCAGTGGCCACTCGCCGCAGGGCCTGGCTGAGATTATCCTCTTTTCCGGCGGATACTCAGCACAAGTTAGCTGACGTGCTCTTCCTTGGCACCGACCTCTTCGGTCCGGGAGTGGCAGATCACCTCCAGCGCATAGAGCAGTCCAATGCCACCTTGGATGAAACTTCTGCAAAGGGTTCTTTGGGCAAGAACCAGCAGAAGCTCAAGAAGAAGCCTTTTCAGTACTCTTCTCCTGCGGTTAGACAGCCCCCCTTCCAGGGAGGTCAGCAGCATCAGCAGCAACAGCAGGCTCAAGCTTGGTGCGCTAGGCCCAAGCAGGGTCCCCAACAGCCCCGCAAAGGAGGCCAAGGTGCCGGTCCAGGAGCCTCCTCCTCCTCTAAGCCTGCGCAGTGACGGGTCGGGGTGGCCACTACTACTCCTGTCACGCCAGTTCTGGGTCCTCCCGTGGGGAGCCAGCTCCACCACTTTCTTTCCGCCTGGTCCGGTATCACTTCGGACAGGTGAGTCCTGGAAATGGTCGGTCGGGGACTGCCTCTAGAGTTCGAGCAGTACCCTCCTTGCTGAGCCCGTGCCCCACGGGAGGAAAGGATCCCAGTTGGCACTCAGTCGGCCTTTCAGGAGGACATTGCTCAGCTCCTCCACAAGGAGGCGGTAGCTCCAGTGCCGGATCCTCCTACAGACCCAGGCTTCGTGCCCAGGTACTTTCTGGTGCCCAAGCGGACGGGGGGTTGGCGCCCCATCCTAGATCTCCACGACCTGAATCAATATCTCAGGTCTCGCACTTCCAGGTGGTAACTCTGAACCAGATCATACCATCTCTGGAGCGAAACATGTGGTTCTGTTCCCTGGATCTACAGGACGCATTCTTTCACATCCCAATCCGTCCGTCCCACCAGCGGTTCCTCCGCTTCAGGGTCGAAGGGACCCTGTACGAGTTCTGAGCCATGCCTTTCAGCCTGTCATCAGCCCTTCTGGTCTTCACCAAATGCATTGCAGTGGTGGCAGCCCATTTACAGCGTCAGGGGGTTCGGATATACCCCTACCTCGACGATTGGCTCCTGCCAGGTTCCTCCCTGCAGGAGGTGGAGAGGTCCAGGGACCTGGCCCTCCGAACCTGTTCCCAATTAGGCCTTCTGATCAACGAGGCCAAGTCGGAACTGCATTCCCTCTCAGGTGATGGGCTTTATCGGGGCAGAGCTCGACTCTCGTCAAGTCAGAGCTCGGCTTCCGGTGGACAGGGTGGAGGTTCTTTCCTCCTTTGCCCAGTCATTTCTGGTTGGGCACTTGCGCTCTGCCCGGGACTTCCTGCACCTTCTGGATTACATGGCGGCGTGCACCTCAGTGGTCTGTTGGGCCAGATTGCACATGCGCCCCCTCCAGTGGGAGCTGGCCACTCAGTGGACTCAGCGTCAGGGTCTTTTCGACCAGCTGGTCACTATCACCCAGAAGATGTGGGACGCTCTCCAATGGTGGACCATCCCAAGTCGTCTGCAGGAAGGTATCCCATTTGTCTGCCCTGAGCCGACGGTCATTCTCACAACTGATGCCTATCTCATGGGCTGGGGAGCCCACATGGGGGACAACAGAGCCCACGGGTTCTGGACCCCCGAGGAGTCCCGATGCCACATCAACCTGCTGGAGCTCAGAGCAGTCAGACTGGCACTGTCAGCTTTCACTCCTCAGCTCTGGGGTCAAGCGGTTCCTGTCCAGATGGACAATACCATGACCATGTACTACCTCAACAAACCGGGCGGCACGCACTCCCGTCTGCTATGCAAGGAGGCACTCCGGATCTGGACCCTCGTCAGCCGAGTGGAGGCGGATCTCCTTGCCATCCATGTGGCAGGAGTCTTGAACCAACTGGCGGATGCTCTCAGCCGCATAGGCCAGACATCCCACGAGTGGTCTCTCCATCCAGAGGTAGCTTACAATCTGTTCTCCCATTGGGACAAACCGTTGGTGGACCTGCTTGCCTCCAGGGAGAACACCAAGCTGAGACTGTACCATGCCCGGCCCCCTCAGCAGGGCTTGCTGCAGGGGGATGCCTTCTCAAGGCCGTGGACCCCAGGTCTCCTCTACGCCTTCCCTCCATTTCCCTTGATCCACAAGGTGTTACTCAAAGTGAGGAGGGACAAGGCGAAGGTGATCCTGGTGCCCCAGATTGGCCCCACCAATTCTGGTATCCAGATCTCCTCAGCTGCAAGGCCCCAGAGCAGCTTTGTACACGCCCAGACCTGATATCATTGAACCAGGGGAAGGTATTCCATCCGGACCTTCAATCCCTGCACCTCACAGCCTGGTACCTGAGCGGCTAGAGTTCCAGGCTCTGGGTCTTTCTGAGGATGTCTACATAGTTGTGCAGGCATCTCGTAAGGAATCGACCAGGAAATGTTATGCCTTCAGATGGAAAAGGTTTTCCATTTGGTGTTGGGTTAAGAGTCTAGGCCCCTTATCCTGCTTTGTGGCTAACATTTTAGACTACCTTTGGTCTCTCTTCAAAGGGGGTCTGCGGTCATTAGGGTGCACCGCAGCCATTTCCGCTTACGGGCATGGGCGGTCAGTCTTGATGGCACAGGAGACAGTAGTCATGCTTTTCAAAGGCCTGATCATATCCCTTCGGTAAGTGTGAACCTCCACCTCCGTGATCTTTTGCTGGTTTTGGCAAAGCTCATGGGCAAGCCATTCGAACCCATGCACAAGTGTGAGCTCTCACACTTGCTGTGGAAGACTGCCTTCCTGGTGGCTGTCACGTCAGCCAGAAAGACAGGGGAGCTCCAGGCGCTTTCGGTGGACTCCCCTTATCTGGTCTTTCACAGGGACAAAGTTGTCCTGCGCCCCCACCTGAAATTCCTTCCAAAGGTGGTGTCAGAGTTTCACCTTAACCAGGTGTTGACTCTGCCAGTATATTACCCTAACTGCACCTCAGACGCAGAGTACAGGCTCCATACCCTGGACCTTAGATGTGCTCTCTCCTGTTATAAGGAGAGGACGGCGGAAATTCGGGGAGAGGTTTGCCAGCTGTTTGTCACCTACGCTGAAGCCGCTTCTGGCAGACCTGCAGCCAAACGGACCATTGCAAGGCGGATTACATCATGCATAGGTCTGTGCTATGAGTTGGCGGGCAAGAACCCTCCCAGAGGGATAAGAGCTCATTCTACACGTCATGCTGCTGCATCGGTGGCTGCTTCCAGGAACATCCCTATCCAGGAAATCTGTTGGACTGCTACCTGGAAGTCAGCAAAGACCTTTATTACCCACTATCACATCGACCTTGAGTCATGCCGGGATGCTGGTTTTGGGGCTTCGGTTCTCCAGTCTCTGTTTCCTAAGTAGGGGGTGTGCGCCTTGCCTCCCTCCTCCCGGAGAACTGCTTGGAGTCTGCCAAGAAGTGTGGATGAACACGCACACGGCCATTTGGTCCCCAGACAAAACGTCCCAGAGTCTTAGTTCATAGGTTGTATCAGACATAGAAGACACATGTCCGTATAGCTCGCCAATTTCCTAACAATAACCATGTATTCCTTTATTTATTAAATAGAAATCCAGCCTAATTTTAAAAATGTTCATAGTTGGACTTGTCACTACTTCACAAGGAAGTGTATTCCAAATTCCTGTAGTTCTCACACTAAACCAATTTTCCCTCCTTTCAGTGTTGCATTTATCTTTGTGTAATTGGTAACAATGTGCTCTAGTATCATACGTTTGTTTCCTTAATTCCAAGCCTAATTGGCTCCTTAATTGGTCATCTTTGAGTGCCCTAAATATCTGGCTCATGTCCCCACGTAATCTGTGAAATTCCAGCGAATACAATCCGAGATGCTCCAATCTCTGCTCATAATTCAAACCCCGAACTTCCCTTATGCCTTTGGTTGCTCTTCTCTGCACCTTTTCTAAGGCTTTAATATCCTTCCTATATCCCGGTGCCCAAAACTGAGCACAATATTCTGCATGCGGGCGTACCAGTGAGATATACAAGGGCAATAGTACTGCTTTATCATGACTTTTGATGTGTTTACGTATACAGTGCTGTATTCCACTCGCCTTTTTAACCACCTGGTTACAATGTAATCCAAATTTTAATTCGTTATCAACTCTTTTTCCCAGATCTTTCTCATCTTGTACTATCCTCAACTCCCTACCTCCCAGTTTGTATTTATGCTGCTTGTTATTCTTGCCCATGTGCATAACAACACATTTATCAGTGTTGAATGTAGATCTCTTGACTTTTGCCCATTCTTCCAAAGTTGTTAATGCTGCTTGTAGATTAGCAGCCTCTTTATTATTATTGACAGAGTATCCCAGACGTGTATCATCCGTGAATTTTGATAGCCACACCCCATCATTAACAGTCATAGTAGAAATATATAAATTAAAGAGGCACAGGCCCAAAACCAATCCCTGAGGTATCCCACTAGACACATCAACCCACTCCGAACATTCTCCTCTCGCACACACTCCCTTCTTCCTATCCCTCAGCCAGGCCTCCACCCAACAAGATAGTTTTTCATTGACCCCCATTTCCCTGAGTGCTCCAATTAGTTCTTCATGTGGCACTTTATCAAATGCCTTTGCAAAGTCAAGGAAAACAACATCCACTGAGTTGCCTATATCCAAGGCCTTGTTGACCCTACCATAAAACTCTAGAAGGTTGGTCTGGCAAGACCTCCCCTTAGTAAACCCGTGTTTTGTATTATCAATAATACCCTTACTACATAAGGAGTCAAGGATTTGGTCCTTGATTATACTGTCCAAGATCTTACCCAAGACTGAGGTCAGGCTAATGGGTCGATAGTTAACTACCTCCTGTTTAGAACCTTTTTTATGTATTGGTATAACCTTTGCCTGCCTCCAGTCATCAGGCACCTCAGCCATATCCAAAGACTTCTGGAAGATGTAACTGGACCTGACAATTCATGTGCTAATTCCTTGTGGACAGAAGGTCGCCAGGACAGTTTGGGGTTACCGTAATCGTTGAGGGGACAAACTGTAGCGGTATTACTCATCGCCGCACAGTGCTTTAGGAAAGTAAGTGCAGCACAATAGACCCACAACAAATGTAGCCCATAACACATAAGGAATAGCTAAGAAAGCAGGTCTGAGGAAAAGTCCATTCATGCCAGGGTGGTGATGGTGGTCTCTATTTCACATAATGCACCCCTGAGCACTGAAATTGTCATTAACCGATTCACAGTATTTGAGCATAGTAGCCAGTGTGAGCTGCGGGTGTCGCCAGGGAGAGAGTAGGACCTGTGGGAGAGGATGGAGCCCAGGAACGAATGGAACGAGTGCCTGTCCCAGAGCGGTAATGCCAGGCATGCAATTGATTTTTATTTGTTGAGTTTCAGCATTCTCTCTATGTGCCCTTGGTTTCATTTACTCAGAATCATATGCTCAGAATCATTGCAGTAACTACATGACCACAACAATGCCGGTGACTAATGGTCCCTGCTACATTTTCACCGCTCCCACTTGACCGCGCCGAAATATACTGCGACTATTAGTCCGTGAACCTGATGAACAACATATCCATGCTCCTAGAAGAACAGGTTACTCACCTGTAACAGTAGTTCTAGGAGTGGTATATGTTGTTCATTCACACGCACCCACCCGACCTCCCCGGCTTTAGGCGCACAACCTTGCTTCCAGCAGGCTAAGATCTGGCATCATGGGGCAGAGCTGAGGTATTTACCACCCGGTTGGGTGTGAGGAGCCAGCTTGAAGACTTTCCGGCAAGATTTTTTTTTTTAACCTTGTGTTTGTGCTCCTTGTCTGCCTCCTCCCTCCACTCTCTCCGACGACCTCCTTTGGACCCCCCAGACCCCCGTCGTGATCTGCACCTAGAGTGCCTCATCCACACTCCCCTGAAGACCCCTGGTATACCCCCCTGGGTAGGGGTGGAGAGGGCAGCCCCTGATACTTACCACTTTCCAAGCCAACACTCTGTACGTGTGGATCTGGCACAGCAGGGTCTGTCCGGGTTCCGGAGAACTTCCACGGAGGCGTCATCACCTAGAAGGGAGCGAGGAGTTTTTCCCTTGTTCCTTTCCCCTACGTCGGCGTGCAGTGAGGGGCTATGAGCTAGGAGGCACGCTGAGATGTACCTCCTGCTCCGCCCCTCTACCGACCGTCACCCAATCTGTTGGCTGCTGCTCCACCTACCGCGCCATCCACCTGGGCTTCCCTAGGTTGCAGCATTGCAGCGGGAGCCTGCAGTTACCCCCCCCCCCAGGGAGAAGGAGAGCGTCAGGCGCTCTATCCTTCTCCGCCCCAGCTGACCCCTGACGACCCATGCTTGTTGCCGAACACGGGTTGCCGGCGTGGTGCAAGGTGTGGCATCTAGCGCCTCAACCCTCAGCGCCACCAGGCTGGCCCGGCAAGAGTTAAAGGGGAAAGGGACATGCCAAGAAGTGTGGATGAACAACATATACCACTCCTAGAACTACTGTTACAGGTGAGTAACCTGTTCTTTTTTTCCTTCAATTGTTTTACCATGACCAAACTAGATGCTAGCCAGCCAAGTTTGGTTGCAGTTCTTGAAAGAGGGAAAAAATGTGATGCCAGTTCTAAGCAGACCCAGGAACTTAATGTAGCAGTGGCATATTTTTTGGCTAAAGACATGCTGCCATTCCACATTGGTCTTGCTACCTGTGCTCAGCTCCACCAACCACCCCATGACTTACCTCGACTCCCATGCTCTCTGGGCGGGGAGGGCTTCCACCAAGGCACTACATGGTACGGTGTGAGCGAGAGCTCAGACAGCAGCGCTGGGTCTGGGGCGTGCGAGAGGATGTCATTGTGCAACAGCCGGATCGCCATTTTCTCTGCGGGGAAGTGTGACATGCAGTGATGTAGATGGCACATATGCCTGATGTCTGACATGCCTCCCAGCTGTATCCAGCCCTGGCTGTTGGACCACCGACTTGTGCATGGGCTCAGTCATGCACCGGCAGCATTGCCACCCTTCCCACCACCCCAGAGGAGGGGAGTGGTCCTTAAGACTCTCAATCCTCCTCCTCCTGCCAGTCCTCCAACTCCCAAGTTCGCTTCCGAACCCGAGTTGTTGGCATGGAGAGTGATAGCGCTATTACTGCGCTGGTGGGATGGTTTCCAGAGGTGTAGTTCTTTTTCCATATGTCGGATGCAGTCCCCCACCCTACTACTGCCCCCCAACCTATGATCTGTCCAGGGGTGGCTGCACCACCCCATTGAAATCGCCCCCTATTAAATAGAGCTCCCCTAGAGACAGAGCATGTGCCAAGGGTTGCTGCTTTACGAACTGAACAGTTTCTCTCTCCTGATTTGGAGCACATAGATTAAGCAGCATGCATGTGATGGAGCTCACGGTTCCTTTTATGCAAATAAAATGCCCCTCTGGGTCCAATTCAACAGATGTGACCTCTGTGGGCAGATGTTGTGTACCAGGATAGCTATCCCCTGGCGGTGTGGATGTGCTTCGTATGTTGAAGTATATACTGCCCCAATCCAAGAGCATTTCAGTTTCACTTGTTCCACCACCGAGAGGTGTGCCTCCTGTACCATTGCTATGCAGGCCTTAATATGCTATCATTTTTGCAGGACTCGTGTCCTCTTTATTGAACTATTTGTGCCCCAACATTGTCTGTTATTCTCTTTGTGGCCATTTTTGTGTAGTTAAGTGTACCTCCTGTTTCATTGCCCCAGGCTCCTCCCCCCAGTATTGCAAATCACCACCACCATCAATGTGAAAAGGAGGAACCAATTTATGAAAGAAGAAACTGTATAAACATTAAACAGGAAACTGCACAGCTTCAGTGGGTCAAATTTCCCTGCCAGTAGCTGCACTGATGGCAGTTGGGCTACCAGAGGGCGTCGACCTGTGGTCAGCCTGGCGTATAGCTGATGCCCAAGAGCCACCCTCTGACCTCTCATTCCTGGTGTCTCAGTGCTTTCACCTCTCATCCTGTACAGTGGTTCAGTTAATTGACCCCCCCCAGTGGTTCGAGGCAGGTAGGAGGCACTGGCAACGAGCATACGTCTCAGACTCACCTCATGCCAATATGTTAATTATGCTCCCTCTCCCCCACAGGAGGAGATGGGAATCCCATTGAAATTGGAGTAAACACATAGGCAGGCACCCCACTACCATACAAGGGAGACAATCTCCTCAGCCCACTTCGAGTGTGTTAACCCTTGTTGAGCAGGCCTTGGTTGAGCCCCCTTCCCACCACCCGACCAAATCAGATAGAGACTGCAGTTACGGGACAACTATCCCCTTTCCAGTAGGGTCCGAGAGGGTGGTGCAACTTCCATCCCTGGCAGCGTCCCCCACACTGCCCACTTCATTAGCATTTTGGTTTGGTTCACAGTCTTTGTCAAGTTGTCCTCACAGGCCCCAGTTTTACCTGGGGCGGTGCTGTAGGAGTTAAGTGTCCTGATGCCCTGGAAGGGGCTGCCTCCACCCCAGTTCTACCAGGACCTCCACTCCTAACTAACTTTGCCTCTGCTGAGCAACCATGTTTGTGCGGACCCCTACACTGGAGAGCAGCAGGTGTGGTGAGAAGCACCACTGTGGCAAAAGCAGACCCCCCCATGCAGTCTGTGCTGTGACCTCTCACTATCACTTTTCCCACATTTTAGGCCATTCATGTGCATGGTGCTGAAGGATTTCCTATCTAGCCTCCTCCCCCTCAGGAGAGAGCAGTGCTTGAGAAGTGTCATCAGTGTGAAGTGGTGCTCAAAGTACAGACACACCTCACCAAAGTCTAAGCCCCTTTTTGCCCGGGCATGTTGTAGGTTGGATTTTGGCCTTTACACCGTAATTGAGGAACTTAAAAGAGTATTGATCTGGGACATGCTTTCAGTCCCAGTTTTGGCCCTAGTGCTCTGTGCTCCTGCACTGTGTCCAGAAGGATGTCTGCAGGCCAAGACAGAAGTTCCCTCAGAAGGATTCTAGGAAGGTCTCTGTTGTGTCCTGTTCTGTTCCCTCAGGCAAGCCATGGATGTGGATATTGTCCCCTCTGGCTCTCAGCTCCATGTCATCAATTTTGTCCATCAGTTCCCGCTATCTATGGGTGAAGAAGTGGAGGACTGTGCCATGCTGTTCCACATTAGTAGATGTCTCCGCCCTGCTCAAGATCAGCCGTGTGTTACTGTACTTTCATGTAGATCCTTTTTGGTCTCCAAAACATACTGCTCCAGCTGTTCGATTGTTGAGTCCAGCTTCCTCGGCTCGTAAAAAAGTTTCTTGAATGTTATTGTGAAGTTCTGCGGTGACTCTTCTTCGCTCTAGCAGCTTGTGAAGTTGGATGTCACAGAGGCTGAGTGGCTGCAGCTGTGAGGCCTGGTTTCAGTCTGATCCGATTTAGCTGTGCTTTCTCATGCTGCAGTGGCCCATCTTTAGGTTTTAGTTTCTCTGGCATTGTTGGGCACCTCTCCTGCTGCTAATAATGCATTTACGGTTAGATGTGGGCTCAGATTATAACAGATTTAACCGGCGGGGAGTCGGAACTGATTGCACTCATAGCCGCATGGATGAGGGACGGAACTGTAGGTCGAAATAGTAACAGTTTTATCATCTATTTCTGGAAATGGTGCTTCTTGTACGTAATCTTTGACTTGATTTTGTGTTACAGTATTTGTTTTTGGTAAGTAGTCTTGTAGTGGAGCAAAAAAAACAATCTCATCAGTATCATCAATCTGTTCCTTCTTGTTGTAATATAAAGTATTATTTTTATATCTGTACTTTTTTCAAAATATAATAATTTTCTAGCCTTATGTGTAATTTTTATATATCAGACTCAATTTTTTGATTGACAGTGTCCTGTAACATTCCTTGTATCTTAGCACAGTGCATTACCAATCACCTTCTATTCTTTTATCAGTATCTAATAGCTGTTTTTCAAAGTCCTTAATGTTTTATTTTTTCCTTTGGTTATTCCTAATTTGATGATATATTATATACTTCCTCACAGTAGCTTTGTAAGCATCCTGTACATATATTACAAGCAGTGTGTCATTATAATTAAAACAAGGAGGGTACCTAATTGCCCACCCCCCCCACAGCTAGCAGTGGACAGGAGGAGGGGATATCTCTACAAAGCAGTATGCAAAAGCCAGCCCGGTGGCGCAGAGGGCTGAGGTGCTGGTTGTCTCGCCTCGCAGCACGCCGGCAACCCGGGTTCGGGAGCGAGCCCGGGCTGTCAGAGGTCGGCTCGGGGGGGCGGGCGGAGCAGGATGGAGCAGCCGCAAGGCAGCTCTCCTCTCCGGGGAGGTGGGGTGGCATCACTCGTTCTCAGCTACCCCCTGGTGGAGGCCAAGGGGCTGCACAAGCGAGGGTGCCGGCGATAGGCCAATGGGGTGGGCAGAGGAGGGCCGTTACTGGGGCTGTAAGGTACATACGTCCTTCTCCTGGGGTCCTCGGGAATAAGGGGGAGAAAAATGGAAAAAGGTGGCAGGATGGCGACCGACTCTCCGCAGGCACCGCTCCCGGACTGGGCGTAAGGTAAGCCCCTATAATTCTGGGGGGACTGAGCTGGGGGAGTCGGTCAGATGGGGGCTGCACGGCGCAAGGAGAAACAAAGGAGTGATAAAAAAAAAAAGCAGTGTTCAAAAGATGGGGATAAGCACCCAAGGGGATAGGGAGAAAGGGGGCACAATTCAACAGAAAGGCAGACAGCAGGGAAAACCAGGGATAAAGGACAATCAGGGAGGGTGCTGGAGTAGAACAGCTAAACAGTCCAGGGGGGTTCACATCACGGAAAGCCATGTGTGCCAATGCCAGGAGCCTTAGCAACATGATGGAGGATCCGGAGACTGCCATGGTACAGTCGGACCTGGACATGGTGGCCATCACAGAGATCTAGTGTAATGATGACCACGACTGGGAGATGGCCATACCCGGCTACAACATATTCAGAAGAGACAGGGCAGGCAGGAAGGGAGGAGGAGGAGTGACACTTTATGTAAAAGATGGCATAAAGGCCACAGGGATCCAGGAGGAACAAAAAGGGGGAAGATACTGTGGGTTAAGCTGGAAAGGAAAATGGCATCAGCCATCCACACGGGGGTGGTCTACAGACCTCCAGCCCAGGAGGAAGAAACAGGTAGGGAGTTGATGCTAGCCATCCAAAGGATGGCAGACAAGGGGGAGGTGGTGCTGGTTGGAGACTTCAGTATTCCAGATGTAGACTGGAGCCTTCCAGTAGCAGCATCAACCAGGAGCAGATTTATCCTGGACTCCCTTCAAAGTGCCTTCCTTAAGCAACTGGTCATGGAACCAACTCAGCAGAAGACAATACTGGACCTCCTGCTCACAAACAGGGACAGTGTGATAGGGGTAACAGTGGGCGAGCACTTGGGGAACAGTGACCACCGGTTACTGTGGTTTGAAATCACAGAAGGAACAGAACCAAACCACACAAAAACGCATATCCTGGATTTTAAGAGGGCAGACTTTGGGGGAAATGGGGAGATGCTTGAAAGAGACACTAATGGGAATGGGGAAGGAACTGGATAGAGGAACAGTGGTCAACATTTGAAACAGGGATTACAAGAGCAACAGAATTATGCATTAAGCAGGTTAGCAAGGGGGAAAGGAAGAGGAAGCCATTATAGTTTTCCAAGGAGGTTGCAGAGAAAGTGAAAGCCAAAAAGATCGCATTCCGGCAATACAAAATGACACAGGCAGAAAGGGATAGGGAGAAATACCAGAAGAAGTAAAGGGAGACAGGGAGATCAGTAAGGGAAGCCAAAACTCAGATAGAAGAGTGCATTGCAAAATCAGTGGGTAGAAGGGGACAAAGCCTTTTACAGGTACATAAGTGAAAAAAGAAGGGCAAAGGGAGGGATAGTGAGACTGAAGGGGGAGGACGGGGGCCACATTGAGGATGACAACAGTGAAGCTGACATACTAAACAGATATTTCTGCGCAGTCTTTACTGAGGAAGATGAGTGTAATGGGACTGAAGGGAGTACAAGGGGTGGGAACGGCACAGAAATGGACACAAGTCCCTTTACACGAGAAAGGGTCCTAAAGGAACTGGAAGGAATAAGAGTCGATAAAGCAATGGGGCCATATGGGGTGCACCCCAGGGTGCTAAAGGAACTGAGAGGTGGTGGATGAACCTCTGACAATCCTGTTTAGCCGCCGATCACTGGAAACAGGGGGGAGGGGCCCAAAGACTGGAGGACAGCAGATGTAGCCCCATTATACAAAAGTGGGAACAAAGAGGAAGCAGGGACCTACAGACCAGTCAGCCTGACCTCAGTAGTGGGGAAGATCATAGGAAACACTACTGAAGGAGAGACTGGTGGAATATCTAGATGCCAACGGACTACAGGAAACAAGGCAGCATGGTTTCACCGGAGGGAAGGCATGCCAGACCAGCCTCATTGAATTTTTCAACTGGGTGATGAGGTGGATCGGGGAGGGCAGTGGACTTGGCCTATCTGGACTTCAGCAAGGCCTTTGACACTGTGCCACATTGAAGGCTATTAAATTGGGAAATATGGGAGTGAGCAGGACAGTAGTGCAGTGGGTGAGGACACAGAGGGTGGTGGTAAATGGCTGTCACTCCAGAGAGAGAAGAGTGACCAGTGGGGTACCACAGGAATCAGTGCTGGGACTGGTCCTATTCAACGTTTTCATCAGTGACATTGCGCAGGACCTAGAAGGCAGAATTTCCCTGTTCGCTGATGACGCGAAGCTCTGTAACAGAGTGGACACACCAGAGGGTGTAAACAGAATGAGGAGGGACCTGTAGAAGCTTGAATAATGGTCAAGGGTTTGAGAGTTGAAATTCAACACAAAGAAGTGCAAGATAATGCACATGGGCACAAAAACCCTGGCACAATATATCATTTGAGGGGTGAGGATATAACATGCACCAAGCAGGAAAGGGACCGTGAGGTTATCATCTCTGATGACCTCAAGGTAGGGAAACAGTGTGACAAGGCAGCAGGTAAAGCAAATAGGGTGTTGGGATGCATGGGCAGGGGCATCATCAGCAGGAAAAGGGAGTTCATAATTCCACTATACAAGACACTAGTGAGGCCCCACCTGGAGTACAGTGTACAGTTCTGGAGACCTTTCCTATGTAAGGACATAGGGTAGGGCAGGTTCAGAGGAGGGCAACAACGATGGTACAGGGATTGCATCACAAGTCCTATGAGGACAGGCTGAAGGACTGGAATATGTACTCCCTGGAGGAGAGGAGGGAGAGTGGGGGATATGATAGAGAAATACAAGTACCTTACAGGGAGGAACAGGGTGCAGGAATACACTATTTTCCAGTGAAAAAGATGTTCCAGGACTGGAGGGCATGGGATGAAGTTGGAGGGAGAGTGATTCAGAGGAAATGTGAGAAAGAATTTCTTCACAGAAAGGGTGGTGGACAAGTGGAACACCCTGCCAGAGGAAGTGGTGGGGGCTGAAACAATCACGGGATTAAGAATGCATGGGATAGACATAAGGGAGTTCTGGAGGTCAGGGGTAAGGAGCAACGGACTTCTAGAAAAACATAAAGGGAACTTACAAGCTCAAATGGGCAGACTGGGTGGGCTATAGGCCCTTACCTGCTGACAGTGTCTGTGTATCTATGTAATAACCAATATTCTCTGATAGTATTTGACATTCCTGTAATAATTTTTTGTTCTTTTAATAAACTTTGTTGCACCTCTGTTGTGCCGGTTTACTTGTTTCTCTAGAAGGGATTAAAGAAAATGCCACCATAGCATGTTATGAAATAATAATTGGTAATAGAGCTATACTGCAGATATATATTTATTTTTTTGAGCACAACATGTAATCCAGTCTAGAAAAGAAAACTGTAGGATTGCAAAAAAAAAGTGAATTGTTGTAAGATATGCATTATTGTAGGACCACGTATCAGTAAGACTTTGATATTTTAGGAAAGTCATTAAATATAGATGCTGTATTTTTATCATCTATTTATGCTTTAGAGATTGTGTCTAATGGGGGATTTGAATATACATAAAAATATTCCCTCTAATATAATATTGGCACCCCAATGTCACCAAACCTAGTATTATTTGTGTTACAAAATCAGAATATGAAATAAATGGTGTCTACAAGAACCAAATCATGTTATCTACGCTATGTACCTGTAACTAACTCCGGGTTACCCCTGAAAAATTTATCTTTTGGACCCAGTGGGCCTACCCGGTTAACAAAATGGAAATAAATAAATACATTTTCCCCTTAATCATAGTAATACACCCTTGCTCATTTGCCAACGAATTTTCATATTTGAAAGGTATATTTTTTAAAAGTATAGCACATTCCCTACTTTTGCTATTTCCTAATGAAAAGAATATGTGATTTACGCATGGTGTTTTTTTTTTTTTTTAATTTTTAATTTTTTTTTCAATATAACCTTTTTTCCATGCCTTCTGTGGACCAGACAGGGGCTACGACCCCTCCCTTGGAGGGGTACGTCCTTCCGCCCCACTGACTGCTCTCGGCTGTCCATCCCAGGTTCCCCCATCGTGCCCCCCCGCAGCGGGGCCAGGGCAGGAGTGCCAGCTCACTCCGCCCCCCCACACACAGAACAGCAATCCAGAATCGGGGCAGCCTGGACAAGAGCAAAGGTCCATCACAGGTCCTGTCCAGTCCTGGGTTTTTCTCCTCCATTTTCTCCCGCACCCACGCCCGTGCAATGGGCGGAGCGGCTGTCTGCAGAGGCAGCCAGTTGCCCTGGATGTGGGCCAACTGTGTGGCTTGCATCTGTGCTGACACCCAGCCGGTGCTGGGTGTCAGCAGCGCATAGCACTATCCCCCCTACCTGAGGAAGAAGCTCCATCCTTTGCTCCACGGCTGACCCCCGCATGACCCAAGTCTGTTCCCGAACCCAGGTCGCTGGTGTGGCGCAAGGTATGGCATCCAGTGCCTCAACCCTCAGTGCCACCAGGCCGGCTACACATGATGTTTTTATTTTGATTTCACTATTCTCTAAATGGATTTCCTGTATTAATAAGACATCTATTTTTTTGTTTGTTTTTTGTTACCTGCACAGGACAATAAACGTTTTCTTTTAATAGGTGAACGTACTGTATACCACTTGTTTTCCAGGTGGCACTTCTTAACACAGGGTGATCCAGACTAGATGTATTTTGCCATATTTAAAATAACTGCACAACTCGTATGCAAAAACTGAAGAAAGTAATCCTATATCATGGCAATGTCTATCAAGGAAATTTTACATCCTGTACAGTATTTGTCCCTTTTTTGTTTTTATAAAAATTAAATGCAAAACATTCCCAATTTGTCGCTTTCAAACTAATCACTAATTATATGACACAAAGTGCACCCCCTACCATAATAACTCCCAAACACTCCCATCCCCTGGGTTTACTGATGCCAAGAGCTTTACCTTTAAGTTTGCTGTGCAAGCTCCTCCTGCCCCCCCATGATATGCAGTTTTAACATATTTATATGCATTTTTTTCAATATTATTACTAAACATCCTATACCCGCATGTCAAACTAAACAAGAGAAATTAAATTTTCATATCTCAACCGTATTAATGACATCAAATAAGTTGGTGCACATTGTGACAGAAATGGGAAGGAAAGAGTTAATGGTTTGGATTCTGTAGATGCCTTATTTTTTTAGCAGTGTGGAAAAAATACACTGAGGCTGAAATCCTCCAGCAGCAACCAGCTTGTGGAATTCCTAGCTGCTAGATAAGAGCTGGGTCATAAATCTCGAGTGGACATCTCCAGACACACACAGACCTTGCAGACACGGACACAGGCAGTTTGAATGGATTGGATCATTCAAATATAAACTTAAGGTGAAAGGGAATATAATTGGTCACCAATAGGTGTTCACTCTGATTGGGACAATTAAATAGATACATGTTAGTTGGTTGGTGCATTTAAGGGGAGACTAGGAATGACCTAGTCTCCATAGACTATATAAGCTTCTGTAAGACAGAGAACTCTCTCTCTTGCCTTGGGAAGCTGTGAGGGGAAACATAAGCTTGGAGCCTACCTGGTATGTCCGTGGGAGCTGGCAGTTAGAACAGGGCCCAGTGTCTCTTGTAAGAACAGGGAAGGGTAAGTTTAGTGATAGTATATTTCAGTAATAGCCTTCTTCTTTGCCATCTGTTGTTTAAAACATTTGTTTATTTTTCCTGTATGAGTGTTATTCTCTTGTGTTGTAAATACATTTCCTGTAAATGCTCATTGCACTTTCTGTTAAGTAAAAGCTATTTATTTGCTCAACAGTTGTGACTCTGATGTCATTTTTCTAAGGTAAGATTTGGTTTCCACTGGCTAAGGTAAACTCTGTGTAGCATCCGCCACCTGAAAGAGACACACTACCAGACTTTAACTTGTGCAATTGCACGTGTGATTATTCAAGTTTGTACACTTGAAAGAGGTGCCGGAAGGAAAGTCCAGCTGGTGGCAGCGAATACCCGAGGACACACACCTCTCTAAAAGCTGTTTCAGCCCAGAGGGAGAGGTGGGTTGTCACACACATTTCAAAAGAATATTTGCATACTCTAATTTTCATTTCTTGTTCTGCTTCCTCAGCTGTTTCAACAGTCAGCATTTACAAACATACAAAGAAGCTGGCAGAATAAGGCCATTAGGTCTATCTAGTCTGCTCATATTACAGGATCCTCTGCACAAGCTACTGATCCTGCCCCCTTGTCTGCCTTTCTCCTCCATCCGCCCCTCCCTTGACCCTTATTTACCCCTTAACTCTGTCCCAGCCTGTCTTAAAGCTGCCTACTGTTTACAACGAAACCACCTCCTCTGGAAGCCCGTTCCAAACTGCCACCACCCTCTCCATGAAGAATTACCTCCTAGCCTCACTCCTAAACCTCACCCCCCAACTTGAGACTGTGTCCCCTCATGTTTCAGTTCCCACTAAACTTACTAACATACTAAAATGCCAGCAGAATAGGCCTAACGGTCTTTCGTGTCTGCTCGTTTGGTCAGCCCCCACCCTGGGAGATGATCTTGCTGCCCCCCTCGTCCTCTCTGGCTTCTCCCTTCCCAGTCCCAGATATTCCCACTGCACAGGACCTTACATCCAGAACTCTTCCCCTGTACCTGTCCCACCCCCTCTTGAACCCCTCCACTGTCTCTGCCTCCACCAGCCCCCTGGACAGCGCATTCCATGGCTCCACCACCCTCTCAGTGAAGTAGCACCTCCTTCTTTCTCTCCTGACTCTCCCCACCCTCCAGCTTCCACCCATGCCATCTCTAGTTGCCCCCCCCTCCTTCCTTCGGAGCACCTTGACTGCTTCTCCCCTCCATGTACTTCATGCACTGCCCCCTTTGTTCTGATTCAGCCACTCCTGTCCAAAGTACCTGCATTTAAGTGACATCCCTTTCTCCCTCTCTTCACAGACTAAAGGCTCCCCCGAGGGTGCCCGAGAGGGTCATGAGGGTAGGAACAAGCAGCCCTCCTCCACAGCTTCCACCGCGACATTCAGGTACGAAATTCTAGGAGCAAGAGGGAGCTCCATAGCGCTCGGCTGGAATGAGTAGGATGACCCCCACGACGCTCTGTGTCGGCTGCCTCAGCCACCCCACCCCACCCTTGCTGGACTCGCTGCTTTATAGCTGGCACCACGTGTGATTCAAAAACCTATCAGGTGCTTTCCCCAGCTGCAGGTTATCTCCGTCTGCCTCTAGTGGCCACCAGCACTCCAAACCTGCTTTCTCAGTCTAGATTCCCCACTTCAGCTCCTGCTCTGGCCCCTTGTGGCTTCTATTTGCAACTACACGCAGCAGCATCCAAACAATTAGCCATGACCAAAATGAGGATGCCTCACTCCTGTCTGCCTATCTTTTGCTTACATAATTAATCCTGTTTGCCAGTAGACTGTCAACCTGCCTTGTATTCACTTGTTTCACAGCGTTAAATTAGTCACTTGTCCAGAAAGGTTGCACTGTATTGATGACCTGTCTGCTAGTCAGCTTAAACCCTTGCATGGTCTGTGTGTTTGATGACTGCCTTATGATTACTACTTGCTCTAGGGCCTGAACTTGTCAGCTAACTCGATTAGTCAATCAATACTATCTATGAAAGGCGCGTGACAGTCAAACCAAATCTATCTGCTGCACTTCTCCACAACCTACCTGTCCAGTGATGCCAAGATAGTATAGCCAGCTGGCACTTGCAGTAGAATGGGTGCATTAGCTTGATTTGTGTGGAAGGTAGTAACAGGACACTCAGATATACCCAGCTCTCACGTGGTTGGGTGCTCAGACTAAGCAATTAGTCAGATTCCAAATTAACCTATAGTTTCTACTGCCCAATTTCCAGCCTACTCAATAGCAGTACGGCACTTTCCTGCATCCCACCTCCCCTGTGCTGAGTGTGGTGCATCTCAGTTGTCGCAGGTACCGGGTGGGTTTGTGATCCCGTGGAAGTAAGGACGATAGCCGCCATAAACCAGCGGTACCAAGCTATTTTCCCATCTGTGGGAGGCCCCACTGTCGTCCACTGGTGACCTTGTGGTAGCAACCCTTTCCTGTCACACTCTGACATCCGCCTTGGTATTGACATGGGGTACCCCGAGCTTCTACCAAAGCTAGTCTCACTCCAGTTACTCATGGGTGCAATCGCCTTTGTGACCCTTACTGTCCCTTGTATCCCCTGGTTCACAGGAATGGGTGATCCTTCAAGGGAGAGCCCTGCCAATGTACCCAACCGGGTGGAGACTGACTTCACCTTCTCCAACCTTCTAGCAGTGGGCTCACCCCCTTCCTGGGTTCTCTGTAGTCTTGACCTGAGAAGCCTTCTGAGCCCTGCCCGTATGGTCAGGCGCCATGACCGCAAGTCACAGACCAAGTATGGATTCCCCTTCCTTAAGGCATCTCCTCTGGCTCCTACTGGTGACTCTTGCGCTAGTAGGGGACATAGAGCTAAACCCTGGACCACCATGTCAGACCACCCCAACATTGACGGGCTGGTTGGCGGTAAAAGGGCTGAAAATAGCCCATCTTAATATCAGAAGTCTCCTGCCCAATCTGACGGAACTTCATGTCTGGGTAACACGCCATAGCCCAGACATTCTTGGAATTACAGAAACCTGGCTTAAACCAGCTACACCAAATTCTGTATGCGCCCTCCCTTGGTATGACCTCATCAGACTCGATCGACTGGTAAAAAAAGAGGGGGGGTGGCATCCTGGTCTACTACCAGAGCCATCTTAACCTATCGGCTCTACCCAGTCAACAGACAGTGCAGTCCCCCTGTGAAACACTGCACAGGGTGCTGTTACTAGGGATGTCCAAAAAAATACATATTGTCTACACCTACAGTCCTTCCAAGGGAGGCCTAGAGGGACTGTCTGTCCTCCACGACACAGTTGGCGCTGTAACACAGCATAACAAACTAATCATCCTGGGTGACCTTAGCCTTAATTGGCTGGGCGGTAACTCCAAAGCCTTTGAGCCTCTACTTGCAGGTCTCTCTCTGATGCAGCTTGTCAAGGATCCTACCAGGTGCTCACCTAATGGTGGTGTGAGCTCCCTCCTGGACTGGATCCTGATTAACAGACCAGATAGGATCAGCTCATCTAATATCCTGCCTGACTCAAAATCTGATCACTCCCCGGTGTACTGTGTTTGGAGGATCCCACTCCTGAAAATACTGCATAAAATCATTCAGATCAGAGACTACTCTAGGTTTGATCTGACCTCCTTCCATAATGATATTAAGTACAGTGACTGGTCGACAGTATGGAATGCTGAGGACTCCACATCTGCTGTCAGTCACTTCCTCATCTCTCCAAGGGCCCTGCAGGATAAGCATGCCCCCCCCATCAGACGGAGGGTCAGGGGAACGACTACAAAATGGCTTCATGGCAGCCTCCTAGCCCTCCTGAAAACTAGAGATAAGTGCTGGGCCAACCTTAAGGCCACGGCTGACCAGGCTATTTTTCAGACATACAGGAAACTCAGAAACGAGTGCAAAAAGAACATAAGGGCAGCCAAAAGTGAGTTTTGCAAATCTGCATTGCTGAACTCGGCTAGGGACCCAAGGAGGTTCTGGAGGAACATTAAACACATAGTGAGTGGTACCCAGAGTGCTGAGACCACTGACATGACAATTGATGGTACTAGCTGCAACAACTTGGAAACCATTGCCAACACCTTTAACCATTATTTCTCTGATCTGTCTGATTTCACCTTGACATTCCCCACTGGTGGTGGTGTCAACGGCGATCAGCCCTCAGCACCATCGCCACCCCGTCTGCCCTTTCATTTCAGGGCGGTGGTGGTGCAGGAGGTGCGGAGACTGCTCTCGGGACTCTCCCCCTTTTCGAGTGCTGGCCAAGATGGCTTGGAACCAAAGCTTCTCAGTCTTGGTGCCCCTTGGCTTGCCCCTCTGGTGGCACACATCTTCAATTTGTTCTTGTCAACTGGTATTATTCCAGACATATGGAAGGTAGCCAGGGTGGTCCCAATCCTCAAACAGGGGAATCCTAAACTAATAGAGAGCTACTGCCCAATATCCATTTTATCCGCGGCCAGCAAACTCCTGGAGAAAGTTGTGCTAGGGCAACTCTCTGAGTACTTACATTCACATGATATACTGTCTCCTGTGTAGCACGGATTCAGGAAGGGGCACAGCACATCCTCAGCCCTTGTCACTGTCTCATCTTGGATTAGGGAGGCCATGGACCAAGGCAAACTCTCGGGGGCTATCTTTATAGATCTCTCTAAGGCCTTCGACCTGGTTGATCATGCCATGCTGTCAACTCAGCTAAGATCCATTGGCCTATCCTCTGCTGTTCTCAGTTGGTTCTCCAACTATCTACACAGTAGAATGCAGCAGGTTAAATATGGTAAATACCTCTCGGGCCCTATCCCTGTAACAATGGGGGTCCCTCAAGGCTCCGTCCTCGGGCCCCTGCTCTTCTCCATTTTTGTTAATAATCTCCCTGCAGCCACTGCTCACTGTAAACCAGTCCTCTACGCAGATGATCTGGTCATCCTGTCTCACTCCCCAGAGATGGGGGTCATTAACCGCCACCTGAGTGACGACCTAAGAAATATTCAGACATGGATCTTGACCCATATGCTGGTCCCTAATCTAAAAACACCCAGGCCATGCTCTTTGGGTCCCTTGCCAAGATTAAGGCCTCCCCTGTGCCGTTCTGTGTCTCCGGTACCGGTGGTGTCCCAATCACGGACAACTTTAATTACCTAGGGGTGATGCTGGACCCGCAGCTTGACCTTGGCTGCCATATCCAGAATACATGCAAGACTGTCAACTGTAAACTGGGTCTGGCCTATGGAGCAAAAAATAACCTCACTCCGGCTGCACGTATTGCTCTTGCCAGAGGTGTGCTCCTCCCCTCCCTATGTTATGGGCTCCTTCTGTTTGCCCGCACCACCAAAGCCCATCTCTCTAGGTGGTCTACTGCCTACAACAATGTCTGCCGCTTCGCTCTGGTGGCCCCCCGTCTCACTCATCATTGTGATCTCTATAGCTAGCTAAACTGGCTCGCCCCCTCAAAGCACATTGACTTTGTCCTTGGGCGCTTCACAGGAAATGTCCTTGGCACTGGCAGCCCCCCGTGGTTGGTGAGTTTGCTCGTCCTGACTGCCCCCTCCTCCTGCCACCTCAGGTCTCAGGGGCCTGCCACACTCAAGGTACCTGTGACTCGGACTCAAATGGGTGGAAGGGATTTTGCAGCGTGTGCCCCCAAACTATGGAACACCTTCCCCGCCCAGGTCCATGTTGCCCCATCACAGGGCTGTCTGCGTTCCTCCCTGTGGAACCACCTCAAACTCTCATTGGCCTGTGTTTGCCCAAAACTGCAGTGACATAATTATTGCACTCAGCCCTTATGGATAACAGTGGCTCTATGTTGTTGATAGTTAAGCACCTGCTTATTCTCAATCAGTACCTTTTGTACTGCTCCTAATTGGCACATACCTTACTCTGTTGTGTTTATGCTAACAAAAATATGCCTCACAAGACCTGTAATTTGTGTATTCTGTATTATGTTGTTCTCACGTGACTTGTAAGCTTTTCTTAAATATGTACCATGTTGTCCTATGTATGTAAGTATGTAATATCCTGTACTCTCCCTGGTCGTACCTGAAAATGGTCACTTGTCTTGTCTAGTGTACTTAACTGGTTAACAAAAGCTAAATAAATAAGACCTCTATCATGCCCCCCAGTCCCTTCTCTCTTCCAGTGTGTACATATTCAGCTCTCCGAGCCTCTCCCGTAGGTCCTGTCCCCCAAGCCCCAGATCATTTTGGTTGCCCTTCTCTGGACCCTCTCTAGGAGTTCAATGTCCTCCTTTAAGTGTGGCCTCCAAAACTGCATGCAGAACTCGAGGTGCGGCCTCACCAAGCAGTTATACAGGGGGAGTATCACTTCCCTCCTTCTGGAGGTGATCCCCCTAGCGATGCATCCCAGCATCCTGTTAGCCTTGGCCGCTGGCCTCCTACAAGTCTCAGAGTTGTTCATCTTGACATCCATCACCACCCCCAGGTCCCCCTCAGCCATTGAGACTTGTAGCATCCCCCCATCGGGTGTACTCTTGGCCCGGGTTTCTGGCTCCCAGATGCAGTACCTTCCATTTCCCTGCATTAAACCTCAGCTTCCACTTTCTAGACCACCTTTCCAGAGCCTCCCGGTCCCCCTGTAGGCCCACCCTCCCCTTCACCCCATCCACCACCACCACCACCAGTTTTGAGTCATCCGCAAAGAGACTCATCTCACTCCTGATACCCTTCCTTATGTCAGAGACATAGGCATTGAACAGGAGGGGCCCAAGGACTGATCCCTGAGGGACCTCACTAATGACCCTCCTTGGGGATGAGACTATCCCGCCAACCATGACCCTCTGGGTCCGGTCCTGGAGCCAATTGCCTATCCATCTGATCATCTGGTCTTGAAGAGACCTTTCTTGTCCTCCCTATTTATTCCTTTCAGATACTTGAAGGTCTCAGTCGTGTCCCTTCTCTTCTCCAGGGAGTACATGTTCAGGGCCTCCAACCTCTCCTTGTATGTCCTACCTTGCTGGCCCATGATCATCTTCATTGCCCTCCTTTGGACCATTTCCATCAGGTTTATGTCCTTTTCAAGGGATGGGCACCAGTACAGAACACTGTACTCCAGATGTGGCCTCACTAATGACCTGTACAGGGACAGTATTACCTCCTCTTGCCTGCTGCTGATCCTTCTGGCAGTGCATCCAGCATTTTATTTACCTTTGCTGTAGCTTTCCTACATTGCAGGACTGTTTCAGGTCACTAGACATCGTCACTCCCAGGTCCTTCTCCTCTGATGGATACCCAGACCCCTCCCAGGCTATACTCAGTCCTCTAGTTCATGGCTCCAGTATGTGTAACTTTGCATTGAAGTCAAACTGCCAAATTACACACCACCTCTCTAGCTTTTTCAGATCCTCCTTTAGGCCTTGTATCCTTTTTGCTGCGTCTTCCCTCCCATAGAGCTTGGTGTTGTCCGCAAATAGGCAAATTTTGTCTTTAATATCATTTCCAGTATTGTTTGCTGAAGACATTGAATAGCACCAGTCCCAGTACTGAGCTCTTTGGGAGCCCACTGGTGACCTCCTTGGTGCTGGATAACTCCCCTCCCACTACCATGTACTGGGTCCTGCTCCTCAGTCAGTTCTCCACCTACCTGATCAACTTCTCACCAACCCCTAGATCTGCCAACTTCCTGATCAACCTCTTTGGGGTATAGAGTCAAAAGCCTTGCTGAAGTCCATGTAAAGGATGTCCACTGCTAGCCTCTGTCCACAGTTTTCATGATCCAGTCAAAGAGGTCAATCAGATTTGACACGACTTCCCCTCCCATAAACCCATGTTGCCTCTCATCCTGGAGACCCATTCTCATCCAAATACTCCAGTAACCTTTCCTTAAGTATGGTCTCCATGAGCTTGTACACAATTGAGTCAGACTAACCAGTTTGTAATTCCCTGGGTCATCCTTGGGACTGCTCTTATGGAGGGGTACTACAGTGTGCCATTCTCCAGTCCTGTAGCACCACGCCCAACTCCAGTGAAGCAGGCCAGCCAAGGGATCTACAAGCTTCTCTGCCATCTCCCTCAGCACCCTTGAGTGTATGCCCTCTAGGCCTGGCGATTTATCTACCCTCAGTGCTGGCAACCCTGCCCAACTCTATCAAAACATCTGTGTCCCCTGTCCCCCCTTCTCCTCTCCTTTTCCCCCAGTCACACTGGTCCGCCTCTCTCCCTGGTGAAGCCAGAAATACTTGTTCAGTACCTCTGCTTTGCTCCCATTCTCCTCCAACCACTGTCCCATTTCCTGAGCCTATCAATCCCATCTTTATTGTCCCTTTTATTTATTTATTTATTTATTTATTTAGTGATTCAGAAAAGACCTTTGAGCACAAGCTGTTTTACAAAGGTTCCACGTCATAGATTGCAAAACAAAGAACAATAGGAGAAAGCAAAGGTACATGACAATGAATGATACAGCTTGGATTCAGAACTTACAGAATAACTCAAAACATAGGTACAAGTTAAAATAAAAAGAAAAACACTTTATGAGGGTGGAGAGGAATAAGTAGCCACAGAGTGCCTTGTCAGTAGTTCAGAGGGACGGGGATAGCTGGCAGTGGGGTGAAGAAAGGAGGTACGAGAGAGAGGTATGTAATGCAGTGGAGGTGAAGGGTTGGGGAAGAAGGGTGATAAGGTATAGGGATAAGTGGTGGGTTGGAGGGAGGCTGAGTGGAGAAGACATGCTAAAGTAAGTGGTGGGGTGTGAGGGGGCATGGTCAGGTTATGTAGTGAAAAAAGGCCTTTCCCTCTTTTTAATTCCCTCAGCCAACTGCAGATCCTTCTGAGCTTTAGCCCATCTGACTATCTTACCTATTATACTAGCCATCTTCAAGAAGTCCTCTCTGTCTTCGTGCCTCTGGGTCCTCCTGAATTTCTTGCAGGCTGACCTTTTCTCCCTTACTGCTTGGGCAGCTTCAGTACTAAACCAACTGGGTGCTTTAGCCCTTGAGTTCTTCCCTTTGAGCCCAGTGCACTCCCTTGTGGCAACCATTATTCCCTCCTTGATGATGGACCACCTTTGGTCCACCCCCATATCCACTCGGATGCCTGTCAAGTGACTCCTTAGCAACCCACCTATCTTTCTGAAGTCCACCTTTCTAAAATCCAGGATTTTTTAGTCTTAGTGGGGGTCCTTTTCCTTCCTTGCCCATGAATCACCCATTCAAAATCATTCTGAGCTTGGCAGGGAAAATCACGTAAGTTTGAAATTATTTTTCCATAAGATTGTTTGAATATTATCAAATTTCATTCATGCGTTAACAATCTCTGGGGGCATATTGTGATAAATAGATATTGCAGCTCCCTATGTTTCTTTTTATAAACAGCATGTATCAAAGTGTCTTTATCAGTTGAGCTCATAAAATTTTGTAGTAATAGCTCATGTCAGTTGGCCTATATTCAGTCTGTCTGAAAACTCTGTGGGCATGATCTTGTTCTAAAGTCCCCTTTTCTTTTTCTTCACACAGGTAAGCAGAAAAAATTCTTGTATTGTACTTTTTAAATCTTCTTGAGAGTCCCAAATCTCTGGGCCTCCTGCTGTCCATACATTATTCCTATGAGCACGAATATGAAACCGTTCTCCTAGGTACCGAGAATTAATCTTCTAGTATGTATATTCTTGCTTCTAGCACTGTCTTTTTATTTCTTTTACTGAGTTTGTCACTTCTTGCATCCTCATACAAACAGTTGTCATTTCTGTATATATCTCTAATGGGGTTCACATTTGTTTTTGAACATTTATACTTTGTTTAATATAGCTTTTGCGCAGAGCAAAATGCTCTCATCCCCCTTCTCTGTCTGTAGTTTTGGCTTTTCCCTTGATTCTTATAATCTTTGCTTTCTTTACTGTACTGGTCTTGCTTTTCTCTGTAATCCCTCTGTTTTTGTGGTTTAATGAGATTTGTCGATCCTTATTTGCCTCATTTATTTGCTGTGTTTCTTTAATAGCACTTGTAACTGCCTCCAACCTCACCAGCACTTTCTTTGCCCTGTTCGCATCTTGATGAGAATTTGTGTTAATACCAAATCTTTGGGGAGTGGAGTAGCTGTTGAGATTTTATTTCTTTGCTTCAGAGGTGCTAACTGTAAGAAAAATTTCCTGATCGTCCCTTTCTGCATTTTATTGGAGCGTAGCCACTTTTATTAATGAGACTTTAACATTAGCAGTGTTAGAACTCACTTTGTCTTCTTTTGTAGATGTAGGCTCCTCCTCCTCTCTTACAGTTCCATGCTCTAAACGGAAAACAGTTTCACAACAGAGGCGGCATCCAAGATGGCAATCGGTAGTAACTAGATGTTGCAGCTCAGCAGAGCCCCCCTGCATCTAGTAATACTCTCCTTTTTTTTCCAAAAGAACAACAAGAAAAATCAACCTCTATAATACCTTAAGCTGCCTGAATGCAGTGTTGGACATTGTGAATAAAGAAACGGGAGCTTATAAAAACTTCAAAACGTTGTTCTCATTTGGCCTCGTAATGACACAGAAGAAAAATAATTCGACAAACAATCCGACTGCCACTAAGCAGGTACTGAGACAGAGCAAAGTTAAAGATATGGCAACCAAGCTGAAGAATGGCAAAAGAGTGAATAAACAATTTGTACCTACCGAAGCCCTACCTTAGAATGCTATGCCGAGTTGGAAAGGGAAATCCAGCTGCAGTCACCAAACTTTACCATTGCTTAGACAACTGCAAGGAGCCACAGCTATGCTTTTGAACTCTGCTCATGATCAACAACGACAGGAAAACCAAACTTCCCGGGATTCTGAAAAGGCTAATATAACCAAACTGCTTTCGACCATGTCTGCATTAAGTGAAGCAGCAGGACTTAAAAATGCCTTACCAGAGATGGTGGTGCCGGCAGAGCTGAGGACTGTGTTGATGGAGCAGGTACAGGTCGTGGATGGGGCGGAAGACTGAGGAGGCGACAAGCCGAGTTGGAATCCGGTTTGACTGTCTTCTGAGGCCCAGGACACTAACATGCAACTTCAAGAATTAATATCAGGCAACAACATTTCGGAAGGACAGTCCCTCAAACTCCAATTACAAAAAGTAGGAGCAGCGAAGGTACTTAATTGCCCTTCTGAAGACTTCTTTATGATGAAAGGTAAAATTAAGGATTTCTTTACTCTTAATGCGTCAGTTGTTGATAGTAATGAAACATTTTGCCGGCCAGATCTAGAGAAAAAAGTTGTACAGCAAAATATGCAGAGTAAGGCACAAAATGGTGCAGCAACTATTTAGATTGATGGGAAGTTGTTAAATGCACCTGTAACTGGAGGTAACAGTCGAGAGAAGACTTGTACTGTTGTTAAAGGAGTATCATTTCAGGAAAAATGGCTTGCTATACCTATATTGACTGATGAGGTTTCTCAGACTCAGATCTTTTAAAAGTGAAAACAGCTCTTAATGCCTACCCAGTTACAAATGATGAATTTCAGGTGGGAACTATCATGGGAAATGAACAAGTAGAAAATACTGAAATTTCTAACGGTACAACAAGTTTACAGTCTTCTCTCACTGGCCCAGTTGAGAGTGAGGGGGCTTAGAACCTTCTGCATTCCATTGAGCGGTTCCTCTTGGGAAGTGAGTCAAGTGATTTAGCTGCAGGCCATTTGGTACAGGGCAGGATAGACAACTGTGTCTCACAACCCTTGCGTTCCATTTGTCATCCTCCCTTGACTGAAGGAAATAAGTGGTGCAACTGAACTAGTGCAATTTAGCATTAAACAAAAAGAAATAATAGCAGAACAATCTAGCTCTCAAACTAAAATAAAGAAGTCAAGTAGAACAAGCCTGGAGAACACCCCAACTACTCAAAAAAGGGTGTTAGTTCAATTATCTCAAGAATAATTCAGAAGAGTCGTCTTTTGATTCTACTTTTGACTCTTATTTCTGAGCAGAAACAATCAGACAAACCAGATGAGGAACCAAGGGAAGAGCCTAAATCTGACCATCAGATACCAAAATGGGCAAAAACAATGTTACATCAGATTCAAATGATTAACCAGACATTGACGCAGATGGAAAACTCAGAACAAAAATGGATTCTTTCAGTACTACAGTAATGTATATATTGAAGGGAAATCAAGAAATTAAAAGGGAACTACTAGAGGTGCAGCAGAGAATTTCAAAGATAGAAGATAAACTTCCATTGGAAAGACAGTTATCAGACATAGAAAAATGTAATAAAGAATTGAAAGAAAAATTGACTGATCTGGAATCAAGATCTAGAAGAAAAAATATAAAAATGTTAGGAATACCTGAAGCTTAGGACGAGGAGAGACCCTTGTTAGAATCTTTTAAGCAAATTACAGTAGCTTACCTGGACGTCCATCTTACAGATATTAATATGGAGATTGACAGGATTCACAGGGTTTTTTGACCAAACTTTACAAAGCAGGGGCCTCCAAGACCAGTTATGGTGAAGTTTATTAGATACGATGACAAAGAAAAGTTCATGTCTCGGGTGTACAAGAAAAAAAAGAGTGAATGCTATGGGACACAGATAGCCATGTACAATGACTTGCCACAAGATATCTTGACTGAAAGGAAAGCATTTGATGGTCTAAGGAGAAAATTATGGCAAAATAAAATAAAAGCTGCTTTGATATTTCCAGCCAAGTTAAAAGTTGTTGTCGATGGGAAAAGTTACTTCTATGGTTCATTACAGGAGGCAGAGTATGATTTAAGAATTAAATGTCCAAAGATATTTGAAACATAGTAGATTATACTGGATAGTGAATTAAGGGAAATTACTACTGTGGTGTAAAAATGTTTGGTTCTAGTAGTAAGTAAAGTTTATGATAGGTTTAGTGGTAAGGTTCAGGAACTAACTTTTGGAATTATAAAGATAATTAACTATTTATTAATAGACTGGGAAAGGAGGGGAGGAGCTGAGACCCCAGGAAGGAAGGGTATAAAGAGGAAGTAGGAGAAGGTGCTTCATGGATCTGGTACTGGTACTAAAGGGGATGGAATGTGTTAAAGGTATACTTATTTTCTGTTAAACAAGTTGGCATATATCTTTTCTTTTTGTCTATTAAAGTGGTGGTAAAAATTATAAAAAAAGAGAAATATAATATGGATAATATGAAACTATTTAGATGTGCTTCCTGGAACGTCAGTGGAATTAATTCACCCAATTAAAAGATCATGAGTATTAAACTATATAAAAAAAAATCAATATAGACTGTATTGCTCTGCAAGAAACCCACCTAGACAATTCAGAGATTTAAAAAATTAAAAAGGAAATGGATTTCACATATATTTTACTCTTCAAGTACTAGGAAAAAAGCAGGAGTAGCAATCTTAGTTTAACAAAAAGACCCCACTACTAGATACCTATAAAGATAATAGTGGAAGGATATTAATGGTTAAACTAAAGGTTAATAGTATGATTTATACAGTATGATCAATATATGATCCATTTATTAATTACGTTGAATTTCTGGCTGAAATATCACAGGCACTAGTACAGATTCAAGCAACAAATATTATTCTACAAAGAGACTTTTACAATTTATTAAACCTAGAGTTAGACAAAACATCAACTAGCTCTTTATATAATAAAAAACAGAGTAAACTATTAAATAATTTCTTTCAGTTTCATGCCTTATTGAACCCCTGGAGAATTAAATATCCTAATGCTAAAGAATATACATTCCATGACAAAAAAAATAAGGCCTTCTCCAGACTAGATTATATTTTTATTTCTAAATCATTACTGGTAGATTTTAGAGAAGCAAATATAAAGTTATTTACTCCGACCATGCATTGATTACACTGGATCTAATAAGCAGTAACCAGTACAGGAACTATACTCCAATCTGGAGATTTAATAATCAATTATTAAAAGACCAAAAATGTATTAATAAAATTAAAGAAACTATCCAAGAATTCTGGTATTATAATTTTGATGGTTCAACCCCTGTATTTAAACTCTGTATATAAAGATATATATCAGAGAAAGCAAAAAGGGGACCAAAAAGACATTGAAACCTACCTAAGTGAAATAGAGTTTAAACAGTTACAGTATAAACAATATCCATTTCTTAATGAGGAAATTGAAATTATTAAGACTATGCCAAAGGGGAAAACACCAGGACTTGATGGGTTCGCTATAGAGTTTTATACTCATTTTCAGCAAGGAATGGTTCCTTGGGTAATTAGGATGATTAATGAGGTCTCCCGAAAAGGACTGGATTTTTCCAATTCTTGACAGGAAGCCAGGATTATACCAATTCCAAAAGAAGGAAAGGACAAACAATTAGTTGGAAGCTACAGGCCTATAGCATTACTCAATATTGATTATAAAAATATTGCAAATGCAGTTGTAAATAGAATAAAAGTAGGATTAGAGCAAGTAATAGATAAAGATAAGTTTGGCTTTATTGCCCGAAGGAATATGTTTCAGGCTACAAGAAGAGTAGAGCAAATTATTCAAGAAATTGCTAAAACAAATGAAACTGTACAGGCAGTTTCGATCAGTGCCACTAAGGCATTCGACCCACTCGATAGAGTGTATTTATTTAAGACCTTACGTTATTGGCAAATTCTGGACAATTTGATAGACCTTATTCAAAAACTATATAAAGACACAAAAGTAAGATTTACAGTTAATAATTATACCAGTCCATTCATTCCAATGAAAATGGGGTTAGACAAAGATGTCCTATGTCTTCAGTTTTATATATCTTGACCTTGGAACCATTTCTTAACCACATCAGACAAATATATAAATATTCAAGGTGTAGAAATTCAAGGTAATAATTACAAGATCAGTGCATTTGCTGATGAAGTTTTACTTTTCTTGAAAGATAAAAATAACTCTCTACCACCTTTTATAGAAGAAGTTAATGATTATCAGGCTACAAATTAAACAAAAGACAGGTGTGTGTAAAATTTCAAATGATGCTTGTGCTTTGAACCACATGACTGAGAAAGAATTTGCCAATGAAACATTTTTTAAGTACTTGGGGATAGACATCTATCCAAACCAGAATCAAACAATTTTGAAGAATTACAGTAAGGCAAAACAAAAGATTGTAACATTACTGGATAACGGGGAAGAATTATTTATTTCATTATGGGGAAGGATAGACACATTAAAAATGATGGCCCGCCCTCATTTAATGTTTGTGTTTCAAGAAATTAGAGGTACTCCTTCGATCATGTGGTTTAGAAATATAAGAATTATTTGTTGTAAGTTTCTTTGGAGGGGGGAAGCCAAGAATATATTGGTCTCAGCTGACTACCCCAAAGTTGTTAGGAGGTTATAGTTGTCCAGATCCCACCCAATATATAGTAGCAAGTCAAATTAGGATATTATGGAATGGGTGTTCCATGCTCCAGACTCATCCCTGGAAACAGTTTTAACTTTTTTCTGTGTCCAAAATACAAACATGGGACCAATTAATACACAAGGATCGGTTTTGCTCATTTAACAAATTTAGACAATTGGCCCTACCAATAACAAATATAAATTGTCTTCATTATGTTACTTTAAAAACTAAATTTAATATCTTAAAATAATAATTCCTGGGTAAAGTTCAACAAAACTTAGATTAAAATTGGATCATTCTAATATCATTAAGTCAGCTCAGACTAAACTCCCCTCAACATTATATCAAATGAATTATAAAAATCAAGATGACCCTTGGTGGAAGCTAAACAATAGATGGAACTCAGAAGTGGGTCTTGATTTAAATTCCCAACAGTGGACAATTTAAGAGTAAAAGGAATTAAGGTTTATACATATGCAAAAAATAAAACAATATAGAAGAACATTTTGATAGTTGTTATTATACCCCTAAAATCCTTGGGAAATTTTTTAAGGCAGGTTCTCAGTTATGTTGGCACCAATGTTGCCAGATAGCAAATCTGTACCATTGTTTATGGGGTTGTAAGTTTATACAGACTTAATGTGTGCAAATGACATCAATCTTAAATCAAGTTCTATGTACTAATATAGTATTTAAGTTTAGAGAACTAATTTTGGGGGATATTGCTCAACTTAAATTCAGAAGAAACCAAGAAAAAATCATAATAGCACCTCTGATTACAAAAAGGATGATACTGGAACAATGGAACACACAGGTAATTCAACAGTTTGACATTTTTAAATGGTGATATCTTTTCTGGGAAGCCATATATTTTGAGAAATTGTGGACAGAAGCATCTGAACACAGTGAAGGACAGGATATTGTATGGACAGAGATTGAAGAAATGTTACCACCACTAGTGTCACTGTAGAGTCCATATGATCAATAGATTAGAAATAATTATGTTTCCTTTCTATGCTTGTACACTCCATCCCTACACAAAAGAATATTTATGAAATATTGTGATGAGATCTAATATCTGAATGTATATTTATGTTTCTTATGAAAGTAAAAATAAACAATAAAAAAGGTGGTGGAACAGAGGCGCATCCCTCCAGTTGTGCCTCTCCACAATTCATTCGCCACTCTGGCGGAGCATGGTTCCTCTGTGGAGGCACCACAGTGGAGACCAAGGAGGATGCTGGGAACCTCCATAATGGAGATCCACAGGAGGGTGGCACAAGACCCCACAGGGAAGGAAACAACCCTGGTGGGGAGTCAGTTGTTAGGGGGTAGAACTGGAGGAGGGAGGGAAAGGAGGTAAGGTGCCTGCCCAGCGCCATGGCTTGGAGGGACAGGAAACGAATCCTCAGGATCGTGGAGCAGCTGCAAGGAAGTGAGCTGGATGTCATTATCCACCCAGGGATGAATGACCTGGCTGAGAATGGGATCAGAGCAGTGCAACAGGAGTTTGTGGAGTTGGGGAGGGGCCTTAGACAAGTAGCACACATGGTAACTTTCTTGGAAGTGCTACCTGTCTATGACATGGATGAGGCTAGGGTACTCCGCACCATGGGATTCAATGACTGGTTGAAAAACTGGTGCAGAGCTCAGGGTTGGCTTCATTGGGGACTGGGGCTCCACCTGGAGGGATGAGGCCTATACAGGCCGATGGTCTGCATCTATCCAGAGGGGAACCAGGATCCTAGGTGATAGGTTTAAATGCTTAATTGGCAAGCATTTAAACTAGTCGGGGGGGGCACTGGAAAGGAGAAGGGAAATCCTAGCCCCCCCCAAAAATCAGGGTGGTTAGTGAGGTAAACACCAAGATAGAGCAGTTGATAGGGATAAGGGCAGGGGTAAATGGAGAAAAAGACAAAGGCAGTAAGGACAGGGATGGGGCAAAAAGAAAAAAAGCCATAAAAATGGAGGGTAATGAGTACAATGCCCATAGTCTAGGTAAAAAGCTCCGTGAAATGGTGGCCTTGATGGAAGAGGGATGTCTGGATATCGTAGCAGTCACAGAAACATGGTACACAGAGAACCATGACTGGGATGTCAACATACCAGGGTTCACGATCTACAGGAGGGACAGGGAGGGAAGAAGAGAAACTAATACCATCTGATTGGCACAAAGCTTTGGTTATTCCCATATTTAAGAAGGGAAATAGGACAGAGATAGGAAACTAGCATCCTATAAGCCTGACCTCAGTGGTCTGTAAATTAATGGAGAAAATCATAAAGAAACTTTTTGAAAGTGAAATTAATCAGCTTAATATTACTGACAAAACACAACATGGATTTGAAAAAGGATATTCATGTACTACTGATTTAATTTCCTTCTACAACCATATTAGTAAAGAAATTGATTTGGGGACACCGATGGATGTAATACTATTGGACTATAGCAAGGCCTTTGATCTTGTACCACATCAAAAATTTCTTAACAAGCTCACTAAGTTTGGCTTTTCATTGTGGCTAATAGATTGGGTCAAAGAATGGTTAGCTGATAGAACACAACAAGTCAGAGTAAATGGCTGTGTGTCTAGTGTTGGAAGGGTAACCAGTGGGGTACCTCAGGGGTTGGACTTGGGCCCACTTCAATTTAATATTTTTATTTTAGATAGGACCATAAGCAACAATAATATCCTCTCCAAGTTTTGCTGAAGACACAAAATTAGGTGTTAAAGTAGATAGTGAAGAAAATGTAAAATCAATCACCGACGATCTGCTACGGATTGAGAAATGGGCTAAAGAGAACAGTATGCCATTTAGTGTTGATAAATGCAAAATAATGCATTTTGGTACAAAAAAATCCATGTATAGACTACTATCTTTATGACTGGCTAATTTCTAAATCAACTTGCGCGAGAGATTTAGGTATTATGATCAATAATAAATTAACACCATCTGACCATTGTGTAAAAATTTGTAAATGGGCAAATGACCTGTTAAACAGAGTAAGGATAACTTTCGTTTCTAGGAATGAACAATGCCTAATCCTCTCTATAGGTGCTACATTTGGCCTCAATTAGACTATGGTGCACCCTTCTGGAATCCATGCCAGAAGGATGATATAGTAATGTTGGAAAAGGTTCAGAGGAGGGCCACTAAAATGGTGTCAAACCTAAAAAATACGAATTATGATAGTAGATTAAAAAAAAAACAGGCCTGTTCCCACTCCAGTTAAGAAGATGCAGAGGTGATTTACTCCTGCATAAAATTCTAAAAGATAATGATATGATGAGTAGTTTAGATATAAAATTAATTAATAGACGTGTTGTGGGTAGATCTCACAATAAAATCCTAGATATAAAATGGGCAAATACACCTAAAAGAGATAATTTCTATAACAACAGAGCGGCTAAACTCTGGAATACCCTCTCTCAGGACCTAACTGATGTGGACAATCCAAATTCCTTTAAAAAAAAATTGGATGAATGGCTCATGTCAACTATCTAATTGGGAATAAATGGTCCGCATGGCGGGGGACAATCACGATGGGCCTATGGCCTTCTTTTGTCCTACTCAACCTAAGTAACCTAAATAACCTAAGGAGGAGTAGCTCTCTATGTAAGGGAAGGGATCAAAGCAACAGAACTAAAGGGTCAACAGGGAGGAGAGGAGACACTGTGGGTCACCCTGGAGACTGGAAATGGCTCCACAATCCGCACAGGATTGTATACAGACCCCCATCTCAGGGGGAGGAAATGGACAAAGAAATGATAGAAGGCATCCTTGGGATGGCAGAGAAAGGGGAGATATTGCTGATGGGGGACCTGAATATGCCAGATGTTAACTGGAGCACCTTTGCTGCAGCCACATCCAAGAGCAGGGCCATTCTCGATGCCCTACAGGGGGCATGCCTCAGGCAGCTAGTTTTGGAACCCACTTGGGAGGGAGCAATCTTAGACCTGGTACTCTCAAATGGGGACGGAGAGAGGATCTCTGATCTTGAAGTGGGTAGCCATCTGGGAACAAGCGACCACCAGTGTGGTTCACAGTAAACTTAGCTGTAGAGTCAAGTCACACAAAAGTGAAGGTGTTGGACTTCAGGAGGGCTGATTTTGTGGGAAATGGGAGAGTGCCTCAGAAAAGCACTAGCAAACAGGCAAGACGGTGGGGTGGAGCAGCAATGGGGAAACATCAAAACTGCCGTCACAGAGGCAACAAGCCTTTGTGTGAAGCAAATAAATCAAAATGAAAGAAAAAAACACTATGGTTCTCAAAAGAAGTGATGGGAAACTTAAGAGAGAAAAAGATAGCATTCAGGAAGTATAAGGAAATACAGAATGAGCAGAACAGAGAACTGTACCAGTTAAAGCAGAAGGAAGCGGGGAAGACAGTCAGAATAGCAAAGGCCCATACTGAGGAAAACATAGCCAACTCAGTTAAGAAGGGAGATAAAACCTTTTATAGGTACATTAGGGAGCAAAGAAAGACAAAGGCAGGGATACTAAGGCCGAATAAAGAGGAAGGTGGTTGGGCAGAGAGCAACAGTGAAGAAGCAGGGATGCTGAATGAATATCTTTACTCAGTATTCACAATGGAAAAGCAGGAGGAGATACCTAATCCAGTCAATAGAAGCACTCTGGATAGGGGGGTTGATATTAGTCCTTTCACAGAAGAAAGGGTTCCGAAAGAACTCTTAAAACTGAAGGTGGATAAAGCAATGGGGCCTAATGTGATTCACCCCAGAATTCTAAAAGAACTAAAGTAAGAACTAGTAACACCACTGACTACCCTTTTTAATAAATCATGGGAGGACGGTGTGGTACCTGAGGACTGGACAAGGACGGATGTGATTCCCCTTCACAAAAGTGGGAACAAGACAGAGGCAGGAAACTACAGACCTGTCAGTTTGATCTCAGTGGTAGGGAAAATGATGGAATCATTCTGAAGGAAAGAATTGTTGAGTACCTAGAGGCCAGTGGGGCACAGAACCCAAGACAGCATGGATTCACAGCTGGAAGGTCATGTCAAACAAATCAAATTGATTTCTTTGACTGGGTGACCAAAGCAGTAGACCAGGGAGGGGCTGTGGACATGGCCTACCTAGACTTTAGCAAGGCATTTGACACAGTCCCACACAAAAGATTAATAAACAAATTAGCCAGCCTGGGAGTGGGTCCCAGGGTGGTATCCTGGGTGAAACACTGGCTGGACAACAGGACACAGCGGGTAGTAGTAAATGGAGTCCACAGTGAAGAAAGGAGAGTTACTAGTGGGGTACTGCATGGTTCAGTACTGGGGCCGGTCCTTTTTAATGTCTTTATAAGTGACATTGCAGACGGACTGGAAGGGAAAGCATGTCTCTTTGCAGATGACACAAAGATCTGCAACAGGGTTGATACACAAGGTGGGGTGGAAAGGATGAAAAGGGCCTTGGCAAGATTGGAGGAATGGTCAAATGTATGGCAGCTTAGATTCAATGCAAAGAAGTGCAAAGTAATGCACCTGGGAAACAAAAACCCAGGGCAAGAGTACAGAATGATAAGGAAGATACTGACAACAACAAAAATGGAAAGGGACTTGGGGGTAGTCGTATCAGATGACCTAAAGGTGGGCCAGCAATGTGAGGAGGCAGTAAGCTCTGTTCCCCCTAGGTTTTCAAAATTATTAGCCACTGTGGCTAAACAGAGCCAATATTTTTTAGCCACCACAAGAGGTCTTCAGCCACACACAGCGAGTAATGCTAAAATGTATACAGAGTTGTATTAACATTGTTTTTAAATACCATTATGGACAAGATTTACTTTTGTAGTGGTAGGCACAATATATTCACAGTTTGAGCCAAGTTGTTTGAAATTGTTTTGTATTAAGTAGATGCAAGTATGTGTACAGCAATAACATATACCAAAGCTTAAGATGGTCAGCCCAGTTTTGACTCCCAAAAATGCAGCAATTATTATAAACTGTGCACATTGCTTTATTAGGCAAGCAGGAGACAAATAATGCTAAAGGCCAGGCAGATTCAGGCAGGAAAATTAAACAATAACACTACAGTGGGTGCTTAACAGTTTGATGGCATATTAAATATGTGACACCAGTCAGATGTCAGTTATTTCGTGAAAATGACTGAGCACCTGGCAGTCGTGCCTAGAAGAAATTTTTGAATCTCTGCCCCCGCCCATTACTGCAATAAAATGCTGGGTCAGGCTCACTAAAGCCTGTACATAACAAGCAACCCAGTTTAAAAACTATTAAAATAACATTGTGTGAAGACTTGAGGAATCTGTGCCAGTGCCCCATTACAAAATGTGAATAAAGGCAAGCCAGGCATCCATCAGACATTTAAAGCAGAAAAAAACAGTGAAAGTAACAGTTAACACACTGCTCCTCTCTCAGCCCAGATCAGTGTCGGGCCTGATTCGTAAGCAAGGCAGTAAAATTCTATTTTAATGTCGCCGGTAACTATTGTTATTTAAACTAGATGTGAAAAATGTTTTGTTTGAAAAGATTATAAGCAAGCAAACTGTCATGGCATTAAATGAGAATTGCTGCCAACAAGGCAACAGCAGTCTTTTTTTTTTTTTCCGTGTGTCTGAGCTTCATGAAGACTACACAAGAGTCAAGTGGAGAACATGGCAACAATTAACACATTTTGCTGTATCAGTAGGTACAAATTACAGTACAACAAAATAAATATCATAAGAAGAAGCACAGCCATCGGTTTATTTTTCTTCTGCTTGGTCTATGCAGTAGTGCAGCTGCTGCAGGTTTTCTCGAGAAGAACTTGGAGGTGCATCTTCATTTGTCTTGACAGTTTGAAGGAACCTACGCCTGTCCTTTCCGACTCCCAGATGTCAAATGCAGTTTCAAATCAAATTTCCCATGTCATGAGCCTTAACCAGAAGAGTCATTAGACAGTTCAATTCCAGACTTTAAGGCGATTCCTTTCGGCTGTCTTAATGTTGTATGACACTAAACCCACGTTTACACTCCATTGAAGTTGATGGCGCGTTAGACATACTGAATATAGTTTGGACATGTTTGGCCAAGATTCCTTGTTTGGGACTACCACTTGACATTGAATTCTTCAATAGTGGACTCTTTGTGTCGAGAATAATCTCTAATAATGACCATTCCAGTTTGGTTTCATCTTGGTTAACTGGCAGGATGTTAGTACAAATTCCTTTTTTAATGACACCATAGTGAGCAATAAGATTCTCAATCTCCTGTTCTCCATAGCTCTCAATGTGATCAGGTGCATTGCATGGGTCTAATACCGACCAGTTGTCCAACAATATGCCTTCTGGAAAGTAACTTTCAAGTTGTTCAGCTGTTGACTGTATATAAGATGTTTGCAAATTCTTGAACTCTTCTCTTTGCTGCCATGTATCTAGCAGCGTATGTCTTCTAAATATAGATTTTCCCTCTTCTGATGGTTCACTTGGCATCTCTGACGAAAAAACTTTTAAGTGTGGGCCTGGATTTTCAGGCAGTACACGAAGTGCATCAGTGGTGCTAACAAGCTGCTGCCTTGCCTCTGAGAAGATGACAGACCGTTTTTGGAAAAGATTCGAGAGAATTGCAAGAAGACCTACTGCATCAGCCAGAAAGAAAGTAGTGGCAACAAATTTGAAAGTCCCTGTTTTTTAAGGCACCCCATAGCAAGGTTTCATGCGATAGTTATCCTCTGCCATTTGTGACAAAGCAGACATAAGTGAGGCTATGCATGCTTGTAATGCCTTTACAGAATCAGAAAATGAAAGCCATCTAGTGAAAAAAATCTGTTTTAGTTTCACAGCATGCTCCTGGTGTATGTCTTTGCTCTGATCGAGTATTCAACAAAATTTGGGCGAGTACTTTATCAACTTCCCAAGCTGATTCACTGTAGGCATATAACTGACCAGATACTGGTGTTGGTTGGCTGCTTTCTCTGATGCTAAGGCGAGTCTATGTGCGAGACAGTGAGTGGCAACTAAATATGGGTGCTCTATTTTGGCTAGAGTGGTCACACCTTTTTTGCATCCTGTCATTACAGAGGCCCCATCAGTTGTAAGTCCTATCAGCTCTTTATCTCCTAAATTTTTATCAGAGATCATGTACTTCACAGCATTGTATACTGCTTCTGAATTGCATTCTGCAAACTCAGTCACACCTAAAAATTTAGACTGAATATACTGTAGCCCTTGCTGTCAATTAATCTGATGTATACCATCAGTGTACTCTTGTTGGCTGCATCTGTTCCCTCATCAATTTGTAAGGAAAACATTTTAGATGGAGAATCCTCCAATTCCTTTAAAAAGGCATCCTGCACTGCCTTAGAAATTGCTTTGTAAAAGTCATTGATGGACTCAGAACGTGTGTAGATGCCTGTGCCTTGGAGGACTGATTGCTTTATAGGTGCTAGCAGAGTGGATTCCTGTGCAGAAGAAGAGAAAAAAGGAATGGACTGTCAGTTATTTGGAACCATGCCCCCTCCCCCCACAATGTGACTTGTAGCGGGTCTCTGCTGCAGCACTGCTAATGGTTTTTATTCAAATTCAGAACGACAATACGTAAGTGCTATTATTTATGTTGGGCCTGCAGTTTTGTGACATATGATCTGCAGCCCTGAGGCAATGCCACCCCATTTAATATACATGAAGCGAGACTTTGACGTTCGAGATATTGGTGAGTAAAAATACTTACATTGTGAACCTGCAGTTCCAAAAGTTTCTGTATGTTATGATTTGCAGTCAGAGTTTTGCCCATGTAATAAATGCTTTGCATCTCTGCTATGATGGCACTTTTCACTGATGAATAAGCTGTGCTCACAGCCTTTGTCATTCCCTTTTTCCCAGTTTCTGCCTCGACTGCAAGCCTTATTAAATTAAGAGAAACACATATTTAACCATGACAATTAATAACAGATTCAGAAGACAAGAAGAATTGCAAACTGGTGGGGCATCTGTAATAAGACTCGCTTGTGATCTTTGGACATCTGATGTTTATTTAAATCGTCAGCCTTTGGCTTATTGGTTGGTTTCCCTTCTGTGAAAATATTTCTTCGGCCACTTTCTTTACAAATTCTGCAGTACAATACTGCAGCTTCTTTGTCATGAATGAGCCATGGGTAGGTTTTAAACCAGGAATCCTTCATTTCCCTATGACTGTCTCTGTCATATAAAACTCTGGTTTTCTTGCTTGCAGTTTTTGAATAGCTGCTCTCCATTGCTACAGAGATGCTGCCACATGATTCTGGCTCAGTTTCAGGGACAGGACTTGCTGATCTGGGCCTTTTGAAAATATCTGTTATCTTGCTTTATTTTACTGTGGCCACCCGGCTGCTCTGTTTAGCAGTTTCAGGATTTGCAGCTTGTTCTGACATTTTTATTTAGGTAGATGGTACAGGAATATATGTGGCACAGACTAGAATATGACAGTATGTGACACTGACTGGATATGTGAGAATATATGTGACACAGACTGGATATTTGTACAAGAATTTATATGGAACACCAACTGGACAGTGCACAAGAATATATATGACACAGACTGGATGTTTCCACAAATATATGTGACACAGACTGGTGTGCACTAGAATATATGTGACACTGACTGGGTATTTGCACAAGAGTATGAGATTGGATATTTGCACAAGAATATATGTGTCACCGACTGGATATTATTTGCACAAGAATATGAGACTGGATATTTGCACAAGAATATATGTGACACTGACTGGATATTATTTGCATAAGAATATGAGACTGGATATTTGCACAAGAATATATGTGACACCGACTGGATATTATTTGCACAAGAATATGAGACTGGATATTTGCACAAGAATATATGTAACACCGACTGGATATTTGCACTAGAATATATGACAGACTCGGATGTCTTTTTGAATTGTGTGACTAATAAAGTTCTTTAATGAAGCAGTTGAGTCTCAGAGTTGTATTTCTTCACACACACACACACACACACACACACACATACTATGTGGCCAACAGTAATGGGGGGGGGGTACAGGACCGGACATGCTTCAGTACTTAGTACAGTTTAATTTTCAAAAAGATTACACAGCATGCTGCCAGTGTGTTTGATTGTTTTCTGAACACACACACACATACACACACTGTACTGCAGCAGTATGTCATAACAGTCAGAGAACAGTTTTAAATAATTATTTTGCCTTGGCAAGTTTGTTTATTTGTGTATCCCCCTCTCAGCTTGTCTGTTTCTTGATCACTTTTCTTTCTACTGATGTGCTTTTTCTTAATCACAACTTGCTGCTTCACTTAATCTTTAAGTGTATCTGCATACACACTTATTGTCCCCCATTATTTATTCAATACTTCAGTAGTTCCATATAGTAGGTACTGTCTGTGCCTTAATACCCCATAAGCCTTTCTATTTTGTTTTAATATCTTTTTCAACCTCATTCAGTATTGCAGCAAATATGCACAAACAATTCAACACTGCCTTCCAATCCAAGAATGTATTTTTAATCTCCTGTCTGCCCTTGTCTACATTCTATTTTCCTGCCTGCTTTTTTCTATCTCTGGACTGTAAAGCACTGTGCCTTTAGTTCCCCTGCTCCTTTAAACTCCATACACATTCGGTTTATACTTCCAAATGCTTTTTGTTTTTGTCTCCTGCTATTCCCCCCATCAAACTGCACTAACCTGTCAGCTTTTTATCTGTAGTACTGAGCAAACAAAGCTCAAAAAATGCAATTTTCCCTGTCTGTTTTTTTTTTTTTTTAGTATGCGTCACACTGCTTGCACTCGAACTTTCAGCTCTGTCTCGTATTTTTTTCCAAATTCACCCATTTATTTTTTCTCTCCTCACCTTCTCTGGCACCCTACCTACAACCTAAATATGCCAGCAAAATAAATATTTTAGCAAGATCAGCGATCGCCGAGGAGGCTACAGAAAAGCACCCGCTCCCTTTCACCACCGCCGCCCAAGTGACTTGCTTCACAGTGAGAGCCCGTCCCCAGAACACAGAAACTCCACTGACTGGCTGGAGGAGACGTGTCTACCTAATCTCCCCAATCAGATACAGTCTCCTCTGCGCCAACAATTAAGTCATGTGGTTTTCTTTTGGCTCCTAATGTGGTCAGATGGTTGCCAGTGACCCGAGCATGCGCATTACAGCATTACTGTGCTCCCGAAGGTCACCGACAGGGTACTGCTGCACCTTGTATTTTTTCGACCACTCTCTCAGTAGTTCCTATGTCTGTGGCGAGAGGGTGGCGAAAGCAGGTTGCAAGCTGGCTCCTTTCGCCTCCATGGCATGGCAGGGATATACAATCTTAGCCACAGGACTTGTGGCTTCGCCAGTGGTGACGTGGTGAGCAGCCAGCGGGAACGTAGAGTAAGGAGTACTGGGGGGATACTGGGATGCATATGGAGGGGCATCCCCAGTAGAAAACAGGAAGTTGCTGGCCCTCTGTACAGACAGTTGGTAAGACCACATCTGGAGTACTGTGTACAGTTCTGGAGACCCCATCTCCACAAAGACATAGACAGGGTGGAGGCTGTCCAGAGGAGGGCAACCAAAATGGTGCAGGGTCTGCACCAGAAGACATATGAAGAAAGACTAAACGAGCTTAAGATGTATAGCCTCGAGGAAAGGAGGGAGAGGGGGGACATGATAGAAACTTTCAAATGCCTCAAGGGAATCAACAAAGTCCTAGCGGGTAGCATCTTTCAGAAAAAAAGATATGGGCAGGATAGGAGGCAGTATAGCGCAGTGGTCTAAGGCTCTGAGCTGCAAATTTGGTGACATCCAGCAGACCAGACCTGGGTTTGAATCCCACAGCTTCCACTTGCATACTATGTGACCCTGAGCAAGTCACTTAACCTCCTTGTGCTCCCAGGTCGCGCCTGTAAAAAAGCTTTCAGCTTAGTGTGCTATACCTAGTTAAACAATTAAATAAATAAAATAAAATAAATAAAATATGCAAGAACAAGGGGGCACAATTTGAAGATAGAGGGGGGACGGTTCCGAGGTAATGTGAGGAAGTATTTCTTCACAGAGAGGGTTGTAGATGCATGGAACAGCCTTCCTGAGGAGGTCATAGAGTCAGAAACAGTGGGGGAATTCAAGAATGCATGGGACAGGCATAAAGCAATTCTAGTGGGGGAGTAGGAGGAAGTAGGCTGTTGGTTAACTAGGATCTGCAGCTTATCCGTTAGGTAGGGAAATGGGCAAACTAGGTGGGCCAAGCTGTCCTTATCTGCTGTCATATTCTATGTTTAAATGTGTCTTTAAAAAAAAAGTTCCGTGCTCTAACCACGAGGCAGAATGTGTTCCCTCTGCAATCTCCTGTCTCACAGTTCCTTGCTCTAACCACAAGACCACTGTGGTCCCTCTGGGATCTGCCGTTTTACAGGTCCGTGCTCTAACCTCGAGACCACACTGTGTTCCTTCTGGGATCTGCTGTCTTACAGTTCCATGCTCTAACCACAAGATCACAGTGTGTTCCCTCTGGGATGTCCTGGCTTACATTTCTGTGTTCTAACCACGAGACCATAGTGTGGTCCCTCCAGAATCTCTTGTCTTACGGTCCCTTGCTTTAACCAGGAGGTCACAGTGTGTTCCCTCTGGGATCTCTTGACTTGTGGTTCTGTGCTCTAACCACGAGACCACACAGTGCTCCCTCTGGGGTCTCCTGTCTTATATTTCTGTGCTCTAATCATGAGACCACAGTGTGTTCCTGGGATCTCTTGTCTTACGTTTCCATGCTCTAACCATGAGACCACAGTGTGGTCCCTCTGGGATCTCATGTCTTACGGTACCGTGCTCTAACCACAAGACCGCAGTGTGTTCCCTCTGGGCTCTCCTCTCTTACATTTCTGAGCTCTAACCACAAGATCGCAGTGTGTTCTGTGGATGATGTCTTCTTTTAATACAGAAAGATGCTCAAGGGAATTGGATAACAGGATCAAGTATACTGTAAAGATCCAAGTATATGTCCTTCTAATTTATTTAGCTTTTGTTTACCAGGTAAGCACACTAGACAAGCAGATGCCTATTTTCAGGTGCAATCTGGGAGATTAGAAGGAGTATACAGGCAAGGCAGGGATGTACAGGATTTCAGAGTAAAATATACAGACGTTGCAGGATATAACAGAGAGGCAAGCAAAAATATCATATAATAGAATAAAAACAATAATGATGCAGCTGAAAAGTACTGTAACGCAATTAAAATAGTATGCTTCCTGGTAAAGGGAAGTTGTGAAAGTATGGTTCAACATATATATGCTTAATTCAGTTCTCTCATAAACTATATATGGAAATAAATCACTCTCTCAAAAGAAATACTGTAACAAACTTACTCAAAAAGCATATCTAGATGTCGACTGAGGAATATTTGGCTCCATTGACTCAGAAGAAAATCAAAGGATCAAGCCTAACATCTTAATATGGCAACACCAATAACTAAAACCATGTGCAGCTTTGGCCCAAGCACCTTTAAGGTATAGAGTTCAGCAAAAATTTTAGGAAGTTTTCAGTGCAAGTGTTTTATACGGGGTAAAAAAAAGTCTATTACGCCTTAAATCTCATTAGTGTTACTGAGATAACAAATCTTTGTTTTCCAGTTGCATATGGTATAATCATTTGTTGTGTTTATTTCTTTGAACTTTTTTTTTTGTTTGTTTGTTTGTTCCCCTTCTCCAGCAAGACCCACCTTCATGTCGGCTTTCCAAACCCCATCACCTGGCTTCTAGTGGGCTTTCCTTCTAACTCCATCCTTCACTTGTCGCACCCTCTTGGCAGAGGGCGGGGGGTAGGCCTCACACCGCACAGACCAGGTTCTAGATCAGAGGAACGCCACATCGTGAGTGTGGGGCCTGTGGGAACCCAGTATTTATACTGCCTTGCTGGTGCTTTTTTCTGCTTTTCCAGTCCTGTCCCTCAGGACGCAGGCGGGACGGGAACACGTGCGCATGCACACGACCATGCTACTGCAGCACCAGCCTGCACCCCCCCCATGCCTGTCTGACTATACTGCCACCTGTTGTCACCCAGGCAGCAGTAGAGCAGCGGAGCTGGCAGCCCTTCCTCCCTCCCCAGAGGAGGAGAGCATCCTCTGGGACGCTCAGTTCTCCCCCACCCACCCCGCTGGTGTCATGAATGGTAGTGCTACCACTGCATTGATGGGCTGGCGCTCTTTCTTTGAACTCTTGATGCAGTCCCCCACCCAGTGTGTGTGTTCTGAATCTGTCAGTGTCCTAATTAGTAATACAGTGCATCTTCTGTTACCTGCCACCCTGACCTCCTGTACCATTCTCTCTCTATGGAAATTCCCTCTATTATCCGCCAGCACATTCTGCTGTACAATCTGTATCTTTCTCATGTTATTCTCCCCCTATTATCTGTCAAGTTACTGGCACTGACGCAGTGCATTATGATCCCCGGGTTTTGGTTTTTGTAAATGTCTTAATTATTTTGCTTGTCTCAGTTCCGAACTAGTTCAGCTACCCTCTACTTGTCCATTTTGACTAATACAGGTCTTCAGTGGTTGCCAGTGGAGTTAAAAAAATCTCTACTTTGGGAGGCTCTAATCCTCATGTTAATCTCCTTCATTGTTTCAGATGGCCAGCTAAGATTAACAGCTCTTTAAGAGCTGCTCTTACATGCCATCTGGCAGTGCAAAGTGGGGACCACACAAAAGACTCAATGTGAGTCATTGTCACCCCATTGTTAGGGTTTCCAGCTAGTGTCCAAGTTGTGATCAGGGGTGGAATGCTGTTAAGTCACTAGCTTCCAGTATTCTGAGTATGTGTCTTCATGTGTGTTGATGTGCCCCACATTATTAAGGTCAGTGTCCCTGATTTTCCTACATTTTGAGTATCATTGCCCAACATTTCAGTGAAAAAATGTTGAGGTATATAGTGTCTGCCATGCAGGTGGTGGGCTTTATCCCAGCCTCCTCAGAGTCCCTCCCTGTCCTTCTGTCTTCCCGATCTCCCAGCTCAGTACAATCCATTGATGCCAATGCAAGTGAATGAGAGAGGAGGATTTGGATCCTAAAATGAAATTAATCATGACAAATAAAGTCAAACACATGTCCATCACTGATTACTTTGAAGTCGATTGATGATAAATGAACTAAACTAGATTTTCATAGTCAGTCATGGTGTAGTTTTTTAGTATTTTTACAAACATACGAAAATGCCAGCAGAAGCAGGCCTTATGGTCTGTTGAGTCTGCTTGAATGTGTAGCTAGCCCCTCAACTTGCAGCTGCTAAACTGTACACAAATAAACTGAATAGTTACTACCTAAATGTAGTCCTGTGCCAATTTTCCTGTATTTTACCAATGCAACATAACACCCACTATCAGCCACCCTCTATTATCAGCCAAAGTTGGTGCACCAAAGGTAGTGGATAATAGAGGGTGCTCTGTACTTCGTACACTTGAAAACTTTTTCCAGCTCGCATTTTAGGCAGTAACCATAACTAGAAGTAACGCTTTTAGTTATGCCTACTGTTTTGTGCATATTTCAAGCATTATTTTTACATTTAGTACACACGAGTTGCTCTGGTGAGATTTTAGTAGTGGCATGGTATGCAGAATGTAGCGTCGTCGAGATTTGTTTTGCAGCTTACCTCTCCCCTTAACATGATGTAGAAGGATTTGCATACCCTTGATGCTTTGCATAGGAGTTTGTGCTTTTAGAATGCATGCATATGCCTGGGAGAGATTTAAAAACATGGGAAATTATCTGTCTGTTTTTGTTTATACAACCTACATGTTGCTGTTCTTTGAAACTGCCACTGTACTATGCTGCTTCTCGGATATGTTCCGTCTGACTGTAATATGCATGACCATTGGTTTGTAGTAGACAAGTGTATGAATTATGTGTACCATTGCCATGATCCACTGGAGGATGGCAGTGATCAAATAAGCTTATTACTTTATATGGAACTTTGCTAGAGTGTTGATAAGGACTCCATGTGATCCTTTGTACATTTTGCTTGTTTACTAGTCCTTCAATCTGCCACCGAAAAACCGGAATGCATGGTGCCTTAGACTACAGGCTCACCTTCTGAATGCTGTGCTTCATTTTACAGAAACTGCAGATTTAGTCCTGTTTCGTCAAGTGTCAAAAAGATAAACAAACCAGGTCTCCTGTTTAAAATCTGCACTCTAGCATGTACCTAAGAGGGCTGTGACGTCTTTGCAGAATATGACATCATCGGAGCGACAGTGCTCCGGAGCGAACAAACAGTGTCCATGGGGACCTATAAATATAGTTGTTTTATTAGCTTTTCATTGTGTCTTACCAGCCCAATCATTTACTTGTACATGTGTGATCACCTCTATACATACGTGCAAGTAAATGATTAGGTTGATAGGCACAATGGAAAGCTAATAAAACAACTATATTTATAGGTCCCCATAGACATTGTTTGTTCACTCCAGAGCACTGTTGCTCCAATGACGTCATTCCTCAAAGGCCATCATAGGTACATGCCAGAACGTAAATTTTAAAAAGGAGACCCAGTTAGTTAATCTTTTTTACACTTGACAAAACAGGACTAAATCTGCAGTTTCTGTAAAATGAAGCACAGCATTCAGAAGGTGAGGCTGTAGTCTAAGGCACCATGTACTACGATTTTTCAGTGGTGGTTTATACATTTTGCTTGTTTACTTAGCCTTTAATCTAGGAGATGCAGTGGAGGAAAAGTAGGAGTCAAGATTATTAAGGAAATTATGAAGCAACATGAGAAAAACCTATTAGTAACTTCTCACTGCTATTTTTATTTTGATTAAATACTAGTAGTGTATGGAATATGGAAAAGTATAGAATTTTCACTTATATAGTGCTTTTCATGCACCGTACCCCAAACTACTTTACAAGCAATTTGTTTACACATGATAGCGCGACTGAGATGCCGGAACTCAATTTAATTGGGATACAGCTTCTGCTTGTGACAGCTTTATGCATCTAAATACCATTGGTATTTTAGTTTGTGTGTTGCACCAATGTCAAGAGCCTCCAGGTAACAAAACAAAAAAAAAAGTCAACCAAAAGCTGACGGTGGTCTTTAAGGAAAAGAGAGACTAGCCCCCAGCAGTTTGAAATTAGCACACAGTCTACCCCATGAGTGCAACCCTTGACTGCCTCCTCTCGGTACCCGAGGGGAAGCCAGCTAGGGGAGGATTCCAAGATGCCCAAGGCTTCTGATACGAGCAGGTAAAACCAGGTTTGTTTCAAGAAACTTCTGTCTTAAGCAACAGCTGTTCCAATGAGAAAGTAGACAAGTCAGCTCTACTCCTTTTTAAATAATTTTTCCTTAGACAAGAGTCTAAAAAGTGCAGGAGCTGGTATAAGTGAAGACAGCTGCTTTTAAATTAAAAGCAGCCTATATGGCGCTTGTATCTGGAAGAGCTTCCAGACAGGCCTGGCAAGCCATTTAATATGATTCCTCTGACTGTGCCTTGATGAAGTGGGAACTGACCCCATTAAACTGATGGGTGGTATCTAGGTGGAGACTAAGATAAAAATAATTACTAAAAGAGGAGTCAAACTCTGGTCTTCTTTATCCAGGGGGAAGCCAGCATTAGGTTGGAATTTTTCTGCAAGTCCTCCCAGACTTAGGAAGCAACTGAGCTAAGGTCCAAAGAGAAGAGGACCTGTCAGGAGTCTTGAGTGGTTCTTAGCTTTGGAGAGGCCAAGTTCATCACAAAATGGGAGAAAAGGAATAATTGGGTGCAAATTATTATGTGGTGTTTGATATATTTTGTTGAAGTTATTTTATTATTTTACAATGTATTTGCCATGGGTATCCCAACCAGAGTGACTCCTGTGTTCAGCTGGGGTCCTGCTGCTACCCAGTTTTACAGCTGAGCAGGACTGGAAGTCCAATAACTTGCTCAGAGTTGCACAGTGAGCCAGTGATTAATGGGATTGGAACCTAGGATCTCCTGTTTCACTGTTCAGCACTCTGTCATGATTGCTTGACTAAAGTGGGAAATCTCTACCTCTGGGTGCAGAGTTTTTGTGTGTTCACTGTTTGTTAAAATGGTCACAAATGCCCTGCAGACCTTTGTCATTTAAGTAGTTTTGGCAGTCCCAATGTAGCATCTTTCATACATTCTGCATCATGAAAATCTATACAGACAGGAAAAAAATAATTGACATAATACAGACTAGCAAGTAGTATAGCAAACCAGTTTCCAACACACTGCAGCAGGGTACAAATTAATAAAGGAAGCAGGGTGGTAGAAATGAAGGGAAATAGAAATGATACATTAAAAACAGAGGGGGAAAGAAGGGAGGGGAAAAGGAAAAAATAATTTGACAATCAAGAGTGGTAACAAAATCTGGAAGGCCATGTGTGAAAATGCTAGAAGTCTAGGAAACAAGATTCTGGACCCAGAAGCCGACCTGGATATTGTGGCCTTACTGAGTCGTGGTTTACTGAAAAACATGACTGGGACATGGCCATACCAGGCTGTACTCTGTTCAGGAAGGACAGGGTGAGAAGAAAAGGAGGGATTGTGACGCTTTATGTGAGGGAAAACATAAAAGTGAAAGAAACATGGGGAATATGGGGGGAAGAGGTACAGTGGGTCACCCTGCAGGAGGGGAATGGTGCCACTATTTGTACTGGTGTGATCTACACACTTCCATGACAGGGGGAGGAGTTAGGTACTGGTGGAAGCCACTGGCAAGATGGCAGAAAAGGGGGAGGTGCTGCTGGAGGGGGGCTTCAGTCTGCCGGCTGTAGATTGGAGCCTCCCAGCTGCGGCTTCTTCTAGAAGCAGGGAAATCATGGACTCACTGCAGGGAGCGTTCCTGAGGCAACTTGTCAGTGAACCCACTCATGTTGGGGTAATACTGGACCTGGTACTAACAGGAACAGTATTGCAGACATTACAGTGGGAGGCCACCTGGGGACCAGTGATCACCGTACAGTGTGGTTCAGTATAGGGATGTCTGCAGAATCAAACTACACAAGGGTGAGGATCCTGAACTTCAGGATGGCAAATTTTATAAAACTGTTGGATGCCTCAGGGATGACCTGGCAGGTGGCGATGACCTGGGTGGAGTGGAGGAACAGTGGGGGGAAGCTAAAATGTGTGTCGTAGTGAAGGCAAAAAACTTCTGCGTCAAACAAGTGAGCAAAACTAAGAGGAAGAAGAGACCACTATGGTTCTCAAAAGAGGTGGCTAAAAAGGTAAAGGCTCAAAGGGTAGCATTCATAAGGTATAAGAAGATGCAGAGGGAGGAGGACAGGGAGTTGAATAAACTAAGGGAAGCAGGGAAAGCGGTAAGGAGTGCAAAGGCACAACCTTGAAGAGAGAATTACTCAAACGGTAACAAAAGGGTCAATACATTTTTTAGGTATGTAAGTGAAAAGAGGAGGGATTGTAAGAATAAAAAGGGATGGGGGTGGCTGTGCTGAGGGGACCAGGAAAAGACTGACATCCTGAGCAAATAGTTTTGTTTAGAGTTCACAGAGGAAGGAGAAAGGGAGAGGCCACAAGAAAGTAACAGGAGCTGTGGAGGGAGGGAGGGAGGTAGACACTAGTCCTTTTTCGGAAGAGAGAGTCTTAAAGGGACTTGCTAATCTGAAAGTGGACAAAGCAATGGGACCAGACAGGGTACATCCTAGGGTGTTGAAAGAGCTCAGGGAGGTACTGTCTGTACCTCTGACAGTCCTATTTAACAGCTCACTAGAAACAGCAGTGGTTCTGGAGGACTGGAGGAGGGCAGATGTAGTCCCACTTCACAAAAGTGGTAGCAGGGAGGATGCTAGCCATTATATGCCAGTCAGCCTGACATCGGTGCTGGGAATTAAATCACTGCTGAAGGAGGTGATAGTGGAATATCTTGAATCCAGTGTGTTACAAGACCCAAGAGAGCATGGATTCATGGGTGGGAGGTTGTAGAAAACGAATCTGGTACATTTCTTTGATTGGGTGGCCAAGGAATTAGATCATCAAGGAGCAGTTGATGTGGTCTACCTAGATTTCACTATGGATTTAGACACCGTTCCACATAGGAGACTAGTAAACAAGCTGGGTTCCAAAGGTGGCAAACTGGGTAAGAAATGTGTTAGGGGACAGAGGGTGGTGGTGAATGGTGTTCACTTGGAGGAGGAGAGGGTGACCAGCAGGGTACGTCAAGGATTAGCAATGGGACCAGTCCTCCTTAATGTCTTTGAGTGACATTGCAGAGGAGCTCAATGGGAAGGTCTTCCTCTTTGTGGATGACACCAAAATATGAAATAGTGTGGATACTCTCAGGGGTGGGATGGAAAGGATGAGCAGAGACCTGGGAAAACTCGAGGAGTGGTCAAGGTTATGGTAGCTGGGTTTCAGTGTGAAAAAATACAAAGTAATGCACCTTCGGCACAGAAACCCAGGGGTAGACTACAGAATGGGGGAGTGTAATTGACAGCCACCAAGCAGGAGAGAGACCTGGAGGTAATCAACTTTGATGACCTAAAGGTGGCCAGACAGTGCAACAAGGCAGTTGGTAGGGTTAGTGGGATGCTGGGGTGCATAGGGAGCGTTGTCACCGAGGGGAAGTGGTGTTGCCTCTGTATAGATCGCTGGTAAGACCCCACTTAGAATACTGTGTCCTATTCTGGAGACCACATTTCCAGAATGACATAGACAGAGTGGAAGTAGTCCAGTGGAGGGCAACTAAAATGGTGACGGGTCTGCATCTAAAGCCGCATTAGGAGAGACTAAAGGAACTCAATATGTACACTCTGGAGGAGTGGAGGGATATGATAGAGACCTTTAATTACCTCACAGGGGTAAACAAGATACAGGAGAAAAGTATTTTTCAGAAAAAAGGTGCTCAAGAACAAGCTATGAAGCTGTAGGGGGTAAAATCAGGAGGGATGTGAGGAAGTAATTTCACAGAGTGAGTGGTGGATCCTTGGAACAGCCTACCAGCCAGGGGTTGTGAGGGCAAAAACAGTGGTGGGGTTCAAAAAAGCATGGGACAAACATAAGGGACTAATAGTGGAAGGGAATGGGGGTTAAATAAAAAGTCAGAGATCAAGTAGGGTCTGCGGTGATACTGCAGGTAGGGAAAATGGACACACTGGGTGGGCCAAATAGTCCTTATTTAATAACAAATTCTATGTTTCTGTGTTCATATTGTCATGCCAGGTGACTGACATGTGATTTAATTTGCTCTGTGCAGGCAAAACGAGCTGTCCAGAGGGGAGCAACAGCAGTCATCTTTGATGTGTCTGAAAACCCGGATGCCATTGATCAGGTAGTGATATTGTCCTGTATTTGTATTTGTCATGTATCTTGCCCCACGTATCTTGATTCTGTGGTTTAAAAACTGAATGGCTCACAGTCCTGTAGAGTTAAATGAAATTACAACCAAGATCGACCTTGCTAGTTTATGCCCATTATTTCCAGGTTTGGCCTTTTCAGAACTGCTTTGTATTACTTATTACTTGGTATGAAAGAACAGAAGAAGGCCAGAGCCCATCAAGACTGTTCCCCACACTATGTTGGACATTATTTATCTATTATCCCTCAACCAAACATCTAATTTGTTTTTAAAGACAGTGGCACTAGTTGCCTCTACCAGTTCTTGTGGCAAGGTGTTCCATACAATGGATGCTCTTATTGGATAAAATTTCCCCTTTTGCTGGTTTTAAAAGTTTTTACTTCAAGCGGTTTATTATGCAGTCTCTTTTTGGAGAGTGTTAGACCACATTTTTCCATTAGATCTGGTGAATTTATTAAATTAAAAACCATAAGCATATCACCTCTTAATCTTCTAGTCTGAAGGGAGAAGAGACCAGTAGCTTTTAATCTGTTCTGATAATCCAAGTTTGTTAATCTTGGAATCATTCTAGTCACTCTCCTTTGAACCTGTTCAAGAATTGCTATGTCTTTATTTTGGTTTGGATTCCAGAAAGGGGAGCCATAGTCTAAATATGGTCTAATGTATGTCCTATACAATGGAATAAGTCATTGTTCAGTGCGATTAACAAAAGTGCGTTTTATTTGCCTTAAAAGTCTGTTGGTCATGCAAGCAGTTCTAACACAGTGATCATTTGATGTAAGTTTATTATTAACATATATCCCTAAGTCTTTTTCACAACTGGATGAGTGAAGTGGTAGTCCGTTTATATAATATATTGTTTTTGGATTATTTACACCGAAATGCACTACTAAACATTTGTCTTGATTAAACTGCATATGATTTTCATGTGCCCAAAGTGTTAATTTTTCCAAATCCTTCTTTAATGCAGAAATATTTTCTTGATTATTAACCTTACCCCCCAATTTAGTATCGTCTACAAATTTAACCATGAAGTTATTTGGCCCTGTTTGTAAATCACTGATAAAGAGATTAAACAATGTTGGACCCAAGACTGACCCCTGAGGTACACCACTTGTCACACTACCTGAATCAGACAAGATATCATTAATTCTGACTCTCTGAGAACAATTTGTCAACCGGTTTAAAGTCCAGTTGACAATATCAGGTGACAAACCTAGATTGTGCATTTTAGTAATGAGTTTTTCATGTGAGACTTTATCGAAAGCTCTACTAAAGTCCAAAAGAATTACATCAGTAGGAATACCCACATCTAGTAGAGTACTTACAGTATATTATTGTAAAAGATATCAGATTGGTGGTGCAGGAATACCTGGGAGTAAACCCATGCTGATTTGAATCATAAATTCCTAATGTTTTACAGTCTTGATCTATTAGAGACTTCATTACTCGTTCCATTAATTTACCAGCCACTGAGGTCAGGCTAATTGGACGATAATTTTGCACAGAACCTCTTATTGCCTTTTTTAAATATGGGAGCAACTATTGCTGAACGCCAATCATTTGGTACAATGCTTTCTTGTAAGGATTTGTTGAAGATAATTGACAAAGGTATAGAAATATTTATAGAGGTTTCGATCAGAAACCATGGATGAATACCATCTGGGCCCGGACTAGTTTTTTTTTTTTTTAGTTTTTTTGATAGCCTGTATAATGTCAGTTGGATAGAACCTATGACAATCCATGTGGTGAACTTTAAATGTACTAATAGGTGATTTTTGAGAGAAGACAGAACAAAAGTACTTATTAAAGAGATTCGAGGTTTCTATATCAGATAGAGAAAAGCCATTGGTTATAATGGGACCAATGGTCCTTGATACACCTTTTTACTATTTATATAGGAGAAAATAGATTTGTGACAGTCTTTTGTGTGAGCTAGTTTAAATTCTAGCTTATTTTCTGCCAATTTAGTAGATTTTTTTAAGTTTTTCACAGATAGTCTGTATTTATGTAATAGAGTAGTTTTAAATGGAAAAGAACTATTCTTAAGTTTCCTAAAAAGTTTAATTTTTATTTTAATCTGATTTTTAATTGTCTTGTTGAACCAAGGGGGGAATTTTTCCTTTATTATTAAATTTCCTCTTAGATGGAATAAAGGTATTTTCCAAATAATGTACAATGGTTTTAAAAAAGTCCTAAGCTTGTTGTATTGTACAATTAGGAAGATTAGATTCCCAGTTTATGTTTTGTAAGTATTGATTTTAGAAAAATTTGCTGTATTATAATTTTTTGTACAGTATAACTTCCTTTGTGTAGTTTTAAACTGTTGAATTTCAAAAAGAATAGATGAATGATCACTGGTCCCAAGTGGATCCCAAATTTGTAAATTGCTAATTTGTTGCTCTATGTTAGTAAATAATAGATCCAAAATATTAGGACTTCAAGTGGGTTCAGTAACAAGTTGTTGTAATCCAGTACTAACTACCACATCTATTAGTCCTTTCTCAGCATATGACTGTCCTGGGAATGAGTCCCTGTTAATATGAGGGAGGTTAAAGTCACCAAATATGACAGTATCTTGAGATTCTGAAAAATGTGTAATTTCTTTAAACATATCAGTTGTGTAATCTGAATTTGCAGATGGCGGTTCGATAGATGTTACCAATAGTTATATAGGACTGCTCCTTCAATAAGATTTGAACCCATATACTTTCCAAAGGAATGGGAGAACACACTTCAAAAGAAGGAATACAATTTCGTATGTACATACAAACTCCACCGCCTTGCTTATCTAATCTGTTTTCATGATATAACTTATAACCTGGAATTTCTCTGGACCAAATTGAGGATGCATCCCACCAAGTTTCAGTTATTCCCACCACACCTATATTTAAAGTTTTACATTTGGCTTCGAGTTCTGCTAATTTGAGTTGGTTTAAAGATCTTGCATTCAAAGCTAGGAATTTACATTTAGTTGTAATAATATTTTGGTAAGTATTCAGAGACTTGGGAATAGACCCATTCTCCCCCATCGTTTTTAGTTTAAACAATGATTTATGATTTGTAGTGGCACTATGGTCTCCAGGGGTTTGATGGAAAATATGTGGTGGCAGAGGCCACGGTTAACTGGCAAATGTTAAAAGTCATCTTCTGAGTACTGGTATTAGAGAGATGCTGGCTTAGATGTGAGGTCCCACCACCACCACGATCGTCCACAGCAGTTTGTACCAACTCCTAATCATCACCAAATGATCTATGCTAAGGTGAGCTGAGAACACCAGCTTACTTCATGTGCATGCAAGCCAAAATGAGCAAGGGGAAGAGCAGTGTTAATTTGTAGATATGCTGCAAAATAGCTGAAAAATGTTCAAGATCTTTTTTTGTCTTCTATTTTGCAGTCTTTTTACAGATTGGTTACTCAGGGGACATTTAAGTTGTGTCTAGTATCACGATGCCTATAAAGCCTACCCTACGGTAGGTAGGTTACCCCTTTGTCGTTCTGAGTGGTGTCAAGTACCTCATTATCTATGCAGCCTGCTACCTTGGTCACTCCTGAAACATTCTGAGTTGTGTCTAGTAATGCAGTGCGTACACGGCCTCTACCCAACCTTGGGTGACCCTGATCATTTAATGTTGTCTAGTAACGCAGTACCTACACAGCCTCTTCACTACCTTCAGTCACCCTGATCAGTTTGAGTTGAGTCTAGTAATTTAATATCTGTGCAGAAAACCTACCTTGGGCTATCTCTAGGTCATTTGAATAGTGTCTTATATTGCAATGCCTACACAGCCTACCCTACCTTGGAACACCCTAGTGTCATTTTTAACTGTGTCTCATACCTGGCTACTTATGTGGCCCACCTTTCTTTAGTTTGCATCATTTCACTTCGGACTGGGACCTGAATCAAAGTCTCAAACATCTTGTAGTTGCTGTTGCAACTTATTGCCTCAAGCTACTTTTCTGACTTCCATGGTTTGATTGCTAGTAACTCAGGGACAGAGTCAGTCACATGAGGTCCAGTTGTGAATACTGTTCACTAGAAACAGTTTCTGGTAGCAAAACACAAGGTTGTCTTCCCATGAACATTAAAAAAAGATTTGAGGATCATATTGAAATGTTTGATCTGTATGTCCTCTAGCAGGATGAAGTGACATGCTCCGTAGCTCCGAGGTGTCTAGCAGGATGAAGTGACATGCTCCGTAGCTCCGAGGTGCTACCTTCTGGAATAATGTTAGGAGGCATTTCTTCTCCCAGAGGGTAGTCAGCCTATTGAACAGCCTACCACTGAAGACAGTGGCTATTGAGATGGTGCAGGCATTTAAGATTAGCTTGGAAATATTGGTTTGTTTAGTTTTTGTTGACCGGGAAAGAGGGTTTGTCTGCTTACATGGTACCCAGGGTAATCGAGTGGTGCAGAATACTTATTTTAATAGTTTCATTTAAACATATTGTACACAGTTAGCAAGCAGAGCCTTGAAATGCTCGTTTTCATTTTCACAAGAATAGCTATATATTAGTACCTGTTGCTCAGCATATTCATTTATCCCACTATGAAGCAGAGGGAGCCACCTTAATGGACCAAGTGTCCCCTCCGACCTTAAATTATTGTTGTTATATTTGTATTCAGACAGCCCTACCAGAAATCAATAACTAACTGAGATTTGGTCCTGGTGTTACATTGGGAAGGGCCAATGTTTGTGTGGGAGTGTGTGTGTGAGATTCTGGGACAGGCACAAGAATCCTGATATCTCAGGAGAGCACACAGTGTACTCTGAGCTTTTGTCTTGGGGCCCTTGAGCCGTACATCCTTGACGCACCAGCAGGCTTTTGGGACACACTTTCATCAGTGTATTGAGTCCTCGATACGAGCTGCCAGCAATTCAGGATGCACAACCCACTGCCTGGAACCTATCCGCACCGTGGCAGGGTGCACAAAAGTAGCTATTGAAGAACATTACTGGACTTTCAGAATTTGGTCCTGGACCACCAATTATTTTTTGTTTGTTTAATTTGTTTATTTTGGGAGCCCTGGATCCCAAGAGTGCCGGCACTGCCCTCAACCACTGGACTGACCCTAAAAGGATGGCTTGCAAGGGGCAGACAGCCTTTCAGGCCATGTTCCTTTTTTTAAAATTTTGCCCTCCAACAGCTTCTGACTGTAGGTTCTGGTGCTCTCAGCTGGCAGTCGGTGCAGTCTAAAAGAGTGGGAGCAAAAAGTAGCACATGTAAACCACACTCAGTTAAGAAACTCATTCATTCCCTAGTTTGTATTTTGTTAATTTGATAACTGTTTAATTGTTCTTTTGTTCAGTTCCACAATTTATTGCTTGGTAACTTATTTTTGTCAGTTTATTCTTAGGTATAATTGCCCCATTTATTTTTGTTATACTTATTTCATTCTATGTATTTTTATATTCTTTATTTTTGTATCTGTTATCTTTTCCCCCCTCTTCCCCTTCCCCCAGGACACATCTGGAAACTAGCTATTACCAGCTTAGTATGTCTTCCCTGGTAAAACCTTTGAAATAGATAAATAAATAAATAAATGCAAAAAAACACAATGGAATGCAAGTGCAAGGCTCTCTTTAATAACACACAGCAGGAGCAACAAAGAATACCCCGGCACTATGACCCAAAGCACTGGGGTATTCTTTGCTGCTTCTGCTATATGATATTAAAGGGAGCTTTGTGCTTGCATTCCATTTTGGTTTTTATTTTTCTTGACTGTGGTTTCCATGTGTTACTTTTCCCTCATACAGCTTCCCAGCCAAATGTATTTGCTCTGTGATAGTGCACATCAGAAATAATCAAAGTTTGCTTGCTAAGACTTGTGCTCTGTTCTGCCAGTGCCCATATTTCGGGTATTGCCCTGGCCATTTGGGAGGCAATAATTGAAAAGGAACTGGACAGCAAATGCATAGTGTGTACTTCTGTTTAGTGCCCTGAAGTCATTTTGGTTTTGCTGCACTCTAGTGTGTGTGTGTGTGTGTGTGTGTATGTGTGTGTGTATGCACCTGTGTACCAACAGGTGAGGTGCAAACCAACACAAGAGGGTATTTGAAGAATTTGGCTGCTTGAATGTAATCTGGATGATGAAAAGTTGCTCAAAGCACAGAAACTGTTTACTGTTTCCCTCAAGAATGCCTGATTACAGACCTCACTGCTCAGCCTGGGCCGTTTGCCTCTCTATTATGCATTTTTTTTCCTTCTGCATAATTTATCATTGAATAATAATAATCACTGCTGTCGTCCCTGGCTTCAGGAAAAAGAGCCATAGATACCAAATGATCGTTTTGCACTGTTGTTGTTTTCATTTTGAAAATGCAAAGGAGTCTATGTAGAGAGGGTTTAACAGCAAAAGGGTCCTCATTAGTGGGCATTTCCTTGATCTGAGGCTTATTTAGGGACTCGTGTATGTTAGACAATTTTTTTCTTCCCTTAATGTTCATTATATTTTACAGTTTTTTTAATCCAGGTTAGCCCAGCTGAGCTGCAATACCTCATTTCCAGTGGGATCCTGCCTCTACCCATATGTGCAGCTGGGTAGATAGGAGCATTAGGAGGTTAAGTGACTTGCCCAAGGTCACACAGTGAGTATTTGACTCTAGCAGGGCAATATCCATTTGCTTACAGCTATTCATGGCCATGGTTTCTCATGCAGAAATTGTTTTTGCTTCTGTCCCTGCAGCTAGATCAGGGCTCCGAGGATCCTCTGAAGAGACCTGTGGTTTACGTGAAAGGTGCAGATGCAGTGAAGCTCATGAATATAGTCAATAAGCAAAAGGTGGCCAGGGCACGGATCCAGCACCGTCCACCTCGGGTTAGTAGCCCCAGGGCACGGATCCAGCACCGTCCACCCAAGTAAGTAAGTAGCCCCAGGGCACGGATCCAGCACTGTCCATCCCGGGGAAGTAGCCCCAGGGCACAGATCCAGCACTGTCCACCCTGGGTAAGTAGCCCCAGGGCACAGATCCAGCACCGTCCACCCCAGATAAGTAGCCCCAGGGCATGGATCCAGCACCGTCCATCCTGGGTAAGTAGCCCTAGGGCACAGATCCAGCACCGTCCACCCTGGGTAAGTAGCCCCAGGGCATGGATCATCACTGTCCATCCCAGGTAAGTAGCCCCAGGGCACGGATCCAGCACCATCCACCCCGGATATGTAGCCCCAGGGCACGGATCCAGCACTGTTCATCCCAGCTAAGTAGCCCCAGGGCACGGATCCTGCACCGTCCACCCCGGGTAAGTAGTCCCAGGGCACGGATCCAGCACCGTCCACCCCGGGTAAGTAGCTGGCAAGTCTGAATGATTTTTCAGGTCACTCTGGGCCACTTCAGCAGAAGATGGGTTAGGAACATTCCTCCTGCAGGTCTGAGCCAGCAAACTCCTGCAGTGTTCAAGACAGTGATGCATGCAGATTCTTTCAGTTTAGAAAGAGTTTACAGATCAAGGCTCAGTGTGGAAAGACTTCTCTTCCACCCCACCCAGACTTTAAAAGAGAGAGTGCTGACTGCAGTGGGGGTGGGAAGGTTGTACTTCATATCGAGCGGAGTAGTAATGACCCAAATTTAAGTTCAGGGTAATACCTGTAGCCCTCTCCCCATGTCTAGGGTGTGCAGTTGGTATTCACTGGAAAGGTGAGCAAATAAAGCACAAAATCTCTTACATGACCTTCCGGGACTGGAGTGACCTCGCAAATGCACGGATGCTCTCGGGGCTGGTATAAGGATGCAAACAAATATCCCCAACAATAGCAGAAGGTCCATAACCTTATTAAATCCCACCAAATCCATTTATTGAAGGTGAGCCCATGAGCATATTATTAGAAAATGTACTAATCACAGTGCAGGTCTCCTGGGAAATTAAAGTCCAAAAGAAAGTCCATTATTTCATTGGGGTGAATTCTTTAGCACTGCTGTCCCCAGTAATGAAAGTCCAGGCACCTTCAGTGCTGTGTACAACCCATATGAGTACTGGGCACAAAGTCTCAGTTCACACAATCAGTGCAGCTAGTAGCCCAAACCCCCTAGGGCAGAGTTACAAGGGGCAGATTTACAATTTCCACTGGGGGATTACCAGTTAAAATATTTTACTCAGAGGTATTTTATTCAGCTAGTCTCCCCCCTAAAGGACACTTTGCCTTCATCAGATCCAAATGAGCTAGGAGGGCACCCAGCATGGAGTAATTTATTCAGAACTGTCTCTGCAGTCATTTCAGAATGAGGGCTACTGATAAAAGCGACCCAGTATCGTTCACCCAACGATCTGCCAATGGAGAGCCCACAGTAGCCCCGGACTGGGTTCCTGTTCTTCCCCCATGTGGGCTTACACTGCCTTACCTACCACTAATTAGTCAGGAACAGCACTCTATGGTTGCTGAAACTTAGGCCCTGTCCACACTACCCGCTTGCGCCCGGTAACGGATGCAATCCATTACGGATGCGGAGCGGTGCAGTGCGTCCACACCTCGGCAGTGTCCGTTACGGGACCGGCACCGCCGGTCCACACATCGGGATCCAGGCGACCATTACAGCGGCGCCTGATCCCACAATGCAGCTTGCGCTGAGCTTTGTACCCTGCAGAGGACCGTTGCCGGCAGTCCACACTACCGCCGGTAACGGTACCAAGGCAGGACCGGTTTCATAACCATTGTTGAAACTACCTCATATGTAGTTTCAACAACGCCTTCTGTAACGTTACAGGTGTAAACGCAACCTGTTACGGTAACGTTTTACACCCTCTGTAACGTTACAGAGGCGTAGTGGACAGGGCCTTATACTCCCTCTGTTTCAGCACCTAGGCGCCTCAATGCTCCCCACCCTTACTGCCCTTATACCTTTTTTCACCCTCCCCCTTCCTCTTTGCCCTCAAGGTACTTTCCCCCCGCTTCACCTGCTGTGCTCCCCTAGTCCTACTAATTATTTTTTGATTGCTGGAGATATGTCGTGGACATCTGCTATAATATGCCTGTAATTATGCTTATGTTTCTTGTGCTGGCTCTTGTGTATATACTGTCATCATTTACCAAATGCGTTGTACTCGCTAATACTACCGCTTTCTAGTTGACACTCTTTCTGAATACTGTAACCATTGTGAACTTTGATGTCTTAATTGTATTGTACACTAGTCTCGAAGCTATCCAGGTCCATCTTGAAAATGAGTTTTGCTCAATGATGATCACCTGGTTAAATAAAGATTTGATTGATTACGACAGCCAACTCGGAGTCCATAGATCTACATACATGCTCCACCAATTTCTTGCGCTGGTCACAGTGGGCCTGGGACTCGGGATTGCCCCACAGTATGGACAGGGCAGTGAAAGGCAATCACCCCCCTGGGTTCCCAGTTCCTACGGATCATGCCTAACACCCTATTCCAAACACTGACCCCAATGGGCAGAGAGTCCTAGGTCAGATTTCACACTTAAAAGGCTGTAATCTTCATCTTCCTCTTCCTCTCTAGCTGCAGGGGAGGGAGGGTGCTGTGGAGGTACCACAAGCAGTTCTCACGTTCAGAGAAAAATACATTTCACCTCAAGAATGTTAGTGACTGGGCCGGCCGGTGGCGCTTGAGGGTTGAGGCGCTAGACGCCACACCTCGGCGCTGCGCCCGGCACCCGGTGTCGGAACGGACTCGGTGGCCGGGGTCGGCGGGGAGGGAGGATCGACGTCCCAACGGATGCTCTCTTTCCTCAGGGGGTTACCAAGAGCGCATTGCGCCTGCATTCTTCCATAGCCGGTGGAAGCACCGGCAGAGGGAAAGGGTGGAGGCGGCCGCCTGTCGGAGCGGGAGGGGACGTCTCGGCGCGAGGGTCTGGCGGTCGTAGCACGCACCACTCAGGGACGACGCCCCTAGCGCAAGGCGCCCTGGGGAGTGGGGACGCCAGGGGAGAAAACCGAAATACCCTGCAGCCCTAGATGAAGTCCACCCTAAGTCCACCCGGACCACCTACAGGACAGACCCCAATGTGCGAGGAGAGGAGGATGGGCACTCTAGGGGCAGATCCCTAAGGTAGGTACCGGGGGACATGAGCGGACGGAAGGAGGGGGCACCGGAGGCAGTAAGGAGGGATAAAGATGAAAATAAAAAAAAAAAAAAAAGAATGTTAGTGACAGTCTCTAACTCTCTCCTTCTGAAATTTATTCTCCCGCATTAATCTTCCTTTCTTCAGTTGAGGCCCCCCCCCTTCCCCGGCACTGTGTTGAAGGCAGCCACCACAATTCCCAAGAAATATAGGTGGTTTCACTGATCTGGAAACGGGAACTATCAGGGGGAGCTCTGACACACTGGCATAGGTGCTGGAACAGGGGGGCCAGTATGACCATGGCCGTACCACTTTCATAAGTGGCCCTATCAGTTTTTTGCAGATTTCTAGGGGAACATTTACCCCTTACATCCTTGGCCCTACCATTTTTCAGACCTTTCTGACACCAATGTACAGGTCAAGCAGCTCCCTGGAAGCTCACCCCATTGCTGCAGCTCTCCAGTTATAGATAGTTGGCTCCTCTCCTTTACAACCTTAGGAAAGACTAGATGACCTAGCCTTCTCAAGGCTCCAGCAGTTAACCCTTTCAGGCCTAGTAGACCTGCTGGGGAGCCTGAGCTTCCAGGCAGCCACATACGAAAAAAACTCCTTCAACAAAAATTTTGGGAGTGTCCTGTTCTTCTAACATGTTTAGTTCTCACCTTTTTTCAGCGCTGAAAGCTATGCCTCAGCAAGCCCATTCTCACAGGTAGCATGGTACTGTGTGCAGAAACTCCCCATTGGCTAAGGCTTTAAATATTTTATTTTTTATTTTAGTCTTTGGTAACCGGGTTAGGCCTACTAGGCACAAGCGCCAGTTTTCAGGGGCGACCTGGGAGCACTGGGTGGTTAAGTGACTTGCTCAGAGTCACACAGTATGCAAGTGGAGGTTGTGAGAATCAAACCCAGGTCTGGCCTGCTGGATGTACCATGCTCATTCACAGCTCGTTACTCTAACCTCTAGGCTATACAAAGATCGGTGCCCTTCCTCCAGGCATTCTTAAAGCAGCAGTACTAGATAATCGGGAAGGGATTATCAAAATTCTGTTTTTTGGCTGGAAGCATGCAGCCATAGTTTGGGTTTCCATTTCTGTAAATATTTTTTTCTAGCGATCTTTAGTTTTTCAGATATTTATGAAATTTATTTCCATTGTTGTGGATTCATAGTAAATATAGCTACTACCTAATTTGCAGCCGAACTCCCTCCTCACATCGCATCATGTCTTTTGTTTACTTCCGCGGGACCCTGTGCTGCACGTTCCCACTATCCCTATGTATTTGCTTAAGGAGTCACAAAAAGGGCTAAGCTGAGGGTTCCAATTCAACATGGAGGTGGGAGAAATGTAAACAAAAACAAAGAAAAATGGATCAAATTATGGGGTGATAGTACAGCAAAAATAAAGATTACCAGGTAAGTGCTCAACACAGCACAGGAAACTGTTGTAAAAGATCTGATTTTTTTTTATCTAGTACTGCTGCTTTAAGCAAGTCATATAAATATTTGTTGTGTTATGTTGATTTGTTGATGATGAGATCTCCCCCCCCCCAAAAAAAAAAAAAAAAAGGTAACAACATTGCTCCCATGCCACCTTTAGCAGCATAGTACCCTGCAGGCTCTAGAGAAGTGGCACCTTGGCTGTGAGTTTCAGAAGGATTCCTTCTTGTTCATATGTGCCCAACTGACACAAGAGGGTTTACAAAATGATTCCAGCACCATCCCAGCCTTCCATTGATATTATTGAGCTGCCCTAAATCAACCCCTCATGTCTTGATTAATTTTTTCCAAGAATTGTGTCCTACATAAAAATATTGGTGCGACTGCTCTGTTAATGTTTATCTAGTCATTGACATGAGGGACTCCATAGAAATCTTTCTGTCTACTGACTCCAGTCCACACATGGGAATACATGAATTGCACTTAGAGGTGTGTGTGTATTTGGGGTACTGTGCCATGGAATGGCAGGAATTAGCTGATAAAAGCAAGGCTCCTTCTTGCTTCTTTTTTTCTAAGGCATTTAGAGAAAGGGAGGCAGCATTCGACCATAGGCTTTAACTGGTGCATGGAAGGTGGCTGTTTCTGAGACTATACCCAGTATTGATTAATGAAACAGACACAGATATTAACTGTTGAGTCTGGGCTGTCCTGTGTGCGTGGACTGTACTTCTGACTGCACTTTAGCTATACCGTCACCATCCCTTCCTCTGTAGCATGGGGGACAAGGCTTCTTTGTATCTTACAAGTGGCAGTAAGGATCGCCCTTCACATGCACCTTCTTTTTTTTTTTTTTTTTTTTTTGTTATTCTGTTTTTTATTTGATTGTCATAAATTACAAACTTTTACATTACATTTGATTTGATTGTGTCCATACATAGGTACCAAAAGGAGATCAGTACAAGTCAGGATACACCAATTAGCACTATAAAGATTACAGGAGTTAGTAATCTTGTACAGTATTAAAAACAATTCAAGATATTGCAGCCTTTATTCCAGATCTGGCATAGAGTCTAGATCCCTAAAGTATGAAATGAGCTAGCTCCTAGAGTACGTTAGCATTAGCCAAAATGGCTAATGAAAGAATTAGTGATTATGAGTCCTATTAATGGCCTCTGCTTACTAGATCATTTGCAACTATCGGTGATTGTTTCCCAGTTGTGGGGGGGGGGGACCCAGAGGAAGTATCGGTCTATCTGAAGATGTAAACTTGTGGAGAGGGAAAGGTATGAGAAAAGGGGGGGAATGGGGGGAAATAATGGGGTAGGTAATGATGGGAAGGGGAACAAGCCGTTTACTCATGGAACAAATGCTGGATCTTTAAGTGCGTAATATAAAAGCCATCTATTCCACCTTGAATTAAATTTATCCTCTCGGTTATTCAGTCTGTATGTTAATTTTTCCATATAATAGATTTGTTTAGTTATAGACCACCAGTCCCTAAGGGTAGGAGGGTCAGGAGACCTCCATAATTTGGTTATGGCTTTTTTCCCTAAAGAGAGGAGGATGGCTAAAAGGCAGCAGATACTTTGATCCTTGAGATCTTCAGGGAAAATCAGAAGAATAAATAGTTGCAGGGTGAGCTGGAAGAGTTTTCCAAAGATTTTTTGGAGCTCAAGCTGCAGGGCTTGAATAAACGGGGTCAATTTAGGGCAATTATACATTACATTTGTTAGGTGAGCCTTACTTTCACCACATTGTCGCCAGCAGGCAGCTGAGCTCCCCTGGGTAAAATGGCTAGTGACTTCTGGCGTATAAAAATATCTAACTAGGAATTTCAAAGCATATTCTAGCCATTGATCACGAGGCTAGATGTCTTGGCCACCTGTCTACAGGCTTGCTCCCAATGTTTCCTTTCTATAGGTTCGCCAATTCATGTTGCTATTTCTCGCAAGGGACCATTAAGTTTACTGGGTAGGAGGTCATCAAGGCTTGGTAAAGAGTAGATATTAGGTGCCTCTGATTTGGGGAGGAGAGTAAAGTTTGCATACATGTAATTAACGGGGGCCAGCATTCAGGAGTGTGTACCGGGGTCGGCAGGGAACTATGATAGTGCCTTAGTTGTAAATACCTATAATGATGCTAATTGGGCAGACCAAATTTTGTCTGTATTTCCTGAAAGGACCATAGTCTCCCTCCAGCCATAATTTGAAATAGGTATCTAAGGCCGTACCTCGACCATAGTTTAAAAGCATTGTCTAGTCTCCTGGGTTGGAAGTTAGGCAAGACCATTATTGGGCATATTAGCGGGATAAAAGGGGAAATCAAAAGTTGTCTCCTAATTTGGTACCAAGCTGTCACTCTATGCCGGGTATCAGGAGATAAGCTCTGACACTCAACCGAGTGGGCTGTCCCATGGTAAAGTATATTGAAATATTCTAAATCCGGTGTAGCTGCCCACTCAAGCTCTGCCCAGTGCATTTCACTATCCAATATCTGCCTAGCAAATGAGTGAAGATGATGTGCAGCTTGATAGTAATGGTAAAGATCGAGGAGGGACAGACCTCCATGGGTTCTTGGCATAGTTAAAAGTTTTAGTTTAACTCTAGGTCTACGGCCTGCCCAAATAAAGTGGGTGATAGCTCTATCCCATTCTTGAAATACAGAACAGGGAAGTGTAATGGAGATGTTACTAAAAAGGTACAGCGCTCTAGGGAGAGTAACCATTCGGATGAGGTCTATCTTCTTAGATAGACTCAGTGGAAGTGCACTCCAATTGGCCAGGTCTTCCTTGAGGCGTGTGGTGAAAAGGATGTAATTATGCCTATATGAGTCCCCTAAATCTCTGGAAAGGTTTATTCCCAAATATTTTAACTTCCTTATATCCCACTTGCAGGGGAATTGTTCCCGGATATTTTGGTCGGGTGTGTATTGAAAGGTCAGGATTTCGGTTTTTGTAATGTTCACTTTATAGCCCAGAAGGTGTCCGAATAAGCTCAATAGTTGGTTAACTTTCGGGAGCGAGGTGACCGGATTTCAGAGGTAGAGGAGAACGTCATCCGCATAAAGGGCGATGCGGTGTTCCCCCCCCACCTCAATCCCGGTGATGTCCTTTGATTGCCTAATTAGTTGTGCTAATGGCTTCATAAACAGGGCAAATAGGAGGAGGGACAGGGGACAGCCCTGCCTGGTGCCCCTATGAAGGGAAAAGGGTCTCGAATGATGTCCAGCAACCCTCACCCAGGCTCTAGGTGAAGTATAAATGTTTGAAATAACTTGAATCAATGCCCTAGGAAAGCCCATGACAGCCATAACAGAGTATAAGAAAGGCCAGTGCACTCTGTCAAAGGCCTTCTCGGCATCAAGGCTTACTAAGACAGCAGGGGAATATGAGGTATTCATCTCACGAATAATATGGTAAGTTCTTTTGATACTATCTGTAGTGGTATGCCCTCCCACGAAGCCCGTTTGATCTTTATTAACGATTTGTGGAAGAATAACTTCTAGCCTGTGGGCCATAATTCCCATAAACAATTTATAGTCTGTATTTAACACCGAGATTGGGCGGTAGGATTCGCAAAATTGTGGGTTTTTCCCGGGCTTGGGTATAACTGAAATAGTGGCATATGCCCAGGTGGGAAGGGGTGAGTCTCCCTGTAGGACAGAATTACAAGTCCTGAGCAGAAGAGGCAGTAGAAGCTGTTTTGCTGTTTTATAGAATTTGGCTCCGTAGCCATCGGGTCCTGGGGCTTTCATGGTTTTAGCACGGGCCACCGCACTGGCAAGCTCCTGCATTGTAACTGGGCTTAACAGTTGTTCGCCCTGTTCTTGCGATATTCTGGGAAGGGTAAGGTCATGTAGGAATTTCCCTATAGATTCCAGAGAAGTGGGAGTTTCCGGGGTGTACAAGGTTGAGTAATACGCGGTAAATGCGTCCACTACGTCATTAAGTTTATTCAGGGGCCTGCCTCCTATTGGGTGGCGAATAGTAGTTATGTTGGCAAGCTTCCTTTGTTTTCTGATTTGATACGCCAATAACCTTGTGGCCCTGGGTCCAACTTCATAGTACTTCTGAAGAAGGAAGGTCAGGACAATTTCTGTCTGTTGTAGTGCCAGCCTATCTAATTCTTGTTTAACTTGCTTAATTTGTGGAAGTACGGAGCTGTCACCTTGTTTGTGTAGTATTTGTAGGAAATGCAATGTTTCCTCAAGTTGGGTCTTATGCTGCCTACGTTCCTTCACAAGTTGCGACGTATAATTTATAAGGTGACCCCGAAGGACTGTTTTTATGGTGTCCCAAGGAATACCTGGTGGGGTATCAGGATTAATGTTATCATTTAGAATTTCAGATATTTTGTCCGTGATAAACTCCTTGAACTGATTAGACTTTAGATGCAAGGGGTTTAAACACCAGAAGGCATTTCTTTTCTGAAGACCCACTTTCCAGGTACTTACAATAGGTGCATGGTCTGATAAGGTAATATCTCCTATTTGGGTATCAACTAAATAATCTAAATATTCTACTTGAGTAAAGCTTAAGTCAATTCTTGAATAGGTTTGATGAACAGCTGAGTAATGTGTGTAATTCCTGGAATGGGGATGCATAAACCTCCAGGTATCAACCCAGCCAAACTGAGACAGGAATCTATCAAGGAGCTTCTGCTGTGGGGTTCTCCTTGGGGTATTAGGGTTAGAGGAGTCTTTCTCTGGTTTGGGGAGAATATTAAAATCTCCTGCAAGTAAAAGAATGCCTTTAGTGAACTGGGTGATTCTGTCTAACAGACCTTTGAGTTCGCCCACCGATGAATCTGGGGGGAAACAGGCATTCGCTAGGGTGACCTCCACTCCACTAATTCGTCCCCGGAGAAGAACCAGTCTACCATTTGGGTCAGTTCACCTAGTATCAAGTTGCCAGGGAACACATTGAGGGATTATTATTGCGACTCCTCTTCTCCTGCCACCCCTATAGGAGGAACTAAAAACCTCACCCTTTGAGATCCGCCCCAACTTTGCGTGCTCTGCGTTGCTTAGATGGGTCTCCTGTAGGTAAATAATATCTGCTTTGGCTTTTTTCACTTGCGAGAGGACCCTGGTTCGCTTAATCGGGGAGGAGAGCCCATTAACATTCCAGGAGATTAACTTCAGAGGGTTTTCCTGCATATTGGGATATTGGTTAGGTTCAGATTAACATAGGGGGTATTACGCAGTGGTAAGAGAACCACTGTCCCTACATTCTGGACTTCAATAACTTTGTAATAGGTTGGACACAATCGTAAGTTTTTAACAGTCTGGATACTACAACAATTTTCCAAAAGCTTAATCATAGTAACATCTACTAAAAATCAGCTGCCTCTAAACTGGCAACCTAATCGAACAGTCAATTCAGCATGAACTGTATTCTTCACAACAAGAAATGGCATTGGCAGGGTAGTTAGTGTGCGTTTAGCTAAAACCAACCAGGCTGAAATTACCAATGCGAACCAGTAAATAAACTACTAATTAACTAATTAACTTGTGCTTCCAAGTACTGAGAGCTTCCAAGGTGCTCGGTGGGTGAGGTAATCCCCACCAAGAGAGGGAGTCTTAGGTGAAGATACCCAGGGGCACTTCTAGAGCCCGATTAGGAAAGGGTTAAGGGGTATTGGCTAGTCACTCTCCTGTTAGCCATACTTTTAAAGGAGGGTAATTCCTGAGGGAGAAACATTAAAGGTCAATTAAATGATATTCATGGAGGGGAGGGGAAATTACCAGGAGTCCCAGTGGTCCACTTGGTCTGACTAACAGATATGCCACTTTGTGGTTCCAGTGTCAGTAAGGTCCCCCCTTCTGAGGCTTTGGTGAAAATAAATGTGGCTTTGCGGCCCAAAGAGACCGATCTTCTCCCTTAGTTAAAAGATCAGTGAGGGCAATCAGGTATTCCTCATGGGCACAACACATTGATCTCCGGGAGGAGGGTTTACTGCAACCTCTATGAGGATATATGAAGGGAGGGACCTGGGAGATTAGGTAGCCCCCATCTTCTGGTACATACCTGTGGTTGCCTCACAGTAATAATTATCGTTCACTGTCAGATTAAGGAGTGAGTGAGTGAGTGAGTGAGTGAGGGGAGAGAAGGTTAGCACAAAAGAGCAAGAATAACTTTGTAAGCATTGTGTGATAAGTGGGTTAGAGTGGTTATAGTTTGCAAGAGAGTGGTAGTATGTTTTTCTCCCAGAGTAATATAGCTGCTGAGAGGATGACCGCTCAAATGCCCAGAGGGAGCTATTTAAGATCTGAATGGGCATGTTAAGGGAATGCCAGCAGTGAGTAATCATTCCTCCTCTCGGCACGAGACCCAGATCCAGAAAGCCTGAGAGAAGGGAGGGAGAACAAGAACAAGATCAGATTTATAGGAGCCGTGGGTTAGTACTGTTAAAGAGACAAAGGATAGTTAGTTACAGATATAGTTAGTGGGGCATTAACTGCGGAGGTAACTATCAAAGGGCCCCATTGGGGCAATCCAGCAGTCAGTAGGAAAGTTATCAGGAACATCCTCATAAGGAACATCACTGCAGTCTCTTCATTCTCGCGCCAGGCACAAGATGCTGACGGGGATTCCCATTCGAGGAGGTGCAAGAGTCAACAAGTTAGCAAGGAGCCCATTTCCCCAGCGCGAAGATCAAATGTCTCTGTTTGACTGATCACGAAGAGTGTCTGCAAACTTACGGATCACCTCGATCCCCTGACGCTTCCTGACTTCTCACTGTCCGATCTGCCAAGCCTGCTGGGCGAGCTTTGCTGCCAGTGTTCCTTTTGTGGGTCTTCCTGAGGGAATTTGTACTTCTATGTGATGTTTTTTAAGGGCTTCAACCGCCTCCTCAGCAGAAGTGAAGGTTAGCTGACCGTCTGGATGAAAAACTATCTCATCCGAAGGATGGCACACCCCAACAGTACAGCATCCCCGTAATACTACAGTCAGGTGCCAGCATTTTAGGTATGAGCCCAGTCCTGGTGTGGGACGAGAACCTACGACTTTATGGCCCAGAGGCAGATGTGCTGCAAACTGAGCCATGCTGACACCTGAGGATTATGTCTTTTAGAGCAGGTGTATTCAGCAGGCTCCATGAATGTCAGATGGCAAAGTCTTGCGTTCATGCAGTTTTTTAGTTAATAAAAAATGGAATGCCCTGAAATTTAAATATTTGTAGAATGTTCAGAAATAGTGTCCTGCTGACACCAAGTATCATTTTCTGTTGCAGGAAATGGAAAAGTCCCTTTAAGACAGAAGTAGGGTTTAGGTTTTATTTTATTTTATTTTAGTCTTTGGTAACTGGGTAAGGCCCACTAGGCACAAGTGCCTGTTTTCAGGGGTGACCTGGGTGCACTCGGTGGTTAAGTGACTTGCTCAGAGTCGCACAGTATGCAAGTGGAGGTTGAGAGAATCAAACTCTGGTTTGCTGGATGTATCAAGCTTGTTCACACCTCGTTCCTCTAACCTCTAGGCTATACTGCCAACTATGATCCTTGTTGCCGAGCCCGCCACCCACTGTGTCACTGCAGCTGGTGGAATCAGAGTTCCAGGCAGCCCCCAACCCCCCACTTGCCTGAACTTGGCCTGATTTTAAAATATTACGAAATTACCAGTGGATCTGCCTAACATGGCCTCAGATCCCAGGATTACATGACTTACAAGGTTCCACCTAGAGCTGAATATAATGGTGGAAAAAACCACCCTTTTCCTACCTGCTACATTAGACATGGAATGTGCTCCCTAATTCAACTAGGTGTCAGCCAATCTCACCAACAAAGTTCAAAGATTATGCATTTCCCCACTTCAGAAGGCCTATAATTGTTTTTCAAGGGACGCTGTCAACCTTTTTTGCATGATATTTTTTCTAGTTAAAAACTCGCATTTTATGATTGCTGACCTTCTCTAAAATTCATAAGTGTTGGTGGTTGTTTTATTTGGCACTTTGCTTAGTAGAACCGGAATGCATGATAATGATATAAATATACTCATTCCTGATTTGTTTCAAATCCTTGATCTACTCTTACTGCATACTTCCTGAACATTAAAAATGCCAATAAATAGTGCAGCCACTCATGTAAGCATTAATCACCGGCAGAGGAGGGCTCTACCGGTGATTAATGCCCGCTAAGCGCTGTTAGCCGCAGTGAAGCCCAGGGTTCAACCCAGCAGACATTAATCACCAGTAGAGCCGAGCGCTTCCGGTGATTAATGCACTTTAATACGGGACAACCTCGATTGCGCATAAGCGAAACTCCACAGCCATCTAATTTTTGCCTACACACTACTTGCATCTCTCACGTTGTCTCCCTATGTGTGCTGTCTAACTCTACCCCCTGCATCCGCGCGTACCAGTCTTCCTCCTTGCAGGCTCTATCCCCCATTTGGGATCCGTAGGCGCCAACCGCCCACAGCGCTACTTGCCACTCAGTGGCTATAGTACCCACTACAGCAGCAACACGGCATTATGAGACGATAATGCCGTGGTGGGCTCGGGAACGCGCAAGAGCAACACGGCATTATGAGAAATAATACCGAGTTGGGCTCGTGCCCGCGCTTCCCACAACACCAACATGGCATTATCGGCTCACAATGCCGTGTTGCTCCTGCACCACGTGACGGTGTTGCGCCTATCGCGGGGCTCCCTGGCACGGCTGTCCATAATGCCGTGTTACAAGATGCAATAGTCCCTTCCCACTGCATAATTAGTGGCTAGACTGTGCTGGGGCTATCCTAAAGTCCAGGTATTGTGCACTGGGAGTTGATCAATAAATGTAAACAGTGTGTGGTAACACCAGTATATGGGCAGTCTGTTTTTCACTTTTAAAAAGAAAAAAAGGAATCAGACTCTAACTACCAGCTATATCAGCAGTCTGTATAGAATGTGAATAATCATAACATGCATATTTTAAACTACAGACACTTTAGATCCTTTTATACGGTGCTTACCTGGAGTGTTGCCATCTGAATCGGTTTCCTCCAGTCCGATCTCACTGCTGCCCTGTTTTGTTTTCATGCTGCGGCTGTGCAGAATTCCCAGTGCCTGTTTTTTATTTTTTTTATTTCACATTTTGGATTAATACCTTTGAGCCAAGAGGCTCTTTTACAAAGGTTCCAAGTCAAACCATGAACAATGCATTGGGTACAGAAAGCGACAAACAACAACAGGTTACATACAATGCGATTATGAAGAAATCGAGTAACAGAAGTGCTTTAGTAGGATAAAACCATGTACATAAGATAGGAGCATGGTTACAAGGTTAAAGCATACTTAACAAATAGCATTATGGTGACCAGAGTATAGGTCAATTGGAAAACCATCGGCAGCCACACAGAGGAGGCTTTAAGTTCTAAGGGTGGAAGCAAGGGAGAGGTAGGGGGCAGAGGAGGTAAGTGAGGTGATGGAGAAAACTAGTTGCAGCCAACAGGGTAGGCTTTGTCAAGAATTGCCGGGGGGTGAGAAGTATCAGGGATAGGGAATAGGGGCCAGGGGCACAGTGAAGGTTGAAGGGGGGGAGAGGGAAGTGTAAGAGAATAGTGAGCTTGTAGGAGGGTGCTTGAAAGGTCGCGTAGACTAACCAGGGCATCAACAATCATTTTGGAGGGTTAGGCACAAGTGGAACCCTGATTAAAATGGGCCAAGCTTGCCGCTTTCAGTAAGGGGAGCGGGGAGGTCATTGTACCACTTCCCATGTTTTTGGTACATCTCCAGCGGAGGGGTTCCTGAGTGGCATCAGTGCAGGTCGCAGCAGCATGTTTACATGCTAGCAAAAAACGCCTGCACTGATATGCACTGGTCCGCTTTCCCAACAAACCAGGGAACTCTCTGCACTGCAGCGGAGCAGCTTGCAATGCTTCAGTAGCTTTTTACATTGCTGGATCTACACCAGTGCAACTCATCGGCACTGCTGGCACTGGTGCAGATCCAGTAGTGTTAAAGCCCCCTTTGAAGCCTGAGGGGGTTGATAGTGTCCCTTTAACTGTAGTTGTTACTACATTTAGTTGCTGTGCAAGTCTGTGACCTGTTAGGAATATTTCTGCCACCCCAGGGAACAATGTAAAATCAATTATTTCACCTTGAGGAGTAAAACAAAATAAAATGAGCCTCTGACATAACTTTGCCTTTGGTGAGTTAATGGCCTGATGTTCATCGCCAAACTTCTTAGATAAGCCTTTAGATTTTGTGGGCTCCCCGGCATGTTACTGTCCTGTTCTTGGGTTCCCCATCACATTCTTGTCCTCTTCTTAGGTTCCCCGGCATGTTACTGTCCTGTTCTCAGGTTCCCCAGCATGTTATTGTCCTGTTCTCAGGTTCCCCAACAGGTTCCTGTCCTGTTCTCTGGTGTCCCAGCATGTTACTGTCCTGTTCTCAGATTCCCCAGCATGTTCATGTCCTGTTCTCTGGTTCTAAATCATGTTCCTGTTCTGTGCTCAGGTTCCCCGCCATGTTCATGTCCTGTTCACTGGTTTCCCAACAAGTTCCTGTCCTGTTCTCAGGTTCCCCATGAAGTTCCTGTCCTGTCCTGTTCTCAGGTTTCTTGCACATTCCTGTCCTGTTCTCAGGTTCCCAAGCACATTCATGTCCTGTTTGTTCTCCAGCATGTTCCGATCCTGTTCTCAGGTTCCCCAGCATGTTCCTGTCCTGTTCTCTGTTTCTCCAGCAGGTTTCTATCCTGTGTTCAGGTTCCTTGCACATTCCTGTCCTATTCTCAGGTTCCCCATGAAGTTCCTGTCCTCTTCTCAGGTTCCCAAGCACATTCATGTCCTGTTTGTTCTCCAGCATGTTCCAATCCTGTTCTCAGGTTCCCCAGCAGGTTCCTGTCCTGTTCTCCGGTTCCCCAACAGGTTCCTGTCCTGTGCTCAGGTTCCTCAGCATGTTCCTGTCCTGTTCTCTGTTTCTCCAGCAGGTTTCTGTGCTATGCTCAGGTTCCTTGCACATTCCTGTCCTGTGCTCAGCATCCCTAGCATGTTTCTGTCCTGTTCTCAGGTTCCCCAGCACGTTCCTGTCCTGTCGGTTCTCCGGCATGTTCTGATCTTGTTCTCAGATTCCTCAGCACGTTCCTGTCCGATCCTGTTCTCAGGTCCCCCAGCACGTTCCTGTCGGTTCTCCAGCATGTTCCGATCCTGTTCTCAGGTCCCCCAGCACGTTCCTGTCCTGTCGGTTCTCCAGCATGTTCCAATCTTGTTCTCTGGTTCCCCAGCACATTCCTGTCCTGTTCTCTGGTTCCAAATCATGTTCTTGTCCCATTCACAGGTTCCCCTTCATATTCTGTCTTGTTCTTGGATCCTCCTCCATGTCCCTGTCCTATTCACGGAGTCACCAGCAGGTTCTTGTCCTGTTCTTCGGTTCGGATCAGTTGGTGGATCCACCACCTCTTACTCAGGAGCTTCCAGACCCAGAGGTGCCCCAGCTCGCCGGCCCCTCTGGAGGCCCGCCAGTCCCCCCAATGGTCAGATATCGTGTCCTGCTCTTGATCTCCTGAGTCGAGCAGCCCACATTGGAGCTTACACTCTTGGTGAAGCGGCGTCACTGCTATTCTTCATCCTCGGGTGATGAGAGGCTCCAGCGCAAGTTGCATTGGCGCTACGAGGATTTAATGTGGCAGCAGCAGGATGAAGCCTGTTCCAACTTCAACTCGGCCATCACATGGCTTTCGCCACAGAGGCTGACGCCTTGTTCGTTTTGTGAGCCGAAATGTCAGGTCCCAGCTCGGCCTCCCACCTCTCTCTGCCGATTCGATAGCTCAAACAGCCCAAGACCAGTGCTCTGACTAAGGAGGGCTGCCTGGCCTCAGGTCTTCCCCGTCAGCTGTCAGTCACCATCACCCCTGACCGTCCTTGGAGGTCAGCGAGGATTCTGGCGGTCGACCCCTCTTTGATGACTCCTCGGAGTCAGAGGACTCTTCTTGCACTCTCATCCAGTGGACATTGAGTCAACAGGGGCTATCTCTCGACGGAGGAAGGCCCTACATCCTTTACGGGCCTGCTCTGCCTTCTCTCGGAGTCCACGGGTCTCCAGATGGAGCCTGTTCAGAAGCAGGCGCGGTACCTGCTAACAGAGATTCTGGACCAGAGTGATTCCCCTGGAGAAGCATTGCCAGTTGCAGAGGCCATTCTTGGTGCTGCACTGGAGCTGTGGCAGCATCCAGTCTCATGCCCTGCACCGTCGGCCCAGATGGCCTACAAGTATGCAGTCCCTATCAGTTCACTTTCAGGGTTCATGGAGAATCCCTTGGCCGAGGGTTTAGTGGCTGACTGTGTTCAGGCGCTTGGGCAACATGGAGGAGGTTGACAAGCCACCCGATAAGGAGTCCAAGAAAGTTTATGCTGCCTCCTCTCTTGGTCTTCGGCAAGTGAATTCGGCCCTTTTGATGGCCCACTTCTCCCATGCTCTTCTGGGCATGCTTGATGGGGGTTCTTCCCCATCTCCCAGTAGACCTACAGACTACAGTCAAACAGGTCTGGGACCAAGGCCGTGCAGTAGCCAAGCAACAGCTTCAGACAGCCATGGACATTAGCGACTCGTGTCTGGTCCGTGACCATGTGCCACAGGGCTTTGCTGGTGATCTTTACCTTCATGGGGGATACCCAGCACAGGCTGGCAGATGACCCTTCCTGGGCATTGAGCTGTTCAGGCCTGGAGTTGAGGAGCACCTGACCCACAAGGAAAAGTCCAGTGCCACCTTGGACTTTGTGACATCTGCCCAGAGAGATCCAAAAGGGCTCTAAGCAGCAAAACAAAAAGACTTTTCGGCCTCTCTGTGCCCCTGCAGCCAAACCAGCCTAGCCCCAAGCTGGGCAGCAGGCGCAAGCCTGGCGACCATGATCGAAGTCTGTGGCCACGGTTGCTTATAAGCCAGGAGACCGAGATCCTGACGGCTCCTCAGAAGTCCCTCCTCTGCCTCCATGCCTGCCCAGTGACGGGATGAGGGGTGCCTCCCTCATGCCGGTCACCCTTCACTGGGTCCTCCTGGTGGGGGGTCGGTTCCATCACTTCCTTTCCGCCTGTCATGTTACAGACCCAGGTGGTGTTCGAGTAGTTGGTCAGGGTCTTGCCTATGGAGTTGAGGATACCCACCTGTCGAGCCCATGCCCCCATAGGAGGGCATAGTGTCCGTCAACATTCTGTCAGCCCTTCCGGACATCGCCCAGCTCCTGGGCAAGGAGGTCATGGCTCCTGTCTCGGACCCTCCGGAACACCCAGGGTTTGTCTCCAGGTACTCCCTGGTGCCAAAATGGACAGGGGCTGGCGCCTCATCTTAGATCTGCAAAACCTGAACAAGTTTCTCAGGCTGTGCACCTTCAGGGTGGTCACTCTGTCTCAGAGCATACCATCTCTCGAGCAGAGCATATGGTTTTGCTCCCTGGATCTTCAGGATGCGTTCTTTCACGCCCCAATCCATCCGTCCCACCTCCGGTTCTGGGCAGAGGGGATCTTTGACGAGTTCCAGGCCATGCCCTTCGGCCTGTCCTCAGTCCCCAGGGTTTTTGCCAAGTGCATCACAGACATGGCAGCTTACCTGAGGCACTGAGGAGTCTGGGTTTTAACCCTACCTGGACAACTGACTGATTGCAGGTCCCTCCATTCAGGAGGTGGTGGTCCAGGGACCTGGCCTCCAGACCTGCATCTCTCTCTCTCTCTCTCTCTCTCTCTCAGCCTCCTGGTCAGCAAGGCTAAGTTGGAACTTGTACCCTTGCAGGTGATAAATTTCATCGGGACAGAGATCAACTCTTGCAGAGCCAGGGCTCGGCTCCCAGCAGACAGGGCGGAGGCTCTCTCTTCCTTTGTCTGATCGTTTTGGGTTGGGCAGTTGCACCCTGCTCAGGACTTCCTGCGACTCCTGGGATACATGGTGGCTTGCACCAGCGTGGTCCATTGGAGCTGCTGGAGAATTCACTGTCTGCAGTGGGAGCTGGCACGCCAATGGTCTCAGCGCAAGGGCCACTTTAACCAGCCGGTCACTGTGACTTAGCTGATGTGGGACGCCCTCCACTGGTGGTTAGTCCCAGAACATCTGCAGGAAGGTATCCCGTTTGTCTGCCCAGAGCCAACCGATGCTTCTCTCATGTACTGGGGTGCCCACTTGGGGGAACACAGAGTCCATGGGCTCTGGACACGTGAGGAGTCCCAATGTGCCACATCAGCCTGCTGGTGCTTCGGGCAGGTCAGCTGGCGCTGACAGCCTTTGTGCTGCACATTCAGGGTCAGGTCATTCAGGTCTAGATGGACAACACCACGACCATGTACTAGCTCAACAAGCAGGGTGGGACCCACTCCATTCCTCTGTGTAGGGAAGCGTTCCATGTGTGGACATTCTTGCACAGCTTGGAGGCTAATCTCCTGGCCATCCACGTGGACAGTGTCTCACAGCAGCTGGCAGGCCTCTCCACTCAGAGGTTGTACACAACCTGTTCACCCAGTGGGGCACCCCTCTGGTGGACCTGTTTGCCTCCAAGGAGAACACAAAAGCTGAGGCTGTCTCCTAGCCCCCAAAGTAGAGAACGCTGCAGGGGATGCCTTCTCAAGGCTCTGGACCCCAGGCCTTCTGTATGCCTTCCCTCCATTTCCCTTGATCCACAAGGTGTTGCTCAAGGTGAAGAGGGGTTCTGGACTGGCTACCCCAATCTCCTCTGCAGCAGGCCCCAAGCGTCTACCTCTACACCCAGACCTGCTCTCCTACAATCAGGGAAAGGTATTCCATCTGGACCTTCAGTCCCTCCATCTGACAGCCTGGTTCCTGAGCAGCTAGAGTTCTAGGCTTTGGGTCTCTCTGGCAATGTCTTCGCTGTAGTCGAGGCATCTTGGAAAGAGTCAACCAGAAAATGCTATGCCTTCAAATGGAAGAGGTTCTCTATTGGGTGCTAGGGTAAGGGCCTGGACCCTTTATCTTGTCCGGTGGCTAACATTCTTGACTACCTCTGTTCCCTCTCCTAGTCTGACCTTTGGTTGATGACCCTTAAGGTGCACCTGGCAGCCATCTCTTCCTACCGGGTGCGGGCCGGTCAGCAGTCGATGGCACAGGAAAAGGTCGTCTGGCACTTTTTTAAAGGCCTTGACCACATTTCCCCTCCAGTGCGTGAACCACCACCTTGGGATTTGTTATTGGTGTCGGCAAAGCTCATAGGCAAGCCATTCGAACCAATGCACAGGTGTGAGATGTCCCTCCTGTCATGGAAAACCGCATTCGTGGTGGCTATCACGTCAGCCAAAAGGATCAGTGAGCTCCAGGCGCTCTCGGTGGAATCTCTTTACCTGGTCTTCCACAGGAACAAGGTTGTCCTTCGCCCCAACCTGAAGTTCCTGTCGAGAGGTTGTCTCAGTTTCACTTAAACCAGGTGATTTAATCTCCTGGTGTACTTCTGTCACATCTTGAGCTGGCATGAGCTATATTTTGGACCTGCAGTGCGTGCTGGCCTATTATAAGGAGCACACAGCTGGAGTTCGGGGAGAGGTTCGCCAGCTATTTGTTACCTGTGCTAAAGCCGCACCTGTCAGACCGGCAGCTAAGTGGATGATTGGCAGGTGGATTATATCCTGCATTGACCTCTGCTATAGGTTGGCGGGTAGGGAGCCTCCCATAGGGCTTAGGGCTCATTCCTCTGTCATAGCGCTGCCTCGTTGGCTGCTTCCAGGGATGTTCTATCCAGGAAATCTGCAGGGCTGCTACCTGGAGATCAGCACACACCTTCATCTCCCACTACCACATCGACCTTGAGTCACACCAGGATGCTGGTTTTGGGGCCTCAGTTTTCCAATTTCTGTTCCCTAAGTAGGGGGCGTGCACCTTGCCTTCCTCCTCCCAGAGAAATGCTAGGAGTCTACCAGAAGTGGGGACAGAACACCGTATCCACATCCCTAGAAAAATAGGTTACTCACCTGTGACAGTAGTTCTAGGAGTGGTATATGGTTTTCATCCACACTGACCCACCCGACCTCTGCTGGCAAGTGGCACACTGGTCTGGCTTCCAGCGTGCAAGATCTGACATCACGGGGTGCTGCCAAGGGAGTTGCCACCTGGGTGGGTGGGAGGAGTCAGCTTGAAGACATTCCGGCAAGCCTTAAAGGGAAAGGGAAAGGACACTGTTAGAAGTGTGGATGAACACCATATACCACTCCTAGAACTATTGTTACAGGTGAGTAACCTGTTTTTGCAGGCTCTCTTGGGTTGATAAGGGTGAAATGGAGGTCATAGTAACAATACTATACTTTGGTAGCTGAAACAATTCAGATCCATTGTGTTTGTACCTCCGGCTGCATGGCATTGACAATATCAAGTGGAATATTTCAGTCAGCAGCAGACTGGAGTAGGATAACCCTTTCAAACAGCTGTCCTGACATTCAAACACTCTACATGTAATAGGGATCTAACAGGGCTACCAAGCTGTTTGTCAAAAGGTGTTTCACAGACAGAACACCATGTACACACAGGCAGGAGGTTGGGAGGGGGGGTTGATAAGCTGCAGGTGATGCAGCATAACCGTCTTCCAGGGGATGCTGCAGGAGGTTGGTGGATGCCCAGTGTGGTATATTATGGTCCTCAAGGTGGCAATAGCTGCTGTCATGGCTGTGGTACAGCATCTGAGAAGCAGCTTAGCATGAGATGCCCTTGGAGCTGAAAGCCCATTACCTCAGCTGATACCATGTGTCAGCACTGGAGGATGCATTGTAGTGGGGAAGGCAGGAGGTGAAGAGGGGCTGGCACAGGTGGGTCCCCAGAGGCAACAGCGCAGAACCATTTCACCATATTGGCAGAAACAGTTTAGGAGGAATGAGCTAGCAAGTTGACAGCAGTCACTTCCCCAGAGTGGATGGCTTCACCTAGCAGAGACACGTTAGGACATAGTTTCATTCACACCCAGGAGGAATAGAAACTGTGTCGTCATCATAGGGGATTCCTTAGTTAAAAGGACAGGAGGCTGATGTGCAACTTTGTGGGTGGGGGAGGGATAAATCTGTTGTGTGTTACCCAGGGGGCAACTGCAGACAGCATAATCCCACAGTTGGAGAGGTTGACCAGGTTAGAGCGTGGGAAGCCAGACATCATGATATACCTAGGTACCAATGACCTGATGAATAATAGTGTAGAAAAGGTTAAGGGCAGATTCAGGGATGTGGGTGGCACATTGGGCGGCCCCTGACCGGGCATCCTAACTGCCAACGCTGAGCCACCTCCTGCCGCAGATACCAACATTCTCCAGCTGCCAGACTCAGCACCCTAAGTCGGCCTCCTACTACTGCACACTCTGCTCAACCGAAAGAACCGCTGGGCCTCCTGATTGGCCCACTCAGAAAGTGCAAGGCCTCCGATTGGCCAGTTCCTGCAGCCCTCTCAAGAACGAAGCTCTCCTCTCCACCAGCTCCTCAGCTCTACTCAAACAGCCAGTGAAGCGGCGGCCCCTGACCGGGCGTCCTAACTGCCAGCACTGCGCCTAGAAGTGGCGAAACCTCCTGTCACAGATACCGACAATCTCCAGCCACCAGACCAGCGCCCTGAGTCGGCCTCCTACTGCTGCATGCTCTGCTCAACCAAAAGGGTCACCAGGCCTCCTGATTGGCCCACTTAGAAAGCGTGAGCCCATTGATTGGCTAGTTCCTGCAGCCATCTCAGAGCACTCTCTCTCCACTGGCTCATGGCACCGCTCCAGTGACGCGGTGGCCCCTAACCGGGCGTCCTAACTGCCAGCACTGCGCCTAGAAGCGGCGCCACCTCCTGCCGCAGATACCGACAGTCTCCAGCCGCCAGACCAGTGCAGTAAGTCAGCCTCCTACTGCTGCATGCTGTACTCTACTGAAAGAGCCGTTGGGCCTCCTGATTGGCCCACTCAGAAAGCGAGAGCCCTCCGACTGGCCGGTTCCTGCAGCCCTCTCAAGAACGAAGCTTTCCTCTCCACCAGCTCCTCGGCACCACTTCAACAGCCAGTGAAGTAATTTGGACAATTTCTTTTCTCTCTCTTTTGCTAAAAAAAAAAAAATCCTCTGCCTTTCTACTGCCACTAGCTCTAGCCAGCCTGATGTTACATAGAATTTGACGGCAGATAAGGACGGCTTGGCCCACCCAGTCTGCCCATTTCCCTACCTGGTGGATAAGCTGCAGATTCTAGTTAATCAACGCTTACTTCCTCCTACCCCCCACTAGAATTGCCTTTTGTCTGTCCCATGCATTCTTGAATTCTCCCACAGTTCCTGACTCCACAACCTCCTCAGGAAGGCTGTTCCATGCATCCACAACTCTCTCTATGAAAAAATACTTTCTAACATTACCTCTGAGCCATCCCCCCTCTATCTTCAAATTGTGTCCCCTTGTTCTTGTACATCTCTTTTTCTGAAAGATACCACCCTCTTGTACTTTGTTAATTCCCTTGAGATACTTGAAAGTTTCTATCATGTCCCCCCTCTTCCTACTTTCCTCAAGGGTATACGTATTAAGCTGCTTTATTCTTTCCTCGTATGTCTTCTGGTGCAGACCCTGCACCATTTTGGTTGCCCTCCTCTGAATAGCCTCCACTCTGTCTATGTCTTTGCAGAGATGGGGTCTCCAGAATTGCACACAGTACTCTAGATGGGGTCTTACCAACTGTCTGTACAGAGGGATAACAACTTCCTGCTTTCTACTGTTGATGCCTCTCCCTATGCATCCCAGTATCTCCCCAGCCCTCTTTACTGCCTTCTGACATTGCTTACCCACCTTTAGGTCATCTGATATAATTACTCCTAGGTCTTTTTCAATTTTTGTTGTTGTTATTATCTCACTCCCTATTGTGTACTCTTCCCCTGGGTTTTTGTTTCCCAGGTGCATTACCTTGCACTTCTTTCATTGAATCTGAGCTGCCATATATTTGAACATTCCTCTAACCTTGCCAAGTCCATTTTCATCCTTTCCACCCCACCTTGTGTATCAACCCTGTTGCAGATCGTTGTGTCATCTGCAAAGAGACATACTTTTCCTTCCAGGTGCTCTCCAATGTCACCTATAAAGACATTAAATAGGACCAATCCCAGTACCGAATCCTGTGGTACCCCGCTAGTTACCCTCCTTTCTTCACTGTGGACTCTGTTTACTATTACCCTTTGCGTCCTGTTGTCCAGACAGTTTTTTATCCAGGCTACCACCTTGGGACCCACTCCAAGGCTGGCTAACTTGTATATTAATCTTTTGTGTGAGACTGTGTCAGATGCCTTGCTAAAATCTAGGCAGGCCATATCCACAGCCCCTCCCTGGTCTACTACTTTGGTCACCCAGTCAAAGAAATGTATTAGGTTTGTCTGACATGACCTTCCTACTGTGAAGCCATGCTGCCTTAGGTCCTGTGCCCCACTGGCCTCTAGGTACTCAACAGTTCTTTCCTTCAGAAGTGATTCCATTATTTTCCCTGCCACTGAGGTCAAACTAACTGGTCTATAGTTTCCTACGTTTGCCCTGCTCCCACTTTTGTGAACTGGAATCACATCTGCCCTCCTCCAGTCCTCAGGTACCACCCCATCCTCCCATGATTTGTAAAAGAGAGTAGTCAGTGGCATTACTAGTTCTACCCTTAGTTCTTTTAGAATTCTGGGGTGAATCCCATCAGGCTCCATTGCTTTATCCACCCTCAGTTTCAAGAATTCTTTTGAAAACCCTTTCTTCTGTGAATGGACTGATATTGACCCACCTATTCAGAGTGTTTTTCTTGTTTGGTTTAGGTAGCTCCCCCTCCTCTTCCATTGTGAATACTGAGCAGAAATATTCATTCAGTATCCCTGCTTTTTCACTGTCACCCTCTGCCCACAGTCCCCTCCCCTTTATTAAGTCTTTGTATCCCTCCCTTGGTCTTTCTTCGCTCCCTAATGTACCTATGAAAGGTTTTAGTCCCCTTCTTAGCAGAGTTGGCTGTCTTTTCCTCAGTTTGTGCCTCTGCTATTCTGACTGCCTTCCCTGCCTCCTTCTGCTTTAACTGATAAAGTTCTCTGTCCTGCTCCTTCTGTGTTTCCTTATATTTCCTGAATGCTATCCTTTTCTCCTTAACCTTCCCTTCCACCTCTTTTGAGAACCATAGTGTTTTTTTCCTTCGTTTTGTTTTGTTGATTTGCTTCACACAAAGGCTTGTTGCCTCTGTGATTGCAGTTTTGATTATTCCCCATTGTTCCTTCACCCCTCCTTCTTGCCCATTTGCTAGTGCTTTTCTGAGGCACACTCTCATTTTCCCAAAGTCAGCCCTCCTAAAGTCCAGTACTCTTGTTTTTGTATGGCTTGACTCAATGGCTGTGTTTATTGTGAACCACACTGGTGGTCACTTGTTCCCAGATGGCTACCCACTTCTAAATCTAAGATCCTTTCTCCATTTGAGAGTACCAGATCTAAGATTGCTCCCTCCTAAGTGGGTTCCAACACTAGGTGTTTTAGGCATGCCCCCTGTAGGGCATCAAGAATGACCCTGCTCTTGGATGTGCCTGCAGCAAAGGTACTCCAGTTAATATCTGGCATATTCAGGTCCCCCGTCAACATTATCTTTTTCTGCCATTTTAAGGATGCCTTCTAAGGTTTTAAATAATTGATTAGCATTTTTTTTCTTGGGATGATACTAACTGTAGAGAAAGTATTTATATAGATTTTCTAAAAGTGTTGTGTTTGTTAAACACAGTGAGGCAAGAGCTATGCATTTTCACAAAGTTTTAGCACTTTTATGATCAAAACGCTAATCAATTTTTAGAGTTAAATAAAACCCTGCCTTCTATCATTTCCTTGTCCATTTCCTCCCTCTGAGATGGGGGTCTGAACACAACCCCCATGCGGATTGTCATGCCATTTCCTGTCTCCAGGGTGACCTATAGTGACTCATCAACTTCCTGTTTACTCTTTAGTTCTGTTGCTTTAATCCCTTCCCTTTTATAGAGAGCTACTCCTCCTCCTGTTTTACCCACCTTGTCCCTCCTGTAGATTGTGTATCCTGGTATGTTGACATCCCAGTCATGGTTTTCTGTGTACCATGTTTCAGTGACTGCTACAATATCCAGGCATCCCTCTTCCATCAAGGCCACTAGTTCAGGGAGCTTGTTACATAGACTCTGGGCATTGGTACTCATCGCCTTCTATTTTTTTATGGCCTTACCGCTTTTAGCCCCATCCCTGTCATTACTGCCTTTTTCTGCGTTTACCCCTGTCCTGCTCCCTACTGACTTCTCTACCTTGGTGTTTACCTCTCTAACTAATGTGTTTTGTGGGGGGAGGCTGGGATTTCCCTGCTCCTTTTCAGTGCCTCCCCTCTTGGCTAGTTTAAATGCTTGCCAATGAAGCATTTAAACCTATCACCTAGGATCCTGGTTCTCCCCCCCCCCCCGACAGATGCAGACCATCGCACCAGTATAGGTCTGCATCCCTCCAGGTGGCTCCCCAGTCCCCAATGAAGCCAAAACCCTGAGCTCCACACCAGTTTCTCAACTATTCAGTGAATCCCATGGTGCGGAATACCCTAGCATCATCCTTGTCATAGACAGGCAGCACCTCCGAGAAGGTTACCGTACATGCTACTTGTCTAACGCCCCTCCCCAACTCTACAAACTCCTCTTGCACTGCTCTGATCCCATTCACAGCCAGGTCATTTGTCCCTAGGTGGACAGTGACATCCAGCTCCCTCCCTTGTGCAACTGCTCCCGCAATCCTGAGGATTCGCTTCCTGTCCCTCCAAGCCATGGCACCTGGCAGGCACCTTACCTCCCTATCCACTTCTACCCCCCCCAATGATTGAGTACCCCACCAGGAGTTGTTTCCTTCCCCTGTGGGGTCTCGTGCCACCCTCCTGTGGGTCTCTTTTGTGGAGGTTCCCAGCATCCTCCTTGAGCTCCACTGCAGGTGCCTCCATAGAGGAACCACTCTTCGCCAGAACAGCATATGAGTTGTGGAGAGGTACAACTGGAGGGATGCACCTCTGTTCCACCACCCTCTCCCTCCCTGAGCCCACCTTGGTCCAACCACTCCTCTTTCTTGGCAACCTCTGAGGTAGCGGTGGTGGTGGTCCTGGTGGTCCCTGGGTGGGGGAAGAGGTTTCACGAGTCCTAGCCAGTCAGCCTGGAGACAGGCAACCTCCTCCCATTGACCAGAGAGGTGCCTGCAAACAGGGCAGCATCGCAGCCTCCAGAATGTCTCCCAGAACACTGCTGCCCCACAGCCATTGCACTGCACCACTCCCATCTTGACTTATTTTGTGTCCCCTGTCCTGCTGCTTTGTATGTTTACTCTCTCCTCCCTCTATGTATTTTTACACCTACTTTTCTACTGCCTATGTGCCCTTATAACTTTCGCTCTTCCTGTTCTGGGTCAGGAACTTCCTGTAGTCTTCAGTAGTCTCCTTCTTCCGTGCTTGATTCAGACCTCCGGAGGGGCTATTTTTAGGTTCCTTCAAGGTTGATGAAACTAATGTGTCTCAGTGATCCTTCCCTTTCTACTGCCAAACAGGAAGTTCCTGTTGTCAGTCAAATCCAGTGGCTATAAAAGTAGAACTGGCTTAGGGTGGAGGGGAGGAAGGAGGGCAATTAGTAAGAAAACTGTAGTTCTAGACTGCTGCTTGCTCTGAAAGCAAATTCTCCTCTGTCAAAAACTACAGCAGGAAGCTGTAATTGGTGACACCTGCTTTTGTACTCCTAAGCCACACCCCCAATCAGCTTCACCCTCTGACTCAGTAAATTAAGCTGATATAGCCCCCTTCCTCAAACAGAGAAACACACAGTGATTTTTCTTTTTCTTTTTTTTTTTTACTTAAATGAGACCCACTGCTTCTAATAAAGTATCTTTTTGGTTAATCCAAACAGGCACGGACTCCTGCTGAGATAGAAGTGATTTATCACTTCTGTCAGACCTGGACATTGTGGCCATCACTGAAACCTGGTGTAATGATGACCATGACTGGGAGATAGCCATACCTGGCTAAAACATATTCAGAAGAGACAGGGCAAGTAGGATGGGAGGAGGAGTGACACTGTATGTGAAAAATGACATAAGAGCCACAGAGATCCAGGAGGAACAAAATGGGGGAGAGATACTGTGGGTTAAGCTGGAAAGGAAAATGGGGCCAGCCATCCGCACAGGTGTGGTCTATAGATCACCAGCCCAGGAGGAAGAAACAGATGGGAGCTGATGCTAGCCATCCAAAGGATGGCAGACAAGTGAGGTAGTACTGGTTGGAGACTTCAGTATTCCAGACGTGGACTGGAGCATCCCAGCAGCAGCATTAACTAGGAGCAGATTTATCCTGGACTCCCTTCAGGGTGCCTTCCTCAAGCAACTGGTCATGGAACCAACTCGGCAGAAGGCAATACTGGACCTTGTGCTCACAAACAGGGACAGTGTGATGGGGGTAACAGTGGGGGAGCACCTGGGGAAGCACCTGGGGAACAGTGACCACCAGTCATTGTGGTTTGAAATCACAGAAAGAGCAGAACCAAACCACACAAAAACACGTATCCTGGATTTTAGGAGGGCAGACTTTGGGAAAATGGGGAGATACTTGAAAGAGGCATTAAGGGGAGTGGGGCAGGAATCAGGGGTTGAGGAACAGTGGGCGTATTTAAAATGGGGATTACAAGAGCAACAAAATTATGCATTAAGCAGGTTAGCAAGAGAAAAGGAAGAGGGACCATTATGGTTTTCCAAAGGTGTAGCAAAGAAAGTGAAAGCCAAAAGGATTGCATTCAGGCAATACAAAAGACACAGGCAGAAGGGGATAGGGAGAAGTACCAGGAGAAGCAAAGGGAGGCAGGGAGGTCAGTAAGAAGCTAAAGCTCAGACAGAAGAACACATTGCAAAATCAGTGGGTAGAGGGACAAAATCTTTACAGGTACATAAGTGAAAAAAGAAAGGCAAAGGGAGGGATAGTGAGACTGAAGGGGAAGGATGGGGGCGTGAGGATGACAACAGTAAAGCTGACATATTGAACAGGTATTTCTGCTCAGTCTTTACTGAGGAAGAGGAGGGTAATGGGTCTGAAGGAGTACAAGGGTGAGAATGGTGCAGAAATGGACACAAGTCCCTTTACGAGAAAGGGTCCTGAAGGAACTGGAAGTAATAAGTTGATAAAGCAATGGGGCCAGATGGGGTGCACCCAAGGTATTAAAGAACTAAGAGGTGGTGGCTGAACCTCTGGCTATCCTGTTTAGCCGATCACTGGAAACAGGGAGGTACCCAAAGACCTGAAGGACAGCAGATGTAGTCCCCTTATACAAAAGTGGAACAAGAGGAAGCGGGGAACTACAGACCAGTCAGCCTCACCTCGGTAGTGGGGAAGATCATGGAGAGTACTACTGAAGGAGAGATTGGTGGAACATCTGGTTGTCAATGGACTCACAGGACCCAAGGCAGCATGGTTTCACCAGGGAGGTCATGCCAGACCAACCTCGTTGAATTTTGACTGGGTGACTAGGGAGGCGGATCAGGGGAGGGCAGTGGACATGGCCTATGTGGACTTCAGCAAGGCCTTTGACACTGTGCCACATGGAAGACTATTACACAAACTGGGGAATATGGGTGTGGGCAGGACAGTAGTGTGGTGGGTAGGTAACTGGCTGAACGGCAGGACACAGAGGGTGGTGGTATATGGCTGTCACTCCACAGATGGGAAGAGTGACCAGTGGGGTACCACAGGGATCAGTGCTGGGACCGGTCCTATTCAACATCTTCATCAGTGACATTGCGCAGGACCTAGAAGGCAGAATTTCACTGTTCGCTGATGACACAAAGCTCTATAACAGAGTAGACACACCAGAGGGTGTAGACAGAATGAGAAGTGACCTGCAGAAACTTGAAGAATGGTCAGGGGGTTGGCAGTTGAAATTCAATGCAAAGAAGTGCAAGATGATGCATATGGGGCACAAAAACCCTGGCACAATATATCAGTTGGGGGTGAGGATATAGCATGCACCAAGCAGGAAAGGGATCTTGGGGTTATCTTCTCTGATGACCTCAAGGTAGGGAAACAGTGTAACAAGGCAGAAGGTAAAGCAAATAGGATGCTGGGATGCATAGCCATCACCAGCAGGAAAAGGGAGGTCATAATTCCACTATACAAGACACTAGTGAGGCCCCACCTGGAGTACAGTGTACAGTTCTGGAGACCTTACCTACGTAAGGACATAGACAGGGTAGAGAAGGTTCAGAGGAGAGCAACAAAGATGGTACATGGATTGCATCACAAGTCCTATGAGGACTGGTTGAAGAAACTGGACATGTACTCCCTGGAGGAGAGGAGGGAGAGAGGGGATATGATAGAGACATACAAGTATCTTACAGGGAGGAACAGGGTGCAGGAATACACTATTTTTAAGCGAAAAAGATGTTCCAGGACTAGAGGGCATGGGATGAAGTTGGAGGGAGGACGATTCAGAGGAAACATGAGGAAGAATTTCTTCACAGAACGGGTGGTGGACAAGTAGAACACCCTGCCAGAGGAAGTGGTGGGGGCTGAAACAATCACGGGATTCAAGAATGCATGGGATAGACATAAAGGAATTCTGGAGGTCAGGGGTAAGGGGCAACAGACTTCTAGGAAAACATAAACTGAACTTACAAGCTCAACTGGGCAGACTGGGTGGGCCATAGGCCCTTATCTGCCGACACTGTCTATGTATCAGTAAGAAAACTGTAGTTCTAGAGTGCTATTTGCTCTGAAAGCAAATTCTCCTCTGTCAAAAACTACAGCAGGAAGCTATAATTGGAGACACCTGCTTTTGTATTCCTAAGCTACACCCCCAATCAGCTTCACCCTCTGACTCAGTAAATTAAGCTGATACAGCCCCCTTCCTCAAACTCCTAGTTTACTACCCAGGGAAGTGAATTTTACTGCTTGTGTTATTAATGCTAGTACTAGTCAGCTTGTGTGAAACTGCAAATGTGCTAATAGACCACTTCTAAGGGAAGTGAAAATACAGCCATTTTGTGAACAGTTGCCTACTTTACTTCGTCCCTGCCTAATTTACTGTTGCTAGCTGTAGTAGTCCTTGTTAAAATTGGAAAGCACTTCAGATAACTGCATAGGGTAGAGAAGCTTACAGCCATTTGTAATTGTTTGCCTGAACTCCTTTCTCTGCTCCAGCTTTCCCACCTCTGCCTCTTCCCAAATCTGCCGCTCCCCCCCACTTTCTGGACCCACCTGGCTCCTCAGACCAGGCCAACTTTCTCACCCCCATTGTTCTGCTCTTAATCTGTCCTGCCCTCTGTGCTCCTCTCCAAGCCCACCAATTTAGCTCCCTTTAACTCTTGGCTCCTTTCTCCTTTTTTCCCCTTAAGTGGTGGCCCCTGACCAGGCATCATAACTGCCAGGACTGCACCTAGAAGTGGCGCTACCTCCTGTTGCAGATACCGATAGTCTCCAACCGCCAGACCAGTGTCCTAAGTTGGCCTAATATTGCTGCATGCACCACTCAACCAAAAGAGCTGCTGGGCCTCCTGATTGGCCCGTTCAGAAACCGCGAGCCCTCCGATTGGCCGGTTCCTGCAGCCTTCTCAAGAATGAAGCTCTGCTCTCCACCACCAGCTCCTCGACACCGCTCCAGTAGCCAGTGAAGTAATTTGTCCGACCCACGCTCCCCAGCCCTGACCTCTATTAAATACGTAATAACTCCACCAACTGCTCTCAGCACCATCCCCCGGTCCTCCCACCACAAAGACCTTGAAGGTACAACCAAACCCTTCTGCTGCAATGCCTGCAAATGCAACCCACACCCTTCCCCTATCTGCTGAGGGACCAAAATGGGCTACACACTACTACCTCTAATACTACTTTTCACCTGCACAATTACTGCAGTTGGCCCTGGAGCACTCAGAGGCACCACCCCCTCACCAGCTTACCCCAAGCACTGCCTAAGTACAGGCAGCTGGCTAAAAGAGCAGGGGGCAGTCTACGCAGAGGGGGCCTACGAGGAGCACCCCATTCATCTGACTATGCCTGGAGAGTATGCCTCCAAAGCCCAACATGGCACCGTTAGATTGCCCCATCCTAGAACTACCCCACTGAAAATAAATCAGCCATTCTGAGGTAAGATGAGGAAACACAAGACACGTACCACAGTGACCATCCACCTCACGGCAAGGAAACTTATCCTACCGCTCCTCCTCCTATCTGGGAATGTTCACCCCAATCCTGGCCCACCATCCCCAACTGGACCTGGAGGGAATAAAACTAAGGGCCTAAAAATCACCACCATGAATATTTGTAGCCTCACTGCCAAGCTCACAGAGTTCCAGGCCTGTATAGTCCTGCACAGGCCGGACATAGTCTGTCTTATAGACACATGGCTGACAGGCAAGATAAGACAACGAAATAGCACTAACAGGCTAACAGGCATACAAGAGTGACAGGAAAGGCAAGAAGGGAGGGGGGCTGTCTCATCTATGCCAGGGACTACCTCCACTGCACAGTCCTCTTAATTTCCAGGATGGCTGCTGGCCATGAGCTTCTAGCAATGAAAATACAGGTCGGGCAGCAGAGCAAGTCACTTACCATTGCTTCGGTATACCTACCCCTCAAAAATGCCAGGGATGGCTTCCCAAAGGTCCTGGATGCTGTGGCCTCACTACCTAGGGACAGTGAATTGATAATAACAGGGGACTTCAACATAAATTGGGATGGTGCTGACTCTGCCTCCCATAAGGACACCGTGGCAAGCACATACCTAACACTGCTGGTATCTGAACCCATTAGAAGGAACCACAGAACAGGCAGTAGCATGCTACTCGATTGGATTCTTACCAACTCCCTCTCCCGTATCTCAGAGGTCATGGTGCACCCAGACACCCTGAGCGACCACTCCCGTCACCCTCAGGTGGTCCAATAAACACAACCCCCCCATCATAATTGAGAGCAGGGTCCTGAAGAAAGGTCAGATAGGAGCGCTTAAAACTGCCCTTTCTCTCCATGACTGGTCACCCATTGACCTGATATCAGACCTGGACCTGGCCCTAAAGTACTTAACTGATAGTGTCAACAACATTTGTGACCTCTGCACACCAGTAAAAAGGAGAAAATGCGTGGGACTATAAGCGGTTGGATTACCGGCGAGCTCCTTGCCAGGATGAAGGAAAGGCATAACCTTTGGTCTAAAGCCAGTGCCACCAGTATCGATCATGACAGTAAAAGATTCTGGGAGAACATAACAGTTCTCTTGGGGAAAGTTGAAAAGAGTCACCCTCAGCTACTCAACATTAACGACTCTCCAACCTTGGACCCACTCCTTATTGCAGAGTCCTTCAACTCTGCCTTCCCTGATCTAAGCACAGTCCTCCCACCTGTCTACCTACACCCCACTAAGGATCCCTCCTATCACAAATCAATCATAAACTCTCACCTGGACTTTTATTTCAAGAGAGTAACTGTCAAGTAAGCAGCGTTCTGTGTAAAGAAAGTGCTTGGCAAGACCAAAATGGGGAATGATGGAGTTGACATGAAGCTGGTATCTCTCACTCTTGATGTGCTCATTGTATCCATTAACCAAACTTTTCAACAAATCTCTTACCCTGTCAAAATTCTCAGCAGTCTGGAAGCAAGCACTGGTCACTCCCATCCACAAAAGCGGTGATAGGACTAGTATTTTTAACTACAGATCGATCTCAATCCTCTCCCCCCTATCCAGAGTCCTAGAGAAGATTGTTGCGGATCAACTCGCTGAATACCTAAACAAATTTCAACTGCAGTGCCCCAATCAGCACGGGTTCAGGCAGGGACACACCACTACCACCACTCTGGTGGAATACACTGATTACATGCATCAAGCTGTGGATGAAGGCAAATAGGTCGAGTCGGTGTTAATCACCTTAACAAAAGCCCTCAACACTGTTAACCACACCCTCCTATTGGCCCAGCTATGGAATCTGGGAGTGGCTACCAATGCAACAAGATGGTTCCAGGACTACCTGTCTCTCGGATCACAGTGTGTAAAGATAGGACAAATGGTGTCAGGGCTCAGGGAAGTCTCTCTGGGTGTCTCCCAGAGGTCTATCCTGGGAACCCTCCTCTTCAGCTTATTTTTAAATAATCTCCCAGAAGTCTGTGACTCCAAAATAATCCTTTATGCAGATGATGCAGTCATCCTCAACAGCAGCACACGAATTGAGTCTCTCCAATCAGAGCTTCAGCACTCCTTCAGCAAAGCAGAGGACTGGTTCTATGAGCACAAACTTCTGCTCAACTACAGAAAAACCAAGACCATGCTCCTATCCAGCTCCCAGCTCAAGAAAAGGTTCCCCTCCATTGCTATCTCCAACAAAGTCTCAGCTCCCCTGGAACAGGTACACTCATTCAAGTACCTGGGGATCACCCTGGACAACACCCTATCCTCCGCCCAGCATGTTGACCTGATAGTCAAGGCAGTAAACTCCAAGCTGGGAGTGCTATACAGGCACAGGAAATACCTCACTCTGGCAACCCTCCGTCTCTCAGTCTCAAGCTCCATCCTATCAACCATTGACTATGGCCTAGTAGTATATGGAGCAGCCACGGATACAGTACTCAAGAGGGTATGTACAGCACTCAACAAGTCCTGCAGGCTGATCTTGAATGCCAATCGACTAACCCATACTTACTCATCACATGAGCAAACCAACCTACAGTCTCTAGGGTGCAGGATCAAACTCCAAACCTGCCTCCTAGGCAAAAAAGCACTGTTAGGGAAGACACTCCATGCGTAGCTGGCATCTTCACCCTGTCTGGCTCCAAGTACAGCACCAGAGGGAGGACGCAGGGTGCACTTGTGGTTCCATTTCAGCGTACAGTACTCAGGCAGCACGCATTCTCCTACAGAGCCCCACTGTGGCTAAATGAGATTCCTGAGGACATTTGTAATTCCACCAGCCTCCTCAGCTTCAAATCCGACCTCATGCACTACCTTACCTCCTGCACTGTGTGTGACTGTTTCCCTAAAGACTGAGATGCCACCACCGGTTGTTCCTGGCCAAGTGCTGCTGTAACGCTCCTAGGAAATAGCCCAGGGCTTTACCACAGCTCGCTACTCTACCATGTCCTCCTCCCCGACATATTATCTGCCTTCCTCTGCTCTCCCCCACTTCCCCTGTCCTTCCCCCTCGGTCCCCACCGCCTGTTAATCACCCCACCAGTTTGTACTGCCTAGACCCCTCCTTCTCCTACCCTACACTACTATGACAAAGCCTCTTGCTGGAGACTGCTTGCTCCCCTAACTCCCTTCATTCCCCACCCTTGGGAATTAATACCACTAGTCCGCTGCTACTACTCCCACACCTCTTCTTACACTGTCTGCCCCCTCAGCCCCCGCCCACCTCCCCCCCAGGCACCATGACAAAACCTCTGGTTCGAGGCCAGGGGCTGCTTCCTCCCCTCCCCCGGAGGGTGATAACACTGTCGTCTGACCACTGCTATTGCCCTTGTGTTAGTAGCCCTCAGGGGCCCTTTCTGCACCTCTTTAAACCTTATTACTCCCAGCCATTCTGTCAGGTCTCTACTATTAGTAAGTATAAAGATTTCTGGATTGTAATTATGTGTATTGTACACCCATGTCCATTTGTTCTGTACTATTACCGTATGTATGTATGTCTGTGATCTGTTCCTGACATGGAACCTTTGTAAAAGAGCCATGGCTCAAAGGTTATTTTCCGAAACTTAACTAAATAAATAAAAATAAATAAATTGAGGACAGTTGCAGATGCAGTAGCTTTTTTGAGGGGCTGCTGTTTCCTCACAACGGTAAAAGTAGAAAGGCTGAAATATTGGAGTTTACTTCATGGCTGAAGGTTGGTGTGATGAGGAGAGGTTTTATTACTCAGATCCAGGGATCCTTCTAGAAGGATGTTTGACTGTTTGCAAAGGATAGCCAGCATCTCAGCAAAGGGGGAAACCAGTGCGTTAGGGAAAGAACTACATGTAGCAGTTAGCACGATATTACAATAGGTCAGGTGTGAGGGCAGTGAAAGAGCACAGGAATGTAGATTGAGTCCCAAAGGGAGCCAAGATGACTCTCCCTCAATACACACAGGACAGGGGAAGAGAGGGAAGTAAAGGGAGGAGAGTAGGAATAGGGGGAGTTAAACAGTTACCAAGGATGGGAATCCTAGAAGGGAAAGGAAGCGCAAGTGGAGAGTGTATATGAATGCCAGGAACTTAGGAAACAAAATGGATGAGCTGCAGGTAGTTATGGCAGCAGAACAGTTGAATTTGGTGGCTGTTGTGGAATGTGGGCTAAACAAAATAATAACTGGGACCTCAGCATCCCAGGCTATACCCTATTTAAAAGGAACAGGGGGTGGCAATGTGTGTAAAGGAGATCATAAGGGTCGAGACAAAACACAATGCGGGAGGGTGGACTCGCTCTCACTACAAGTGTCTGAAGAAGGGGGGAAGGTATAGTATAGGAGTTGTCTGTAAGCCACCTAACCTGACAACTAGCATAGATAAGGAACTTGAAAAGGAAGGCAGCAAACCAGAAAAAAATTAAACTAATGGGAGATTTCAGTTTCCAAGATACAGACGGGGATAACAGAGGCAAGGAGCCAAAAAGCTAAAAGTAGAGGTTACACAAGACTGCTTACTCACCTAGTGGGTGCAGGTTGCAACTGAGGGGGGTTGGGGGCAATCTTAGACCTTAAAATGTCCAAGCAGGACATAATTCAAGACATTAATTTGAGAGATTATGATTGAGAACCCAGTAGGACAGAACAAGCACAAAACTGTGAAGTTCAACATTGTTTGAGTTCCCAGCAGCAAAATTTCAGCACTGGTGTCCCTGATTTTAGGAACACTACGAACATACAAAAATGCCAGTAGAAGAAGGCCCAAAAGGTCTATTAAGTCTCCTCGTTGTGAAGCTCATGCACGTTTGCTGCGTGTTGCTCCACCCACTCCCGTGTCACACTGACCTTCCCCTTGACATTATCCCAACCCCCTTCCAAACCCCTCAGCTGATTTGTGATTGACTACCACCTCTGGTAGTGCATTCCATCCTGTCACCACTCTCTGTGAAGAAGTGTCTTCTGGCCTCCCTCCTGTACATACCCCTCTCCAATTTATAGTTGTGCCCTTGGGTGTTTTCTCACTTATGCTAAAAAGATCCTCAAGGTCGACCTGGTTTATGCCTTTAAGGTATTTGAAGGTCTCAATCATATCCCCTCTCTCTTCTTTCCTCAAGTGTTCAAGTTCATCAGCATCTGTTCGTATAGGACATCCTGCTGCTCTTGGAAGGGTAGCCCTTCTCCGCCCCGCCTTCAACTGATTTATGCCCTTCTTGAGGTGGGGGCTCCAGTATTGCACACAGTACTCCAGACGCAGTCATACCATGGATTTATACAGGGGCAGAATGACCTCCTTCCATCTGCTAGTGAACCCATGTGATATATAACCCAGCATCTTGTTCGTCTTCCCTGCCGCCTTTTTGCATTGCATTGAAGTTGGCAGGTTGCTTATGATTGCTATTCCCGGGTCCTTTTCCTCCTTCAAGACTGTGACACCTACTCAGCTCTGGGGTTTTGCTCCCTATGTGCATTACCTTGCACTTCTTTGCACTGAATCCCAGTTGCCAGATTACAGGCCACCTTTTCTGACCTCACTAGGTCCTCCCCTCAAAACCTTGATGCCCTCATCAGTGCCCACCCTCCACAGAGCTTGATGTCATCTGCAAATCAGCATATGTTGCCTTTGATGCTACCCCCAGTGTCATTTATGAACACAGTGAACAGGACTGGACAAAGCACTGACACCTGGGAACCTTGCTAGTAGTTTCCCTTATTTCTGAGACCCCCACCACCTGCTGCATTCTCCCTCCTAGCCATTTTGCCACCCACCTGGACAGTTTCTCCCCTGTTCCCATGTCTGCCTGCGTTTTGATCAACCTCTTGCGGGGGACTGAATCAAAGGCTTTTGCTCAAATGGTAGTATTAATCAGGGATCAACTGAAAAGCATAAATAAGGTGGGGGCAGAGAAAAAGAGGGTGGAAATTCAAGGGTCAGTATTAGGCACAGCCCAAGACTGCATTTAATGTGTAAGTATGGGAAGTAAGTGTAAAAGACCAATATTGCTAGACAGATGAGAAAGGGAAGCAGTAAGGGAAAAAGAATGAGCATCTAGGGTCTACAAAAGGGAGCAGAATGAGACCAACTGGGAGTTGTACAATGAGAAACATAGGTGGGTGAAAGTAAACACAGGGCTAAGGGTAGTGGAAGTAGTTAAGGAAAATGACAGGAAAAAAGGAAAAGACAGGCAAAGGATAACATAAAAAGTCTAAAGAAAATGGGATGAGTGTGAAGGTGATGTGGGAAGAGCACACTACTGAATGAGTACTTTAGCTCTGAGTTTACTGTAAAAAAGCTACAGGACCAATTTGAGACAGTAAGTTAACATTTGAGGGAAAGATAGCAATAGGTTAGTGGTGGGACAGATAGTTGAGTAAAGAATACAGAAAGGTCTATGGGACCTAAAGGTAAACAAGCTGGGGAGCTTGGGATACACCCAGTGATGATGAAGTAGATGAGGCATGCCCTGGCAGCACCCTTGACAGACCTGTTCAGTGAATCACTAGCAACAGGTTAAGTGCCGATGGAACAGGAGGGTGGTGTACGTGGTTCCCCTACACAAGACTGGGAATAAGACAAGTCCAGGTAATCCTAGGCCAGCAAGCCTAACATCTATGGTAGAAAAGATATTGGAAATGATTATTAAAGAACAGATAGTTGAATTCCTGGAGGTAAATGGGATCCTGGGGGGAATCGGCATAGGTTCATGAGTGGCAGAACATGTCAAACAAACGTAATTGATTTTTTTCCAGTTTGGTGGCACAAATGGTGGATAGAGCCCCAGCAGTCAACATAATTTACTTGAACTTCAGTGAAGCCTTTGAGTCAGTGTCACATTGGAAGCTAGTGGAAAAGTTCCAGGACCTAGGACTGGTGGATGGGTTAACTAGTTGGACTGGGAATCGGTTGACTGCTGGAATTTGGAGAGTGGTCCTGACTGGCAGGTTTCTGATGTGAAGGAGGTGACTAGCGAGGGTACCCCAGGGGTCCGTCCTGGGGCCACTACTTTTTAACAAGTGTATAAGTGACATAGGACAGGGGATACAGGGAAAAAGGAGGATGTTTGCAGATGACACAAAGCTCTGTGGGAGGGTAGATAGTGAGGAGGGAATTGGCACCTTACAAGAGAGCGTAGAGACTGGAGAAGTGCTTCAGTAATTGGCAATTAAAATTAAATGCCAAAAAATGTAAAGCGATACATATTAGCTGCAGAAATCTGCAGAGTTTGCATTATTGTGATAAAGATGGGGCACTCAAAGGAGGAAAAGGGTCCAGGGTGATAATTAGCCATCATCTAAAAATCTCTTGCAAATACAGTAAGCGCATACACACCCCTTAAGGGAAATGCTGCTTATATTCCTTTTCAGAGATTTTGCTTTTGCTAGATTTAACCCAAAAACTAATAGTGTAAGTGCTTGTAGTAGTGGCAGGGAGGTGCGTGTCCACTATATTCATTTTAGTAGCAGACGGTTGCCACTTGTAATGGTTGGTTTAGTGTCCATCTGTATATCTGAGCCTTGCTGTTTTGTGTTGCAGCAGCCCGAAGAGTATTTCGACATGGGGATCTTTCTGGCCTTCTTTGTCGTCGTGTCACTGGTCTGCCTCGTTCTTCTCATCAAGATCAAACTCAAACAGCGCCGGAGCCAGGTAGGAATCACTGACATTGGCATGGTAGGGGGAGGATGCTGCCTTTCACTCAAGGAGTTTAAATGTGTTCCAAAACAAAATAAAGGGTTATTTAAGACAGAGGACTCGAGCAAGGCCCTAAATCAAATGAGTTTGTGGGTCAGAGAGGTCAAACTCGCCAGGGTCATAGCCCAGTTTTGTCAGTAGGTTAAGGTGCAGCTCACCCTGCCAAAACATTTTTTAAACTAGAAGACTGTTACAAGAATTACACATCCATTACAAACAGAACTCTAAAAGAGCAGGTATAAAATCAGTTTAATTGTATGTATTTATTTGTTCACTGGTCCCCGGGACCATTTTTAGGCATGACCGGAGCCATATATATATTTCACACAACAGTACAGTAGGTGTGTAGTGCATACAGGACAAAAACATAAAGATAATTAACAAATAAGATATTCATACAAAGCATTGTGAGTACATAGTCTGCAGATGGAAGTAGCAAAGCAAATGGAGTGGCAGATACATAAAATAAAATTCAGTAGTACTATAAAAATCTGTATTTCCAACAAATGTAGTTGTTTTCAGGTTCATGCAATATAGATAAATACTGACACCAAGGAATCCATTCATTTGTCAAAAGTGTCACCTCTGTTGTGTTTTGGGTGTGCAGACTGCAGCTTAAATGGGAGCAGCTGTGACACTTTAAGCCCACTTATAAAAGTTTAGGTTTGCGTCATGCAAAGTCACTTCCTTTAGCATTAATTTGGGCAAAGCGCAAAGTTCGGGATTTTTTTAAAAAGCTTAGAGGAAACCGTGCTCAATGCCCCTAGAGAGCAACACAGAGCAAAGTGGTAAGAGGTGCTCAGGCCCAAGGCACAGCCCCCTGCTGGCCACATTTGGTTTCATAGTCGGTAGAAACAATAGGCTGCCAAGGAGCAAACTGACCGGGCATCCCAAAGGCGTTAGTACTGTTGCACTAAGCTGCGTTTTTTAAACGTGGACATGCAGATGCCCTCTGTCCCCACTGAAGGCCCTGTTGTGTAATTAGTACCTTATTATGGACCTACTTCATCTGACAAGCAGTCCCTTTGCTCCTTGTATTGCATAAAGACTGTGTGCTTGCTGTGGTAGAGCCACACGTAGCCCACTGCTGTAGATCTGTTGTTTGGTTGTCTTTTGGGTAAGTCTGTAATGTCTTTACCTAGTTTAGCTCAGCTGAGATACAGTATCTCGTTTCCAGTGGTGTTCTATGTCTTCTACCCATTTCCACAGCTGGGTGGACTGGAGCAGTGACAGGTTAAGTGACGTGCTAAGGTTATGCAGTGAGCGTGTGGTTCTGCAGTAGTTTAACCTATGCATAATACATCTTGTGTAGTGCAGTGCCCTTCCTTACCTGGTCTCTATATAAAATAAAAGATCCTAGGTGCTCTCGCCTGTTCCTTGTATTGCACAAAATAAGAATTCGCTGATGCCCCTTTCACTCACCCATTCCCGTATTAAAAATAACACATTCCTTAGTGCTGTCCTGGCAGCCTGTTAGTGTTTCCAGAAAGCACTAAAAATACCGGAGTAACCTGCATGTTTGGAAGCCAGAGGCACCCCTTGTTTGCATGGGCTCCTGTTTGGCATTAGCCAATCTCATGTTAAGAGATTGGCTCTGCACTAATTGTGTTGTTCAAAACAGCATCAGCTGCACTACCAAGCTATCAGCTGCGCTAATCACAGTTAGTGTGGTGCTAATCTTTTTAGCGTTGTGCTAAGTTGTTAAAAATCTTGTCCTCTAAGTACAAAGGATGTGATGCTCTTGGCAAATGTAAAGGTATGATTGTGTTCATATTAACATTTTATAAATTATCAGCGTTATAAAATACTTGGTAAAAAAAAAAATAATTGAGAATTAAAAGAAAGTCCTCAAAATTCTTGCACGAAAATGTCCTGTGTTTTTATGAAGTCCTCACCTACAAATAATTGTCCGCACAGCTGTAAGATGGTCACCAACCGAGCTTACAGTTGCTGCCCTTGTGACATCACTGTTTGGTGTCATGGAAAGCGCTGCTATGCCAAAAGCAAATATAAGGTCAGAAAAATACTAATGAGAGTTTTTTATGTAGATTACATGGATATGCTGACAAATGAAACTTCTGACAGGAACACAGACAACCTTTTCCATGGGTCAGTATAGTGGTCATTGTGCTAAAAATACGTAGAACATTCCCAGCTGGTATAAAATACTGTAGGTAACATTTTAAATTGGGAACTCCTCACAGTTTTTGCTTTGCTTCATGGCAGATTACTTGCCGATTGAGTCGGGTGAGTGTGGGGGATGTTCTGAATATACCTGCCTCTTTCATGTGGAGCTCATGGGGTGGCAGAAGGGCACACACTTTTCACGGGAGTATCTTCCAGCTCTTTAGACTGACTCGAGTACAGCGCTAGTCCACTGAGACAGTTGCTACATTTTCTGCCGTATGTCAGTCCATTAGAGTTCCAATCTCAGGCACTAATAGCATGGGGCATTAGCACTTCATGTTACCACCTGGGAGACCAGGGTTCTCATCCAGGCCCTGGAGTCATACAGTGTTGTTTATCATTATTTGTTGACCAGGAAAGGAGGGCTTGGACATACTTCCTGTTTGTAGCCTCATCCTGGGAGAATGGGATACAGCTGTGGATCGACTGATCTTGGACCAGGTTAAGCTGTTGATGGTGTGTTAGTGAATGGGGAGAATTTGTGCCATGACACTGGGAAAATTCCACTACTCTTTTTGAGAAGTGCCATGAGATCTTGAATGTGAGCCTGAACAACCACCAGAACAGGAAGGCAGAACATTGGTTTGTCTCATTTGGAAGACAGCATCTCGTACAGTACAGTGTCCCCCAAACTCTAAGCTGACTACCAGAACAGGAAGAAGAAACATTGTTTTTTAACATCTCATCTGGAAGACAGCAGTCCCCCAAACACCATGTTGAAGCGTTGGTATGTTTACTTTTAACCAAGAGAGTGCCCCCAGCAGAGCTACCGACACCACTTCCTGCAGCACCTGGTGTTCACCGGAAGCTACTCCTGCTGTGTTCATCGGAGGTCACTCCTGCTACTGACCAGGCTGGATCCTGCTTGACTTCTGAGATCTAGCAGGATCAAACTCCAGTATGGTAAGGTAGCAGACACACTACAGTCACTGAGACTGGCTAGGGACCAGGCATGTTATGGAGAAACTCTCAGGGTGGAGGGCTTAAGCCTAAGCATTCTCTCACACCCCTCTCTGCACTCGCTCACACACCCCTCCCAGCATTCATGCACACACCCTCTGCTGATATTTGCACACCCCCTTCTGCTGGCATTCACAGACACCCCAAGTGGTATTTGCACCCTGCTGGCATTTGAAGAAGAAGAATCAGCATTTATATAGCTCTTTTCATACACACTGTATCCCAAAGCACTTTACAAGCAGTGCTAGACTGGTAGTGAAGTGACTGAATGTGAGTGGCGGCCAAATTGTACATTAACACCCACACACAGCCTCGACAATTGCATGAATTGGTTTTATGGGAAGGGGAATGTTGGCCAAGACACCAGGTATGTCCCCTATTCTACGAAGAGTGCCCTGGGTTCTTTTACTTCCACCTGGACACCCACCAGGATGAGTAGAAGGGACCTTGGTTTAATGTCTCATCCGAAGGATGTCACACCCCCAACAGTACAGAGATGGTGCCTCCAACAGGGAATATTATGCCTTACACACTGGGAGCAATTTCATCAAAGAGCACTATTGTTCTGCTGAGATGGATTACACCTCAGCAGAAGTGGCCACTCCCTACTGGGCAAAAGTGTAGCTTCAGCCATCAATAAGCTTTTAAACTAGATGCGTGGGGGGAGAACCGGTCTTTTTCTTGTTCTCTAAGAAATTTTGACAGTAATAAATCTGTCTGCAAGGTACTTTCCCTGAATGCCAGATCACTAAATCAAGTTAAACTGGCTGAACTTGAAGCCAAATGTCTAAGGGATGATTATGGACTTAAATCCATAATGGAAACATGGTGGGACTCTAACTCTGTATGGACAAAGTGTCTTCCTGGTTACAAGTTACACCATTGGGATTGTTTAGGACGTACTGGGGGGGGGGGGATCTGCTTATATGTAAGAGAGGATACAACTTCCTACCAACTACCCCAGTCAAACGGCTTAGAATCCATATTGGTAAACATTCAGATGAAGGGACAACCTCAATTAAGGGTTGGTACTTGCTATAGACCCTCTTCAGCAAATACTGAGTACTCTTCAAAATTACTCGATGAAATATCAAACATGGCCAACAAAGGTGATATTTTAGTTTTGGGAGACTTCAATATGCCATGTATAAATTGGACTGGGAAAACACATGATGAAAAAAAATTGATTCCCCTTATTGTGGATCTAGGTCTAGAACAGCGTGTTACTGAGCCTGACTCGGGGTGATAATTTATTGGATCTAGTAATATCTAATATAGGAAATAATATATCTAAAATCTGTATTGGGGACCCCTTGGGCACTAGTGATCATTATTCTGTCTCATTTACATTAATTACTAACTCACTACCGAAATTACGTCATGGAGAATTCAAAAATTATGATAAAACAAACTTCCATATCATTAATGATCAATTAGGCAATCTATGTTGGGAAGAATTATTATCCCCTTTTATCTGTCGAGGAAGCTTGGAATTTCCCGAAAACAACAATCTACGATCTAGAAGAACTGTGTGTACCCATCAAGAAGAAATATAACAATAAGGGGAAGATTCCATTAGGGCTAAATAAACCCATAAAAAATTAATTAATAAAAAAACAAAGGTTTTCATTACTAAAAAAGAGCGAGGGCACCGATAAAGTTCATTTATTACTTAGATATAAAGCTTCATTAAAACAGGTAAAACAAACTGTCCTACAGTCCAAAAAGAAACTGGAGTTTCACTTGGCACATAGCAAGGATAATTATAAATCCTTTTACTCCTATCTTAATAATAAAAAAGATAATAATAGATATATGGGTCCTATAAAAGTAAATAACTCCTTAAAAACTACAGATAAAGAAATTGCAGATGCTTTTAATGAGCAGTTTTGCTCGGTGTTTTCATTAAAAGATTATCCTAAACTCAAATCATACCTAGTCTGTACTCCTATGGGTTACAACATATCTGTTACTGATGCGCTCGAAGCCTTACAATCTTTAAAAAAAAAGTTCATGTCCAGATCTGATAACATAAATTCTATATTTTTACTAAAGACATCTGAAGCTCTAGCTAAGCCCTTAACTATTATTTTTAATAAGTCCCTTCAAGAAGGATGTATTCCACAAGACTGAGCCAAGGCCACAGTTGTACCCATATTCAAAAAGGGTGATCGCTCTAACCCTGAAAACTACCGTCCCATAAGCCTAACATCTGTAATTAGCAAATTAATGGAAAAAATTATTTAAAAATTCCTAGAACAAGAAGTAATTAGTAAGAACCAAATTGATCATGCACAACATGGTTTTAGGTCTGGGTACTCCTGCACTACTAACTTGGTAGTTTTTTATAATTACAGTATGTGAGTAAGGGACTTGATAGGGGGAGCCTATGGATGTTGTACTTCTTGATTACAGCAGGGCTTTTGATAAAGTCCCCCATGGTAAACTCATTGACAAATTGCTGAACCTGGGATTTTCCCCAGATTTTGGTCAGATGGGTTTCCTGCTGGTTGGCCAACAGACAGCAACAAGTTAAGATTAATGGTATTCTTTCCAATGTGGGCTGTGTTACCAGTGGGGTCCTGTAGGGTTTGGTCCTTGGATCTACTTTATTTAATATTAGTGATATGCAGGTCAGTACGGACAATCTTTTATTGAAGTTTGCTGACTATACTAAATTAGGGGGTGCTGTATCCACTGCTTCTAGTAGGACTAAGCTTAGTAACAACTTAAAAGCTATAGAAGAATGGGCTACTAATAATGGGATGATGTCAAATCCCGATAAATGCATAGTGTTACATTATGGCAAAAATAACCTAAGACAAAATTATTATTTATACAACTCACCCCTTAAAGTTGCAATAACCGAGATGGATTTGGGTGTTATCATAAATGATAAGCTAACCTCTACAGATCAGTGTATTAAGGTAGCCAAAATATCAAATTCACTTTTGACCAGAATTAAAAGAGCATTTGTCTCTAGGACTCAGGAATGCATTATCCCCCTTTTTAGGACCTATGTTAGGCCCCATTCTGATTATGGGTCTCCCTTTTGGAACCCATATCTTAAACAAGATATTGCTAGAATTGAGAAGATAAAAAGGAGGGCAACTAAATTAGTACCTCGACTTGCGAATAGTGATTATCATACTAGACTGCATGAAACTGGTTTACATTCATTACAAACCAGAAGTACCAGAGGTGATCTGTTATTATTATATACGATCTCAAATTCCCAGGACTTAATGTGTCAATGTGGCCTCAAATTCTCCAATAGAAGGAGTTCCCCTAGGCTACATAACAAACAGATTGAGGTGGCCAAAGCAAGAACTGATAAAAGACAAAACTATTTTACGGTAAGAACTCTGAGATTATGGAACAGTTTACCACAACATTTGGTAGACAGTAGCTCCATCTAGTCCTTTAAAAGAGGTCTGGACCAGTTGTTGGAGTTAAATAGCACTGGGGCTTAATTTTTCCACCATAGTGGTGAGGGACAATCTCGATGGGCCACGGCCTTCTTTTGTCCCTTACAACAAAGTAAGTAAACCCCCCTAATACTGCACTCGGGTGTCAGCGTTTTTAGGTGCGAGCCCAATCCCGGTGTGGGATAAGAACCCACGACCTTCTGGTTCAGAGGTGGATGTGCTACCAACTAAGCCACGTTGACACCCGATGAGCACACGCACCCTGTTGGCATTTGCACACACCCCTGCTGGCATTTGCGTGCACACACACACACACACACTCTGCTGGCATTCATACGCACACCCCCTGATGGCATCCACACACATCCCCCAGCTGCCATTCACACGTGCACACAAACACACACACACACACACAGCCTGCTGGCATTCGCACACACATGCACCCTGGTGGCATTCACACACCGCTGCCAGCATTCTCGCCCTACCCCTCTTTCCTGGCATCCAGACACTCGCCCTTCTCGACTTTCACTCACACACTCACACACACACACACACACACACACACACGACACACTCATCCTGCGAGTTACTTGCACCCCACGCCACCCCACTGGCATTCACACACACACACCTGCTGGCATACCAAGCAGTGACATTGTTGTGTGCTGTGAAGGCAGCTGTTCACCAACCCTGCTGGCTAAAGCCGTGGCATGCACATCATCAGGGTGACAGACAGGGCAGGGGACTCTAGGTACATCCTTTCTGTTGGCTAAAGAAAGGGTGTAGTTGTAGCATACATATTGTCAGAGTGGAGAACAGTGGCAGGAGCTCTTGGGTGTAACACAGTCTGGTAGTTGAATGTGTCAACCATTTTAGATTTATAGGGGTTTATTTTTGAAATCCTGCTGGTATTAGACCCTCATTTTATTGTGTTTTTAAGTATTTATTGAATGTTTATTTTATGGTATTGTTTTGTTTGATTGTATGGCGCCCAGAGCCTCTGGGAGTGGGCGCCCGAAAAATAAAATTTGCCTTGCCTTGCCACCCTGTTGGCTAAACCCTCGACTCACATATAGTCAGGGTGGGGACAGGTCAGGGGACCCTGGGTGCACCCACCCTCCTAGCTATAGAAAGAGGGATGCCATGACACAGACATCGTCAGGGTGGGGGACAGGGGCAGGGGACCTTGGGTACACCCACCGTCCTGGCTAAAGAGTTTAGCCATGGCACCTATATCATCATGGTAGTGGACAGGGAGGGACTCTGGGTACACCAACCCTGCTGGCTAAAGAATGGAATTGGCTGTTGCATCTACATTGTCAGGGTGGGAGACAGGGCAGGGGACCCTGGGTGCACCCACCCTGCTAACTAAAAAAAGGCTGTGGCCATGTCACTTACATTGTCAGGGTGGGAGACAGGGCAGGGGACCCTGGGTGCACTCACCCTGCTAGCTAAAGAAAGGCTGTGGCCAGCCAGCCCCATGGCACTGAGGGTTGAGGCACTGAGCGCCACACCTCGCACCACGCCGGCGACCACGGTTCAGAAAAAAGCCGGGGTCGGGGGGAACCAGGAGATGGACTGAGCAGTCATAAGGCAGCTCTCCCCTTCCCCTGACCCAGCCACGCCTGCTGCAACGCTGCCCTGGCTGGAGGCCCGGAGGTAGTGCAGTTGGGAGCGACTAAAGTAGGGAGGATGCCGTGGGTCGTTGCATGCATGTGCCTCTGCAGCAAGGGGCAGGGAGAAAATTAGTAAAAATGGAACTGCAGGCTCTATGACGGCTCCACAGCACCTGCGCCAGCCCCCCGGAATCTGCATGTTGGTCTCCGGGGGGGGGGTCAACACCCTTCACCTCTGCCCTGCAGTGGGGCAACCAATGGGGATTACCAGGAGGGTCTGGGGCAGGAAACACAGAAAGTCCTGAGACTGAGCCCCTCCAAGGTGGGAGCCAGAGCTGCCTGCCAGCTCCACCATGTACCCCCATCGTCAGAGTAGGTGGGAGGTGGTGGCAACAGAATCAGCTAGATAAAAAAAAAAAAGAAAGGCTGCGGCCATGGCACTTACATTGTCAGGCCGTGAGACAGGGCAGGGGACCCTGGGTGCACCCACCCTACTGGCTAAGGAAAGGCTGTGGCCATGGCACATACATTGTCAAGACTGGAGACAGGGCAAGGGAACCTGGATGCACCCACCTTGCTGGTGAAAGAAAGGATATGGCCGTGGCACTCACGGCATCAGTTTGGGAGACAGGGCAGGGGGACCCTGAGTACACCTACCCTGCTGGCTAAAGAAAGGATGTGGCCGTGGCACATACGTTGTCAAGGTGGGAGACAAGGCAGGGGACCCTGGGTGCACCCAACCTGCTAGCTAAAGAAAGAGTGTAACTGTGGTACACACATCATCAGGGTAGGTGACTGGGGTACACTGTGTACACCCAACCTCCTGGCTAAAGAAAGTGTTAAGCCATAGCACATAGAAACATAGAAGCTGAGGGCAGATGAGGACCACAGGGCCCATCCAGTCTGCCCATTTCTTTTTCTGCCTTATGAATGTGCCATCGGCCTTTGCTCTGTCAATGACCTATCTATTCATACTCATCTGTAGTGCTCCCTTATGCCTATCCCATGCCTGTTTGAAGCCCTGCATTGTATTCATATTCACCACTTCCTGAGGTAGGCCATTCCATGCATCCACCACCCTTTCTGTGAAAAAGAACGTCCTCACATTACCCCTTAATCGGCCTCCCTCTAATCTCATGCTGTGTCCTCTTGTCCTGCTATTTTTCTTATATTGAAACATGTTAGACTCTTTCACCTTGTTAATGCCCTTAAGGTGTTTGAATGTTTCGATCATATCACCTCTCTCCCTGCTTTGCTCTAGGGTATACATATTGAGCTCAGTTAATCTGTCCTCATATGTTTTCTGATGCAGTCCCTGCACCATTTTGGTTGCCTTTCTCTGGACTGCCTCAATTTGGTTAATATCCTTGTGAAGGTGTGGCCTCCAGTACTGCACACAGTATTCCAGATGGGGCCTAACCAGTGTCTTGTACAGAGGGATTATTACCTCCCTCTTATGGCTTATGATACCCCTACTAATACACCCCAACATCCCCCTAGCCTTACCTACCGCCTTAGTGGTCTGCTTGGATGATTTCAGGTCATCTGTGATGATGATGATGGCCAAGTCTCTTTCTTCCCTTGTGACTGCCAGCAACTCCCCTCCCAGCCTGCAGGTGGCTTCAGGGTTTTCTCTTCCCTATGTGCATGATCTTGCACTTCTTTACATTAAACCCCAGTTGCCACTCTTCCAACCATTTTGCCAGTTTATCCAGATCTCTTCTAATTCTGCCCACCCCATCTGAATCATCTACTCTGTTGCAGATCTTGGTGTCATCTGCAAACAAACAAACCTTACCCTCCAGTCCATCTGCAATGTCACTGATGAAGATATTGAAGAGAACTGGCCCCAGGACTGATCCCTGAGGTACCCCACTTGTGACTTGCATCTCTTCTGACTGTATACCGTTTACCACCACCCTCTGTTTTCTGCCTGTCAACCAGTTTGCCACCCAGTTGACCAACTTCTGACCCACCCTGAGCCTACCCAGCTTATTAATCAGTCTTCTATGTGGAACAGTATTGAAAGCTTTGCTGAAGTCAAGGTAGGCAACATCACTCTGGTTACCCAGTCAAAGAAGTCTATGAGATTAGTTTGACAGGACCTTCCTGTTGTAAACCCATGCTATCTTGGATCCTCTGCTCCTATGGATTCCAGGTGTTGCACTATCCTTTCCTTAAGGAGTGCCTCCATAATCTTGCCCACTACTGAGGTAAGACTGACTGGTCTGTAGTTCCCTGCCTCCTCCCTGCTACCACTCTTGTGGAGCAGGATCACATGAGCCCTTCTCTAGTCTTCTGGGACCTCTCCTTTGTTCAGAGACTCACTAAACAGTTCTGATAATGGCTCTGCTAGTTCCACCCTTAGCTTCTTTAGTACCATGGGATGTATGCCATCAGGTCCCATTGTCTTGTCCACCCTGAGCTTATCGAGCTCTTGTAGAACCCTTTCTTTTGTGAAGGGACTAGTGCATACCTCTCTCCCCCCTATGTTCATGGAGCTGAGCTGAGCATGCACATCATCAGGGTGGGGGACAGGGAGGGAACTCTGGGTACACCAATCCTGCTAGCTAAAGAAAGGATGTGGCCATGGCACGAACATTGTCAGGGTGGGAGACAGGGCAGGGTACCCTGGGTGAACCCACCCTGCTGGCTAAAGAAAGGGTGCAGCCACGGCATGCACATTGTCAGGGTGGGGCACTGAGCAGGGGACCCTGACTGCACCCACCCTCCTGGCTAAAAAAAAAAAAAAAGTATAGCCATGATACCCCTACCAATACACACCAACATCCCCATGGTGGGGGATAGGGGTACCCTTGGTGTAAAAAATAATTTAAAAATAATAACAGCAAGGATGTAAAGGTTGACATAAATCTGACTGAAGCCCCAAAGTGTAAAGAATCAGATTCTCCGATGGCAGTCTGAAGAGAGGCTTGTACTTTGGTGGGGTGGCAGCTGGTCCCTGTCAAAGCTATAGGGGTGGAGGTTAATCTGAGAGGTACTGTGGAGCCTGGTCATGTATGCTTAGAGTTCCCACTGCTACAGATGAGCGGCTTGAGCCACCCACTACACATAACTGGGGAACATGTACTTCAGAGTGGGCAGTCATAACCCACTACTCGTAACTGAGGAACATGTACTTCAGAGTGGGCAATCATAACAAAGGCCAGTGATTTATGGTAATTAAAATAATGAAGCTGGCACTGCGGGTTGAGGCGCTGGATGCCACACCTCATGCCATGCCGGTGAGCCGGGTTCGGGAATGATCTCAGGTAAGCAAGGGCAGGAAAGGATTGAGCATCCGGAGGACTGCTCTCCTTTCCTGGGGGAGGGTTGGGTTGCTTGCTGCAGTTTGACCGGCTCCTGATGGTGGCTGGGAGTTGCCGCAGCTTGCGGCACGCATACGTGGGTAGAGCAGCAGCGGATGCCTTACGCACAGCAGGAACATCCCCGTCGTGTGCAGGGCGTCATTGCACATCCGTGCTCTGGGGAACATCGGAACAAGGAAAAATCCCTGGAGCCTTAGTAGGTGAAGGTGGGTTGAGGGACAGACCACCACGCCTAACACCGGATCCTCCAGCCTGCCTCCGGATGCTCCCTGCGCAGAGTCCTGGCCACCCACTAGATGTTCAGAAAGGTCACCGGTAGGAGTTGGCGGTCCTTCCCTGGGGGGCTTAGATACAGAGGGTCGGTGGACCGAGTACGAGTGGGGGAGCTGCCTGCCATCCAGTAGGTAGGCTGGGAATTTCAGATGGGCGGGATCATGTCTGTCGGGTGCCCCACTGGAGAGAGTCTGGGGCTCCAGTGAGAGAGTAGTATAAATAGAGTCAACAACAACAAAAAAATAATGAAATTCCTCATTTTCGATACTTGAAATTTTGGGAATTGCACCAGTGATTATTAGTCTAATTCCCACATTTTACCAGGATTCTAATGTCATTCTTTTAGCATGTCTATAAATAATCTGAATAACGGAAGGCTTGATATACAGAACATTAAATGAAGTAAATTGAAAACAATACAGGAAGCATTTATAAGAAAAATACAAGTTAGGTTGGCTTACTGATCTGGTCTAAAATGCCAAATTCCATGAAATTCTTTGTTTTTATCTGGAATTTTACTGGATTTTCCGTAAAAACAAAACCAGTGACCTTGCTCATAACTACCTGACCCTAGCATCACTGAGCTTCCACTCTCGTTCCAGGTTAGCACTGGCAGTGAAGAGAAGCGCTGAGTCGCCATCAATAAGGAGTGGGGGGGGTGGTGAAATGTTGATGTGAGGAAATTATGATAGAGGGCAAACTGGCTCAAAAATACTAATTGAAGGAATTCACTTATTTGGGAAAGCGGTGTGTTCTAAAGGTTGGAAAACATACCAGTAAACCAGATTGCAGGTTCAAATGCCCTCTGCCACCCCAGAAACGAGGTACTGTGTCTCAGCTAGGCTACCCTGAGTAAGAAAATTATTTAAAAATGTGTTGAAAAGAGAAGAAAAAAATTACTGGTTTGCTTCCTGCACCACAGAACTCCATGAACAGAATGGCTGTCCAGGCGTTAGAGAAAATGGAGACCAGGAAATTCAAGTTAAAGAGCAAAAGTCCATGGGAAGGCAGCTGTGCAGCTTCCGACACGCTTAGTAGCAGCTCCACTTCTGACTGTGCCATCTGTCTCGAAAAATACATTGATGGAGAGGTAAGAAGAAAAGCCTCTGAACTCGAACTTGATTACAAAAAAATTAAAACAATAATTGAATCCTTGATATTCCCTACTAGTAAAAGGAGGCCCAGCAGTGCTAGAGCTCAAAATAGTTGTGCGTGTAGGGAAGTACGGATATTCAGAAGGGGGTGGGGGCAGGAATTAATTGAACATAAAAATACTCAAAGCAATTACTGTGGAAGAGAGATGAAATGGGGTTTTCAGTCACCAAAACATCTAAACGTTTTCAAAAGACCACGTTATAACCTTTTAAAACGTACAAATTACAAAATGGATTTCTGTGACATTGGCATGGTTTGTGACTGGTGTATGCACAACAACTTGTGCCAGTAATCTCAAAAATGACCAAGTAAGTGATTTACAGTCAGAAATTTGGGTTTTTGCATAGAATCACTTGACGTGTATACCCTATCATTGGACTGAATGTAGAACTGTTGATATTGCTGTCAATATGATTTATGCCTGACTTTCGTCCCCTTCCTAGCTACCCTTCCCCTTCCTCAGGTCACATCTGTAAAAGAAACTATTTGTTCTCTTTATGCTCACCTGATGAGGAAATTTCAAATAAATGCCTCCATATCAGATGTATGAAACCTCATATCATCTTCATTCTGTTATCTAAGGGCTTATATCTTGTAGTTGCTTCTAATCTAAGCGGAAACTAAACTAAAATTAGATTGTATGAAACAGCATCCAATAGCAACTGCTAGGCAGCATTTTCCAAATAAAGTATCTAGCAGAGAATGAGGAACCGCACCATATATGAGGTAAATGCCAGTTATCTAAGAATGGTTTCTGCCTCGCACTCATAGAATATATGCCTTGTACTCACCTGATGGGTCTTTTCCTGCAGGAACTGCGTATCATCCCATGTGCTCATCGATTTCATAAGAAGTGTGTGGACCCTTGGCTACTACAGCACCACACTTGCCCTCACTGCCGTCATAATATCATTGGTAAGCACCTTCTACAGAAAAAACAAGCCCACTTGTGTTAGTTAAGAGCAAGGAAACTAGTACAGTGGTTCAGTACACTAGCACATTCTCAGATCATACCTCCTAGATTCCAGAGCTATCTTGACAATTTTTTTTTTTTTATCTTGACATTGCATCACTGCTCCCTGTTCCAGTCTTTAGCATTGCGTCAGCTATCAAGGGGGCTAAAACATCATCTAGAGCAAGTCTCAGACCCGGTCTTGATTTGAAACATAAAAAACAAATGTGTCTCTGCCCTTTTACACCATGTACTGTGCACTACTGTTAAGTGTGTAGCTGAGACCCATGCTGGGGTCTCATATAAGGAAAAACATCCCCCAGTTGCCCTTTAATGACATGCAGAGTATACTATTGTTGAGCATGTAGCTTGCCCTTTTAAGACTTGCAGAGTATACCACAGTTGATCATGTAGCTAGCTCTTTTAAGACATGCAAAGTATACTACTGTTGATCATGTCACTTGCCCTTTTAAGACATGCAGAGTATACTACTGTTGAGCGTGTCGCTTGCTCTTTTAAGACATGCAGAGTATAGTACTGTTATCATGTAGCTAGCCCTTTTTAAGACATGCAGAGTATACCACTGTTAATCATGTAACTTGCCCTTTTGAGACAGGCAGAGCGTGTAGCTATGCCATTAGAGATGCACTTGCACAACTGTGAAATAATGTGATACCTCACCACTGAGAGGATCTGAAGGACCAGGTGGTGATCATACTTAGAATGAACGTAGTACATTGGGTATGACCTTGTGTCATCTGTCTAGAAGTGCTGCACACAATTTAATTATCTTGTCCTACCAGCAGAACCCTTGATTTTCTGCAGAAATTCAGCCCCCAGTTCTGCAACAGGGCTACTGACCTTCTGCAGTAGATCATTTCACTTCTGAGACAAATTTCTTCCCAGAATTCAGTAACATTTGTTGACAACAAATATTTAGCTCGGGGTAAAGACTTGATGATTAGCAAAATTGGAAAGAGCCTGGAATTGTGAAAAACTATTATTTCTCTAAATAGGAATCACTGGAGTGGTGTATTCCCAACAGGAGGTGCAGTCTGTGCTGTCCCAGAACTCCAAGGGACATGCCTAGCAGCAGTAGTACTTGATGCCAACTTCAGCAGGTGTGGTTGGCTGACGGTACTGTCACCTTTTCAAGTTTTCATCTCCTCTTTCTTAAAGAGCCAGACAGCTAACTGGAAAAGTTATTGTATATTTATAAACTTCTATATTTTGCTTATTTCTCAGAGTTATTGTTTCTAGCTGTCTTTCAGAAGCAAGATGGTTATTGATTCTCTCTCCATATCAGGTGGTCTACATAGGGAATTAATGTGCGGTTAAAGAGCCAGCACACCTTTAAACAGTAGAGAGAAAATGATTATTTTGTTGTCTGTCCATACTGTCAATGGAAACAGTCTTCATAGATGGGCTACTACGTAATCCCTATCCCAAAGTGTAACTGAGCATTGTAACATAATATTGTGATGATGGAAGAGGCTTGGGGTTCATCTTGTCTTCCCCTCCACCGCATGGAGTGATTAGAATTTAAGTATGGACACACATCCAAGATTAACAGCCAGAATGTTGGCCCCTACTCATACTGTGTAACTATAAGTGCTGTTCTCTCAGAAATGTGTCTAGTTCTGTTTTGAAAGTCTGAACAGTGCTAGCTTCCACAGTCTTACTGGGCAGGCTGCTACTCATGTTAACCACCCTCTGTGTGCATTCCCCAACCACCCCCGTTTGATGGCATGCTCTCTGTATTGAGGATTATCTTCTCCATTTGGCCACACCTTTGGAAATCTAAGTAGTCAGCATTAGGATCTCTCAGAAACTTTTGCTAGGAGGGGGCCACCCACCATGACATGCAACTTCAACTGTAAAACGTAGGGGGCCCCATCACTCCTCAGTTCTCTCTCCCACCGTCAACCACTTGTCATGCTGGCAGAGAAGCAATGCCATTGTTTTCTCAACTTATTTTTTATACAACGTATTTAAAGTATGTCACTATTTTATGCTGTCATTGAAAGAATATTTATTTAGGTTTTGTAGCTGCTACTACAAGGACAACACTCACATGGTTTGTGTTTGCTGTTTGAGGTTATCCGACAACATGAGGGCCTGTGATATCTGCCAGGTATTTAACCAGGCTACAAGGAGACGCCAAAACAAGGCTCTGGAAACATTTAATGAAAAAGAAGGCCATGAAAGCAGGCTCCAAGCCAGCTTCTCCCTTGAGCTCGTTGGGTCCCGCTGGAAAGTCACCCCAGCATTTGGCGATGTACTTGCTACCGTGGTCACCAAGTTCATAAGACAAGGAAAATGAGAAAGACAAGTCATCAAAATTCTCATCTTCCAACCATCATCACAAGCATAAGGGCAAGGCTGCCGCTTCCCCAGTGAGGTCAAGATCTCCACTCCGTTTGGAAGATAAGTCCTCATCCACTGCTCCGACAGCAACAAAAGCAGGCCCCCCCCCCCCGGGCCAAGAGATGCCAACATTATGGTCTGGCTTCGGCATTGCCGTACCTACTGCAGACTGTGTGCAGCCACCATCGACGGGTTCTACCTCATTGATGACAGTAGTCCTGAACCCTTTACAGGGTGCCGTTGGCTCCCAGGTTGTTCTGGCGATAGTCTCAGAACTTTTTCACCCAGTCTTACCGTCACTTCTGCTGATGATAACAGCTGTACCTTTGACAGGGCCTCCCCTGTCTGCATCATCTCCATTGACAGATTTGCAGCGCACACCTGTCATTCCTCCCTCCCAGCAGCTGATGTAGTCTGTACCCCCCTGTCATCATTCCAGACGATTAGGAAGAGTTTAATCCTGATCTCTTTAATGTGGAAGAGGATTTAGAGGATGAGGAAATGAACTATGGCCCTTTAGAGGGTGGTAAGATCTCTGGCTCCACCCTCTTCTCCTGTAATTAGGACTCAGTGATTTATACACCCAAGTCCCCACCTGAGGATGCCTCTTTTCAGGTATTGATGAGGCAAATACAAAGAGCAATGGGCTTTGCTGCTAGGGGGAGCACTGCACCAAGAGAAACATGTAGGTATTTTTAAAGGTCCCTACTTCTTCATCCATGGTAATACCTCCAATATATCCTGCCTTAGAGGATGCTTCTTTGCCTGGCACAGGCCTAATACGTTGCCTGCAGTGCCCAGAAAGGCTGCTAAGCAGTACCCTCCTCCATCTACAATACTAAGCCTTATTATGCTTCCCAGCCTGAGACTGGGTCTGTGGTTCTCATGGCTGCTCATGCTCATTCTAGGGCACCTAGACATATGAGCTGCTTGCCTCCTGATGCTACTGACAAAAGAATGTATGCCTCTGTGTCCTTAGGCTAGAGGTGGTGAAGTTGCTGAAATTTGCAAATTTTGGCAATTTTGCTCCTCTGACAACCGTAATTGGCGTAGTCATTCACTCAGCGAATTGACCAAATTCACACAGTGAATGTACAAGAATTGGTAATTCAGAGACCAATTAAGCACAACATGAGTTGCAACTTGATGGCAGCAAACTACAGGAATTGCATCTCTAGTTGTAAACAAATACCTGCCCCCACCCACTGTGCTGAAATACCTACATAAAAGTTCAAATAGTATACCCTTCCCTTATCCATGGTCCAGACACACTCTCCCCACTTCCCTCCACCCGAGTCCCACCACCAGGTTGATTCATCATAGGCCCCCCCACCACTGTTCTCCCCTCACAAGCATCCAGAAAAAAATGTGTCCTGTAATAAAGAAACTAGTCCTCTGTTTAGTGTCAAGCTTGGTAATGGCACTGATGCATGAATGAATGGTGACGTGTTTGCTCTTAGTAAAACCCAGTTGGTTGAATTTTCAGCCACTCAGGTTTTACTAGGTGCAAACCATGTCAGCATTCATTCATGCGGGGCCCGTTATGGAGATGGACACTGAACAGAGCAGATGCGCTGCAACTGGGTGCCGTTTTCTTAATTACAAGTCACATTTTTTCTGGGTGCTGGTGGGAGGAGGAGGAGGAGGAGGAGCTGGGGGGGGTCTCATGGTGACTCGACCTGCTCTACATGAGCTTTAATCCTCCAGGATGACTCAATGGTTACTTACGGCAGCAGTGCAGTGAAAAATGTTCTTTCCAAAAAGCTAGTTTCAGCTACAATTGATACTAATATAGTGTATGGTGGAGCGCATCCGACAATAGAAATTTATGCGTAGCGTTTCCTTGTTTGCTACAGTAGTGACGTCATGATGTTACACTACACCGAGGACATCACTGCTGCAGCACAACAGTGCAGAATGTCTTTGCGTGGCTACCTTCTTCAAGCCACAGCTCTAATCGCTGATGCTCATAGAAACAAAACAGAGTCAGTGATCATGAAAACTGCCATTTTTGTGCTGTGGCAGTGAGAGCCATAATGAGCTGCCAGTTAGAGGAAGACTGTCTGATGGGGCAGTGGTGAGAGAGGAGGCAGACCCGGCAGTGAGCAGTGCCTGAAAGTACTGCTGTAGTAAAGGTGGGAGCGGAGCAGAGCCAGTGTTGGGGGGGGGGGGTAATATTTACTAGACAGAGGCTTGTATAAAGGATTGTGTATGGGCAAAAATACACAGACAAGCCTGTGTCTGAATCTCGAGATTTTGTGGCAACCAGGAGATGTCATGAGCTTCACTTTCGAGGTTCCTAGTTGCAGTGGAAACCTCTTGATTCAGATACAGGCTTTTTGTATACAGATGCCCATACACAATCCTCTACATCAGTATACCTGTTAAATCGCCTTTTCTAGGAACCTCCTTTGCTGTGTAAGTGTAATTTTTTTTTTCTTGATCCTAAACCTTGCCAGGTCTGTAGTGCTATTTTTAAACTGATTACACTTTATTTTAAATGTCAATGACGCTGTAGTTACAGTGTAACTACACCATAACTGCACTGCAGTTGCAATGTAATTGCATGCAACAAACATGTAACTACAGTGTAATTACCATGTTGCATGTAACTGATTATTAGTTACATTGAAACGGACACTTAAAGTGTAACCTTTAAGCCAAATGTGGTGCTCCTCTGCTCTTCTGTTGTGAAAAAAAAACTACATTCAAATATCTATAAAATACTCACATTTTGGTGTAACTAGAAAATGTTACCACCAAATGAAATGGGAAGATGCCTGGAATCTTTCATAGTGAGAAAAGGGTAGGGTCAAATTTTTGGCCTAATATTGTTGCACTGCTGCTTTAAATCCCTGATCCTTCAGCCCGCTAGGGGAGTTGGTAGGGGTTCTTTTCGAAGGCTTGCAGCCGTGCCTCCTGTCAGCAGCCCTGTGCTTGTAGTGAAGGTTCCCTCCCCTCCGGGTGTCCATGCTAAAACGCCCAAAGGTGTCAGTCCCAGCGGCCCAGTCTCCCTGTTAACTTCTGACTCCACACCCCCCCCACACCACTGCCACTTCCAGGAGTGTAGGTGGAGGGGAAGGATCTGCCTTCATCTAACAAAGTGGAGTGAGATCACTACAGATGACTGGGTACTGGAAATAACAGAAAGGGAGCATGCACTGGAACTGCTGTGTTACCCCACCAGTGCATCTCCTCCCCCCGTTATTATCCATTGGGCCACTTGTCCCTTCTGCTGACTGAGCTTGAGTTGCTCATACAAAAGCGTGCTATCAAACCCATTACCCCAAAAGAGAGAAACGAGAGATTATGTTCCTGTTACATCTGGTCCTCAAGTGGATGGGAAATGTGCATACTGTTTTGGATCTGAGAGACTTAAATCTGTTCATCGAATACAAAAAGTTTTGAATGGTGCCTATTCAGGCTCTGATCCCCCTGCTGAAAACAGGAGAATTTGGCTCTGTGCCCTGGATATGAAGAATGCATACCTTCATATCAAGATTCACAGATGTTGCAGCTAGTAGCTGTGCTTCATGCTGGAGAGCAGCCGTGATTAGTTCCAAGTCTTGCCCTTTGGCTTATTCTCGAAGATGAGGGTGTTTACCGGATGCTTAGAAGTTGTGGCAGCAGCCCTGCAGAGAGAAGGAAGTACAGTAAAGAACTTTTTGATATTGTTCATGGCCAATCTTATGTGGGGTGTGTCCACTTCTGTTGCCTGTCTTCAGAATGTTTCTGCAGTTGAAGTGCTGCCGCCACATGGAGCACTGTGCATACTTTCACTAAACACTACAGTCTGAACATCGTCTCAAGCAGATGTGCTGGTTTTGGACTGCAGGGTCTTTTGTCATGATGTCATATGATTTCATGTCAGACTTTGCTATCCTCCCTTTGTACTATGTGTACTGCTTGGGAATTGTTCCAAAGGTGTGGCCTAATGGGAAGAGATATCCTAGATGAAGATACAAAAGTTACTTAACTGTAACCGTAGATCTTTGAGAGAATCTCCATTGATCCACCATGCACCTGATCTCCTTCCAACCTACTGAGGTATAAGCTGCAAGATTGTCCACTGCCTTGTTGGAGGTATCCTTAAGTACCTTCTATTATTGTCCCTTCCAGTCCCATGCTTCTCTTTGTATGTCTGATCCTGGTTTGGTCTCATGGTTCCTCCCAGTAAGATACCTTCCAATCTTGCCTGCAGCGGGGAACTGAGGAGTGATGGTGCCTCCCACATTTTATAAGCGTCAGCATCGTTCGTCATTGCAGCAGGCCCCTGGATAGCGAAGTTTCCAAGTGGTCCTGATGCCAACTGCTTGCAGTTCCAAAGGTGAGGCCCAATGGAGGAGATTCTCCCAAAGGTCTTTTGTTATGGTAAGTAACTTCCTGTTTTCTGCCGGTGATGCCTCTCCCTATACATCCCAGTATCCCCCCAGCCCTCCCTACTGCCTTCTCACATTGCTTGCCAATCTTAAGGTCATCAGATATGATTACCCCCAGGTCCCTTTCCATTTTTGTTGTTGTTACTACCTCCCCCCCCCAATTGTGTACTCTTCCCTGGGTTTTGTTTCCCAGGTGCATTATTTTGCACTTCGTTGCACTGAATCCAAGTTGCCATACTTCTGACCATTCCTCCAACCTTGCCAAGTCCTTAATATCCTTCCCATGCCCCTTGTGTATCAACCCTGTTGCAGATCTTTGTGTCATCTGCAAAGAGGCATCCTTTCCTTCCAGTTCCTCTGCAATGTCACTTATAAAGACATTAAAAAGGACTGGACCCAGTACTGAACCCTGTGGTACCCCACTAGTAACCCCCCTTTCTTCAATGTGGACTCCGTTTACTATTACCTTCTGTGTCCTGTTGTCCAGCCAATGTTTTACCCAGGCTACCACCCTGGGACCCACTCCCAGGCTAGCTAATTTGTTTATTAATCTTTTGTGTGGGACTGTGTGAAATGCCTTGCTAAAGTCTAGGTAGGCCATGTCCACAGCCCCTCCCTGGTCTACTACTTTGGTCACCCAGTCAAAGAAATTGATTAAATTCGTCTGACATGACCTTCCCGCTGTGAATCCATGCTGCCTTGGGTACTGTGCCCCACTGGCCTCTAGGTACTCAACAGTTCTTTCCTTCAGAAGTGATTCCATCATTTTCCCTACCACAGATGTCAAACTGACAGGGCTATAGTTTCCTGCCTCCGTCTTGCTCCCACTTTTGTGAAGGGAAATCACATCTGACCGCCTCCAGTCCTCAGATACCACACCATCCTCCCATGATTTGTTTAAAAGGGTAGTCAGTGGTGTCGCTAGTTCTCCCCTTAATTCTTTTAGAATTCTGGGGTAAATCCCATCAGGCCCCATTGCTTTGTCCACCTTCAGTTTTGGAGTTCTTTCAGAACCTTTCTTCTATGAAAGGACTGGGATAGCCCCCAAAATCCAGAGTGCTTCTATTAATTGGATTAGGTACCGCCTCCTCTTTTGTGAATACTGAGCAGAAGTATTCATTCAGTATCCCTGCTTTTTCACTGTCATTGCAGGTCATTGATAATATCCTGCACATCAGGACCAAAAGGTTTATGACCCACAAAAAGGGCATTCAATACCTTTTGCTGGATGTCAGCTGCAAAGCCAGAGACTCTAAGCCTGGAGAGCCTTCTGAAGCAAATGCTGGAGCCAGCAGCCCTGTCTGTAGTATCAGCAATATCGTACGTGGCTCTGAGGAGATGCTTACTAACATCTTCCAAGGCCTGGAGAACCTTGAGAAGCTCTTGTCTCTGAGAACCCTCAGGGAGGGCCTGAGCAGCAGCTTTGCCCTTCCTCCAGAGGGCATTCTGGTACTTAATCAAATGAACCAAGTAATTGGCAATCCTAAGGCCTAGAGTGGCAAAGACAAAAGTCCTCTCACCCCAGAGGTCTAGCCTCCTAGATTCCCAGGCAGGAGGCAGGGAACTAAGGTGCTTATGTGCCTTAGTCCTGTTATTAGCGGCCTTAATTACCACCAAGTCAGTTTCTGGCTGGGCTGCATAAAAGGGCAGCCCCTGAGGTGCCTCATAAAGCTTGTCAGCCTTTCTGGGCATGGCTGGTACCAGGTTACGCCTGTGGCAGCATTATTCAATGCTGGCAGCAGAGGAGGAATAACTTTGGGTGGAGATTCTGGGATCTCCAAGAAATCCACCAGATTCCTACTTGTGACATCCTCTTCCTCAGTCTGGAACCCCATAGTGGAGGAGAGCTACTTCATGATGTTGAAGAAAGAGGGTTTCTCCGGGGTGGAGGGGACCTGGGGTTGTTTGACTGAGTCCTCACTCCTGGAAGAAACAATACACCTATCAAAGGAGTCCACAATGTCTTCCTCCTCATCCTCTTCCTCAGGGAGGATGAGGTCAGGGTGATATTTCTCCTCAGCGTTGGCCTGTTCTGAAGCAGGGACACAAGGCTGAAGTACCAATGTCTCTCTAGAAGGTGTGGAGCGGACAGGTCGAACTGACATCGATGCCAAGGCAGCATCCGACAGTGCCGGCTACAACAACCCAGGCCCTGGAACAAACTGTTGTATGAGAGATGTGGTAATGGAGGAAAGAATGGTATTAAGGTTGATGACGGGAAAAGGAAGTGCTGTCAACACAGGCATTGATGGAAGGGGTGCGGAACCCAGCTCTGATGAACCACTGTTAACCATAGTAGAAGCAGTAGGGCCCAGTGCCTATGGACCTCGGGATTCGAGAGGTCTTGACCGCAGGGCTGGGACCGATGACCCAGGGGCAGACAGCTCCTATGCAGCTCTGTGAAGGCTAGGATAACTCTCCTCCATGGGGGGCCTGATAGGAGCAGAAGCGTGCACAGAGAGAGGTGATGATGCTGAAGTGTTTGACGGAGTAACCCTGGAAAAGAGGAGGAAGAATCCAGCAGGGACCAGGATCACCATTGGGGGGTTGGGGTGGAACGATCTTTAGGCCAGTCCTTATCCCAATGAGAGTGTTTCCCTGAGGACTTGTCCCGAGCCTTGGTGGCTTGAGAGCCTGAAGAAGATGCTGGCTATTAGGGGGCGGCGCCTCTGAAGAGCCCTGCTCTCTGCTGGCTGCCTGTTGCTTCATGAGGAACTTCTGCAGGGCTTTCTTGCATCGGCGCCGGGTGGTGAGGTTGAACTTCAGGCTGAGCTCACAGGTGAGAACATTGTGACCAAGCCCAAGACAGCAGACACAGAGTTTGTGGTCACCGGGTGAAGAAATCTCCTTTCCGCAGCAGCAGCAATGGAAGAGAGCCAACGAAGGAGTAGTTCTTGACATACAAAGACAAAAAGAATCACTTTAAAATAAAGTGATTCAAAGGCAGTTACTGAATAAAAGGTAAGCGGTTTTGGCGAAAGCTGCCTTGAAACATTATACGAATGGTCAATGGCGGAAAGAACTTGAGAAGGGAAGTGCCAATACCCACGCTTATATAGGGCATATGATGTCAGAGCACGATGTCAGTGTGGGTGGACCCTAACAGACTGCTACAGAAAAAGCTTCTGTGTGATACTGATGCCTGATGGCTAAGTTCCATAGGTGTGACCTGGTGACAGATATCCGCGAAGAAGATCATCACATACTGTGATATCGTAGCTGACAAACCAGGCAGAAGTACTGAGTGACTTTCAATTAACTGTTTCTTGACCCTTCTGTTAGTAATGATGTAGTACTTTAGAAATGATAATCTGTAACTACAAAAATGGCTGGAGACGGCGAGACGCAGACCAGCAACAAATGTGGTTTCCTTTTTTAGGCTTATAAAATCACTCTATTTCAGACAGTTAAGACCACAAAATCAGTTTGCCACTGGCTACTGGCTAACACCCGGCAATCAAACGGTATCCAAAAAATATATAAAATGGACAAAATAAGTTTAGAGAAACTGGCGTTTGTGTTTAAAATGCCGAGTTTCCACGACAAATGACAAAGTAGTAACATGCACTAACAGGAGAGACATCCCCTCCCTCCCTTTAGAGGCTGTCTCAGAACTGGGGGATTCCTGCAGATGCCACTCTGAACCCTGTGGAAGGCAGGTTCCAGGATAATACATAGCTACGAGTAGTTATGGGCAGAAAAGGGCTAGGATCGAGTCTGCCCTGATATTCGTATGTTGCGTTACTCTGCCCTTACAAAGCTTCCACCCAGCTGTCTCCATTTTGTTCCTAATAACTCCCTTCAAAATGTCCCACTGGGTTTTGAACACAAACAGTCCCAGCACTGAACATCTGTCCACCCACCCACTCAGTGAAGTACTTTCTGATGGTCTTCTTGAATTTCCCATTTTCCAGTTTAAGGCTGTGATCCTCATGGTCATCCTCTTCCTTAATTTAAATAACTTTGTGGAGTCCACCTTAATATATTTCCCAAATGCATTTGTGTTTTTCTAGGAGATCTCTCCCTTTCCTCTAGAGGGTTCATGTTATGACTGTCCAATCTTTCCCCATAGGTCCTACTCTGCTGCCCCTGGATCACTGCTGTAGCCCTCCTCAGAACAGTCTAACCTCTTCCTATCCTTTTCCATATGAGGTTTCCAGAAGTGAACAAAATACTCCAGATGTGGTCTATCGAATGGCCTGTACAGTTGCAATATCATCTCTTTGCTGAGACTAGTGAAACCCCGCCTGATGCATTTCTCTGGAGGAGGGGGTCAGAAGCAGGCTGCTAAAAATTGCTTATGACACTAAATTAGCAAGAATAAGGGACCCAACAGAGAAGAGGGCCACTTGTTTCTATTAATACATGCTAAAGTATTTTTTATGGTTAAAAGAGGATTATACCAGATAGTCAGTGGAATGTTACTTGGGTATCATACTTACAGGGTCATGATGAAGGATGGCTTAGCTAACCCAGGTTGCCATATTCCAGCGCTACTCTGTTCACTACAATGGCAACTGATGTTTGAATTGATGTCGTACCCTGCTTACCAGGAATCTAAGTTAAGTTTCGCAGCCATTAGCCTGCAGGACTAGTGACTGGGAAAATCCATTAGCCCCACAGACCGTTCCACTGACCCAGCTGGCGCACTTATAGAGACATTACCTTCTCCAGTACGAGCCCACAGGGCTAGCTGAAGGAAAATCTTACTAGCCCAGTAAAAGTCTACCAGCATTTGGCTAGTGGGCCAGTGCCAATTTTGACTCCTGCTTACATAACCAAAACTAAACTACAGGGGGGCCTGCACACAATAGGGCATGGATTGAGGAATGGGGGTTTACACTGAATGTGGGGGAGTGCAGCAAGGTACTGCGCCTAGGAGTGAGGAATCTGGGTCATACATACATCTTTCTTGGGCAGCACAACTCAGGAAAAGAGTCTTGGGGTAATTGTGGCCGATAAACTAAAGCCAGCATGCAGTATGCTGCCTCAGTCGAGGATGCAGACTATAAACTAAAGCCAGAATGCAGTGTGCTGCCTCAGTCGAGGATGCAGACTGTAAGCTAAAGCCAGCATGCAGTGTGCTGCCTCAGTCGAGGATGCAGACTATAAACTAAAGCCAGCATGCAGTGTGCTGCCTCAGTCGAGGATGCAGACTATAAACTAAAGCCAGAATGCAGTGTGCTGCCTCAGTCGAGGATGCAGACTATATCTAAAGCCAGCATGCAGTGTACTGTCTCAGTCGAGGATGCAGACTATAAACTAAAGCCAGAATGCAGTATGCTGCCTCAGTCGAGGATGCAGACTATAAACTAAAGCCAGCATGCAGTGTGCTGCCTCAGTCGAGGATGCAGACTATAAACTAAAGCCAGCATGCAGTGTGCTGCCTCAGTCGAGGATGCGGACTATAAACTAAAGCCAGCATGCAGTGTGCTGCCTCAGTCGAGGATGCGGACTATAAACTAAAGCCAGCATGCAGTGTGCTGCCTCAGTCGAGGATGCGGACTATAAACTAAAGCCAGCATGCAGTGTGCTGTCTCAGTCGAGGATGCAGACTATAAACTAAAGCCAGCATGCAGTGTGCTGTCTCAGTCGAGGATGCAGACTACAAACTAAAGCCAGCATGCAGTGTGCTGCCTCAGTCGAGGATGCGGACTATAAACTAAAGCCAGCATGCAGTGTGCTGTCTCAGTCGAGGATGCAGACTATAAACTAAAGCCAGCATGCAGTGTGCTGTCTCAGTCGAGGATGCAGACTACAAACTAAAGCCAGCATGCAGTGTGCTGCCTCAGTCGAAGATGCAGACTATAAACTAAAGCCAGCATGCAGTGTGCTGCCTTAGTCGAGGAAGCAAATCCAATGCTGGGATGTGTTAAGAGTGGGTAAGGAATGGGTCAAGTGAGGTGATTCTTGACGTTGCAGCTGAATTCCACCACACCTGGAGTACTGTGTCCAGTTTTGTCACTCCTGCACAAAAAGGACACTGACGGCACTGAGAGATTTTGGCCCAGGGCCACCGAGCTGGTTGGTGGTTTAAGGGGGAAGAGCTGTGAGGACAGAGTGGACATACTGCAGTTATTTAGCCTAGAAACAAGAAAGCCGAGAGGAGACAACCAGTTTTCTGAATACCGAAGGGGGCAGAAAAGGTAGAGTATACACCAGTGTTTGAAGGGGTGAATGCAAGCAGAAAGGACAGTTGTTATCCCTCTGAACAGACAGTTGGTGAGGCCCCATCTGGAGTACTGCGTCCAGTTCTGGAGACCCCATCTCCGCAAGGACATAGACAGGATGGAGGCAGTCCAGAGGAGGGCAACTAAAATGGTGCTGGGTCTGCAAGAGAAGCCATATGAGGAGAGACTAAAGGAGCTTAACATGTATACCCATGAGAAAAGGAGGGAGAGGGGGGAAATGATAGAAACTTTTAAGTACCTCAGTGGAATCAACAAAGTTCAAGAGGATAGCATCTTTCAGAAAAAGAGATGTGCAAGAACAAGTGGACACAATTTGAAGATAGAGGGGGGAACGGTTCAGTGGCAATGTGAGGAAGTATTTTTTCACAGAGAGGGTGGTGGACAAATGGAACCACCTTCCTGAGGAGGTTGTGGGGTCTAAAACTGTGGAAAAATTCAAGAATGCATGGGACAGACATAAGGTAATTCTTGTGGTGGGTAGGAAGAAATAGGCTGTTGGTTAACTAGGATCTACAGCTTACCCATTAGGTAGGGAAATGGGCAGACTAGGTAGGCCAAGTGGTCCTTGTCTGCCGTCAAAGTCTATGTTTCTATGTTTCTGGCAGGACTATTAGGTCTGTCCACTCCCTTTATCATACCCAACCCAGGAGCAAACTGAAGCCCTCAATTCGTAAGGTCTTTCACAAGCTCCAGTACAAGCGCAGGGCCAGCACTGCCTTGCCTGCCTCCTCCTCCATTACTGGTTCCTCTGCTAAGCTCTTCAGAGGAAGAGGAGTGGCCCCAGCCACCAGTTTAGCCTCAGCCTGACTCCTTGTCAGACCCCCCCCCCCCTTGTTCCAGGCCTGGAGGTGGTGGTCAGAGATTGGTTCTCCTTCCATCTGTCCCAGTGGAGAACCATTACTACAGATGCTTGGATCCTGCAGATAATCGAATGAGGCCAAGTTCTAGATCTTCTAGAACAGCCTTGAGGTGTTTCCCCAGTCCACACCTCTTATACTTTGGACCACACAGAGGTGCTCAGGGGGGGGAAGTGCTCACCTTGCTGCACAAAAGGGCAATAGAACTGGTCCACAGGCTTCAAAGGAACAAAGGGTTCTACTCCCAGTTCTTCCTGGTTCCCAAAAGAACAGACGGCTTGAGGCCCATTCTAGACCTCAAAGAACTGAACCTCTTTATCCAATAAAATAGGCTCCATATGGTAACTCTGCATGGCCTTCGTCCTCTTCTCAAGCAGGGTGACTGGCTATGCACCCTCAATATGCAGGGTGCTGTCTGTACATCATGGTCTGCCCCCTTCATGGGGGGGGGGGGGAGGATTACCAGCTCAGGGTTTTGCCATTTGGCTTATCCTCTACACCACAGATGTTTACTGAATGCTTATCAGCTGTAGCAGCAGCCTTCGGCGTGAAGGCCTCTATGTGTTCCCATACTTGGATGACTGGTTGCTGAAAGCTCAGTCCAGAGAGCTCCTGCAGCTGACTCTAAAATGCACCCTGCAGTTGTTCCAATCCTTGGGCATCACTGTCAATTGGCCTAAGTCTGTGCTGACCCCGTCCCAGCAGTTGTAGTACATAGGAGCAGTTCTGGACTCTACTCAGGGCAAGGCCTTCCTCCCCAAGACATGGTGGACTGCCTCATTGCCCAGGCCCAGGAGGTGGCTCAGAGCTGGCATGTCCCAGCCAGAATATTCTTCAGCTTACTAGGCCTAATGTCCATGCCCATTGTTACAGTCCCTCTGGCCAGGTTGCACATGAGGATCCCGCAGTGGACCCTCAGGATCCAGTGGGATCAGCACTCAGACAATCTAGATCAGCTGGTCCTTGTCTCCTCCCCATTATGCAAAGTGCTTCAGTGATGGATGGACCAAGCCAATCTTTTAAAATTTTCTTATCCCCACTCCCAACAAATCCTCACCACAGATGCTTCGGGTCTCTGTTGGGGAGCCCATCGGAGTCCTTATCAGACCCAGAGCCTCTGGTCCTACTGGGAGACTCACCTTCACATAAACGTCCTAGAAATTAGGACAGTTCTGTATTCCTTCCAGAGCCATCTCTCTCTGGGCCCTCTGCTGGTGCAGTCGGGTAATCTCAGTGTGGTCTGTTACATCAACAAGCAAGGGGTGGGGACCTGTTCCTACCATCTGTGCCGGGGAAGCAGTGAGCTGGGTTTTAATGCAGAAAAGTGCAAAATCATTCAAGTGGGGCACAGGGATCAGGAGGAAACTTAACTACTGGGAGAAGAGGTAATGGCAGTCACAAAGATGGAAAGGGACCTGGGGTGATCATTTCTGATGACCTGAAGGTAGCAAAGCAATGTGACAAGGCAGTGGGGAGGGCTGCTGGGATGCACAGGCAGAGGAATCACCAGCAGAAAGATGGAGGTAGTTATACCACTGTATAGATCACTTGTGAAACCACATCTTAAGTATTGTGTACAGTTCTGGAGGCCCTGTCTCTGCAAGGACATAGATAGAGCGGAGGTGGTACAAAGGAGAGCAACCAGAATGGTGCAAGGCATACATCAGAAGCCCTACGGGGAAAGGCTAAGAAGTAAATATGTCCCTGAGGTAGAGGTAAGAAGGAGAAATGTTCAGGTACCTCACGATATAAAACAAGGTACAAGAAGGAAGAAAATTCCAAAGAAACAGAAACTCCTAAGGCAAGGGGTCACACTATGAAGATAGAAGGGGGAGGCTCAGAGAAAATGTAAGGAAGTATTTCTTCAGGGAAATGCTGGTGGATGCCTGCAACAGCCTCCCAGCGGAGGTGGTGGGGGCTGAAATGGTTACAGGATTCAAGAATGCATGGGATGTGCACAGAGGGATCTTAAAGGGAAGGAGGTAGGTGGGGAAGCTGAAGACTGAGTAGAGTCTGCAGGACACTATAGGTAGGGAAATCAGGGCAGACTAGGTGGGCCAGGAGGTCCTTATCGGCTAACAACTTTTTTTTATTTATAAATATAGCCTTTTGTAGGCATTTTTATAGGTTTTTCTCCCACATCCCCCCAGGCCCCAGCACACGGCTGCACGTGTGCGTGGAGGCATGCACCCAGATCAGCCCCTTTCCACGCACCCGTACTGCTGTCCCCGCCCACTTGTGTTACCCGACTGGACCTCTACCTGGTGGGGACGGGACTACGGGAGGGGCGACAAGCCACCCCACCAGCCCCGGGAGAGGAGAGTGGCCCAAAGGCTCGCTCAATCCTGCCCCCCCCCTCCGGCCGGTACCCAGACAACCCGAGGTCATTCCCGAACCTGGGTTGCCAGCGTAGCACAAGGTAAGGCATCCAGCGCCTCAACCCTCAGCGTTACCGAGCCAGCCTCTGCTGACAGCTTCTATGTTTCTGTGGTACTGGGCTCCAGATCATGGTCTAGAACTATCAGCAGTCCATGTGCAAGATGCCCGCAATGCCTCAGCGGACAGCCTTGGCAGGTTGTAGTCCAAATGCACGAGTGGGAACTGCTGACCTCTGTCATAGAAGACCTGTTTGACAGGTGAGGTCATACAGAGTTGGACCTTTGTGCAGCGCCACTCAATGCACAACTGCCACTTTTCTGCTTGCTAGATGCAGGGCCTGGAGTTTTCTGGTGAGATTCGATGTCCCTCTCTAGGAAAGGGAGGTTTCTTTATGCCTTTCCTCCCTTTCCTCTGATTCAGAGGGTGCTCATCAAGCTACAAATGTGGGGTGCCACCCTAATTCCAGTGGCTCCATTCGGGCCTCTGCAGATATGGTTCCATTACTGCAACAGTTTGTTGCGGAACCTCCAGATCTTATTCAGGAGTATTTCAGTCATCAGGTAACACTGTAGGAACCTTCGCCGTCAGTGAAGGGGAATCCACATGTAAGATTTTCAGTAGTACAACTGTGGCCACCCACGCCATCGATGTTTGCTGACATCAGCAACCTTATATAGGTGTGGGCAGCCCCGCTCCATCCTCGGTTCTTTCCCTCCAGAGACGAAGGGAGCAAGGCTCCACGCCCTTTGGAACCAAGGAGAGAGAGGGACCCAGCTCTAAATAAAAGACTGGAAACAGCAGATAGCAAGGTCCTGGACAGGAGCCCCAAGAAGGGGGATGGTGGGAGGGAGATCATACCTGATGACTGAGAACCCCTTCAAAGATCTACTGTTACGGTAAGTTCTTGCGTAACTGTTCTGTCTTCTTCGGGGGTATCTCAGTCATCAGGTTACACCGTAGGACTGAGTACCAAGCAGTGACAAGTGAAAACAGGCAATCTGGGAGGTTGGATCTCCATAAACTTGAGACAGGAGTCCTAGCACAGCCCTGACAAATCCTGGAGGGGCTCTAGAGGCACTGTCCAGACTGTAATGCTTGGTGAAAGTGTGGACAGTACTCCAGGTGGCTGCCAGGAGCCAACTCGGTTAAGAAGGGGGATAAAACCTTTTATAGGTACATTAAGGAACGAAGAAAGACAAAGAGAGGGATAGTGAGGCTGAATAAAGAGGAGGGTGGGTGGGCAGAGAGGGACAGTGAAAAAGCAGGGATACTGAATGAATACTTCTGCTCAGTATTCACAAAGGAAGGGGGGGTGTACCTAATCCAGTTAATAGAAGCACTCTGGATAGGGGGGTTGATATCAGTCCTTTCACAGAAGAAAGGGTTCTGAAAGAACTCCTAAAACTGAAGGTGGACAAAGCAATGGGGCCTGATGGAATTCACTCCAGAATTCTAAAACAACTAAGGGGAGAACTGGTAACACTACTGACTACCCTTTTTAACAAATCATGGGAGGATGGTGTGGTACCTGAGGATTGGAAGAGGGCGGATGTGATTCCCCTTCACAAAAGTGGGAGCAAGACAGAGGCAGGAAACTACAGACCTGTCAGTTTGACCTCAGTGGTAGGGAAAATGATGGAATCACTTCTGAGCGAAAGAATTGAGTACCTGGAGGCCAGTGGGGCACAGGACCCAAGGCAACATGGATTCACAGCAGGAAGGTCATGTCAGACGAATTTAATCGATTTTTTTGACTGGGTGACCAAAGTAATAGACCAGGGAGGGGCTATGGATGTGGCCTACCTAGACTTTAGCAAGGCATTTGACACAGTCTGCACAAAAGATTAATAAACAAACCAGATTTGGTGGGTCTGCATGGAGTGTTAATCTATATTTTCTCCCCTCTGGGGCTACCTGGTGGCATACAGATTTTTCTACCCAATGCCGGGTTCAGCTGTCTCGGGGCGGGGGCAGAATGCACTGTATGAAGTGATGACCACCAGATTCGTCCGTTTGGACTGTGGGGGGGGGCAGGGGTCTCTCTCTCTTCTATCCCTGATACCAATGGAAATTGGGGGGTGAGCCCTATATGTCAGGGCCGGGAAGTACCCTCTTAATGCAGAACTAGTATATGGTAAGTTTTGCCGTTGGACGATCAGGGTGGAAGAATATAGACCCGCTAGTTCCTAGACGGGCCGGGAGCTCATTCCTTCTGATTATTTCCCGGTAAATAGGGGTTTGTCAGAAATGCCCAGTGTTAGAGATGGGCTGATGAGATCTGGGAGGCCAAACAAATGGCTGAGACCCGGATGCCCGTCAGGGCTGGGAGATCATGTTCAAAAGGGCTCTTTTATTATGACTGCACATGCTCGTTAAATAGAGTGTAGTCATAGGATCCCCCCAGCCTGGAGAAGTCCGGTGGCACTTGGGGGTATTTCAAACCGAAGATTTAAAATGATACCTGGATAAATGTCCTAACCAGGGTAATACTTGGGGGGGGTGTCTTCTGGCAGACGGGCTCGCCACATCTCGTCTCACTTCCCAGGGCCAGGTAGTACTGTTGACACTTGGGACCGGGGATGGGGTCCCTCCCCCCCAGGCATTTATGCCCTCCTGGAAGGTACAGGATTTGGTTGGACTCCCGACCGAGGCCTGCCCTGGGTATTCCCCCCCCCTCCCAGACCTGGACCTGATCCAGGTCCTTGTCTCTCGTACTGGCGGAGAACAAATGTGTGGGTACCCCTCGGATCCCCCCAGTGTTCCTGCACTCCTACACCCCCACAGCCTGAACACAATTAGGGGTCCTCTCCGGGGGACCCCAGTTAATGCTCGTATTGCAGGTTTCACAATGGATGGTTGCTCTTCTTATTAAGCAAATTGAGGTAGTCATCTTAAGCCACGAACACATCCCAGGGGCCCCCTAGCCCCTTCCTCTCCAGACAACAACCCTGGTCTCAGAATTTTGTAATGATTCCCCTGTCTCTCCTCGCGAGGGAATAGAAGCTGACAGTCTCTGTACTCACGGATTTCATTGGGAATTCCCTAGGATACCTTGGAATATGCTACAATTCAATTAGACCTTGATTATGGAAAGGTCCCGGAGAGGGGTACACAGAGTTGCCCCCTACATACCCAGGGGACACCCAAACTGTCAAAAATTGAGGTCATCGCATTTGGCTCGGACCAGTTATGTCCCTGTCCCCCCCCAACCCCACCAGACACAACGTCATCTAATGGGGGGCGGTCCGGAGATCATCACTTAAGCTAAGCCTCAACCATAAAGGTCCTGCACCTTTTCTCCCTCCAAGATCTTCCCCATTCCCTATCAATCATAATTAATTTTCTCCTACCCCCGATTTTAGTTATCTCTACTCTCACCCTCTTCTGAACCAGACTTAGAGGCAGTAGTTTCCCCAGGGCCCCACACAGATTTGTGGCATGGGAGTCCAATCTTGAACAGTCAAAGGGCCGTTCCCTAATGCCTGCTCCACCCGAGCACGCATTGTTGGAAGTCACACACATTCCCCATAATAGGGGTTTGTACATAGTTATCATTCTATCCTATTGAGTAAATATTTTCACAAGCACGCCCAGTTGGCATGCTAGGTTTTTTTTTTATAGTTCTTTCCCACTGGCTAGTTTCTTTTTTATTTTTGGATCACATAATACTGAATTATTGCTTCTGGTATGGATCTCACTGGTTGTACACATTTGGAGATCCTGGGGGATGGATAGGGGGGTCGCCGGCACCTAGCGGAGGCCCTGATGAAGTTGAAAATCCCATATATAGATAGCAATACAAATACCTTTTAAACTTGTATCTCATAATGTGAACGGACTGGCTGGCCCCATCAAAAGGGATCGTACACTTAGAGCTCTTAAAAAACAGAACCCAGACATTCTCCTTCTACAGGAGACTCACCTCTCCTCGGCTGAGCACCACAAGCTGCTCGAGTTTGGGTTCACTCAGATTATTGAATCTTCATTCCAGAGGGGTAGAAAAAGAGGCTCAGTAATTTTTAATACTGAAACACTCCAAATTACAATTACTTGACCAGTACACCGATAAAGAGGGTAGACTGGCATTGGCGGTAGTCGGACTGAACCAACAAATCGTAACAGTATGTAGTCTTTATGTCCCGCCAGGTTCAGATGCTTCCACCATGCAGCGCCTAATGGATGCCATTCTGGTCAGGCAACAGGGAATTTTAGTCCTTGGTGGGGACTTTAACTGCCTCCTTAACCCCCTCCCTGGACTCATCGGCAACTTGCCCCCTTCACAATCGACGGGACAAAAGCATTTGCGACTCCTCATTCAGGACGTAGGCCTGGTCAACGTTTGGCGACAACTGCACCTCTCACAGTGAAAATTTACTTACGCTTTTAAACACTATTCCAGACTAGACTACTTTTGTTTAGGAAAGGAGCACCTTGATCTAATCTCGACAGCAGAAATTCACAACATATGCCTATCTGATCATGTCCCCATTATCTTGACTTTTAATATTAAGAAAGATAAAATAAATACTCAGTGGAGATTCAACCCATCTCTTTTCCAAGATAAAGAATTCCGGGACTTATTAGACAAAAGGATCCCAGAAATTATTGGAGATAATACCTCGCCACAGATTACCCCACAGAACCTCTGGGATACCCTCAAGGTAGTACTTAGAGGCTATATCATAGCCTACGCCTCCCAAAAGAAAAGACATGCGGAGTCCAATTTACTAGCCCTACAGGACAAACTTAAATACCTCCAAGAGGCTCACATGCAGGGAGATACTGATCTCCTTCCTTTGATAACACAAACACAAGTAAAGATCCAACAATTACTGACAGCAAAAACTGAGCAGGCCCTGGCGTGGCTGCGGCGGCAATGTTATTATGAAGGAGGAGCTAGAGCTTCTAAACTCCTAGCCTTTCACCTCAGAAATCAAATACAACAACGCACTATCTCTAAAATAAAGGACCCTATATCAGGCCAAACTAAATATTCTACACCACAGATTTTAGAGGCATTTAAGAAATACTATCAAACTCTGTACTCCTCCTCTACCCCCCTAGAACCACATAGCATCCCCAAGTTTCTAGACCAGTTACAACTTCCGGCACTTTCGGTGGATCAACAAAACCGGATAGTAGCACCAATTACAGAACTGGAGCTTCAAAACGTAATTCAAAATCTTAAGAATGGTAAGTCTATGGGTCCAGATGGCTTTGGAGCAGAATTTTATAAAAACACATGGGGCCTTCTAAAAAACCCACTTCTCCAGGCGCTAACATCCGCACACGCCACCTCCTCCTTTCCTGTCTCCTGGAGACAAGCCACAATTTCGGTGATCTTGAAACCCTAAAAACCTCCGCACTTATGCGATTCATACCGACCTATCTCGGTACTCAATCAAGATTATAAAATATATACGAGCATAATGGCACATAGACTCGATCACATCCTTCCCTCATTGATACACCCAGACCAATCGGGATTTATTAAAGGCAGACAGACCACCGATAACACTAAAAGAACATTATATCTTATAGACCATGCCCAATCTACTAAATCCCCCCGTTAATACTAAGCCTGGGTGCCCAAAAGGCTTTTGACATGGTCTCCTGGGAATTCCTTCAAGAAGCCTTACTAAAGTTTAATTTCCCAGCCACTTTTACGGATGCAATTAGAGGAATTTACACAGGACCGGAGGCGGTCGTGAAGTTGCACGGCTCCCACTCAGAGCGCTCCTCCTTACATAGGGGCACCCAGCAAGGCTGTCCCCTTTCCCCATACCTGTCTGCTATTTTTGTTGAACCCATAGCCCAATTCCTTAGACAATCCCCTAACCTACATGGATATGAAATTTCAGACCAGTCATACCACAAAATAGCATACTATGCTGATGACCTCCTAATTTACATTACCCGCCCCGAGGAATCATTACCAACTCTATTCATCATGTTAAAAGAAACGGAGACTCTTACTGGATACACCATAAATACTAGTAAATCAGAGGCTCTGACTGTGCAATCCTCTCTCCCAGTGGACTTTACCCGGAAATTCCCATTTAATTGGGATAAAGCATATTTAACATATTTAGGAATTAAAATCCCCCCAAAACTAGGGGATCTCTACAACCTGAATTACTCCTCCACCCTCTCTCGAATAAAATCGGATCTTCAGAGGTGGACTCCTCTTCCACTGTCTCCGATGGCTAGGGTGCAGTCTATCCAAATGAACTCTCTCCCAAAGGTCTTATACCTACTACAGAATATTCCTTTTGCCCCTATCACAGAGGGACATACAACTCTGGAATAAATCCATTAGTACATTCTTATGGGTGAATCAGCAGCCTAGAATAGCTCTGGTAAAGATGCAGTGCCCTAAGGAGAGAGGAGGACTGTCCATACCTAACATATTTCTCTACTCGATGGACTCCCTACTCACCCATATAACTACCTGGCTGTTGCCTTGGACTCAGACCCCAATTTGGGTATCAATAGAGCAGAATATGGCTTCACGATCCCTGTCCTCTTCCTGGATATTTCAACCAAATAATAGAACACGTATACAGGAAGCCTCTCGATTTACCAAAGAGATGCTTCATGCCTGGACACGGTTCCTGGCTCATCCGTCCCGTGGATTTCTCTTCTCCTGGTTGGGAATTCCAGCCGAGGACCCCGGCGGGGTTAGACTCCTTTTTTCATTCCTGGGCCCGAAAAGGACTGTGATTTACCCACTGATTTTACAGTAACACAATAATCAAAACATTTGATCAACTTAAACAGGAGTTCTCTTTGCAGAGGAGTGACTTTTTTTAGATACTTACAAGTCCGCCACTTTTTAAGCTCAAAGATTGGACTTGACGTCTCCGAACAAGTTATCCCACCCCTCTGCCATCTCCTGACCCAGCTGGAAAAGGGAAGTCCCCGTAATCATTTGATCTCTCAATTTTATAAAGCTCTACAAGGAGCTCCATCTCAGGTTATGGACCTGGTGTAGTTTCACTGGGAGGCAGAACTTCAGATGGACCTGTCTCAAGATGACTGTCTCTGGATATGGAGGAGACAGCATAAAACCTCTAGTTCGTGCACATGGAGAGAATATTCCTGGAAAGTGATCTCCAGATATTTTCGAGCACCACAGATCACAGCCAAATTCTTGACAGGTGGGAATTCCTCATGTTGGAGGAGTTGCAGATGCGAGGTAGCTACCCTCACACACATTCTATGGTCAAGTCCGGTTTTAGCTACATATTGGGCAACTATAGGGGATAGAATAGCATACCTCTTCCTGACATTGATCGAGTTATCCCCAGCGATGGGACTATAGCTCCACTATCCCTGTTCCTTTAGAAACCCACACCAGATATACCTTCTTAATCTCCTGTTGGGAGCAGCTAAAAAATGTATAACTAGACTCTGGCTTCATCAGGAGCCCCCCACCATTACAGCTTGGGAAAACACAGTATATGACATATACAAACTTGAACATATGACCACTAGGATTCATAATAAGGTTCCCGAGCTGATGAACAGGTGGAATCCTTGGTTCCTCTCGATTAATCAGTTCGGATCGGACCAGATGCCTTAGATTGAGGGTTTAGACGGAGAACTGGGGAGGGTTCTGATCGACGGGGCCCAGCCAGTCCCAAACACAGTTTTCCCCTTAGAGGTCCTTTTTGTTAATAGAAAGGAGGGGGTATCCGCCTGTCATGTCGAGGGAGGAATCTCCCTCTGGTGCTGGAGCCCCCCCCCCCCGTTCACTTATTTAAATCTGTATCTATCTATATACTGTATGTATTCCAGGAGACGTTCCACAGTGTGTAACCTGGCTCAGAGCACCTGTTTATATAGGTTTACCTCTAAGTAAGAAAGGATTTAAAAGATATGTAGGCATTTATCAGTAAGGTAAATATCAATTTTCTACTCATTGGTATTAATATTGATTTATATATTATGGTTAGAGTCCGCCCCTTGTATGGGTGGTTACTTTCATTAATGAAGCTCGCTATCTTGACTTGTGCAGTACAATATATTTCTGTATTATTACAAAGTGATCCTATACCTGTTAAAAATTGAAATAAAAATAAAGTTAAAAAAAATAAACCAGCCAGCTTGGAAGTGGGTCCCAGGGTGGTAGCCTGGGTAAAACATTGCTGGACAACAGGACACAGAGGGTAATAGTAAACGGAGTCCACAGTGAAGAAAGGGGGATTACTAGTGGGGTACCGCAGGGATCAGTACTGGGACCGGTCCTCTTTAATAAGTGACATTGCAGGGGGACTGGAAGGAAAAGTATGTCTCTTTGCAGACAACACAAAGATCTGCAAAAAGGGTTGATACACAAGATGGGGTGGAAAGGATGAGAAGGGACTTTGCAAGGTTGGAGGAATGGTCAAGTGTATGGCAGCTTAGATTCAATGCAAAGAAGTGCAAAGTAATGCATCTGGGAAACAAAAACCCAGGGGAAGAGTACACAATGGGGGGTGAGATACTGACAACAATAAAAATGGAAAGGGACCTGGGGGTAGTTACATCAGATGACCTAAAGGTGGGCAAGCAATGTGAGAAGGCAGTAAGGAGGGCTTGGGGGGATACTGGAATGCATAGGGAGAGACATCACCAGTAGAAAACAGGAAGTTGTTATCCCTCTGTACATACAGGTGGTGAGACCCCATCTGGAGTACTGCATGCAGTTCTGGAGAACCCATCTCCACAAAGGCATAGACAGGGTGGAGGCTGTCCAGAAGAGGGCAACCAAAATGGTGCAGGGTCTGCACAAGAAGACATACGAGGAGGGACTAAAGGAGCTTATTATGTATACCCTCGAGGAACGGAGGGAGAGGGGGGACATGATAGAAACTTTCAAGTACCTCAAGGAAATCAGCAAAGTCCAAGAGGGTGGCATCTTTCTGAAAAAGAGATGTGCAAGAACAAGGGGGAACAATTTGAAGATAGAGGGGGGATGGCTCAGAGGTAATGTGAGGAAGTATTTTTTTTCACAGAGAGGGTTGTGGATGCATGGAACAGCCACCTTGAGGAAGTTGTGGAGTCAAAAACAGTGGAGGAATTCAAGAATGCATGGGACAGACATAAGGCAATTCCAGTGGGGGGGTAGGAGGAAGTAGGCTGTTGGTTAACTAGGATCTGCAGCTTATTCATTAGGTATGGAAATGGGCAGACTAGGTGGGCCAAGCTGTCCTTATCTGCCGTCAAATTCTAAGTTTCTATGTTTCTGTGCCGTACAAATGTCAGCTTCTGAAACCCCTTTGAAACAAGCCACCGAGGTAACTATGCTTCTGGTGGAATGAGTTTTGACAGCACCGGGCAATTCTTTGCCACACTTGTAACAGAACACAATGCAATTAGCCAACCATTTGGATAAACATTGCTTAGAAACTGAAGCACCCTCTCTAACCAGGGTGAAGGAAACAAACTGCTTTGACTTTCTGGACTCTTTAGTCTGCAGCAGGTAATACTTCAAAGTTCTGTGCACATCTAATGTATGGAGCAGTGCTTCCCCAGGATTGGCACGCTCAGGAAAATAAACAGGAAGGTGGACAGACTAAGTGTAACCTGATGATTGAGATCCCCTCAAAGATCTACTGTTATGGCAAGTTCTTATGTAAGTGTTCTTTCCCCCTGCCCCTCTGCTGGGACCTGCTGACACAGGCTCAGAGGGGACCTCAAGTCCCTCCACCTGCATGCATGGCTTCTGAGGACACAGCCATTGCTCTGTTTGGTGTGTCTCAGAAGGTGGCTAATGTCCTGGTGGCCACCTGAAAACCTTCCACCAGGACCGCTTTCTCTACAAAATGGAAGCAATTTGCTGTCTGTGCCATAGCATGGACCCTTTCACCTGTTCAGTGAACCAGGTTCTGGAGTATCTCCTGACCTTGTCTGATGCAGGACTCAAATACTCCTCTCTTAAAGTGCACCTGTCAGCTGTATCAGCCTTTCATGTGCCCATTGATGGCCGTACTGTGGCACAGCTGGTTGTGGCCCATACTCTTCTGTGAGGCATTCTCCATATGAAGCCTCCTATCTGTAGCCAAGGTCTGACTTGGAACCTGAATTTTGTTCTAGAGAAGCTGACCCTGCCTCTTTGAGCCAGCCGCATCTTGCAAGCTATGCTTTCTGTTGTGAAAAGCATTATTTTTAGTTGCTGTTACATCTGCTCGATGAATTTCGGAGCTGCAGGCTCTCGTGTGTGAGCAGCCTTATTTGATTTTTCACAAAGACAGATTCTCTTTGCATGTTAATCCTAAATTTCTTCCTAAGTTGATTTCTGAGTTTACTTTAAATCAACCTGTCCACCTGCCTGTTTATCTTACAGAGCATGCGAATAGAGGCGAAGCATTGCTCCATACTTCGGATGTGCATAGAATTCTCAGGTGCCATACACACCATAGTAAGGACTGCAGAACGTCCTTTCAGTTGTTTGTTTCATTTGGCCCTGGCAGAGTGGGTGCTCCAATGTCTAAACAGTGCTTGTCCAAATGGTTGGTCAACTGAATTTTTTGTTACAGGAAGTACGGTAAGGAACTTCTTGGGTTTCGGAGGCATCTCAGCAGCCGAGACTTGTGCTGCTGCCACTTGGAGCACTGTTCACACTTTCACCAGTCACTACAGTCTGGACATTGCCTCCGGAAGAATTTGGCCTAGTTGTGCTTCAGGGCCTTCTTTCTTAGGCCTCTGGCCTCCTGCTACCCAGACTATATTACGCTCATCACTGCTTGAGACTCGTTCCATAGATGTGACGTGATGACAGAAATGTTCCTAAGAAGATAGAACAGTTATGTAAGAACTTAACCATAATAGCAGATCTTCGAGGAAATCTCTGTCATCGGATCATGCCATCCCTTCCTCCATCCCCCACGCCCTCTCTCTCTCTCCAGCTCAGCTGTCCTGTTGCTCCAGCCTTTCTGCTAGCTGGGCTCTCTCTCCCCTCGTTCCCTGGTGGGACTCCTGTATCCTATGGCCTCCGGCTAGGGAAAGAACTGAGGAGGGAGCGGGGCTGCCCGTGCTTATGTAGGGCATGTGACATTGGAGCCGGACGTCAGCGTGATCAGCCCCCAATAGACTGGTGCAGAAAAAGCTTCCATGTGACCTTGAAGCTTTACAGCTAAGTTCCATAGGTGTGACCTGATGACGGAGATTCCCTTGATCTACTGTTATGGTAACTTCTTAAATAACTGTTCTGAACTTTCTCTGCCACTGAGGTATGATGACAAACAGTATCAGACAGGAAAGGCACTGACTTGACCCAGCAGTACAGTGGTGCATCTCTCTTATTTGGTTGGGTTTAGTTCTTTTTAAAATTCATAGAATCTTTTTTTTTTTTGTATACTTTTTTACTCCTTTCACTGGTCCCATAGGTCCCTTTCCAGCTCTGCCCAGACCCCAACCCACTGTCCCGCTCAGTCTGAGACCCCCCAACGTCCTACCTCCAACTCAAGGCATCCTCCAGTACCTCTCTGGCGACCGACTACCCAGTTCTTAGCCCCCACCCAGGTAAGGGCCGCCAACTCCTCCAGAGCTCTATCCAAGTGCCAAGTTGTCGCCAGGGGAATGGAGGATTCAGAGACGGAAAAGGGAGGGCCCGACAATGAGCGTGGATGGGTCAGGTGGTCAAGCTTTCGCCTACCCGGGTGGCAGTTTTTTTTTCTCTGTTTCCTTGGTTCCCAGGAGCTTGGACGTGCAATGACATCCAGCATGCGATAGCCATGGTCCCGAGCCTGCCCACAGGACATCCGCCGTTGCTCCCATACCCAATTGTTGCAGTCTCCACAGCGCGCAACCCCCATCCACCATCAGAGGTCACCCATGCTGTGGACAACTGTACCTCCCACCCCCAGGAGAGGAGAGCAGTCTTACGGACACACAGTTCTCTCCTGCCCCTGCCAACCCCCGGCGGCCCAAGGTCGTTCCCGAACCCAAGTCGCCGGCGTGGCACGAGGTGTGGCGTCCAGCGCCTCAACCCTCAGTGGCGACAGGGCGGCTTCAATCATAGAATCTTGACAGCAGAAAAGGACCCCATCGGCCTATCTAGTCTGCCCTTTGCCCCCCTTACTCAACCCTCCTCCCACTGGCCCCCCTCCCCCCGATACTCAGCCTCATATGTCTGTCCCATGCCCTCTTGAATCCCTCCACCGTTTCAGCCCTCACCACCTCCTCTGTTAGTCTGTTCCAGGCTTCCACCACCCTCTCTGTGAAGAATCGCCCCCTCACATTGCCTCTGAATCTTCCTCCCTGCAGTCTTAGGCTATGCCATCTAGTAATAGCCCCCTCCTTCCTTTTAAGTAAACAACCCTCCTTCACTTTGTTGATCCCCTTCACATACTTAAAAGTTTCAATCATGTCCCCTCTCTCCTTTCTAGTCTTCAACATGTACAGATCCAATTCCTTACACCTCTACTGGTATGTGTTCCCTTGCATACCCTGCACCATCCCAGTTGCCCTTCTCTGAACTCTCTCTATCCAGTCTATGTCCTTTCACAGGTGTGGTATCCAGAACTGGACTCCGTACTCCAGGTGTGGCCTCACCATGGCTTTGTAGAGGAGCATCAGTACCTCCCTCCCTCCTTCTGCTAGTAATGCCCCTTCTGATGCAGGCCAACATTCCATTGGCCTTCCCCACTGCCCTGCTACATTGGTTACCTACCTTAAATGTTGCTTGACACTATAATCCCCAGATCCCTCTCCTGCTCCATTACTTTAATGACCTCCCCTCCTAAGGTGTATCCTGCTCGTGGGTTTCTCTGCCCCAAGTGCATCACTGCGCACTTTTTGGCACTGAATTTCAGTTGCCATGTCTCTGACCATCCCTCAAGAATCTTCAGGTCCTGCCTCATGCCCTCCGAGTGTCCAACCTATTTCAGATTTTCATATTATCAGCAAATAGGCACACCTCCTCCTTAGCCCCTCCGCTATATCACTGATGTAGATGTTAAAAAGGAGGGGTCCCAGTACTGACCCCTGGGGCACCCCCCCATCACCCCTCCCATCCTGGAGTACACCCTATTTACCACCATTCTCTGGCTTCTGCCTGCCAACCAGTTCTCCACCCACCTAGTAATTTTTCCACCCACCCCTATACTTTCCAGCTTATTTACCAACCTTCTGTGAGGGACAGTGTCGAAGGCCTTGCTGAAGTCCAGATAGGTTATGTCCACTGCCCCTTCCTGGTCAACCGCCTGCGTCACCCAATTGAAGAACTCGATCAGGTTCGTCTGGCATGACTTCCCTTTCATGAAGCCATGCTGCCTGTCATCCTGCAATCCACTATCCTCCAGGTAGTTCACCACCCTCTCTCTTATTAGTACCTCCATGACCTTTCCCACCACTGAGATGAGGCTGACCAGGCAATGGTTTTCAGTCACCTCCCTGCTATCCCCTTGTGCAACAGTACCACATCTGCTCTCTTCCAGTCCCCCAGCACCTTCCACAAGTCCAGAGACAAGTTGAATAGCCTCGTCAGTGGGGCAGCCAGCTCCTTCCTCAGTTCCTGGATCACCCTCAGGTGCAAACCATCCAGGGCCCCATTGCCTTGTCCACCTTCAACCTGTCTAATTCGTCCCTAACTCTTCCTATGCTGAACGGGCTCAGATCCACCCTTTTGTCCCCACTGCCCCTTCCCCTGAGCCTAGGTCCCCTGCCCTCTTCCTCCTCTGTAAATACTGAGCAAAAGTACTTAAGTTCCTCTGCTTTTTTCCAGTCCCCTTCCAGTGGTATCCCCTTTCTCTCCTTCAGCCTTGCAATCCCCTGCCTTGCCTTCCTTCTTTCCCTCACATATCTAAAAAAAAAGTTTTGTTTCCCCTTTTGGCCTGGTTAGCTATTCTCTCCTCAGTATTTGCTTTGGCCCTCCTTATCTTCTGCCCTGCTAGTCTCCTCATCTCCCTGTAAGCCTCCCTTTCCTCCTCCTCCCTTTGTGTCCTCTTATATTTTCTGAAAGCCTTTCTCTGGCCCCTGACCACTCCCGCCACCTCCCTTGTAAACCAAAGTGCTCTCCTCTTTTTCCTGTTCTTCCTTACCTTCTTTATGCAGATTTCTGCAGCTTTCGGCACCCCTCATTTAATAGTTTCCCATAACTCCTCCACGTCTCCTATATTCTCCGTTCCCTCCATTTCTTCCCTCACTATTCTTGTCATCCTGTTAGTCTGTGCTCCTGAAGTCCATAGCTGTTGTGCCGGTCCAGTTGCCCTCCCTCCTCCCTGACCTAACCCTGAACCTTATCGTCCTATGATCACTGGTACCCAGTCCGTCTCCCACCTCTACCTCCTCCAAACTCTCCACATTTGTCAGGACCACGTCCAGCAGGTTGTTTCCTCTTGTAGGTTCCCTAACCAACTGCTGTAGGAATACACCCTGCAACACCTCTAATATCCCCTTACTCCTAGTTGACACTGCATCCGGGATGTCCCAGTCCACATCTGGGAGGTTTACGTCCCCCACCAGGAGCAGTTCCCCTTTGTGGGCCATCCGCGTGACTACCTGTATCAGTTGCCTAGCCCCTTCCTCCCACTGCATAGGAGGTCTGTATACCACCCCCAGCTGCAACAATTCCCCAGTCTTTCTGTCCAGTGTTACCCGCAGGAGCTCTGTCTCCCCGTCTTCCTCCTGCCCCTCGGTTACTCTTATGTTGTCCTTGATGTATAAAGCGACCCCCTGTCTTCCTTCCCACCCTGTTCCTTCTAAACAGTTTGTAGCCTGGGATAGTCATCTCCCAGGTATGATGTTCTGTCCACCGAGTCTCGCTTATGGCTTCTGTGTCCAGTTCTTTGTCCCTCATGATGGCCTCCAAGTCCACCATTTTGTTCCCCAAGCTCCTGGCATTAGCTGCTAATCCCTTCCACCACCACCCCCCTTGCCAAGCTTTTGTCTAACATACTATCCCTATCCTGGGGGGAAGCTGGTAGCTCCCTGTCTCTCCTGACTTTTGGTGTGGATTGTTTCCTGCCCCTCCTGATCTAGTTTAAATTATATGTCCTCTCTATGAACTCTCCTAATTTACTTTTCAGCACTGCTGCTCCTTCCCTGTTCAGGTGCAGTCTGTCTGAGGCAAACAGGTTCTCATCCTCTCATGTTGAACCCCAGTCCCCCATTAACCCATGTCCCATATGCCAGCGTCATCCCCATAGCCAGTGATTAAACTCCTTAATCCTCTGCTTCCCCAAAGTACTCGCTCTTGGCACGGGCAATACCTCTTAAAAAAGCCAAAGATTGAATCCCCAGACTGCTACAGTACCTAGCAAGCACTCTGAATCTCGCCTGTACCTCCAATAGGCTATTGCCCTCCAGATCATTGGTGCCCAGGTGGAACACCAGGTGCGTTTTTCCCATCCTGCCATTTACCCCATGAGGGTATATTGTGCCTTACCTCTAGTGCCGTCATACATGGCAGGCACTCCTCCCAAACTACCCTGCTCCTGTCTCCCTGCCCCCATCTTATTCCTTTATTAATGAGTGGGACCCTGCTCTCCTTCTCCCTCTGTTCATTTGTTCTTTATCCTACTCCTAGCTCTTGGTATTTCTTTTACTTTCTTTTTCATTTTCCTCCTTGTCTGTCACATCCCACTGAGTCCTGTTCCCCTTCCGCAAGTTATTCCCACCATATCCCTCCATCATCTCCTGTTTCACTCGCCTCCCCTCCTTTCTCGAGCAGTGTCCCCTCCCTTTGTCCTTCTGTTGCTTGTGTTTTGATTGATTCCCTCGGTGAGCCGGTGACGTTCACTTTCCTGCTTTGATTGGCCCCTGAAGTCCAGGGCTTGCTGTCTCCCCTTACCTTTCTTCTTATGTTTGCATTCCTCTTGGTGCCTTCCCAAAGGGATGTCCCCCTTTCCCCTTCCTACAGAACATTCCTTTGTTTTTGCCTTTCCTTTTTCCTTAAGGCCTCCTCTCCACCCTTCTCCTACCCTATGCCCACTTCCCACACCCCACTGACTGGGGCTCTCCTCCTTGTTTTCTCCCCTTTTTCTTTCTGTGTAGACCTTGTACCTTATGGTTTGCCATTCCACCGGCTCCTCATGTCTTCCTCACCACGTTTTCCTTGCTCCCATGCATCCCCCCTTATTAAACATGGAAACATAGAATGTGACGGCAGATAAGGACCGCTTGGCCCACCTAGTCTGCCCCTTTTCCTACCTAACAGATAAGCTGCAGATCCTAATTAACCAACAGCTTACTTCCTCCTACCCCCCACTAGGACTGCCTTATGTCTGTCCCATGCATTCTTGAATTCCCCCACTGTTCTTGACTCCACGACCTCCTCAGGGAGGCTGTTCCATACATCCACAACCCTCTCTGTGAAAAAATACTTCCTCACATTACCTCTGAGCCGTCCCCCCTCTATCTTCAAATTGTGCCCCCTTGTTCTTGCACATCTCTTTTTCTGAAAGATGCTACCCTCTTGGACTTTGTTGATTCCCTTGAGGTACTTGAAAGTTTCTATCCTGTCCCTCTCTCCTCCTTTCCTCGAGGGTATACATATTAAGCTCTTTTAGTCTTTCTTCATATGTCTTCTGGTGCAGACCCTGCACCATTTTGGTTGCCCTCCTCTGGACAGCCTCCACTCTGTCTATGTCTTTGCGGAGATGGGGTCTCCAGAACTGTACACAGTACTCCAGGTGGGGTCTCACCAACTGTCTGTACAGAGGGATAACAACTTCCTGTTTTCTACTATTAATGCCTCTCCCTATGCATCCCAGTATCCCCCAGCCTTCCTTACTGCCTTCTCACATTGCTTGCCCACCTTAAGGTCATCTGATATAATTACCCCAGGTCCCTTTCCATTTTTACTGTTGTCAGTATCTCACCCCCCCATTGTGTACTCTTGCCCTGGGTTTTTGTTTCCCAGGTGCATTACCTTGCACTTCTTTGCATTGAATGTGAGCTGCCATACATTTGACCATTCCTCCAACCTTGCCAAGTCCCTTCTCATCCTTTCCACTTCATCTTGTGTATTAACCCTGTTGCAGATCATACTCCTCCCTCTCTGCTTGTTTACCGTGTTGTTCTCTTCCAGTCCTCTCCCCTTTCTCCCCTGTCCATTGCTACTCTTGATTCCAGTCCACTCGCAGCTCCCCCTGTGTTCCCTCTACTACCCCTCACCCATCTTACCCCCCTGCAGATCCCCACCAGTACTCCCCCATACCTCTGTCCTGTAACCTACCTCTGTCCTGTAACCAGCTCAGTGTCCATCTCAACCACCCTACCTCCTCCCTTAACTGTGCTAGCTGACTACATACCATGCAGACCCCCAGCTTCCATGCTGTAGCCAACACTATGGCCATCCCGCATCCACTGTGTCCCTACCACCCTTCCAAGGCTGCTTCTTGCCCTTGCAGCCCAGGGACCATACGCAAGACTTGCCTGCCCCCACCTAAGCAACCCCTCCATCGTTGCTAACCCTCCATTTGTCCCTTAGTCTTAAAAGCAACCAACCTATAAATGTTTGGTACTTCCTGTGTAGTGGCAGGAAGGTGTATTACCTATGGGCCCACACCCTATATACGTGGACGAGCCCAGGGAGGGGTGTGTGGGGTGTGGAGAGGGTGGGTGGCTTACACCGGTGCTCCGCTCATAAGACAATCAGTCCAGTTCCACCCTCAAGCTGCTCACCACCCCCAAAGCAGACCGAAGAAAAGAACCTCAGCTTCCAGCAATTTAAACTCAATTAGCTGAAACTGTTACAAAACACAGAGATTACTTGAAACTGTTACACAACACAGAAACTTCCAGAAATGTAGCTGCTCCCCACCCCCTAAGCAGACCGAGGAAAAGAACCTCCACTCCCAGCAATTTAAGTAAGCAATAACCCACTTCAGGGTGTGCTGTTATTGGGGATTAATGCACACCTGGGTGTGTTGTGAGGCACAAGGCCGCAAGCCAAGTGCCCTCACAGCACCCGGGTGTGCGTTAATCCCCAATAACAGCACACCCTGGAGTGGGTTATTGCTCTTATAACATGGGCTAAACCCCATGTTGCACAGCACAAGGAAACTCGAGAAATGCATGAAAATGTTCGCAAAACCAGGGAACTTTTTTATGTGTCTTGTCGCCAGCAGAAGTACTGCCTTGAACATTTCAACATGCATTGATGTTACAGCACAACTTTAGGGGACACAGGGAGCAGTCCGTTGCACTGACACAGATATTGACACACGCCACAGTGTGGCAGTTTATCAGAACACTGTGACATTTGCTTTGTGTCTCTGCGTCTCTCTGGTTTTTTCTCTCTCTCTCTCTCTCTCTCACTGCATCGTCTGGCCACGGAGCACAGACTCTCTCTCTCTAAAACAGTCAGCATCGGCACCAACAGTGCAAGGGACTGCTGTGGAACTGTACTTCACAGAGCTGATGCCGCCGTGCAGTGAACGAAAAATTCGGCATCCAGACTGTTGCCCAAATTGCCATAAATACGTGTGCAGAGCTGGTGCTATGGACAGACCTCTCTGTCTCCCCCGTCTCTTTCACTCACTCTCCACTGCTACTAAGGTGCCAGTTGTTCGGAGCAGAGTGAAAATCGCCTGCTGTCGGTCCGTGATCTGTCACAGAACACAAGTCACCCCAGCAGCAGTGAACATCGCCTGGTGCCTCTCTCTCCCTCACCTCTCACCAAGATCTGCCATGCTACAGACTGTTTGTGGGAGGGTGAGACTGCACCAGGATCAGCAGTGCCAAATGGACAAAGAGATACAAATTGAAATGAAGAAAAAGATCGGCACCTGCTTAAGGCTATCGGCCGTGGGTTCACAGTCTGTGTCAATACTGAAAAACCACCTCGTAGCAATAGCTAAGCACTTGAAGCAAGGAGGACTTACCCCAGGAACAGTTCCTTTGTGCTCAATCTTTATTCCAATGTGGCAAAATTCAATAAATAATCCATCCAAGCAACTTGATAAAAATGGCTGCTCCCTTAAGGATTCTACTTCCTTGTACATCACACGTGACACGTTTCGTACATGCATGCTTTCTCAAAGGTGTCTCAGTATTGCAAACAACTCTCTTAAATACACAGGTCTTTTAAAGCTATATACACATATCTACATTGACTGTCATAAAAACATTGGTTCTCAATTTGTGCAAAAACAATATTTAACTGTGCAATCCTTTTGCAAGAGATCCAGATTGTGTATGGCAAACATCACACTCCCATAGATACACCCCCATAATATGGTTAGTGAAAACAGATCATATTGCACATAGTAAAAATATTGCACTGGAAAAGGATAGTGCACATATATCACAGCAGTTACTGTTATCGACAGAAATCTTGTGCTGCTCTGCACACAGTACTGCGACTTGGGTGGCTGGCTAGCTGTGAATGGTTTGCAGCCAGACCAGCTGTTCACTGGGGACTATGACGGCCACTGGGCAGCTAGGTAGTGCATCTAGGGAGACACTTTTGTGACAAGTGGATGCTCTTGCCATGCTGTATACAGAAAGAAACTGACTTACGTGGGCCAACTGGGTGGGACCACCGACTACTATGAGTTCCACTGGGTGGGTGGATGGGTACTCGGGTAGGGCAGCGGGGGGACATATGGCTCTTGCAAGGGACTGCTAACACCATGTTCATGGGGGAACAGTGTGACTTGCTACTGGTGGGTGGGTGGCAAGTCATGTACACGTCTGGTGACATGTACTGCTTTCAGAAGATGGGCTGGCACACTCTGTCTCTCTCTCACTACTCACATTTAGCGGGGAAATTAAATGGTTGTCACTGAGGTTTTGGTTTCTCTACAAAGTGAATAAGTCTGACTTCACCAGAGTGTGATCATACTGCCAGGACTGCTCACTCTGACTGTTCATTAACAGTCATTAACAAACAGTCAGGTGGTGCTCTTCAGCCAATCCACGATCTGCTTTTCCTACCCCATGTTATAAACTCAATTAGCTGAAACTGTTACAAAACACAGAGATTACCTGAAACTGTTACACAACACAGAAACTTTCAGAACTGTAGGTGCTCACCACCCCCATAGCAGACCGAGGAAAAGAACCTCAGCTCCCAGCAATTTAAACTCAGCTGAAACTGTTACAAAACACAGAGATTACTGTACCTGAAACTACTACACAACAATTTATAGATCTGGTGACTCAGCCTGTTGAGATGATGAAGTGCAGTGTTCGAAGGCTGAGGAACTGCAGCCCTTCAAGGACGGGGGTTGTGGCAAGTGGGGAGCTGGGACAGAAATTCAGACTGGGACCGAAAAGGGGCAAGTAGTGGTGCGGTGGGGGAAGGGGGCTCAGTATGCCAGACATAGATTGGGAATTTATCAGTAGCTAAGAGCACCAGGAGTCAGGCCCTGATAGATATGTTGCAGGACTGTCTGCTGGTGCAGCTGGTCAGGGAACCCACTCGGCAGGCTGCCATTCTCGATGTGGTGTCCACCAACAAGGAAATGGTGGGGAAAAAGTGGGAGTGAGGATTGGGAAGCCATTTGGGTCCAGTGATTATATAACACCATGTGGTTCGAACGGGCCCCTGGGTATAAGCATACTATCATCAAAGGCTGTGGTTCTAGATTTCAGAAGAGCAGACTTTGACCAGATTTCATACTAGGATTTCATACTAGGAAGGAGTAGACATACAGAAGGCTATTGCCCATAAATGTATGTCTCCAGCACGGCTGGTACAAGAACCATCAATTTACAAAAGATAGTGGTCAAGTTTCTGTTTGAGTGTACCTTTGGTATTAGAGTGTAAAATGGAATTAGGGATAGAATTCCATAGGGGTATAATTCATTGGGTATAGTAAGCCCTTCTTTTTGTTGTTCTAGGGAAGTTAAGTGCGAGTTGGTGAGGATGGCTTCTTAAGGTGCGGTCTCTATTGTTGTAGTTCATGTTTAACTGCTGTAGTAATTCTATGTCTGAATGGATTTTATGCATTAATAGCAGATCACCTCGCCTCCTTCTCAGTTCCAATGGATACATATCCAGTTCCTGAAGCCTAGCTTCGTAGCTTTTGTCCTGCATGTTAGTGACTATCTTTCTTGGTCTTCTCTGAACCCCCTCCAACCTGATGAGGGAACTGGTCATGGATATGCTGGGGAAGTAGAATAAAACCAGGGGGTGGAGGAAAGGTGGGGAGTAATTAAATGGGCCATTGTAGAGGCAACTAAGGCATGCCTGAGAATGGTTACTAAGAGAAACCAGTATAAGAGATCAGTCAGGTTCTCAAAGAAGGTCAGATTGCAGTGAGGGCTTAAGATAAGAGCATTTATTAGATATAAGGAGAAGGAGAATGGAGTGAATGTCAGTTAAAGATGAGCGAAGCCAAGAAGGCAGTTAGGAATGCAAAAGCAGACACAGAACTGCATATTGTGTAGGGGTTGGGGGACGTTCTATTGGTTAAAAAAAATGGAAGATGGGGGGGGGATTATTTTTTTTTTGAATGTATTTATTAAACTCTAAGATTACAAATACCTTTGAGCAAAAACTGCTCATTTACGAAGGTTTCACGTCAAAAGATGGAGGGTAAACATACATACAAAGGTCAACAAGGTTACACAGACTTGATACACGGCAAAGGCTGGGCTAATAATACAGTCATTCTGGGAGAGAGACAACATCAGCTAGATTAATGCAGGTTTCCAGGTGAAGATGGCACATGAGCTAAAAAAGAAAAAGTGAGGGTCGGCAGGGTCAAGAAGAGAGTAGGTAGGCTGAAGGGCCATTGTCTGGGGAGGGGAGGGTAGTAGAAGTGTATGGCTGATGGGAGTGGGAGGGACCGATGTCCATGAAGTGCCAAAGATGAGAGGGGTGGGGGAGGGATGCAAAGGAGGGAGCAGGAGCCATAGAGTTGCAACCACAAGAGAGGTCGTGGGCCAGTTTGGACCAGCGAGAGACGAGAGGTGACCCACTTAGGTGAAGCAGTCACACTGACTGGTTGAAGTGAGGTGTTGTCAGAGTTGCCTCTTAAAGGTGCCAAGCGTAGTAGTGGTAAGTGTTTCTTTGCTGAGTGAATTGTACCACAGAGGAGCCCTGTAGGCGAAAGACCTCTGACCCATAGTGGTCCAGCATCTGGAGACCCGATAGATTTGGTGTTGCGCAATTCTGGTATGCTGGGTGCTGCAGGGATACGGGAAGGAGCTTTTCAACACCTGGCAGCATGAGCCCGAGGAGAACCTTTTTGGTCACCAGGCAGGTCTGGTATTGGATCCTGCTGAGGAGTGGAAGTCACCCGGCCTGGGCATACAGATCACAGGTGTGTGTTAGACAGGCAGCGCCCGTTAGATGTCGGCACGATTTAAGTGCCACTGATATCCTGCGGAGGGCAGTAGGGGAAGCTGAGCCGTAGATGGCTAGCCCATCGTCGATGACAGAGCTGTTACTAGCCAGTCTAAGGGCATCAACTGTCTTGCAGTGTTTGTGCCAGTGGAGAAGGCCTATCCGAATATTAGTGGCCTTTGCAACATTGTCGATGTGCCAAGTGTAGGAGAGGGAACTGTCCAGGGTGATGCCAAGGTATTTAAACTCTGAAACATGTTCGAGTAAGGTCCCCAAGCGGTTCATGATAGTGAGGAGCTGATGCTTGCTTTAAGTATTGCAGAATGACATAACTTTTGTTTTGCTGTAGTTCAAGACCAGTTTGTGTGAGCTGAACCAATCCTCAACACGCATGAAGTCACACTGAAGCTGACCCTCTAGGAGCTTAGAGTCGTGGTGATTTGTGAATATGACAGTGTCATCTGCGTAGAGCAGTATGTTCTGGTGGTAGACGCTAGGAAGGCTGTTCAGGAAGAGACTAAAGAGTAATGGTCCCAGAATGGACCACTGTGGAACTCCTGAGAGGACCAGATTTTAGTTTGAGGTGACACCGACAATCCTAACACGCTGGACCCTTCCCCCTAGGTAGCTTGCAAACCAGGGCAGTGCATCTTTGGAAAGTCCAATATTTGACAGCTGCCTGAGTAGGAGTGGATGATTGACGATATCAAAGGCTTTTGTTAGATCAATGAACACTGCCCCCACACAGTTTCCTTGGTCTAGAGTGGCGTGGATGAATCCCGTAAATTCCAACAGTGCAGTGGTGGTGCTATGCCCTTTTCTGAAGCCATGCTGTTCAGGGCATTGGATTTCAGATTTTCTAGGCACCCACCAGCTGGTCTGATACTATTTGCTCCAGAGCTTTAGATAAGGGGGGATGGAGATAGGCCTGCAGTTAGTGTGCAGTGATCTATCTCCGCTTTTGTGAACTGGTGTGATAGTCACCTGTTTCCATTTTGCTGGAATTGGGCCGTCCTAAGTGATAAGTTGAAGATCTTTGTAGGGGTTCAAGGACTTCTTCTGAGACTAGGGCAGTCAGATTCATATCAAGGGAGTCGCCACTGTAGCCAGGATCGTAGATGGCTTTCCAAATGTAGGTTCTGGCTAGGTGCACTGGGTCCTCTTTGAAGTAGAACAGCAGGGCTGTGTGAAGGTGGGGCGCTATGTCAGATTGGGTACTTGTGGTAGGGGCATTGAAGAAATCAGGTGGAAGGACACTGCTCAGGTTTGAAAATGCATTGTTAAAGGTGATGGAGATTGTAACAAGGTCTGACATCGGTGCTCCATTGATATTGAGCATTGTGGGTATATTCTTTGGGTCCTTTCCTGTGAGGTCTTTCATGTTACTTCAAAATTTTTTCCCATCCCCCCCCAGGTGTTGAAGAGTGCTTCCCTGAAGTATTTCCTTTTGGCATTCTGTATTGCTCGTGTGCAGTCATTCCTCGCAGCTTTGTATTTTTGAATGTCCCCTTGCATAGAAATGGCTTGAGCACAGTGCCAGAGGTTATCCTTTCGTTTAAGATGAGTAATTAGCTCTGCGGTTATCCATGGATTGGTCCTGCCTTTTACCTTCATCTTTTTCACTGGTGCATAGTTATTGCAGGCCATTGTAAAGCGGTTGATGAACAAGTCCATTGGCTGAATCAAGTGATGTCCAATCCAGTCTGCGTAGATGTGTTTTTAGCAGTTCAAGTTGCCCCTGCTTCAACACCCTGGTTTAGATTATTTTCGGAAGGGGCTTAATGAATTTGTTAGCCCAGGTACAGATTACGGGTGAGTGGTCGCTTAATAGTGTCAGGGAGAACTGAGACCTTAGAGATTCGTTTGGGGTGATTTGACAGTATCCAGTCAAGTAAGGTATGGGACCCAGTCCTATAGTTGCACCTGGTAGGGTGGGTACCATTTGTGTGAGGTGTTGCCTTGTGACAGCATCCTTGTAGGAGCAGGCCTCAGGCGAAAGACAGTTTATATTGAAGTCACCCAGTATTATGGTTTCTGAGTTGTGGTGAAGTCCCCTAAGGTAGTCCACAACGCTAGCGATGCCATTGGCCTGGTCCTTTGGGGGTAATTATTAATCGGATGGAGGGTGGCAGGGTGACAGAGGGAGTACTAGCAGAAGGCAGTCATTCTTAACATCTTCTTTTGATCAGTGTTCACATTAGAGGATAGTGGGCCCTTGCCTGAAAGCAGCATGAAGGGGCAGGAGGTATCCCTGAAATGGGACACTTGGTTAATTATGGAGAAGGGTTCAGAAAAGTGTATGCAGCCCTGAAAATAGATAAAGCTCCAGGATCAGATGAGTTGCACCTAAGGATACTCAGGGAACTGGCATCAGAGGTAGCAGAACCCCTGCCTGTGCTGTTCAGTAACTCGTTACAGTCAGGGGTGGTTCTGAAAGATTGGAAGGTAACGGACGTAGTTCCACTCCACAAGGGATAAAACAAGGATCAACCGAGAAACTACAGACCTGTTAGTCCTAGCTTCATAGCAGGTAAACTAATGGAGACATTAGTCAAATAGGACCTAATGGACTACTTGGAGAGAAATGGGCTTCAGGATAGTGAGCAGCATGGGTTTGGACAGGGAGGTCATGTCAGACTAACCTGATAGTGATTTTTTGACTGAGTATCTGGGGCAGTGGATTTACTCTGATTTCAGCAAAACATTTCATTAGACTTTGTGCCACATAGAAGCTTGCTGAAGAAGCTGAAGCATCTGGAAACAGCAAAGGATCTAGTTAGATGGGTGGGAAACTGGCTCAGGTGGAGACAGAGGATAGTGTTAAAAGGGGTCTAGTCGTGGGAGAGGGAGATTACTAGTGGAGTTCCACTGGGTTCAGTCCTGGGGCTGGTCCTTTTCAATATGTTTATCAGTGACTTGGGAAAAGGAATACAGGGCAAGATGTGTCTCTTCACGGATGACACCAGGCTGTATGGCAGGGTCAGCAGCAAGGAAGGGGGTTAGGGAGTTGCAGAGGGACCTGCAAAGGTTAGAGAGATGGTCCAGAATCTGGCAGATCTCACTTTTAAGGGGTTCTTGCAGCAGGTAACACCATTAGGACTGAAGCAGGCATGTGCCAGGACCCCGCAGAAAACTTCTAGCTAGCAGTATATAGCGGGGGCCGCCCCCTGACATTGGCCCACCCCCGATGTCCGTCCGTGGTATAAAAGGGGTGATCCACCAGCCCAGCCTCAGTTCTTTTCCTGCCATCGACCCGCACTAGTCGGACCTTCATAGACACCTTCTGCGTTAGTCAACTGCCATTTTCTTCACGTTACCAACATTTTATTATTTTCCATTTTTCATCAAATTACAGTAATTTGTGCATGTCTTCTCTTTCCTCATCAGTGGAGCGGCGGCGAATGAAGTGTGCTTGTGGAAAGCAGCTTCCCCACAAGAACGGACATTTGTCGTGTCTGCCTTGCCTAGGCCATGACACTGAGGCCTGCCAGCACTGCCAGGATTTTAACCAGTGCACCTGGCTTTGCTGCCAGAAGACCCTGGAAGCCTCTCTGCTGCAGCAAAAACTCACAGCAAAGGAGAAGGAGCGCCACAAAAGTACCTCCTCTTCCCCGGCCTCTGGGGCTTCCACTTCTTCATTAGCTAACGAGAAGTCATGTTCAGGAAAGCATAAACACCAGGAGAAGCACAGGGACAAACCCTGATCAGCTTCCCGCTCCAGGTCCCCGCGCAAGTCAGGCACTGAACATGGGTCTTCCTCCCACAGGAGGTCGGCCTATTCCACTCCGGCAGCCCTCTCTCACTCCAGGATCCCAGTGGTCAAGCCACCCGCTCTCCTTACTGTCTTGGGCATTGGTTCTTTGGCGCTCGGGACTTTATCCCTGGCCTCTCAGCCCCTGAAGCTCAGGCCCATTCAGCAGGCGGGTTCTCAGCCAGGTGGCTCGGCCGGGTCCTCCTCAGGTGGCAGGTCTTTGCCTTTCGCTCTCCTGGTCAAGGCATCTGCTAAGTCAGTTCCGACATCAGTGACCAACGCCTCCAAGCGACGCCAGGGGCATCCGTGGCGCCCCGTGAGAGTGATGCTCTGCCCCGCTCGCGAGCTAGCTCCCTGAGACAGGCTTCCCCTTCTAGACCAGCACCAGCTGCATCACTGGACTGGTGTCAGCCCACGCATGTCCCATTGACACCGGCCACTCCAACATCAACCCTGGAGACGCCTCAGCCGTCTTCCCCTAACCTTCCACAATCACTGGCCGGTCCTGTCTGCACACAGCAGATGCCGAAGGGACCCAGTCAGACCAACGCCAGATGGTTCCTTGCCCCAAGGACCGACACCTGCTGCCCGATGCCAGGGTTACCGCAACCTATGGACACTGGGTCTCCCGCATCTGCCTCAGAGCCTGCCCACAGACCTTAACGCCTTTGCGCCTCATGGGCACACAAGGATAAGGAGGCCCTGAAGGAGCCCCCAGCTCCAACTCCAAGGGACCCTCCTCCCAATCCAACTAAGGAACAGGTTCCTCCTTGGAAGGCCCTAACGCCACCTCCTAAGGAGCCTACTCCACAACCAGATGGAACGTGGGCCAGTCGTCCGAGGACCCACTGACAAAGGCATCATAGCTCTCCCTCTCTGGACTCTGACAAGTCAGGGGGATAGTCTTCCTCCTCCTCTTATGGTGATTCAGGGGACTCTGATCTGCTGTCAGAACCAGGGGAGCCCAAGGACACCCCGCGGTCTCCTCCAGATGACCCGACTTTTATGGATGTGATGAGGCACATCTAAGTCCTCATGGGTTGGGATATGGATGAAGTGGACCCCGAGTGACGCAGCTAGCCACTTTCCTCTGTAAAACGGAGTCATTGCGTTTAGTTGTTCTGCCCCTTATTGACTCCTTCAAGGATGTCAATAGAGCTGCGTGGAAACACCCATCCACTACACTGGCAACGTCTAAAAGGCAGATTGCCTGTATAATGCTCCGAGGGACTAACTCTTTTATGGTGAGCACCCAGAGGCTGATTTGGTCATTATTCACACAGTCCATGACTGCTCTAACTGACCCCAGCACCTTAGCACTCAGCCTCCCGACAAGGACTCCAGGCAGATAGACTATTTTGGGAAGAAGGTCTATTCCTCTGACACTTGCACTATCCATTCCCTAAAGTTCCTAGCCTACACGGTTCAGTATCAGAATGCCCTGTGAGAGAAAGCTTTTGAGGTGGTGCAGGCTGGAAAGGCTGAACTGTTGCACCTTCTAAAGTTGGGCTCGGATATGGGGACTTGCGTTTTCTGAGCCTCTTATGACTAGGCAGACTCCACAGGCAGATCTGCAGCTATGGGAGTTTGCCTTCATCGCTACTCCTGGCTTAGAGTCTCTGGTTTTGCTCTTTACATCCAGTCTAAGATTCTGGACGGCTCTTTCAGAGGCCCCATTTTGTTTGGCGAGGATTCTCAGAATATAATCACTTGCCTCCAAGAGTCAGGCAAGGCTTTACATTTGGTTCAAACATTATACCAATCTCAGCCTAAATTGATCTAGCAGCAGTCCTTTCATCGCACCTCCAAGCAGCAACCCAGAGGCAAATAGCCCTGAAGTGCCTTTAAGAGAAAGGCTACCTCCCAAGCCACAGGGGGTTCTGCTCCCAGAGCTCCCAGAACCTCCCAGGCCACGTTGCCTGTCCCTGGTTCCTCTGCCTGACTCCTTACCTGACCCCCCAACCCCAGATGAATCCCTGGGGGAGGCGTGGGGGTCATTTCTCTTTTTATGGAGAGGGTTGGTGCAGAATAACCTCGGACCAGTGGGTTCTGCAGATAGTGGAACAGGGGCACACCCTAGAATTTTTGGAGATTCCTCCAGACAATCTTCCAGTCCCCTCCCTTCAAGCCCATATCGCTGTTATCCAAGAAGAGATCCAAGCGCGCCTGAGAAAACAGACCATAGAACCCGTCCCACCAGCACAGCAAGGGAAGGGATTCTACTCACATTTCTTCCTGGTCCCAAAGAGAACAGGGTCACATCCTGTACCTCAGCCACCTGAATCAGTTCATAGAATACAAACGGTTCAGGATGGTCACTCTTCCCGGCCTTCTCCCCTTACTTCATCAGTGGGATTGGCTCTGTTTCCTAGACATGCAGGACGCTAACCTTCACATCTTGGTGTTCCCTCCTCACAGGAGGTTTCTTTGCTTCTGCTTCCAAGGAAACCACTACCAGTTCCAGATTCTACCATTCGACCTGTCCTCGGCCCCACGAGTCTTTACAGAATGTCTCACAGTAGTGGCAGCGGCCTTAAGGGAAAGCCATTGTTTCTTCCCCTGCCTAGATGACTGGCTTCTGACAACATCCACCAAGGAGCAGTTGCTCAGAACCATGAAGGCCACTTTCACTCTGTTTCAGGATCTAGGGGTAACTCTCAATTTCCCCAAATCCTCTCCTTGGCCAAGTCAAAGACTTCAGTATTGGACACCTCCCAAGGCAAGGCCTTTCTTCCCCCAGACAGGGCAGAACGCCTTCAGGCACAGGCTCAGCTGGTCTCATCGTCTCGCCAGGTTCCAGCCAGAACTTCTAAAATGACTGGAACACATTGCAGCGGCCATTGCAACAGTTCCACTGGATCGGCTGCATATGAGAGTAGCCCAATGGAACCTTTGGGTCCAATGGGATCAGCGTACAGACGATTTGGATCTTCCAGTGCCTGTATCCAACTCAGTGTGACAGACTATGACGTGGTGGCTGAATCCCTCCAATCTTTCCAAGGGGCTCCACTTCCGGTTGGAGTCACCTTGGCAGATCCTGATCATGGACGTGTCAAGCCAGGGCTGGGGCACCCATCTGGCAGACCGTCAGACTCGGGGGTGGGGGGGGGAGACACCTGGTCCCCATTGGAGCAGCATCTCCACATCAAAGTTTTGGAGATGCAAGCGATCCTGTATGCTCTGCAGGCCTTCCAGACGAACCTACTCCCGGGACCTCTTTTGATCCAGACAGACAATATGTCTGTGATCTTTTACATAAACAAACAGGGAACGCATTCTTGCCCCCTCTGCAGGGAGGCAATGAGAGTTTGGTATTGGGCCATAGAGCATCACCTGGACCTGACTGCTGTGCATGTTCCAGGCATTCAAAACACCTTAGCCAACAGTCTAAGCCATTCCTGGTCCAAGGCACTCGAATGGGAACGTCTTCCCTCAGTGGTCAGAGATCTCTTTGACAGGTGGGGCCGTCCAGAACTGGACCTCTAATCGTCCCCATCCAATGCAGAACTGCCCAGTTTCTGCTCACTAGATCCAGGGCCTGGTGTTTTCTGGTGAGACGTGTTATCCCTCTCTTGGACAGGGAGATTTCTGTACACCTTCCCTCCATTTCCATTGCTGCAGAGGGTTCTGCTCAAGTTGCAGTCCAGAGGGGCAGAAATGATCCTGATAGCCCCTTACTGGCTGCACCAGATTTGGTTTCTACTCCTCCAGTAACTAGCAGTGGAGCCTCCAATTTCCCTGCCTCTGTGCTCCGATCTGCTGTCCCAGGAGCAGGGCATCCTGGTCCATCCAGACTCCAAGTCACTGCAGCTTCAGACTGAGCAGTTGCCGATTTGGGGTTTCTCCCCAGGTGGCAGACATCCTTGTGGCAGCCAGGAAACCCTCCACTAGATCCACTTATGCTATGAAATGGAAGTGGTTCTGCATATGGGCCACCATTTGTCAACTGGATCCTTTTACCTGTCCTGAGAATCTTGTTCTAGAGTACCTCCTTTCCCTATCGGACTCTGTCCTGAGTTACTCGTTGATTAAGGTGCACTTATCTGCCATCTCTACATACAGTGCACCTATAGAGGGCAAGACTCTTGCCCCGTTGTACCTCTCCCGCACTTTCTTGAGAGTCATACTGCATCTGAAACCTCCCATCAGGGACCCTTTTTCCTCCAGGGATCTGTTGTTCATTTTAGAAAAGCTTTCTTTGCCTCCCTTTGAGCCTGCCACAAGCTGCAAGCTAGGCTTTCTGTCGTGGAAAGCGTTATTTTTAGTTGCTATTATAGTACTTCTGCTCGACGGATTTCCAAGCTTCAGGCTCTGATGTGTAAAGAGCCTTATTTAGTTTTCCACAAGGACAGGGTATCCTTGAGGACCAATCCTAAGTTTCTTCCTAATGTGGTGTCTGAGTTTACTCTGACTCAAGACATCCACCTACCTGTGTATTACCCAGAGTATCTGAATCAAGGGGAGGCCTTACTACATACTCTAGATATCCACCGGGTACTTCGCTATTATGTGGATTGCACTCAAGCCATCAGAAAAACTGATCAGTTATTTGTTTTTTATTCGCCCTGAGAAAAGAAGAGGCTTCTGTTTCTAAACAATGTTTGTCTAAATGGTTACTTAATTGCATTGTTTATTGTTACCGCAAATATGATAAGATTTTACGGGGCCTGGTTAAAGGCCGATCTACCAGGAGTGTAGATGCTTCATTTACCCCCTTCAGAAATGTGTCCTTTGCTGAAATTTGTGCAGCAGCCAGTTGGAATTCTGTCCACACTTTAATCCAACATTACAGTCTGGATATTGCATCTAGGCACATGGCAGGTTTTGGAGTGGCAGTCCTGCAGGGCCTGCTCTCTTGAGAACCTTACACTGACTTCTACCTCGTCCCAGCTGACCCGGGTCAGTACTTTCACTGCTTGGGACTCAGTCCTAATGGTGTTATCTGCTGCAAGAGCCCCCTCGAAGTGAGGTAGCACAGTTACGTAAGAACTTACTGTAACAGTAGATCTTCGAGAGGAGCTCTTGCAGCTTTCCCTCCCTCATCCCCCTGGTGACTGCTTCTCTATCACTGTTACCTTTCTTTCCTCAGTGTAGAGGAACCTCCTCGGTTCTCCAGTTTCTGTATATGCTGGGGTCTCCGGCGGAAGAACTGAGGTTGGGCTGGGGGACCACCCCTATTATACCATAGGCAGACGTCGTGGGCAGGCCGACGTCAGTGGTCTGTCCCCCGCTGTATACTGTTAGCTAGAAGTTTTCTGTGGGGTTCTGGCAGCTTCTGCTTTGGTCCTAACAGTCTTACCTGCTGCAGGAGTTCCTCTTGAAAATCTACTGTTATGGTAAATTCTTAGTAACTGTGCTTTGAAATTCAATGCCAAGAAGGGCAGAGTGATGCACATAGGGAACAGGAACCCCAGGACAGAATACTGGATGGTAGGGGTTAAGCTGGAGAATACCTCTGAGGAAGAGGGACCTGGGAGTCACTATAAGCGACTCCTTAAAACAATCTAGCCAATGTAACAAAGTCTACAGCAAGGCAGCCAAGATGCTAGGGTATATTGAGAGGTCGATGGCAGGAGGGAAGAGGTGATACTGCCTCTCTGTAGATCACTGGTAAGGCTACATCTGGAATACTGTGCTCAGTGCTGGATCCCCCCCCCCCCCAGAAAAGACAGACAGGCTAAAGATGGTGCAGGATAGGGTAACCAGAACAATTCAGGGGCAGCAGGGCAGATCCTACGAGGATCAGCTTAAGGCCCTGAACATGTATTCACTAGAGACCAGGAAGGGGTGATATGATATTCTTTCAAGTTCCTAAAAGCAATGAACAAAGTAGATTGTGGGGAAATATTCATCAGGAATAACAAATCAAGACAACGGGGAAGTGAGTGGATGCTGAGAAGGGAATGCAGGAGGGACTTAACAAAGTTTTATTTTTACAGGGTGGTTGAGCCAGGGAACAGCCTACCAGTAGAGATAGTGGATGCATAAACCATTTGCCATTTATGATTTCAAACATGGCTGGGACCAAGTAAAGGCTTAATGGTTACACAAGAGGAAACAGTGTGTGTGTGTGGGGGACCAATAACCTCTGTCTAGGATAGGTCCCAGGATAGGATAGGGTAAGACAGGGTAGATTGGATGAACCAATGGTCTTTTGGTTTTTGCCGATACTTTGTGTTTCTGTTGCAAATTGCAGTCAGGTCAAACTTTTTTTAATTGGGTTTTATATTGCTTTTCTTCCCTTGGCTGACTCAGGTGGACTATCTCCATTCTGTCCCTGCTGCTCCCTTGACTGGCTACTGCCTGCCCCATTATTCACCCTGATCTAGAGGCTCCCATAGATTCCCCCACCACCACCCTTTGGAGAGGCCAGGAAGGGGAGTGCTGTCCTGTTCCCCGTTCTGGAGATGTAATCCAGGATGGATTCCGTTGTCTGGGCGGTGGCGCAAGTCGAGTGGTCAGAACTTCATGGAGCCCAGGTCTGCCTTTTCTGCTTTTCTATGTCCCAGGTCCCCTGCCAGGGCAGTGCATGAATGTGTGTGGAGGCACGCATGCACCACAAAACCACAGCCCTCCTGCGTGCTGCTCAGATGCCGGCACTATCCCCAGGCCTTCACCTAGGGGCAGCCAAGGGCTGAGTCAGCATGCTTTCCCTTCCTGGGAAATGAGAGCAATCCTCTGGACACTCAATTCCCCCCCACCACCAACCCCCAGTGGCTTGAGCGTGTTCAACTTGGGTCGCCAGCATGGCAGGGGATAAGGCTTAGCATCTCAGCCCTCCACACCACTGCACCAGCCCCTGGTCAGACCTGTTTTGTACCATTAAAAAAATATAATATTTTATACAATAGGTGTGAAAATACATATGTCAAGCTAAACATATTATTTTGGCAACATGAGCAGGTTAAATGAAGTCAGTCTGTGAGCGTGCTCTGAAATTTTTTTTCCCCCACTGATTTTGACCACACTCAAAAATGTGTTCTCACATGTAAGATAACATTTATTATTGATCCCCTGAGTTTGCAGTATGGAAGCAACCGTTTATATATACAGCTCTAATGCTGAGCCATTGAACAGAGGGACACAGCTTACATTTCATAACTTTTCATCATTTCTATGACAAAAAACATCTAAACACCTGTTGTATAAATCGAATATGACATGGGCTGACTTAAGATGTCATTTTTAGCTTCATTTGAGGATATCAGTCTGTTGCTATCTCACTTATGGCTTCGACACGTGAGAGATAATCAACAGACCAATATCCTTTCAAAAAGATAAAAATGATATCTTAAGTCAGCCCATGTCCTATTCCCTGTTTAGATCAGTCACATTAGTGATTTGTCCAATATGATGTTTCTAATCCTATGCTGCGGCTGGCTGGGGGCCACATGTGTTGTAAACGAGAAGCCCCGGCTATAGATGAGGGAGAAATTTTCATTCAGTTACCCTCTGCTGGTTGATCACAGACCAGCACTGGCATCTTTTATAAAGACAGTCATTCATTTGCACTCCCTGCCAGAGAAGGGGACTGGCCATGTGGCCCGATTGTCTTCTGGGGGTACAATAGGGGTGAATAGAAAGGAAAGCTTTTTCTTCAGGTAAAGACCTGTTCTATCCATCACACGATGTAGAGTCAGGTAGCAAATCTTCTGACTTGACTGAAGAGAAAAAAAAGAGGTGCTAAAGACAGACTTGAAATGGAAAGTTTCAACTGACTGCTTTTAAATAGAAACCACGCTGTATATGTGCTATGCTATGTGCGGTTCAGCTGGTGCACTGGTGCCATTTGTAAGGGTGAGTTGTGGTATCGACCTTTGCAGGATGTAAACTCTTGTCTTGCATAATGCATTACGTTCTGTGGAAACATCAGCAGAGAACTGAATAGAAACAACCCCGTAGGTATCATTTATTTTTATTTAAAAAAAAAAAAAAAAAGGCCTTTGACTTGGTTCCTTACTGGGCCTTTATTGAGAAAATCAAGCAATTAGGGTTAAACACCACACCAGTAAACTGGATAGCTGCGTGGATGACAAGTCCCAGAGGGTGAAAATAAATGGTCACATATTCACAAGGAAAACGGTCACCAGTGGGGTACCTCGGGGATCCATGTTGGGACCTCTATTATTTGATATTTTTATTTCAGACACAGACCAAAATATCGATAACCGGAGCTGCAAGTACACAGACGATATGGGAATAGGGGGGATTTGTGCAACTAAACATCAGAGAAAATGCATCTAAGTAGATCTAGAGAGCAAAATAAACTGGATTGTAAAATGGGGGATGCAGTCGAACTTGAGTAAATGCACAGTTATGCACTTAGGAAAACACAACCCTCAACAATACAAATTTGGAAACAGCACACTCATCATGACAGACTGAAAAATATCTGGGAATTACGGGCAACAGCAAGTTTGACATGATCAGTGTGCAGAAGTAATTGCAAAAGCGAATTGGGCCAGGTGGAATATTGACCCTTGGTGTGCCGCGGACTATTATCAGTCCAAAATTCATATAAGTTCTAGTTCTGTCAGCAGCCTAAGGGTTAAAAATCAGTTACAAACAGGGACAAGGCAGTTATAATTCCATTGCATAGGGCCTACATTTGGCCATTATTGGATGATGGTACCCAGTTGTGTACCCCTATAGGGTATACTAGCCATTGACAGGGTATAAAGGGAGACAACAAAAGAGATTACAGGGACAAAAGATATGACATATGAAGATAGACTAGGGAGATAAAATTGCAGTCTCTAGAGAACAGAGATCTAAGAGGGGACTTGATGTTTGTCTGAGGTCAAAAATGACGTCGTTCTGATGGCAGATTTGGTATTAGATTTTAAGCAAGACCTAGTGACCACTAGAGGAGACCCCTTGCAGATAAAGACCAGAAAGTTCACAAGAAGTAAAAGGAAATATTTCTTTACCCAAGGGGCAGTGGGTATTTGGAACAGACTCCCAGTAGGGGTGCCATAAGTGAAAATAAAGAGACTTTTTAAATAAGAAAAAGGCTTGATATTTACATGGAAAAACGACTTTGAAATATTACCACTGAAATAGTGGGGTAGTAGTTTACATGGGTCTTTGGCCTTTATACTAAGGATTATAGGAGTAGAAAAAGTCCATCTCCAGATCAGTGTTCTCTGCACAAGGTGTTGAACACATATTGTATCATTTCTTTCTATGCTTCACATTGTATTGGCTGTCTTATCCTTTCTCATTTGCTGTTTGCTATTTCTTCATTATTATTACCAAATTCACGGGACCTCTTTGCTTTTTATTTCAGAACAGAAAAAGGGACTCTCTGGGCCCATCTGCATGGAGACCAGTAACCTTACCCACAGCCGCCAGCAGAGGGTTGTACTTCCTGTTCACTATCCTGGAAGAGTTCACAGGACAAGCCAGATAACTGCTTACCCCACAAGGACAAGCATGGACCCCCATGGCAATCCGATTACGATGCTCACTGCAGATCAGCATGGGGGCCAGGAACTGTACCCTGCGCAGTCCCCTACATACACCACGAGTTACGCACCAATTCACATAGACCACGCTTTGAGTGGCCACCACTGTAACTTGGAACACAGGTCCTACCCCCAGACCCACACATTCAGGAGACCCAAATTTAGTGGGCGCAACTTTGCACGGTCCTCTTGTTTTTCTCAGTATGAAACATTGTACCAGCATTACTACTTACAAGGCCTTAGCTACCCACAGCCTGATTCCCAGCAAGGAAACATTGCCCCTAAGGGCCCCTCTCGTGCCTTTCAGCCTGGCAGCAAAGTGCCATTCCAGACTCTGATGCACATAGCACCATCATCACGTCTGGATAGTGGCAGCACCTCAAGCTTTAGCTGTTACCATGGTCACCGCTCAGTGTGCAGTGGCTACCTGGCTGACTGCCCTGGCAGTGACAGCAGCAGCAGCTCGGGCCAGTGTCACTGCTCCTCCAGTGATTCCATGTTGGACTGTACTGAAGTGAGCAACCAGGGGGTATATGGGAGCTGCTCTTTCGCAGCTCACTGAGCAGTGACTACGACCCTTACATATACCGGAGCAAGAGTCCGTGCATTTTGGGTGATGCCATCACAAGCTGGGGTGGTGCCATGCTCCATGAGGGCTCTCAGCTGGATGAACTTTCTGTACAAAGTGCAGAGTGCAGGCCTGTGCAGGTGTCTTCCTCAGGGGACCAGCTTTCGAACTGTAGCATTGAAGTAAATCACAGCGGCAGTTCCTTGCTGGAACACAGGGACACTAATGCCACTACCTCAGATTCAGGGCCTGAGTGCACGTCTGAGGCTGCCATGGACGTTAGAAACTGGAAAGGTACAGATCCTTTAGCAGTTGCCCTGCTGGAGCAGACATGCACAAGCTGTTTCCCTCCCATGGATTGTAAAGGGGCAGAAACTACTGCAAAAGCAGACCGTAGGGCTTTGTTTTTGAATGTATCATGTTATGGTGGTGCATGTGGTAGAGGGGCTGAGAAAAGGACAGCTGGCCCTTCAGTGGCGCAGAGCACATACAGTATTAATCAGGACCATTTGTGTCTGGCGGACCCTGTCAAATACGAAGGTTTGCCTTGCTGCTTCTATGAGGAAAAGAAAGTGCACAGAGGCAGCAGCTGCTATGCTGAGGACTATGCAGTGAGCGTGCAGTATACCCTTACGGATGACACGCCGAAGAGCTGTTATGTTGGCACTTGTGAGATGGGCCAGCGCATTCCTATCATTCCTGAGGACATGGACTGTGAGCTGGCCCTTACCCTGGATTGTGAGGGGGCCCAGCTTTGTGATTTGAGGGGTGGACCAGCCCAGCAAGATGTGCAGGGGAAATTAGAGAACTGGGGGAATACCTCAGAGGAGGCAAACAGACTGTGTCTCCACTCGGCGGTGTTCAGCCGGCAGAACTGCCTACAAGAGGAGGATATGACTGCTCTGTTTCAGGGCAGCAGCTCAGGGCACCATGAGGCAACTGGAAGTAACAGTGCTGCAGGTGAGAGCTAAAACAATGGGTTCTGATGATGAGTCTAGGGTCTGTACTGTTTGGGTAACATGTAGCGCTAAAACCAAACATGTTTTTCCACATTGAAACAGAAGTCTGCCTTTGGGTCACAAGTGAATTGGGCTGGTGGTCTCAGCTCAACTCTTAGTAAGTAATACCCCCACTCCCAAGCAGGCATAGTCGCAAGTCTTTGATCATAAGTGTGGCTCCGATTCCCCAACTGTGGGACTGGACTGTTCTACTGACGTGGGATGAAGGGCGTGGGCTGCAGTAGGTGACAGAGGAGATGGAAGCACCTAGCCTACAGAGAAAGGGTGTTTAATACTTAAAGGGAAGTGCATTCTTTAAGAGTTTTTTGCAGGGCATTTCTTCAAAGTTCAAGTACACAGTGTGGAGGAAAGCAGCTGGTTAGCATATTAGACTACAGAGGGCTGAGTGGTAAGTACTTATGAAACATGCGGCTGATGGGGGACTCAGGGACCTAACAGAGGACTTAAGAGGGTGAAGGTGAACAGGCTTACTGCATTCCATCGGGGCAGGAAAGTCGGATGGGACAGGCATATGACTATTGTTCAAGGGCTGAGGGGAGAGCCACTGTTGCCGGCATGGGTAGATGGGTAGAATGAGCAGACCTGATGGGCCGCTGGGCCTTATTGTGCTGTCATTGTTCTGTGTTTCTAACTTTTGTAGTTACTAGCCAGCAGGGCTAATAATTGAAACATTCCATTGGAACCATGTGCTTTCCACTGACCCAACTGGTGTACTTACTGAAATATTCTATTAAAGCAGTAGTACTGTCAGAATTTGCAAAAACACACGTGTTATGCAGAGTGTTTTGATTTGTGTGTGTAGTCCTAATGTGTCCTTCCCTTTGTCTGCTATTAGGAGTTTTTTCTAAATTAGCCTGATAGTTTTATGGCCCCTGGGGATCTCCATCTCAGCGTGATTTATTGCTCTTCTTGTTCCTACAATGTTTCCTGACCCATGTGACAGTAATGTATCTGGGGCCATGGATTCACCAAGCACTGGCTTAGAGTCAATTTACAACAGTAGTGCTGTGATATTAAGTAACTTTCCTAATCTGTGAGCACTAATCTCTACATTTACAGTTTAGCAAATGCTTGAGGGCTAATTGAGTGGGTTGTTCTGTAAGAAAACAGGTAGATTCTTTACTAATTATAGCACTGATGATCTTTGGTGAAGGCAGGGATACTGAGGCTGAACAAAGAGGAAGGTGGTTGGGCAGAGAGCGACAGTGAAAAAGCAGAGATACTGAATGAATACTTCTGCTCAGTAGTCACAATAGGAAAGCAGGGGGAAATACCTAATCCGGTCAATAGAAGCACTCTGGATGAGGGGGTTGATATTAGTCCTTTCACAGAAGAAAGGGTTCTAAAAGAACTCTTAAAACTGAAGGTGGATAAAGCAATGGGGCCTGATGGGATTCACTCCAGAATTCTAAAAGAACTAAGGGAAGAACTAGTAACACCACTGACTACGCTTTTTAATAAATCATGGGAGGATGGAGTGGTACCTGAGGACTGGAGGAGGGCGGATGTGATTCCCCTTCACAAAAGTGGGAGCAAGACAGAGGCAGGAAGCTACAGACCTGTCAGTTTGTCCTCAGTGGTAGGGAAAATGATGGAATCACTTCAGAAGGAAAGAATTGTTGAGTACCTAGAGGCCAGTGGGGCACAGGACCCAAGACAGCATGGATTCACAGTGGGAAGGTCATGTCAAACAAATCTATTTGATTTCTTTGACTGGGTGATCAAAGCAGTAGATCAGGGAGGGGCTGTGGACATGGCCTACCTAGACTTTAGCAAGGCATTTGACACAGTCCCGCACAAAAGATTGATAAACAAATTAGCCAGCCTGGGAGTGGGTCCCAGGGTGGTAGCCTGGGTTAAACACAGGTTGGACAACAGGACACAGCGGGTAATAGTAAATGGAGTCCACAGTGAAGAAAGGAGGGTTACCGCAGGGTTCAGTACTGGGTCCGGCCCTTTTTAATGTCTTTATAAATGATATTGCAGAGGGACTGGAAGGGAAAGTATGTCTCTTTGCAGATGACACAAAGATCTGCAACAGGGTTGATACACAAGGTGGGGTGGAAAGGATGAAAAGGGACTTGGCAAGGCTGGAGGAATGGTCAAATGTATGGCAGCTTAGATTCAATGCAAAGAAGTGCAAAGTAATACACCTGGGAAACAAAAACCCAGGGGAAGAGTACACAATGGGGGGTGAGATACTAACAATAACAAAAATGGAAAGGTACCTGGGGGTGGTCATATCAGATGACCTAAAGCTGTGCCAGCAATGTGAGAAGGCAGTAAGGAGGGCTGGGGGGATACTGGGATGCATAGAGAGAGGCATCATCAGTAGAAAACAGGAAGTTTTTGGCCCTTTGTACAGACAGTTGGTAAGACCACATCTAGAGTACTGTGTACAGTTCTGGAGACCCCATCTCCGCAAAGACATAGGCAGGGTGGAGGCTGTCCAGAAGAGGGCAACCAAAATGATGCAGGGTCTGCATCAGAAGACGATGAAGAAAGACTAAAGAAACTAAAGATGTATAGCCTCGAGGAAAGCAGGAGGAGGGGACATGATAGAAACTTTCAAATACCTCAAGGGAATCAACAAATTCCAAGAGGATAGCATCTTTCTGAAAAGAGATGTGCAAAACAAGGGCACAATTTGAAGATAGAGGGGATGGCTCAGGAGGTAATGTGAGGAAGTATTTCTTCATAGAGAGGTTGTGGATACAGAAACAGCCTTCCTGAGGAGGTCGTAGAGTCAAAAACAGTGGGGGAATTCAAGAATGTATGGGACAGACAAAAGGCAATTCTAGTGGGGGGGGTAGGAGGAAGTAGGCTGTTGGTTAACTAGGATCTGCAGCTTATCCATTAGGTAGGGAAAAGGGCAGAATAGGTGGGCTAAGCGGTCCTTAACTGCCATCAAATTCTATGTTTCCATGTAACGGTGGAAAAGAACTGAGGGGATAAGGCCACCCACAATTATACATAGAGAGGGCAACGCCAGATGTTGCTTGAGCAGCCCTACTGAACTACTGGCAAAAGTTTCCATGTGGTCCTACAGCCTGGCAGCTCACTGTCTTTAGGTGTGATCCGATGAAAAATATCCCCAAAGATCTATTAAATTTTTCTTGGTGGTGTCCTGCTCCTCTAAACTAAAACCCATGGCAGCCTGTAACTGCTGCATCATGATGAGGAAAGTTGGGTCCTCTGGTGGGGATGCTGGAGTGTAGATCACAGAGTCCTCACTGCAGGTGGACACAGTAGAACAGGTGCTCCTCTCATAAGGACTTTCAGCATAGTCTTCAGGTTCCTCCTCATCATCCTGCATTATTAAATCAGGATTATACTCAAAATTGTTGACCTGGTCAATGGGTAGCAGGGAACACACCAGTGAGGTCGGTGGTGCCCTAAGAGGTGGCTGAGGCATGGCTCTACATTGTGTCGTTGCGGGGCCGGGGTTAGAAGCAAGCCCTGTCGACGGACCCCCTGGGACAGGAGGCGGAGGCAGCAGGTATCTGAGCATGTCTGTGAAGGAAGACAATTCTAGTGGGGGGTAGGAGGAAGTAGGCTGTTGGTTAACTAGGATCTGCAGCTTATCCGTTAGGTAGGGAAATGGGCAGACTAGGTGGGACATGCAGTCCTTATCTGCCATCAGATTCAGTGTTTCTATTTATGTGCTTTTTATGGCTGTGTGTAGTTTAACAAAATGCAAAGTTTTAAGAGCAAAACATTTCCTCCTGCTGTCTAGACCTGGCACACACATAGAAAACAAAAATATTGAATTAGAGCTATTTATTTTATTTTTGTTGAATTTTGTTGACCGGGTAGGCACACTGAGACTAGAAGTCCCTTTTTCAGGGGTGACTGGGGGGGGGGGAGATTCAGATGGTAACCAACTGAAATTGAACCAGATTAAGCTGTTGGTATTTTTAGTGAATGGGGGAAATTTGGCCAGGACATTGGGGAAATTCCCCTATTCGACTGTAGGGGACCCGAAAAGCTGTGAGAGAGATGGACAGTTTGGAGCGGCATTTGGAGGAGAAGGACGGCATGGTGGAGATGGATATAGATTAGAGGAGCACATGGAGGCAGACCCTGCAGGTAGCAGAGCATCGAAAGATGAAGAGCTTTATGAGTCAGCATCAGCTACAGATCTGTTGGAAGAACTGCTGGATCCTGATGTAGAAGCAGAGGAAGACACTAGTGTTAGAGACATGGCCCAGACAATGGAGAAAGATGAAACCCGGTGCATCAGCTCATCTGGAGCACATCCTGGAGTCCAAGTGGCAAATAATTCGGAAACAACTTGAAGAGAATGATGAGCGCCATATGCAGGAATGTAGATGAGAGCCCGGGAGGAGAAACAGCACGGAACCAGGGGGCAGTGGTATCGCGGGCAGACAGCAGGAGGAAAGCGCCCGGGGGGAAGGGAAACAATATGGGACAGCAACTTACAGTGAGAGAAGTGACGAGCCGAGCTTTTTGGATTACCAGAGAATGAAAACGCAGGAGAGGACTGGTCACCGAGGCCTGCCTTGAAAGGGGCTGGTTGGAAACAATTAGCGGATGGCTCCTGGGAACCAGAGGAAGAATGGACGCCCACACCGAGAAGTGGTAAAGTATGGACTAACACAGGAGATATTTTTCAAAAGGATAAATTGGTGGAAACGGTAGTAACTGGACAGTCGGGGGAGGGGGATGTTTCTGGACAGAGCAAACAAGACCAAAGGGAAAAAGTGGTTTTGGGCATTGAAGGAAACACGAGTGACTTGATTGTCGAGAATGCAAATAATAGATGGGAGGAACAGGTAGGGGAACATGGAGGCCTGGATAGGGAGAAAGGCACTACAGGAGCACAAAATAGGCCAGAGATGAGTTCACCTAGGTCATACTCGGAGGTGCTTGGGGGCAGAGAGAGGAGGAATACACAAAGTGATAGGCATTATCCCCTCAGAAACAGAGATAGAGCAAGCTCCCCAACCCCTAAAGCTTGTTATATTGACCCCCCCATGAAGATTTGCAGTACGGCTAAGGTATAAAGGAGGGTTAGAGGTGTTCCCTGAGAGGGTTTATGTGGGGAGAACTCTGTTAAAGGAATCTGTGAGGTTTATCTCATCTGGGATATATGCATTAATCCACATCTCAAGTGAGGACATCTTTGATATCAGTTTTCGGACATTGAGAGGGTTGGAGAGGTTTTGGCAGAAGTATAGCCTATTAAAATTGTCCCCAGTGTGGGTCCCCTTCCTAGTTATACCCCCAACTAAGCCGACAGTGAAAGCATGCATGTGGGGGATATTCAGCAGTGGTTAAATCTGAGATGTGAGGTGCTTAGCCCCCCTGAAGCAATAATTGATTCAGAGTTCCTATGGACGGGAGGGTGGAAGTTTAAAGTAAGGCTTAACCAAACCGAACAAGGAATAGAACATATTCCAAATAGCTTTTATATGAGGAGGGACTGGGAGGTGGTCTTCTACCCAAGTCATCCTAAAGCTTGCTACAGGTGCGAGGCCAGAACCCACCTGTCAAACGTGTGTGATGTTGTCAGATGTGGGTTGTGTGGAGAGGTGGGGCACAGCAGTTCACAGTGCAGTAATCTGAGGTGCAACCTCTGTGAGGAGTGTGGTCATCTGTATCAAGACTGCCCATGGGAAGCTAAAAATAATACCCATAGCATGGCCCCGGAAGAATTGATAAACAAGGCCCAGCAAGGGAAACCAAGAGGAAAACAGGGTGGGGTGCAGGAAGAAGAATGAGAGCCCAGAAGCCCCCCCCCCCGAGCAGCAGCAGCAGAGGGTAGGGGAGGAATTTATCATCAAAATAAATAATATCAGATGAGATGAGCCCCCAGCCAGGATGAGTGTTGAGGCAGAAAGGATGGAAGAAGAGGCGGATCAAGTATTTGAAACCAACAAGGAAGAATTGGTTGGGGAAAGCCTGAATAAGGAGACAAACGTGACAGCTCAGCCCTCCCCTTCCCTCCACAGGATCAGGATGGAATACCAGTGAAGAGTAGAAAAATAACTTTAAGAAGTACAGTCGGGTATTCATTTGGCAAATGCTTATGAGGTATTACGAGACCAGAAGGAGGATGGAAATATATGGGTTAAAGATCCAGACACCCTGGTAGTGGCATCAGTTGAGCCACAAGGAATAGGAGAATCCAGTAAGGAACATGGAAACAGTACAAAAAAAAAGAAGCAGTGAAGAAAACTTGAAAGAGAGAAACTTCTTTTAGGAAAAAAAAGGCCTTCTTAACTGATAGGGTTGTTCTCTCTAGCATCTGCTAATGTTAACAGTATATTGAATGGGAAGAAAAGAGGAAAAGTGTGGGGGGAATTGAGGGATTTGTCAAGTGAAGTAGTTTTTGTTCAAGAAACCTGGTTAAACTTAATTGAATATGGTATATCAGTGGCAAAGGGAATGGGTATATGGGTCATCCTACTGGTCTTTCAGGTTGGAGAGGGCAGATGGGGTAGGAATTCTATTCACTGGGATGAACCTGAAATTTTAGAAGATCGTAGACATACAGCCTGGAAGAACTTTAGTGGTGGGTGGTTTATGGTATGGACAGCTTAGTAGATTCATTGTTGTTTATGCATCACAAGTAAAGTCAAAAAGAGTACAACTTTTTGAGCAAGTACAGCCTTTTTTGTGCACGGCTAGGAATATATGTTGTGGTGATTTCAGTTGCACTTCAGAAATGGCTAAAAGAAAAAAGACGGGAAAAATGTATATAATAAGGAATAAGTTAAAATAGCGGAATTACAAAATATGTTTAATAATGTACAATCACCTGTGAAATTCACATATACTTGTGGTAAATGCTTTTCAATAATAGATTATGTATTCTTATCCAACAGATTGAACATAGTAAAAACAGCTACAATTCTAAATACCTTTTCAGACCATTGGGGGATTAAAGTTGTGATTAGTACGAGGTCTGGGGTGGATCAACCGTGTTAAAGATGGAAGCTAAATACAGATAGCTTATACAAAGGCACAGTTAAGTTAAACCTGATGAACATATTTGTACAGAGATCTTCTGTAATTGGTTCATATGAAAACTTATTTGTATGGTGGAAAGAAGTGAAGTTAGAAGCGAGTACGTGGGTGAAGAACTTTGGGAAGACAAAGGCTAACCATTTTTTTAGGTATTTAAGTTTAAGGAATCAGTTACTGAGACTAAATGAAGCATCATATATTGATAAGGGGAATTTTATGGGGTAGATAGAAAAAGTTAAGGGAGAAATGAGGCAAGTGCAGTATAATAGAGTGAGGACATTAGTAATGGAATTAAGTTTTGGGACACAAAAGGGCCCCTTTTCGGACCCATGCGAAGCATTTAAGGAGAGAAAGAATAGATCCAGGATCACAAGTTTAAGGGATAATAATGGAAAGACAGTGAAAACAATGGAAGGAGTAGATATAATAATAGAAGAACATATCTCTGAATTGTTAAAGGCCAAAAAATTAGGGGCACGGGGAATGAAAGAGTACCTGCAAGACCTGAACATACCTGATTTGGGTGCCAATGCTGTTGAAAAGCTCAAAAAAGAAATAGAGGTATCTGAAGTATATGAGGTAATAAAAAATTTGAAGGGGAAGTAGTACCGGGTGAGGATGGAATTCCAAATGAGTTCTATAAAACTTTCCCAGAAATTATGGCTGCTTTTCTAATTAGAGGTTTTAATAACATGTTTGATAATCAGAATATTCCAGTGGAATTCACTGTAGGGATAGTAATCTTTCTTTTTAAGAAGGGGTACAGACTAAATCTAGTAAATTGGAGACCAATTAGTATCCTGAATTCAGATTTTAAAATAATAGCACAATTCTTGCAGAGAAGGTTGAGAGGGGCGCCGGTAGAAGCAATTGATCAGGCACAGTCATGTGCAATTCCAGGCCAAAACATCCAGGATAATTTAACTATAACCCGGGATATAATTAAATTTTGTCAGCTGGAAGGGAAAGAGGGATGCATATTAAACATAGGCCAGAGTAAAGTCTTTGATCTGGTTAATCATGCTTTTTTAATGAATGTTTTGGAAAAATATGGGATACCTAAAGAATTTTGTACCTGGATTAAATTGTTATATAAAAATGCTTTAGTAAAAACAGAAATAGGTGGGGACAGGGGGAAAATTAATACAGATTCAAAGAGGGGTAAGACAGGGATGCCCCTTAATCCCTGTATTGTATACATTTGCCTTGGACCCATTAATTAGGAAAATAAAAGCAGATGTAGGAGTAGAGGGAATAAAAGGGAACCTAATGGGGGACAAAGTAAAGGTAACAGCATATGCAGATGATTTAAATGTATATGTTGCAACTTAGGAAGGGGTAATAAGAGTAATGGACCAAACATAAATATTTTCTCGAATATCGGGATTAGAGGTTAATTATAATAAAAGTAAGGGTCTGTGGCTGGGAAACCATGGAAAAGAGGAAAAATATAGAAATTAAAAAATAACATCAGAGAGAAGGAAAATACTGGGAATACAATATGGCAAAGGAGATATGGCTTTAGAAAATTGGAAAGAAGCCTTAGCGATAGGAGGAAAAGGTAGCAAGGTGGAAGGCATGGACAATGTTGAAATATAAAAGAGTATTTGTAATTAAACAGTTTTTATTACCATGTATTTTATATGTAGCTGGAGAGGTCTAGAGAGCCTGTTTTTTCAACTTATGTGAGGCAGCAGACTGAACCCAGTGAAAAGAGAAATAACATATAAAACTCAAAAACAAGGTGGTTTAGGGATGATAAATCCAGTAGTGTTTCTCCGCACTTTGTTCTGGTATAAAAATGTAAGTGAAATATTAGACAACAATGGAAATATGGGTGGGGTCATGGGGGAAAAGTGTATATTAGGAAAATGGGTGGAAGGCTGGAGCGATGTTGTTCCCAAGGGGTTGAATAGAAAGGAGATGCCAAAGTATTATGCTGTGACTTTTAAGAAAATGCAGAAGTGGAATATTATAAGAGGGCAAATAAAAAGCATGACAAGGAAAAAAAATGTATGGGAAAATAGTTGAGTAAACAGGAATAGGTGAAACAGAGTTTAAAGGTAGATCCCCAAAAGAAAAATTAGTTTATAAAATGTTAAATAACCCCAGGGTCCCTAAGAAAATGAAGGACGTTCAATGGATGATGGCTCACGGAAGAATAGGATTAAGAGGAAACCATAATCATAAGGCGGTAGATGAAAGAAATTGTCTATACCCAGGTTGTGGAAGTGAGTTAGAGTCTCCGGAGCATCTATTATTTTATTATCCATATGCAGTAGGAATTTCTGGCAACAGAGTGGAAGATGCCTTGGATGAAGAATATTAGCTATAACAATTTAGTATTAGGAATTTTCCCTGAGTTGCTAAATACATATCACTGGGCAACCTTACATGTTTTATTTGCATGCATTAAATACTATATGTGGCAGAGTCAATGCCAGTTGCTTTTACAACAAAAAGAAGTTTTGTACACTGGAATAGGAAAAATGTGTGCATTAGCAATAAAAGAAGTGTTTACAATGAATTGTAAGTTACACCCAAGAAAAAGGTGGAAATGTGATGGAAGGGCCTAACATCCTTTGTGAAATATGAATAATAAAAATAGGAGGAATTTAAGGAACAGGGAAAAATAGGAATGAGGTACACAAAAGGACATGACATGAGGTGAAATATTATTTTTTTCTTTTTAATGTAATAAGGTATAGAAAGAAAAAGAAATAAGGGGAAAGAGGAATACTTTCAAATGAGAAAAGAAATGCGATGTAAATATGTGTATATATTTGTACTGTGGAGGTGGGTAATAGGGACTATTAAACCAAGTGAGGGAAGAGAATACAGGGGGTAAATGGAAGGGTATGATATTAGGTATAAATCTATGTGTAAAGGAATTGTTGATGTGATAGGGTTATGTGTTTTTGAATAAAAACATATTAATAGTGGTGGGTAGTGGTGTGGAGACTGGGTGATGAGGGTGGGAGTAAATCTTGGTATACCTGATTATTATGGAATTCTGTTGCATACCTTCTTGTCTATATGTTTGTCTGTGCTATGTTTTTGATTTCTAATATGTATGTATTCTAATGATTTGTTGTGGCTTTTGAATAAAAACTCCCCTACTCTTTTCAAGAAGTGCCATGGGATCTTTAACATCCACCTGAACAACAATCACCAGAACAGGCAGACGGGACCTCAGTTTAATGTCTCCGAAAGACAGCACCACAGGAGTGCAGCATCCCCTTTATGATGCACTACAGTGTCAGTATTGGGATTTACCCCAAGTGCCTGATATGGGGCTAAACCCACAACTTTTCAGTCTCAGAGGCGAGTGTGCAACCTGCTGAGCCACTGACACTGGCTATTTAGTGGAGGCCAGAACATCAGTTTCCTGTCACTAGTACTTGCTGAATCAGTGGTCCCGGACATATCGCTGTCACATGGGACAGGAGGCATTGTAGTAAAAAGAAAACCAATAAACCATGCTGAGATGGAGATTCCCAGAGACCATAAAACTATCATAAAAACTAGCAGGCTAAGTTAGAAAAAACTCTTTAATAGCAAACAAAGGGAACAACATACCAGCACCATACACATAAATTGGAACACTGTGCACAACATAATGTTTTTGCAAATTGTGACTGTATTACTCCTTCAATTTCAAAGTGGGTAAGGTTTATCTTCACTGGTGTATCACTACGCTATGTGCTTAAATAGGTCCCTCCCTGGAATCCCGTTGCATCCATCTCATGTGAATAGAAACAAATATTTTTCCACCGGTTTTAGGTTTGACAGTTTTGTTTTTTTTATAGTGCTTCTGAGGGAATGATTGTTCTAGGAGTGTGGATATGTTGTTCATCCACACTGTCTGGCATTGTCCCTTTCCCCTTTGAATCTTGCCGGAAGTCTTCAAGCTGGCTCCTTCCACCCACCCAGGTGGTAAATACCTCGGCTCCACCCCATGACGCCAGATCTTCCTTTCCGCTGGAAGATACAGGTTCCCTCGTGCTACTTTGCAGTACCAGAGGCCCTGGAGTCAAATCGATGGTTTTCGCCGCACTTACTCGCCTTAAAACTCATCAGAGTTTACGATTCGGATCTGAACGCTTCGGATATGGAGGACAACTCATCCCCCGGGTTTCGCCGGTGTCCTTGTGGACAAAAAATGTCTCGCACCGATCCCCACCTCTTGTGCGTCTACTGCCTAGGCGCCGTGCATGATACTTTGGCTTGCACCATCTGTTCGGCCTTCCATCCCACCGTTCTGGAGGACCGCAAGGCGCGCCTTAAGTTGGGGAGACCGGAGCTTCGCAATCCACCGGTGAAATCGAAGGAGGCCAGGTGGGCGGTTTCCGCAGCTGCGGGATCCGCTGAGCAGCTCGCGCAGATGGCGGCCTTCGAAGAGGAGGCTGCCCAAGCTTCGGCCAACCGAAGCTTCTTCGTGACGCTCAACCTGGGCTCCACCTTCACGGGATCCTTCCAGGAGTTGTGCCAGTCTCTCCCTACTAAGGGTGAGGCGCCTTCGGGCTCGCACTCCTCCCGATCCAAGAAGAAGGATAAGGATCCAAAATCATCATCTTCTACCCGAAGAAGACGTTCCTGGGACCGAGAGCGGTCCAACACTCAGGAGCAGGCGGTCTCGGCCTCGGTCGAGATCGCTTCCTCGGCTGCTGGTTTTTCAGACCTTCCATCAGGCCAGGGCACCAAAGCCGAGGATACGGCAGAACCGGCCAAGATTTCTCTCGACCCGATCGAGCCGTTGTCACCGACGCCTGTCGACGACTCCTTGGAGAGGACTCCCATTCTCTCCTTCCCTGACGAGGAGACCCGTCCTTCGGGCACCCCGATCGAGGGACAAGAGTCGGAACCTCGGTTCTCACCGAATCCAGCTTCTCCCGACCGACAGAGCCGATGCCGTCGGTCTCGATCGAGGAGTAGGACCCTGTCAGTCGGTAAACCGAGAAAGGGTTACAAACACTCCCAGAAGAGGCACCGCCACCGTTCCTCATCCTCCTTGGACGAGGGAGAGACTTAGACGGAAGCCCCGTCGACGTTATGAAGACCTCAAGTGGCAGCAACTTTTTTTGACGGGTCAAAAGCCGTCTGCTCCGGCTGTACTGGCCATTACTTGGCCCCAGCCTCTTCGGCCGACACCGACTTCCTCGGTTCCGAGGACTCCGGTTCTCCCTCCGGTGGGACCGGTGCGTATTTCAGCTCGGCCTGTTACGGGCTCCCCACCAATTTTGGTGGAACCACCACCAAAACAGCCTCAGGGAGGGGCTCCCTCTAAGGAGGACTGACCAACTACGGGCTTGCCCCATAGGTTGTCCATTACGGTCACTCCTGATTGCCCTAGGCGCGCATTGAGGGGGACTTAGGTGGGAGACCCTTGTATCCGGATTCCTTGGATTCGAATACTACTGGCCTTCACTCACATGATGAGCTGTCAGTGACAGGCCTGGAGGAAGGGCCTTCTTCCTTCCAGGGCATCCTTCGACTCATTTCAGAGTCCACAGGTATGCCTTTACAGCCCATACAAAGAAGGCGCAATATCCTCTCATGGATATTCTCAAGAGGGGGGATATCCCGACGGAGGCTTTCCCAGTGGCCAAAGCCATAGTTGGCCCGGCACTGGAACTTTGGCAGCGTCCTGCCTCTTGCCCGGCTCCATCTGCCCGCATGGCCCACAAGTACGCGGTGCCCATGGAGTCCTTGGCGGGCTTCACTGAGCATCCCTCGGCCGAGAGCCTTGTGGCTGCCTCAGTGTTTAGGCGCACGGGCAGCTCTGTGGATACTGACCGCCCTCCGGACAAAGAGTCCAAAAATATGGACCACTCGGCCCGGAAGGTTTATGTGGCATCATCCCTAGGCCTTCATCAGGCTAGCTCAGCAGTGATCATGGCACACTTCTCTCATGCCCTTCTGGGGTTGCTTGATGAATTCCTCCCTCATCTCCCAGCAGACATGCAGACCACGGTCAAGCAGGTCCGGGACCAGGGCCGTGCTGTTGCTAAACAACAGCTCCAGACGGCTCTGGACATTGGTGATTCCTGTGCCTGTTCACTAACTGCCGCGGTAGCCACTCGCTGCAGGGCTTGGCTGAGGTTATCCTCCTTTCCCGTGGGTACTCAGCACAAGCTAGCTGATGTGCCCTTCCTTGGCACCAACCTCTTCGATCCGGGAGTGGCAGGTCATCTACAGCGCATTGAGCAGTCTGATGCCACCTTAGATGCCACCTCTGCTAAAGGTTCTTCGGGCAAGAACCAGCAGAAGCGCAAGAAGTCCTTTCGGCATTCTTCCCCTGCGGTTAGACAACCCTCCTTCCAGGGAGGTCAGCAACAGCAGCAGGCTCCAGCTTGGCGCCCTAGGCCCAAGCAAGGTCCCCAACAGCCCCGCAAAGGAGGCCGAGGTGCTGGTCCAGGTGCCTCCTCCTCCTCCAAGCCTGCACAGTGACGGGTCGGGGGTGGCCTCTCCTACACCCGTCATGCCAGTTCTGGGTCCTCCCGTGGGGGGCCGGCTCCGCCACTTTCTTTCCACCTGGTCCAGTATCACTTCGGACAGGTGGGTTCTGGAAGTGGTCGGGCAGGGACTGCCTCTAGAGTTCGAGCAGTAACCCCCCAGCCGGGTCCGTGCCCCACTGGAGGAAAGGATCTCAATTGGCGCTCAGTCAGCCCTTCGGGACGACATTGCTCAGCTCCTCCTCAAGGAGGCGGTAGCTCCAGTGCCGGATCCTCCTTCAGACCCAGGCTTCATCTCCAGGTATTTCCTGGTACCCAAGCGGACGGGGGGTTGGCGCCCCATCCTAGATCTCCACGACCTGAATCGATATCTCAGGTCTCGCACCTTCCGGATGGTAACTCTGAACCAGATCATACCATCTGTGGAGCGAAACATGTGGTTCTGTACACTGGATCTTCAGGACGCGTTCTGCCACGTCCCAATCTGTCCGTCCCATCAGCGGTTCCTCTGCTTCAGGGTCGAAGGGACCCTGTACGAGTTCAGACCCATGCCGTTCGGCCTGTCATCAGCCTCACGGGTCTTCACCAAATGCATCGCAGTGGTGGCAGCCCATCTATGGTGTCAAGGAGTTCGCATTTACCCCTATCTAGACGATTGGCTCCTGGTGGGTTCCTCCCTACAGGAGGTGGAGAGGTCCAGGGACCTGACCCTTCGATCCTGCTCCCACCTGGGCCTCCTAATCAACGAGGCCAAATCAGAACTCGTGCCTTCTCAGGTGATGGGCTTCATCGGGGCAGAGCTTGACTCTCATCAAGCCAGAGCTCGGCTCCTGGCAGACAGGGCGGATGTTCTTTCCTCCTTTGCCCAGTCATTTCTGGTTGGGCACTTGTGCCCTGCCCGGGAATTCCTGCGCCTCCTGGGTTACATGGCGGTGTGCACCTCAGTGGTCCATTGGGCCAGATTGCACATGCACCCCCTTCAATGGGAGCTGGCCGCCCAGTGGTCTCAGCGTCAGGGTCTCTTCGACCAGCTGGTCACGGTCACCCAGAGGATGTGGGACGCTCTCCAATGGTGGACCGTCCCGAGTCATTTGTGGGAAGGAATCCCATTTGTCCGCCTGAGCCGACGGTCGTCCTTATGACCGATGCCTCTCTCATGGGCTGGGGAGCCCACATGGGGAACAACAGAGCTCACGGGTTCTGGACCCCCGAGGAGTCCCGATGCCACATCAACCTGTTGGAGCTCAGAGCAGTCAGACTAACACTGTCAGCTTTCGCTCCTCAGCTCCGGGGTCAAGTGGTTCAAGTCCAGATGGACAATACCACGACAGTGTACTACCTCAACAAACAGGGCGGCACACACTCCCGTCTGCTATGCATGGAGGCGCTCCGGATCTGGACCTTCATCAGCCGGCTGGAGGCGGATCTTCTAGCCATTCATGTAGCAGGAGTCTCGAACCAATTGGCGGATGCTCTCAGCCGCATAGGCCAGACATCCCACGAGTGGTCTCTCCATCCAGAGGTAGCTTACGATCTGTTCTCTTGTTGGGGCAAACCATTGGTGGACCTGTTCGCCTCCAGGGAGAACACCAAGCTGAGGCTGTTCCATGCCCGGCCCCCTCAGCAGGGCTCGCTGCAGGGGGATGCCTTCTTGAGACCGTGGACCCCAGGCCTCCTCTACGCCTTCCCTCCATTTCCCTTGATCCACAAGGTGTTACTCAAGGTGAGGAGGGACAAGGCGAAGGTGATCCTGGTAGCCCCAGATTGGCCACGCCAGTTCTGGTATCCAGATCTCCTCAGCCTCAGCTGCAGGGCCCCGGAGCGGCTTTGTACACGCCTGGACCTGATATTGTTGAACCAGGGGAAGGTCTTCCACTTGGACCTTCAATCCCTGCACCTCACAGCCTGGTTCCTGAGTGGCTAGAGTTCCAGGCTCTGGGTCTTTCTGAGGATGTCTACACCGTGGTGGAAGCATCCCGAAAGGAATCGACCAGGAAATGTTATTCCTTCAAATGGAAAAGGTTTTCCACTTGGTGTCGGGGAAAGAGCCTGGACCCCTTATCCTGCTCTGTGGCTAACATTCTAGACTACCTCTTTTTTGGGATGAAGAACCCAAGGAGGAGTTACCAGCTAGGGGGAGTGCAGCTAGCCCAGACGGAGGTGAAGGATCTGGGTGTGCTCATTACAGGGTCAATGAACAACTCGGCACAATGTAGGAAGGCAGCTGCAAAGGCCAACAAAATGCTGGGTTGTATTGCAAGGGGTATATCCTCGAGGAGGTGATTCTGCCACTGTATAGGTCATTAGTTAGACCACACCTGGAGTACTGCGTGCAGTACTGGCGTCCGTATCTGAAGAGGGACATTAAGTTACTGGAGGGGGTGCAGAGCAGAGCGACAAAGATGATCAAGGGGCTGGGGGACTTATCATACGAGAGGAGGTTGAAGGAGTTGAACATGTACTCACTGAGGAGAGGAGAGACAGAGGTGACATGATTGAAACCTTTAAATACATGAAAGGAATAAACAAGACAGTACAGAGGGGCTGTTCAAAGTAAGGAGGGAGGGACACCAGGGGCCATGATATGAGACTGGAGCGAGGAAGGTTCAGGAGGAGATGAGGAGACACTTTTTACAGAGAGGTGGTGGCTGGGTGGAATCGTTACCTGCTGAAGTGGTATGCAGTAGAACAGTGGACTGCTTCAAGCGAGGATGGGACAGGACAAGGGGAGGGTTAATGAAGGGAAGGGAGGAAGGAGGGGCAGCTGCAGAATAAGGGGTGCTAGCTGCACATTCGAGCAGACTTGATAGACCTCTAGGCCTTTATCTGCTGGCAAATTTAGTATATTCCGTACCTTTGGTTTCTCTCCAAAGGGGTCTTGATCGCCGACCCATAGGGTGCACCTGGCAGCCATCTCTGCTTACCGGGCGCGGGCCGGTCAGCCCATTTGTTAACTGAGGGGCGGTGGTCGGTGCTTTTCAAAGGCCTGGATCACATATCCCCTCCGGTGCGTGAACCTCCACCTCCGTGGGATCTCTTGCTGGTTTTTGCAAAAGCTCTTGGGCAAGCCATTCGAACCCATGCACAAGTGTGGGCTTTCGCATTTGTCATGGAAGACTGCCTTCCTGGTGGCTATCACGTCAGCCAGAAGGACAGGGGAGATCCAGGCGCTTTCGGTGGACTCCCCTTATCTGGTCTTTCACAGGGACAAAGTTGTACTGCACCCCCACCCGAAATTCCTTCCGAAGGTGGTGTCAGAGTTTCACCTTAACCAGGTGTTGACTCTGCCGGTATATTACCCTAACTACACCTTGGATGCCGAATACAGGCTCCATACTCTGGACCTCAGACATGCTCTCTCCTACTATAAGGAGAGGACGGCAGAAATTCAGGGAGAGGTTCACCAGCTCTTTGTCACCTACGCTGAAGCCGCTTCTGGCAGACCTGCAGCCAAGCGGACTATTGCAAGATGGATCACATCATGCATAAGTCTGTGTTATGAATTGGCGGGCAAGGAGCCTCCCAAAGGGATAAGAGCTCATTCTACCCACCATACTGCTGCTTCGGTGGCTGCTTCCAGGGACATCCCTATCCGGAAATCTGTCTGGCTGCTACCTGGAAGTCATGAACACCTATTACCATACCACATCGACCTTGAGTCACGACGTGATGCTGGTTTTGGGGCCTCGGTTCTCCAATCTCTTTTCCTAAGTAGGGGTGTGTGCCTTGCCTCCCTTCTCCGGAGAACTGCTAGAGTCTGCCAGACAGTGTGGATGAACAACATATCACGCTCCTAGAAAAACAGGTTTCTCACCTGTAACAGTAGTTCTAGGAGTGGTATATGTTGTTCATCCTATCATCTCTCCGACCTCGGCTTAAGGCACACAACCTGTTTCCAGCGGCTAGATCTGGCGCCATGGGTGAGCCGAGGGCTTACCACCCGGTGGGTGGGAGGAGCCACATGAAGACTTCCGGCAAGATTTAAAGGGGAAAGGGACAATGCCAGACAGTGTGGATGAACAACATATACCACTCCTAGAACTACTGTTACAGGTGAGTAACCTGTTTGTTTTTGACATTTGTCTGTCTGGCCTATCACTAAATTTAAAACAAAAGTGCCATAATGTCTGGCTTGATGCAGATATTAACACTTAATTTCCTTGACTACACTGTATTGCAGTGCAGTTACATGCAACAAACATGTAACTACAGTGTAATTACCCCGTTGCATATAATTAATGATTACCTACAGTTAAATTGAAACTGACACTTAAAATGTGACGCAGAGATTTATGGCTACACCAGCTGACCAGTCCAGTGGTAACACCTAGTGGCTGAGACAAAGGAAGTGGATATTTGAAGAGACCTCTGCCAAGCACACTGCCTGTTATGACTGGGGAAGGTAGGCGTGTATTAAAAACAACTGAGTACGCAGGAAAAGAGACAGTAATGGAAGTCTTTTTGAAGGTTTTATTTCACAGGAGGAGGGGGAATAATTTTTTTCCCTGGTAACAGTTGCTTTGTTGAGAAGACCCTTCAAGGTGAAGAAAACTTTAAATTTACTCTAGAAATTCATATTCATACTGTTTACTAGTTCATCTAGTAAACGTTGACACTGATATCAAGTATTCATTCCTTAAGTCATTAGGGGTGCCTAGTGTAGGACCCAAGATTTTAAAAAGGGTCCTGCAGCAGTAATGAATGGGGACAGACTAAAAGGGGGTGGGCTGTCAGCAAGCAGGCAGAAAACTGATCTCACTTCGAGGAGGAGCTCTTACAGCAGGTTACACCATAAGGACTGGAGCCGGCAAGCGCCAGGACCCCATGGAAAACTTCTAACTAGCAGTCTATGGCGGGGCACCACCCCCTGACATCTGCTCGCCCCCAGCATTAGCCAGCGGTATAAAAGGGGCAGTCCCCCAGCACCACCTCAGTTCTTTTCCAACCGTCAACCCACGCACATCAGCTCCACGGATGCCTTCTGCTTTATTCGACTGCCTTTTTCTTAGATTTTTTATTTTCAAAAAATAATTTAGATTATTTCATATTCTGCATGTCATCTTCTCCGTCGTCCTCCGTCAAATGGCACCCATCTAAGTGTGCCTGCGGCAAGCAAATTCCATTGAAAGATGGCCATTCGGCCTGCCCCTTCTGCCTAGGCCCAGACCATAACACTGAGGCCTGCCAGCATTGCCAGAAGTTCAACAGCAGGACCATTCGCCACCAGAAAGCCCTCAAATCCTTCTTGCTAGAAAAACAAATTGCAGACATGCAGAAGGAGACCAAGGGGAAAGGTTCATCTTATTCACCCTCAGGGACTTCGACTTCCTCAGATCACCACAAGAAGTCATTGGGGAAGCATCACCATAAGGAGAAGCACAAGAACAAGGATTCCGCTCCCGGTCCCCGCATAAGTCAGGCTCCGGGTTCTCCTCCTGTGAGAGGGTGGATTAGACTCTCCAGGCCACCCTCACCTCCTCCAGGCTACCTGTGGTCAAGCCTCCCGCCATGGTACTGACGTCAGGTGGAGGCTCTTCTGGGTCCGGGACCAAGTCCTCGGCCCTTCAGCCCCTGAAGCTACGACCCTCCTCTCAGACCTTGGGCCAGCAGACAGGTAGTTCGTCCGGTTCCTCTTCGGGCATCTGGTACTTACCCGTTTGTCCGGCCAAGGCATCCTGCAAGTCAGCCACAGTCTCCAGCGCTGACTCCATGGAGCGACACCAGGGGCATGAGCTCGCCTCCCCTGGGAGGACGACTCCTCTGCCCTCCCCGGCACTTAGCACCCCTCGATGGGCCTCACCTAAGCAGCCACCAGACCGGCGCCAGCACACACCCGTCTCTTCAATGCTGGCATCCCTAGCATCCACTCCGGCGACCTCTTGGCCTGTTTTACCAGACCCTTGTATGTTGCTAACTAATGGCCATACAGAGTCTTAACCGATGCCGGAGGTACCGTCGTCCAACCAACCGACGCCACCGGATGATCACACTTTGGTGCAACTGACACCAGCTACTCGTATTTTACAGGAGCTGACGCCACCCCAAGGACCGGCACCCAGCCCCTTGAACCCCCCCCCGATGCCGGGTGCTCTTCCTGAGCCCAGGATCCCACTATCTGACCTCAAAGAGCTCTATGTCCTAGTGGAACAACATTAAAGGCAATCTTCTTCAAGACAAGCCTTCCTCACCACCTGCTAAGGAGCCTATTCCAGAGGCCCCCGAACCCCCCAAAATAGCCTTCTTCTAAACCCAGGGAGCTTACTCCCCAGCCTAGGGATCTGACCCCACAGCCAGAGGGCTCAGATGGATCATTTGGTCCATAGAGGTAGGAGACACCGTTCTTCCTCCGGATCTTCAGATAGGCACAGACACTGGTCTAAGGAATGTCAGCAACAGCGTTCCTCCTCTAGTTGTGGTTCATCGGAGGATTCTAGCCACAGCTGTTCCTCCTCTTCCAGGCCTTCCCTCTTGGGAGGTGCCCGTTCGCCCCTGGATAATAAGGACACCCCCAGGTCCCTGCCTGGCGACCCATCTTTCATGGATATGATTCGGCATATCCAGGTGAATATGGGATGGGACACTGAAGACCTGGATCCCGAAAGGAGGCATTTGGCAAAATACCTCTGTCAGAAGGATCCCAAACCCATAGTGATGCCACCCTTGGTCGATACTTTCCAGGACATCACCAGGATTGCCTGGAAGCATCCTTCTTCTTCAGTGGTCCCTAACAAGTCAGATCACCTCTATAGAGCCCCCAGGGATGAAACCTTTTTGGGAGAACATCCCCTGGTGGATTCAATGGTGATCATAGCTGCCCACGATAGGTCCCAGCAGCCCAGGCACCTGAGCACCCAACCTACACACTGTGAATCCCAACAATTGGACCAACTAGGCAGGAAGATATACTCCTCTGCCACTTGCACCATCCGCTCCCTAAATTTTCTGATGCATATGGTCCAGTACCAGAATGCCCACTGGGAAGAGGACATGGATCTAGCTCAGGCCTTACCAGATGTTCCCTAGAAGGCAGAGCTACTCAGCCTGTTAAAGTCTGGATCATACGTGGGCGCCCACATTCTGTGATTCTCTTATAATTCTGCAGACACAGCAGCCAGAGCTACAGTCACTAGTGTCTGCTTAAGATGGCATTCCTGGCTCAGAGTCTCAGGTTTCTCCCCAGACGTCCAGGCAGCATCATGGATGCCCCTTCAAGGGCCCAGTCTGGGTCCAAGAAAATTATCACTAGGTTCTAGGACTCAGGCAAGGCTATCCGGTCCATTCAGACAATGTACCGCTCTAACCAAAAGCAATTTAAGTGTCAGTCCTTTCGTTGCTCCTTAGGTTAGCAGCAGCGAGGTGCCTTTAAAAGAAAGGCCACCTCGAGACTTCCGGTGACGTCACCAGCGGGATGGCGGCTTGATCGAGTGGCTCCCCTCAGCTCAATTTAACTGTTTCCATACAGCCTGTCTGATAATATTTATAAGAAATGAAAAGAAATACTAATGGAAACTCAGCTAGAGAGAGATTCCGCTCCAAAAATCGGAAAAAAAAGACGGATGACGGAGGATTGAGCCCAGCCAGTTCAACAAACAGTGGCAGAGAATCCCCCGCGAGTATGGCAGGAACGGATACTGAAACAGAGCTCAATACACTCTCTCGCTCCAGGTTTGAAACTCTTTTATCTGAAATCAAGCAATTTCGCTCTGAAGCGAAACAGGAATTTGTTAATCTACGTACTGATTTAAAAGGGCTAGAGAAAAGAGTGACTGTCACCGAAGAGTGTGTTTCAACAGCAGAAGATGACCTTATCCAAACCTCTCGTGCAATGGAATTTATAATAACTCAACAAGACCAGATGGCTGCTAAGTGTACAGATCTTGAAGCTCGTTCCCGGAGGGACAATTTAAGAATTTATGGAGTGCCAGAAGCTTCAGAGGTCGGGGAGATCCACAAATTCCTGGAGGATTTACTGCGACATGTCTTAGACCTCCCACGTCCTTTCATTTTAGAATCGAGAGGCCCACAGGCGCTAGTACTAAGCCAACCTCCCCAAATGCCAGACCCACGTCGATTGTGGTGAAATTTGCAAGTTTTAGAGAGAGAACAGATTTTAAGAACAGCCTGGAGGCAGAGAAAGTGGAATACAATGGCTCGTCTCTTTCGGTCAGGATTACCCCCTTGATTCTGCAACAGTGCATGGCCTACTCCCGATATTGTGTAAACTTAAAGCTTTAAACATAAAATTTCAAACTCCCTACCCTTCTAGCTCGAGTGTGGTGGGACTCAGGTACAGAACTATACCACACTGCTGAGGAAGCTCTTGGGCTTTAAGGACAAGGGACATGAGGTTGCTGAGGCCTCTCCTCGTAAAATACACCAGCCCATCTATCAACCCCCTTGGCAACTGTATAAATCTCAACACCCTAATCGATCGGGAAGACTAGCAGCGGCGACCACAATTCAAGAAATCAAGGAAACGTTACACAGACTCTCACACCCTCAATCCTTACAAGGGCAGCAAGTGGAGAATTTGGAGAATACCTGAAAGAAGGAAGGAAATGAGGATTGGGACACAGTCATTTAACCACGTTGTCTCTGCCTTACCTGAGTTCACCACTGCGAATGGAAAAAAGATGCACACTTCTTGGATACCAGTCTCTCGAAGTTTGAACATTTTTTAATTATAATTGGACATGAGAAGAAGGTTAGGTTGGTAGAATCTTGAGGGGGAAGCGATCGATGATACCGAGGCTCTATGGAAGCCAGATGTTATCTTGGATTAAACTACGTATATAATATAGCCTCTCCATCTGTGAAAGAGGAAAACAAGACAACCTGAAGAGGGAAGTCGGGAGTAATTAAAATGTTGGGAGTGGAGGGAGCAATTGGGATAGGCGCTTCTAAGCGGCAATCTTTGGGTAAATAGATAAACGGGCATCATGCAGGTTAGCCCAGGAGCCGTGGTAAACTCTCCCCCAACTAAAAAGGAAAAGGGAGAAGTCGATAGGCAAAGGGATCGGGGGGGGGCCTGAGGGTTTTTGAGGAGACCGTTAATAAAGATGGATGGGGTAGAAACATATTATTTTGCTACCTTCACGCTCAGTAAGTATATTACACAGCTGAAGTTATTGGGGGGGGATTACATGCTCCTGCGTAATGAATAGAGGTAGCAGTGATTTGTCTTGATATAAGAAGACTCACCTCATCCATTAAGGAAGAAGGGCAAATTTAGTTGGGGCTGTCGTAAGGGGTGAGTTATTCCGATTTGAGAACCTTATAATCCTGGAGGTCTAATTAACGGGTAGGGGGAAATATATGAGTGTCTGAGCAACGGTGCTGAGATGCCACGAATCTAGATTGATCTGGGAGAAGGGCAAGGTATCTGTAGAAGTTTTATATTAACAGGAATCTGGGATCACAAACCTGAATAATAATAGAGGGATGGGGGACTTTCATGGCTCGAACACTCACTCACTGAGTTGGGTGGGGACCTGGATGACGGGGGACTGCTCGATGGTGCCAGGTATGCTGCAGGTGACATTTGGCCCAGACATCGGGCTTGGACCTGGGGATCTCAAGGTCCAGAGGGAGCACTGCCATTTGGGGCACCCTTACCTCCTATCCGGGTTGAGTCAACCTGGAATGATAGAGAACAGGAAACTCTGTTCTCCTCCCTTGGGAGTACCTATGTAAATAGTTATGATCCAGGATGGAAGACTGCTCAGTTGGCAGTTACACCTGGGGAAGGAAACCTTAATGTTTATGTTGGTGTTGTTTATGTTAGTTGTAAGGTCTTGACAGTATTCAAACTGCATCACTGGCATCTTGTATTGATAATATATGATAATAAGTGGAACACATTGCAATGCTTGGGGGGTGATGGCGAAATTATTAACAGAAGGTATTACATTTCTAATTGTTAAATGGTTGATAACATCAATTTAAGAATCCTTTCTCACAATGTTTAACGGGCTAAACAACCTGGTGAAAAGATACAAAGCTCTATCTATGATTAAAAGACAGAGGCCCTCGGTTGTGCTCCTGCAGGAAACCCACTTAAACAAATCTGAACACCAGAAACTAGGGAAACTTGGGTTTGAGCAATTAATAGCTGCATCTTATGGGAAAGGGAAAAGAAGAGGGGTTGCAGTATTGATCCCCAGGGGGGTGCAGTTTCAAAAATGATCTAGTTACGCAGACACAGAGGGGCGATTGGTCATTGTTAATGGGAAATTAGAGGGCACCCTGGTCACCCTGGCATCTCTCTGTGCTCCCCCAGGCTCCACTAAGGAAACCACGCGACTTCTACTGCAAAAGATAACCGAGTTCCAAAGAGGCTTGTTAGTGATAGGAGCTGATCTAAACTAGGTGTGGGACTAGAGGGACACATCAAATGCAAAAGTGGTCCGTCTGAGCCCAACTAGTCGATTTATTAAAAGTCAACTGAGGGGTACCTTCCTGGTGGATTCCTGGAGAGAGCTTAATAAGAATAAAAGGGAATATACTCGTTATTCTCACCCACATGGCTCCTTTGCTAGAATAGATTATATATTGATATCTGGAGAGCACCAAGAGCAGGCTGTTGAATTTAGACATATCCCCTCGGTACTCTCCGATCACTCTTGGGTAATGCTCCGGCTGAACTGGAGAGCGGAAAAAGGACAATCTCTCTGGAAATGTAATAATTATTTCTTAAATTTAAAAGAGTTTACAGACATGGCCAAAAAAGGCTGAAACAAATACAACAGAACAGTAGGACCCCTCAGGTGACAAATAGTATATTCTGGGACACAGTGAAGGCTGTATTCAGAGGGGATTGTATTAAGTTTGCTACACAGTTTAAAAAAACAACAAAATCAGCAGATGGAAAAACTACAGAGTCAGCTACTGAGACTGCAGGGGAGATTAGCAGAGGGAGACTTATTTATCTCACAGGAAATACAGGTGGTTAAACAGAGAATCCAGAAGCTAATAGATATTAGCATGGAGCAGGCCCTGCAGTGCCTGAGACAAAGGTACTTTGAAACAGGCCCTAGAGCGTCTCGCCTTCTAGCACACCGCCTGAGACAACATACCGCTAAAACTATGATTACTCGAATTAGAGATCCTGTCTCAGGCCAACTATTAAAAACCCTGGAAAAAATTTTAAGCGGGTTTAGGAATTTTATATGAGGCTATATACCTGGAGCCGGAGTCAGATAAAAGCAAATCAACACCTATCTGTCCAAACTAAACTTACCGACCTTAACTAGGGAGATAAGAGGCTCTGGACTTCCCTATGTCCACTTCAGAACTATCTTTTGATTAAAATTTGAAAACAAGAAAATCTCCTGGTCCAGATGGATTCACTCCTGAGTTTTTTAAATTCTTTACCCAGGAAATTGAGAAACCTCTGCTGGAGACATGCAGGGCAGTGCATTCGGGGGAAGTAATTCCCGATTCATGGAATTATGCAGTAATTTCAAGTGTCCCTAAACCCGGAAAAAATATTACACACTGTGGTGCCTTTCGCCCTATCTCAGTTTTAAATATTGACTATAAACTATTTACATCGATATTGGCGAGATGCCTAGAAGGGGTATTGCCTAAATTGATCAGTGGGGATCAGACAGGGTTTATTCTGGGAAGACAGACCCAAGACAATATTAAAAGGTCGCTGCAGATCTTGTACCATGCTGCTCGATCGGCCCCTAGCCTGATCCTCAGTTTAGATGCAGAGAAGGCCTTCGACCGAGTGGCGTGGAAATTTTTGGAGTTGACTCTGGGGGACTTCGGGTTCTCTGAGTCTTTCATTCAAATAATACAGAACATATATACCAAACCGAAGGCATATATAAAAATCAATGGAAGAGTCTCCTATAGATCTACAACGGGGGACGAGACAGGGTTGTCCCTTCCCCCCCTGCTTTTTGCACTGTATTTGGAGCCCTTGGCCCAAGCCTTGAGAAATGATGAACGGGTGAAAGGATGGGACTTAGGGGGAATACATAAACTGGCGTTATACGCTGATGACTTGCTGATTTATCTTCGGGACCCCGAGCCCACGCTAGAGCCCTAATGGATAAGATTATCGGAGTTTAGTCATCTTGAGGGCTATAAGATCAATATATCTAAAACAGAGGTTTTAAAATCACATTATGATCCCTCGGAAAAGATCCGAAGGATATTCACTTTTAGATGGGACACCTCCCGGATTAAATACTTGGGGGTGTATCTGAGTGATCAGACGGACCAGATGTACTCCCTTAACTATGTCCCATTATTGAGGAAAATTAAGTTAGAATTAGATAGATGGGCGCCTGTCACTATGCCAATGATCCAGAGAGTGGAAAGGATAAAAATGATAATACTTCATCAATTTTATATCTGGCTCAGACCTCCTGTTCCAGTTCCAGAGTCCTTTTTGCTCCTTGAACAGGACAATATCCGTTTTATTTGGGGTCCAAATAGACCTAGGATTCAATTCGGTACTCCAGATCCCAAAAGCGGAGGAGGCCTAGCACTGCCAAATTTCAAATTATACTACTGGGCGGCTCAACTTCGTACTGCCGTCTACTGGTTGGATCAGTCGTACACTGCCAGGTGGAAAGATTTACAACTTGAGGAAATCACCCTGCTTAAAAGCATAAATGATATACTACTAAGGCAGGGAAGGCGAACAAATGTAAACCGGGAAGGGAATCCTTATACAGCCTTCACTGTGGGGGTTTGGCAAGGGGTCTTGGGGGATAGGAGTGCCAAGGGGTGGAGCTGTATGTTGAACTCGGTTCCATACCTGAACACCTTCCCACCTAATAAATGGGACAGTGGTTTTAGGAGATGGGAGGAGAGGGGTTTACACCTGGTTTGGGATTTCCTGGATGGGAATACGGTCCGGTCTTTTGACTCACTGGTTGAAAAATATGGAATCAGTTGGAAGGACAGATTCAGGTATTTTCAGATAAGAAATTATATAAGTAATGTAGTAATACAGTTTAAGCCAGGGAGCTCCTCGCCTCCACAAATCGCATATTTACTCAGAAGGCAATAGAAGGAGACCCTGCTGGATCCCATATAATCTCTAAATTATATCAGGCCCTGTTAGCCTGGAAGGGCGACTCTTCTTTACACGTTAAAAAAGCCTGGGAAAAAGACCTGGGAGTGCTGATTGGAGAGGATTTCTGGGTATGGACTCAAAGGAGAGTTCACTGGGGTATCTCATCAGCGAGCTGGCAAGAGTTTTCATGGAAGATCCTAACTCGTTATTTTAGATCTCCAGCTATTCAATCCAGATTTCATGGCTCTATTTCTGCTAAATGCTGGAGGAACTGTGGGCATTTACTTGCTTCCATAGCACATTTACTATGGGAATGCCCTGAGTTGACTCCCTTTAAACAAAATCTTCGACAGGCTCTAAAAGAAATAATAGATCCCGATTTAGAGATGTTCCCTCTGAGTTACTTTTTCCTGGACTTGTCTAAGAAATTGTGTGACCCCCTGAAAGTAAGGTTTCTAAAAATTGCTTTTTTGGTGGCTCAAAAAATAATGACCAGTAACTGGTTATCTCCTAAGAAGATTACTTTGAATATGTGGCAGGATCGCATGATAGATGTGTATAGAATGGAATCAATAACAGCCAAACTTAATAAGGATTTTCAACCTTTGAGATGTTGTGAGGCGATGGGTCCTTTATATGGGAGGAAAGGCCTGAGTTTGTCCCTAATTTGGACAAGAATGGGTTCAATCAGGAGAGGAACAGGGCAAAATCTGGAGGGAAGTATGATGGGTCGTGTGGTGCGCACTTTGTGGGGCTTCTACTCCTTCTGTCTCGTTCCCCCCCCCCTCGCTCCAGAGTTTCTCATTAATAAGGGAATATAAATAACCGCCTTATTTTAAGACCTTTCTTGCCGGTGATTGTAATGGAGGTGAATCAAATTGTATAACTGTTATATGTGTATTGTCAGTGTATGTCATATGGGCCTCGGCCCTATAAACTTCACTAAATAAAGAAAGTTTAAAAAAAAAAAAAAAAGGCGACCTCTCAGAACCCAAGAGGCACCACTTCCGGGCCGCTCAAGGCATCCCAGAAGCTGCCCTACCTACCCCCCAGGCGTCTCTGCATTGTCCGACCCGCCGAAGCTCTGGGGGAAGTGGTAGGGGGTCACTTCTCCCGCTATCTAGAGGGATGGAGCAGGATCACGTCCAACTGTTGGGTCTTGCAGTTGATAGAGAAAGGACACATGATGAGAGTTTCTGGAGGTGCCTCTGGACAATCCTCCTCTGCTCTCTCGCTATTCCCCATCCCACGCTGCCCTCATGCAAGAGGAAATCCAGGCGCTGCTGTCCAAATGGGCCATAGAGCCAGTACCAGCTGCCCAAAGAGGGAAGGGCTACTATTCCCACTTTTTCTTGGTGCCCAAGAAAACTGGGGATCTTTGCTCCATTTTGGACCTCAGTCATCTGAACAAGTACTTGGAATACAAGAGGTTCAGAATGGTCACCTTTCCAGGACTGAGCCCTCTCCTTCATCAGGGTGATTGACTCTGCTCACTGGACATGCAGGATGCATACACTACCTTCATATCCTGATCGCCCAGTCCCACAGAAGGTTCCTGTTCTAGGGGCACCACTACCAATTCCGAGCACTGACATTCAGCCTATCCTCAGCATTTCTGGTCTTTACAAAGTGCCTTGCAGTAGTGGCGGGGGCCTTATGGAGGAAAGGCCATTACGTCTTCCCATACCTGGATGGCTGGCTTCTCATAACTCCCTCCAGGGAAAAACTGTTACAGTCCATGGAAGACACCTTTACTTTGTTCCGCAATCTGGGAATCACATTGAACCTTCCAAAGTGCTCCCCATGGCCAAACCAATGGCTACAGTTCATAGGGGCGTTACTGGATACCGTCCAAGGCAAAGCCTTCCTGCTTCCAAATAGGATGGATCGCCTCCAAGCTCACGCTCAGGAGGTCTCCTCGCTCGCCTGGTTCCAGTCAGAGAGGTCCTCGGGCTTTTAGGCCACATGGCGGCAGCCATCGCAACTGTATGGTTGGCTTGGCTCCACATGAGGGTGATCCAATGGAATTTGAGAGTCCAGTGGGATCAACGATCGGGCAGCTTGGACCAACTTGTGAGAGTCTCCAAGCCCATTCAGAAGACTCTGCAGTGGTGGTTAACTTCCTCCAACCTCTCCGAGGGAGTAACCTTCTGAGGGACACCTCCTCTCCAGTCACTGACCATGGATGCTCCCAGCCTGGACTGTGGAGCTCACCTTGCAGGCTGCCGGACCCAGGGTACGTGGTCCGCTTTGGAGAAAACCCTCCACATCAGTGGGTTGGAGATGAGGGTGATCCTGTATGCCATGCAAGCTTTTCAGACAGATCCAGCCCCGGGCCACCTCCTTGTTCAGGCTGACATGTCAGTAGTCTTCTACATCGACAAGCAAGGGGGAACCCATTCGTATCCTCTCTGCAGAGAGGCTATGTGGGTCTGGTATTGGGCCATCGAGCACCAGCTGGTCCTCTCTGCTGTACACGTTCCAGGCATTCAAAACACTTTGGCCAACAACCTGAGCCAGTTTCGGTCCAAAGCTCATGAGTGGAAACTTCTGCAATCAGTAGCAGAAGACCTGTTTGTAAGATGGGGTCGCCCCGAGTTGGACCTCTTCGCATCCCCATTCAATGCCAAACTGCCCAGTTTCTGCTCGCTAGATCCAGGGTCTGGTGTTATTTGGTGAGATGCGTTGTCCCTTTGCTGGACAGGGAGATTCCTTTATGCCTTCCATCCCTTTCTGCTAATCCAGTGGGTCCTTCTCAAACTGCAATCAGAGGGGGCGGACATGGTCCTGATTGCTCCCTACTGGCCTTGACAGATTTGGTTCCCTGTACTTCAGCAACTGGCAGTGGGAACCCCTCACTTCCTCTTCCCTGGAGCTCGCACTTGCTATCTCAGGAGAAAGGGACTCTGCTCCATCCTGACCTCAGATCGCTGCACCTGCATCCATGGCTCCTGCAGACTTAGCAGTTTCCCAGTTTGGAGTCTCCCCATGGGTAGCAGAGGTCCTCATTGCTGCCAGAAAGCCCCCCCACTGGGGCCACTTACACAGTGAAGTTGATGCGGTTCTGCATCTGGGCTTCTGCCCATCGCCTGGATCCATTTACCTGTCTGGTAAACTTGGTCCTCAAGTACCTCCTTTCTCTGTCAGACCTGGTCTTAGTTACTCCTCCATTAATGTGCATTTGTCAGCTGTTTCTGCCTATTATGCACCGGTGTAGGGCAAGGCTATTGCCCAGTTGGATTTATCCCGCACCTTCATGAGGGGTATCTTACACCTGAAACCTCCCACCAGGGATCCCATCCCTCCATGGGACCTTTCTTTTTTTTTTTGGAGAAGCTCACCTTTCCTCCCTTCGAGCCAGCCGCGGATTGTGAGCTGCATTTTCTGTCATGGAAGGCATTGTTTTTAGTTGTTACTTCTGCTTGGAGGATTTCTGAGTTCCAGGCTCTGATATGCAAAGAGCCTTATTTAGGTTACCTTGAGGACCAAGCCTAAATTTCTGCCTAAGGTGGTGTCCGAATTTACCCTCAATCAGGACATCCATCTCCCAGTTTATTATCCAGAGCACTCAAATCGAGAGGGGGTCTATTGCATACTCTGGATGTTCACCAGGTCCTTCGTTATTATTTGACTCGTACCCAGGATCTCAGAAAGTCTGAGCAGTTGTTTCTTTTGTTCATCCCACGGATTTTAGCAGCACACGTTTCTAGGCAGACATTGTCTAAGTGGTTGGTTCACTACATCATGTACTGCTACCAGAAGTATGACAAGCCTTTACCGGGACCTGTAAAAGGCCATTCTACCAGGGGAGTTGCTGCTTCCTTTGCATCTTTGCGTAACGTGTTAGCAACAGATATCTGCGCAGCTGCTACCTGGGGTTCTGGCCATACTTTCATCAAGCACTATAGTTTGGACATTGCCTACAGGCACAGGATAGGCTTCGGCCTCGCTATCCTGCAGGGCCTACTCTTATGAGGATTTCAGTTTCTGCCTGTTTTCCTCCGTCCATTTAGCAAGGGTTATCCTTGTACTGCTTGGAACTTGGTCCTTATGGTGTAACCTGCTGCAAGAGCTCCCTCTCGAAGTGAGATATTACAGTTAAGAAGAACTTACCATAACAGTAGATCTTCGAGAGGAGCTTTTGCAGCAGGTGCTGCTTTCCCTCCCTCCCTCCTTCTCCTTGGTTTCTTTTTCTGCAATTCTCTCTTATCCTCAGTTCAGGATCCTTCTTGGTTCGCCAATTTTTCTCCCTGTGCCGGGGTCTCCGGCTAGTGAACTGAGGTGGGACTGGGGACTGCCCTTTTTATACCATTGGCCGACGTCATGGGTGGTCCTCTGCCATAGACTGCTAGCTAGAAGTTTTCCGTGGGGTCTTGGCACCTGTCAGCTTCAGTCCTTATGGTGTAACCTGCTGCAAGAGCTCCTCTCGAAGATGAACTGTTACGGTAAGTTCTTATGTAACTGTACTTTTCTGTTATCTTATACTGAACATGATCATTTTTAGTAGTAGGCCGTGATGCAATTAATTTTATCGGTGTTGGAAATGTATTATGTGGGAATAGTTCTGTTCCATGCAGTGGTCAGAGAATCATTATTAATGCTCTCCAAATTCAGTATGAACAACAGTATACCAAACCCAGTGCTCATGAATAGCCCATTCATGAGCACTGGGTTTGGTATACTGTTGTTCAGGCTAACCCCTGCTGAATACAAGAAGTCCAAAGTCAGACCCCTTGACGAAGATTCCGTTCGAAGTGCTGGGAAATTGGAGTGGTTGCTGCTGACACACTATCTCACTGTGTTCCTGATTTTAGATTGAATAAAAGGTATCAACCACATTTTGCAAAGACAGTCTCAGACTGTTCTTTTCAGGATTTAAGCTCTGTGTGCCAGGTTTATTTGAACTTCCTTATTAATACTGGATCCACCACTGGGGGTGCCAAAATAGAGGGCTAGCTAAGGAGGGAGGTGGGGATTTTAACCGAATTTCATGTAGTTAGGAGTCAAGGTACAGTACATCCCATCTCTGATTAACTATTGGGGGTGGCTTGCAAAGTCTCTTCACGTGGAAAACTTTTGTTTGGTTGTGTTGCAGAGAAAAATTTTAAACAGATGTATGCATTTTTGTGTAAGTCTGTATCATCATTTGGTTCCATTTTTGTCCCACATTTTTTAAGTTGTATTGCTAATGCCTTCAGAATATTGACCCAGTTAAAAGTTCTGAGTAATTATGGGGAACTGTTTGGGGGGCCGGGGTTACATAGAAACATAGAATTTGTTGGCTGAAAATGTCCCCTTCGCCCACCCAGTCTGCTAAGATGCTCCCTGTCTAGCCTGTCTCTGCAGACCCTAACTGGTTCTCACTGCCTATTTACTAATATTCCCCTATATCTATCCCACGCATGTTTGAAGCCTTCTACTGTTTTCACCTCCGTCCACTGGCAGTCTGTTCTGGCATACACCACTCTTTCGGTGAAGTAGTACTTCCTCATGTCCCTTCTAAAGCAGTCCCCCCGCTTCATCGCATGCCTTTTGGTTCTGGTGCTGTTTTTCATTTGAAAGAGACTCCCCTCTTGCACCCTGTTTACCACTGTAAGATACTTGTAGATCTGTATTACATCCCCCCTCAGTCTCCTGTATTCTAGGGTGTACATGTTGAGATCCCCAGTCTCTCTTCATAGGGCTTTTGATACAACCCCTGCACCGTTTTAATTGCCGTCCTCTTGACTGCCTCCACCCTATGTCTTTTCTGAGGTGCAGCCTCCAGAACTGGACACGGTAGTACAGTTGGAGTCTCACCAGTGAGCAATAGTCATAACACCACCTCCCTCCTCTTGCTGGTGATAGCTCTCTCTCTATGCAGCTGAGTACCCCACTGGCCCTACCCACTACTTTGTCACTGCCATGAACCCCAGGGTTCCTTTTTGGACTAATAACTGTCAGTACCTCTGCCACATCCTATACTCGGCACTGGGGTCCTATGCCCTAGATGCATGATTTTGCACTTTTTGGCATTGAATCCCACATGCCTATGGTTATGCAGCCCACTGGATTCAAGATACTCCACCAGCCTTTCCTTTAACGTATTTCCATTACTTTCCCCACCACTGAGATGAGTCTAACTGGCTTATAGTTGCTAGCCTCTTCCTGGCTGCCGCTCTTACATAGAGGGATGACAAATGCTCTTCTCCAGTTCTCTGGAACCATGCCTAATTCCAGTGAGCTGTTGAATAAGGCCATTAGCGTGGCAGCCAACACCTCCCTGAGTTCCTTGAGTATCTCTTGAGTGTATTCCATCCAGTCCCATAATCTTGTCCACTTTGAGCTGCAAGTCCCTTCAGGACTGTACTCTGAAAATGGACTTGTGTGTGCCTCCCTCTGTCTCTTTGTTCCTGCTGCTTCTTGGTGGTCTGCCCCCCACTGTGAAGGCTGAGCAGAAGTACCTGTTTAGGATGTCTGCCTGTTCCCACTGTGAAGACTGAGCAGAAGTACCTGTTTAGGATGTCTGCTTCATCTTGGTCCTGTTCTGGGCACTAAAAACTAAAATACCACCAACAGCTTAATCTGGTTCAGTCAGTTGGCATTCATCTGTATCCCCGGTCGTGCCTGAAAACAGGCAGGATTTGTCTAGTGCACTTACCCAGTCAACAAAAAAAAAAAAAAAAAAAATCTGGAGAAAGTCTAATCCCCATTACCTACCTCTTTGACTAGTCTTTCCTCTGTCTGCACCTTTACTCCTCACTGCCTTACCTGCTTCTCTCTGTTTTACTTAGTACACTACACTGTCTTCCTTCCTCTGTGTTTCCTTATACTTCCTGTATGCCACCCTTTTTCCTTCACCACCATGGCCACTGCCCTAGAGTGTCATAATGGTCTCTCTTTCCTTCTGCTTTTGTTCACTTCCTTCACACAGAGGCTGATTGCCTTCATTATGTCTTCCCTTATTTTTCCTAACTGTTCCGACACACCTTCTTGGCTATCTGCCTACTAGGCATTTACTGAGGCATCTCACATTTCTTTCAAATCCACCCTCCTAAAGCCCATGACACACTTCCTCGTGTGTTTTACCTGTGCTCTTGTCTTAATGTTAAACCACACTGCATGGTGATCTCTGGTTCCTAGGGGACTGCCCACTGTGATGTCTGCAATTCTGTTCCTGTTTGTAAGTACAAAGTCCAACACTGCCCCGTCCCTAGTCGGTTCATTGACTAGTTGCCTGAGAAAAGCCCTTTATAGATAGTCATGGATGGCCCTGCTCCATGTTGAAGCTGCAGTTGAAAGTCTTCATTCTACATCTGGCATATTGAACTTGCTATGGGTTACTGTACGGAGTGTCAGCTACCCAAAACTATAGATTGGAATCCCTCCCCCTCCAGTTAAATTGGGATTAAGACTAGGGTGCAGATGTGGCAAGTGACTAGATGCTGGCTGTGCCTGACTTGGTGGAGGTGAGGTTGTTTGTTGTACTGGGGACAGCCATTGCTGACTTGTCCTGTTTTAAGATGTGTGAAGGCCATACACTTCATCTATTCCTCCCAGCCTCTCCCAGTAAGTATCACCCTGGGTCTGTAAACTTCTCCCAGCCTCTCCTAGTAAGTATCACCCTGGGTCTTTAAACTCCTCCCAGCCTCTTCAGTAAGTGTCGTCCTGGGTTTGTAAACTTCTCCCAGCCTCTTCAGCAAGTATCGCCCTGGGTTTGTAAACTTCTCCCAGCCTCTTCAGTAAGTATTACCCTGGGTCTGTAGTGTCTTTATACTAAAGAGGTCGAGGAGTTGGAAAGAACTGAAAAATTTAGAGAGCATCAGCGAGATCAGAAGAATTGCTTATTTTGGGGCTTGTCTCAACTTAAATGTTGTATTGAAACCTTTTCTGAATGATTTGTCAGGGGCTAATGTGGTCTTTTGTTGTTTTTTTCCCCCCCAGGGTCTGGACCATCTTGCTGTTCTGATCACGATTCGACATTAGTTCTGCAAATGTGATCACCCCCTGTGGCGACATAGGAACTTGTTTAAAGGCACCAGGGGCCCCGTACACAGATGCAAGTTTGTGGTGCACAGTAGTTGAAACAATCACTTTTGCACCTCTGTTCATAATTACACCCCTTTGTGACATACTCAAAGGGGTCACCTGCCTTTCTCTGCGCTACCATGGTTTTCATTAAGTAGCTCAGGGACAAGGGTAGGACTGGCATGCTAATGATGCGCTGAGCTATGCACAGTTCAGTTGCACACTGCCGCACTACCAGCCAGGAAGAACTGCCAAAAGCAGTTTCTTTATGATGGCACAGGTGTGCCATGGGGACACTGAGTGACAAAGGAACTTTTTTAAAGAGGGACCTTTTGTAAAAAGTACACATACGGTGAAGTGGGGCTAGGGACAGGGGTTCCACTGGACACCAGGAATAGAGTAAATATGTGGGAGCAGTTGGAAACCACTAGACCACCAGGGACACATTGCAAGGGACACAGAAATTGTGAAACTACGTGGCCCACAATGGGGCCTCCTGGTATGGGTTGGAGGGACTGTGGTCACAGCGGCTCGTGCCATGGCATGTAGACATCGCATTGTGCCATGTTACTGGCACAACACAATGTCCAGAAATCGGTGGTGGTTGCAGTTTTCATGTTAAGCATCTGGTGACCATCATTTGCATTACGGCTTTGCTGCCCGCGAGAGACTCCTTCCCTGGTGGCTATATGTGGGCTTGGTATATGGCAGTTTTTGGGGAAGAAGTAACCGGGTGCCTCTTTGTACCCTGAATTTGCCTGACTCTTGACTGCAGCTGTGACATGGGACCCTGATGATATGCATTGTTTGAACCCCCCCCTTTTTTTTTTTAGCATTCACAAACATACAAAAGTGGTAATATGGAGAAAAACCAAAAATCCGACCCGTTCCTTCTGCTGCTGAAACTGTGCTTCTGTGTTTTTGTGTTTTACTTCTGTTTCGATGGAATCCCAAGTTCTCACATCAGGAAGCTCTCCACAAGGAAACCGTCCAGCTAGTGGAAGAGTCCTTTCAGCTGTTGCCTTCCCCTTTTGTGTATGCTCAGGGCTGCACATGTCTTAAGACACCAGCTACTTGAGGCAGATGCTCCAGGGAACAGCCAAAATCGAGAGCACTGGTTGGGCACCCAACTCCATTGCTTCCCCCCAGCCTTATTTTATATTCAGATGTATCTTCCCAAGAGTGATGTCAGAGCTCTATAGACATGTCATATTGGCAGTATTTGCTCTTTTGGTTAAGGTTTAACCTTTTAGAAGTAACCAACCAGACTCTCTTTGCTGTGATATCACAGGGCTGCATCCTCCCCCAGATCAGGGAAAACCATGTTACTGTTTGGGGGATGGGCTTTTAAAGACTGAATTCTTCAGATCAGCATGTTCGTTTGAAGACTAATGCTTCCATCAGCTTCTATAATTTTTTGAATGTTGTGTGTGTGTGTGTGTGTGTGTGTCTCTACATACATGCTAACACACTTACAGTGCATACTGTTAGACATTACTGGTTTGTGAGGCAAATGTATTCCTATTACAGTTTTATACAGCAATATTCAACAAGTAATATTTTGCCAACTTGCACATAGAAGTTTTCTTTCACATTAATTTGTTTAAAAGCCTTCCAGTCTGTGTATAAATATATACTGTACATCCAGGGCACGTGTGTGTGTGCGTGTGTGTGTATATATATATATATATATATATATATATATATATGTATATATATGTGTGTGTGTGTGTGTGTGTGTGAACTTATTTATAAAATGGCATTGAAAAAATACATGAACCTGATTGGTCAAGACTGACTTCACATCGAATCATGTTCACATTTTGAATCCCCTTTTTATAGCTAAAAACTGTTAAACAACATTGAATCAATTTATAAACACAATAACGTACTCCAGGGTGTTCAGTAATGCTAATGAAGGCACTTTCCAAGGATATAAAGGCAGTGGGCATAATGCTTCGTGCCATATGACCATTAGGACGTACATTAATTTAGCACTACTGCACACCCTGTTATGGCTTTGTGATAGATATATTTACTAATGCTCTCCTCGTTGTGTGAGGATTCCATAAGAACCACATCCCCTGGGTGATTCCCCTAGTAACGCTCACCAGGAACTACACCCCCTGGCTGATTCCCTAGTAATGGCCCACCAGGGACCACACCCCCTGGGTGATTCCCCTAGTAATGGCTCACCAGAGACCACACCCCCTGGGTGATTCCCCTAGTAACGGCTCACCAGAGACCACACACCCTGGGTGATTCCCCTAGTGACAGCTCACCAGGGTGGTTTATGAGGTACCAGGTTTAGCCGAGGGCCTTCAACCACTCATGAAGTGCAGCTAATAAAACACACCACACACCCTGGTGTGTGCCATCCCACCTAACATATGCATAAAAGTTCATGTGTGTTATAAATATGTACAGTATATAGAAGAGTCCTAAAAGAAAATAGTGAATAATCCACCGCAAGAGCCAGTCTGTCCAGTTATGCTGAAATAATATCCAGACACCATGTGACATTTCTTAGCCAATCAGTTTTCTGGATGTTTCCAACCTGTTTTATAAATATATTATAGACGTGTGCATGCAATGGGTTGCATTGTGATAATCACATTTCTCTGCACATCTAAGGATAAAACCCATGATTTAAGGTGTTCTCCAATTCCTATTCAAGGTCTTATCGTAACTTGTGAGGATAAATAAGATCCTTAAATCAAATTTTAGTCCATTCACATGTACCTTTGTACTGCACTGTATTATTGTTTTTAATTTACTGTTCAGGCTCCCTTCTCTCCAGCACCTCCCCCATCAGGTGGGTGACCTCCCAACCCCATCACCAGCCATCTGCACTACTTACCCCCTTTTCCCAGGACTTACACCCCCACCCCCAATGGCAGAAGATAGTTTGGGTGGAGGGAGTTCAGAGGCACTTTGGTGGGCATGCTGTTAGTGGCACATGATCTAGGAGGTACCCATCAGTCATCCAGCAAATGCTGGGGCATTTCCAGTTGTTCTCTCCCTGGACATCGCTGTGAGAGCCATACAGGCAAGGCATGTTCGTGCTGCATCAGCCCCGGAAACATCAGCACACTGCCTAAACTCAAGCTGCATCACCACATGGGCTCCCTCAGGTGGCAGTAGAACAGTGGGCTCAGTAAGCCTTCCTCGGAGGAAAGTGTCCTGTAGAATACTCTATTCTTCTCCCCCACAGCTGTCTCAGCTGGAGGCAGACATCTGGGTCATTGGTATCACAGCGGTGTTGCCGCTGTGTCAGTATGTCCACATTATATGACATTTTAAAAGGTACAAGTTGAGAATTTGCTTGTTACTGAAAATGTTACTTTCTGTGTTAGCTGAGCTTCTGAAGTTTGAAAATGGCACCAGACCTTTGTGATGTCATCAAGTATTGTCAAAAGCTGCACTCCTATTGGTTTAACATGGCACTATGACATACATACAACCAAGATAACATGTTGTCTCTTTTGTGTGTCTATCATCAGACCCAAATACTTTTTACTTCACCAGTTTTTTACTGCTGGAGACTTTTTCTGTTTCTGTAGATGTGTGTGTGTGTGTGTCTGTGTGTGTGTGTGTACCTACACACACACACACATACATTATTTAACACATACAAAGAGTTTTATAAACCCACAAATGCCTTTTAATGCTTCTGTGTACTTATGCAACAATGCCATTTTGTAGGATTCCTGAGGCACTACTGTAAGGTTTTGTAGCACTTAAAGGTTTGTATAAAAATCTGGTGTAAAATATTTTGTGATACTGTCATTGAGCTCTCTCCTTTATTACCATTTTTAATGTTTGTAAAGGCTAGAAATAATCTGTGTATATTCTGTATATGATATTGTAGCACATTTCATTTATGGAAATATGTTCTCAGAATATTTATTTACTAATATATTTATATTAAGCTATGTCTTATGTTGAGAGAGTAAGACGTTATTAAAATAATCATTGCAAATCACTAACATGAGACTTTTTAAATACATGATAATTGCACAGAAAGATTAAATATTCTCTGACCAAAAAACTGATTTTAAAAATTTAGTACTATACAGTTTTGTAACAAAGTGTACAAATGTCTGTAAAAATACAGTTTTATCAAGTAAACATGTGTCCTGATGTTGCTGTATACTCCCTACACCCATAACAAAGTGTCATCCTTAATCAAGTTATCCACTGTGTCAGCATTTTAGGTAAGGGGGGAAGGACACTGTGGTTAAGTGGTGAGTGCACTGACGTGAAACAGAAGATACTGTGCTTGAATCCCACCACAGCCACAGAATCACTGTGTGACCCTGACCAAGTCACTGTCTTTGAGCCAGATCATCTCAGGTTAAAATGTCAGAGCCACAGAATCACTGTATGACCTTGAGCAAGTCACTAACTGTGAACCAGAAGATCCCAGGTTATAATCCACCACAGCTACTGAGTCACTGTGTGACCCTGAGCAAATCAGTATCTGTGAACCAGGAGATCTTCTTTGTGGGTGTCTCTTTCATCAGGCCACACCTATGGAACTGTAAGCAACCAGGTGCTAGGACCACATGGAAACTTTTGCAAGCAGTCCACCAGGGGCTGCCTATGACAACATTAGATATCAGCTGATACATAAACGTGAGCAGCCCCTTCCCTCCTCAGTTCTTTTCCCACCATCGACTATACTTGTTGGACCGCTGACAGAAACGCTGCTGCAATTGCCACCGGTTAATTTTGTTTCTATATAGCATAGTAATCACTTTTACAAGTAGTTTTCAATGACCTGTATGTCATTGAAGGAACCCTCGAAATTGTTCTGGTACTGTGAATGCAGTGTAAAGATCTTCACTGGTGACTCACGACGTCTGTGTCTGTTGCCTTGGTCCAGACCACAGCGTGAAAGCCTGCCCGATCTGCAGGGGTTTCAATTCTGCCACCCGGTAGCACCAAAAAGTGACCCTAAAGAAGCACCTATTGAAACAACGGGTAGCCCACATGGAGAAGGAGCTCCAGCAGAAGAGCACCGCCATGTCGCCAGTCCACTCTTCCGTTTCCAGGTGTTCAAAACCCCAGAAAAAGTTCAAGAGAGCACAAGCACCAGTAGAAAGAGAAAACCTCCCTGGTGTGTTCCAGGTCACCCTTCTGCATGGCAGGTACAGCCTCCTCTGTGCCATCTCTTATGGCAGCAGCATCACTGCCCCCCTCCCAACCGTCAACACAACTCCCAGGTCGGGGCATGTTACTGCCACTGCTAGGCCTAGTAGGGCTGGCCTGTTACTGTTGACCTCAGCGGCTCTGCCTCCCCCATCACCTCCTGCTGGCACACCCGTCCACCACATGGGCGCAGGCTTTCAGGAGGTTCTGTCTTCCTTCACAGACATGCTCAGATACCTGCTGCCTCCGCCTCCTGTCCCAGGGGGTCTGTCGACAGGGCTTGCTTCTAACCCCCGCCCCGGAACGACACAATGTAGAGCCATGCCTCAGCCACCTCTTAGGGCACCACCGACCTCACTGGTGTGTTCCCTGCTACCCATTGACCAGGTCAACAATTTTGAGTATAATCCTGATTTAATAATGCAGGATGATGAGGAGGAACCTGAAGACTATGTTGAAAGTCCTTATGAGAGGAGCACCTGTTCTACTGTGTCCACCTGCAGTGAGGACTCTGTGATCTACACTCCAGCATCCCCACCAGAGGACCCAACTTTCCTCATCATGATGCAGCAGTTACAGGCTGCCATGGGTTTTAGTTTAGAGGAGCAGGACACCACCAAGAAAAATTTAATAGATCTTTGGGGATATTTCTTTCATCGGATCACACCTAAAGACAGTGAGCTGCCAGGCTGTAGGACCACATGGAAACTTTTGCCAGTAGTTCAGTAGGGGCTGCTCAAGCAACATCTGACGTTGCCCTCTCTATGTATAATTGTGGGTGGCCTTATCCCCCTCAGTTCTTTTCCCACCGTTACATGGAAACATAGAATTTGATGGCAGTTAAGGACCGCTTAGCCCACCTATTCTGCCCTTTTCCCTACCTAATGGATAAGCTGCAGATCCTAGTTAACCAACAGCCTACTTCCTCCTACCCCCCCCACTAGAATTGCCTTTTGTCTGTCCCATGCATTCTTGAATTCCCCCACTGTTTTTGACTCCATGACCTCCTCAGGAAGGCTGTTCCGTGCATCCATAACCTCTCTGTGAAAAAATACTTCCTCACATTACCTCTGAGCCATCCCCTCTTATCTTCAAATTGTGCCCCTTGTTCTTGCATCTTTTTTCAGAAGATGCTATCCTCTTGAATTTGTTGATTCCCTTGAGGTATTTGAAAGTTTCTATCATGTCCCCCTCTCCCTGCTTTCCTCGGGGCTATACATCTTTAGTTTCTTTAGTCTTTCTTCATCGTCTTCTGATACAGACCCTGCATCATTTGATTCCCTCTTCTGGACAGCCTCCACCTGCCTATGTCTTTTGAGATGGGGTCTTCAGAACTGCATACAGTACTCTAGATGGGTCTACCAACTGTCTGTACAAAGGGATAACAACTTCCTGTTTTCTACTGGTGATGCCTCTCCTATGCATCCCAGTATCCCCAACCCTCCTTACTGCCTTCTCACATTGCTTGCGCACCTTTAGGTCCTCTGATATAACCACCCCAGGTACCTTTCCATTTTTGTTATTGGTTATCTCACCCCCATTGTGTACTCTTCCCTGGGTTTTGTTCCCAGGTGTATTACTTGCACTTTTTGCATTGAATCTAAGCTGCCATACATTTGACCATTCCTCCAACCTTGCTAAGTCCCTTCTCATCCTTTCCACTCTACCTTGTGTATCAACCCTGTTGCAGATCTTTGTGTCGTCTGCAAAGAGACGTACTTCTCCTTCCAGTCCCTTTGCAGTGTCACTTATAAAGACATTAAAAAGGACCGGACCCAGTACTGAACCCTGCAGTATCCCACTAGTAACCCCGCTTTCTTCACTATGGACTCCGTTTACTATTACCCCTGTGTCCTGTTGTCCACCTGTTTTACAGGCTACCACCTGGGACCCACTCCCAGGCTGGCTAATGTGTTTATTAATCTTTTGTGTGGGACTGTGTCAAATGCCTTGCTTAAAGTCTAGGTAGGCCATGTCCACAGCCCCTCCGTGGTCTACCACTTTGGTCACCCAGTCAAAGAAATCGATTAGATTCATCTGACATGACCTTCCCGCTGTGAATCCATGCTGCCTTGGGTCCTCTGCCCTACTGGCCTCTAGGTACTCAACAGTTCTTTCCTTCAGAAGTGATTCCATCATTTTCCCTACCACTGAGGTAACTAACGGGTCTGTAGTTTCCTGCCTCTGTCTTGCTCCCACTTTTGTGAAGGGGAATCACATCCACCCTCCTCCAGTCCTCGGGTACCACACCATCCTCCCATGATTTGTTAAAAAGGGTGGTCAGTGGTGTTAGTAGTTCTCCCTGTAGTTCTTTTAGAATTCTGGAGTGAATCCCAGGGGGAGGGGGACACACCAAAATCTGGCCTCAGTGCGGGTGCTGAAAATCAAGCAGACTTGAGAGACCGTTAGGCCTGTTCTGCTGGCATTTTAGTATATTGGTTTGAATCCCATCAGGCCCCATTGCTTTGACCAGTGTTCATCGGATCTTACACGCACAGTGGATACTGACCCCCCAACTGCATTTCCCAGGCTAGGGGTCCAGGGCAGGTCACTTTTGCTCGGTGACACAAGCAACCATCAGATGGTGATACCTGTGCCTCTCCTGACCCCCCAATCATCTTCATGGGGAGGGTATGGCCTGCGGGGTTCCTTTCTAGTCTCTCCTTTCAGGCCCATCAGTGTTGGCGCCTTTACCTCCCCCGCTGTCATTTCTCCCCCATCGATTGGCGATGGCCCAAGTGTTTGCCCTGACAGTGGCGCCCAGTGCCTCCCCCATCAGTTGCTCCATCATACCCATGGATGACCCACCTGTCAACATCTACCAGTGCCTACCCTTGCCTTGGTCCTCCTGTCAGGGCTCCAGACTGGCTGCATCGTGCCAGTGTCACTTAAAGGACACAACACTCTTGGCCTGTAGTGGCGCCTTGGCCCCCGTTGCTCATTGACGGCCTAACCATTGACGCTTGGGGACTTTCTTGCCTAGTTAGACCAGGCTCCATTTCTCCAGGGACCCTGGTTTTCCATTTTTACCGGTAACACCGGTAACAATCACGGAATCCTGCTTGGTTTGCGGATTTTGAATTCTTGTACTGGTGCCTCACGGAAATTGCATGTCACTGCACAGAATCTCTAAGATTTCAGCATCTTTTTAAATTTTTTTTATTTCCTCTTTCTATGTCCCCTTCTCACAGCATCAGTCTCAACTTTTCAGAGATCCCTAGGCTGGGTATCCCCTAGCTTCACTCCAGGTAATGCTCAGGAGCTCCTGTGGGCCTGCCCCTATCCTGCCTGGATTGTACCCCCCCAGGTGGGAAGGGAGGGAACCCCTGGTCACCCCTCCACACTCCATTAGTGTGTGTCGGGCAGCTCAGTGGGTCCCTCATGGAGCCTGGTTATGAAGTCTGGGGCAACTGGGTCACTTCTGCCAGTGACCGATGTACGGTGATTGTTCCTGGTTTTCTGGTCTCTGTCCCTGAGGACATCTGCACTAGAGGAGTTCCAAGGAGGTAGGTCACATAGAGACATGCCACTGCTTCAGATCCTGGCTAGCTTCCTCCTCGATCACTCTGCAGCACCATTGCACCACCATCCGTGGTCACACAGGTGGTGGTAAAGCAGCAGGACCTGCAGCCCACCCTTCCCGGAGGAGGAGAGCAGTCCCCCGGGTGCTCGATCCTACTCCCCTGGCCAGACCTCCAGCAACCCGGTTCACTTCTGACCCTGGGTCACTGGTATTGCAAGCAAGAGTGCTACTGCAGCGCCAGCGGGCCGACCCAGATTTCAGCATCTTAAAATGAATGCTGCTGTGCTTTGCATTCTTTCTGCTTTGCTGCATATAGAGTCAGTAAGGAAATCACCTGCACTGCTTTGTTGTAATCAGCCATTCAGTTTAATCACCCACGCCTAGTGGTTAGAGTAACAAACAATGATTGAACTGGGTACATCCAGCAGACTTGGGTTTGATTCCCACAACCTCCACTTGCATACTGTGTGACTCCAAGCAAGTCACTTAACCTCCCCAGTGCTTCTAGGTCACTCCTGAAAACAGACAGTTCTGCCCAATGGGCCTTACCTGCTTTACAAGGAATATAAAAAAATACCAATATATGTTTTACATCATAGAATAGTAGTCAGGGTATCATGTAATTTGCCTGCGTTTTACTTGGGCTGCAATGAATTTGTATAGGTAAAGGTAAATGTTCAGATACATTTTAGGTGTTTTATAAGCTGGTTTTTAGATTTTAGTCAGGTTTTCATTGTATTTTTTGCATATGAGCATCTAGGTTGTAGATTGCTAAACACAGGATCATTGTTACCAACTAGCTTATTCAAGTTTATACTGTAATCAGTAGGGCCATCCAAAATCCTCAGTTGTTTGAATGAAAACTAGTCTGAATGAAAGTATGTTCACAAAGAAGAAACTGCCTTACTACTTATGAAAAGACTTCACAGTTAACACCCCATTTAGGTGAATTGGATGATTTGCACATTTTCTCCCACCTGCTGTTTCAGTCTCTGTGACAACAAAAAGTTTTCTGATGGCTGCTTCAACAAAAAGCAAAAGTTATGTATTTAAGTGTACATATGTTTGGCCAGTGGATTTTGAAAGCACAGTCAATGACATACAGAAGGTAAGGCCCCAGGGGCTGTATGATGCTGGTGGGCAGAGTGGTGCTCAATTCACATTTGAACAAAGACGTGAAAACTGGGAGACACCCTTTTCATGGACACCAAATAAAAAAAAAAAAAAAGCATCCACATGTCTGGGAGATGCATGAATCCATTTGAAGGTCTTCCACTAATCACTTGTGGATTTTTTAGGTGATAACACTTTATTTCAAAGAAGCAAATTCAAGCAGTTTTTTTTTCTCCTCCTACCCCCTGGCCATCCACTCTTTCAGGCCTACCAAGGCCCCCCTACCACTGCTGCTGAGTCCCGACCACCATCCACTGCCCCTTACTGCTGTGCTACCAGGTAACCCAAAGTAACCCTTCATTGAGTGGGCCCCTACCCCTGTGGGAGGCTACCAGGGGAGGAGAATTATCCCAAAGAGCTTCCTGTGTATCCTGAACATGGAAGGGGTCAGAACAGACACATGTCTGGGGCTTCCAGTTTATGGAGGGACCAACAGCTGTCCTTCGGTTGGTCAATGGGTGTTTTCCCATTTTCTTGACAGGCCACATGATGTCAAGGCACAAGCTGATGTCCGTCACGCTCCCTCCTGCAGTGAGGGCTGACATGTGCCTCTGGCCTCCACCGGGGCCAGCAAATGCTGAGCCATGAACCCACCCTTCCTCCCAGGAGAAGGTGCGTGGTCGTTGGACAATCAAGCCTTCACCCACCAGCTGGCCCTCCAACACCCAAGTCTGTTCCCTAACCCTGGTCACAAGGGTGTAGACAGGCATACTCACTGTACACATTTGTGTACAGTTTTGTTGAGTGCCTGTTACAAACCATAAGCCATTCTGTTAATATTATCATTCTAATCTGTAGTATTTGGGTTTGTGTAGACCACTAAGGAGGGTCTGATACATGTATAACCTCTTTAGAGAGTAGAGGAATCATCTGACAACAATCTGACTTGTTTGGAAGGGGGTGCCATTTGGAAGGGATGTGTACATTTTTTAATTGGGGGGTGTAACTGTTGGAGATTGTGTACAAAACGGAAATTTCTGGCTACACTCCTGCGTGGTCAGCGGTGTCACAGGCAGGAATTCAATTCAGGCAGTTAAATTATAGCTAGGAAAAAACAAAGGTAGTCCACCTTAGTGGTGATGGTTCAGATTAATTCACATCTGAGTTATAACAAGCAAAGAGACCAAGACATTTGTAACTTGTGCATGTGGGGTGTGGGTGTTGAAGAAAGGGGATCATAGTGCTGTCACTACTGCCATCACCCATGAGGGATGTGGACTGCATTGTTGCTACTGCCATCACACCGAAGGGGTGGGGGCTGTAGTGACTCTGCCATCACCACTGGAGGATGGGGAATGTAGTACTGCTGCCATCACACCTAAGGGATGGGGGCCACAATGCTACTGCTTGTGTCACACCTGAGGGAGGGAGGTCATAGTGGTGCTGCTGCCATCACACCAGAGGGATGGTGGCCATAGTGCTGTTGGTGCTGCCATCACACCTGAGGGATGGGGCCGTAGTGCTGCCTCCATCACACCTTAGGGATGGGGGCTGTAGTACTGCTGCTGCCATCACATCTTGTACCTAAAATAACTTTAAATTGGTACAAGGATGGAAGGATGTGCAACAGTGGAGGTCAAAATTGCTAAAATGCATGTTAACAGAGTTAAACATTGTTAAATAAAGTACAGAGAACCAAATACCGGCAAAACCGGATTTTGGCTTAGCGGACACCGGTGACAATACCATTTTTTACAATATGCAAAATGGAATATGCTCTTTCTCAATCCCAGTAAACCAGTGTCCCTGCATTTCTCCCATCAATAGCCTCTTTAACTAAGTCCTCCTGTTGACATGATGCCCCCAGTACCATGTATTGAGAGCCTGGTACAGTGGACGGCTTATATCACTGGACGTCCCTCCTTGGATCATGGACATCGACAGTATTCTCTGGACGATGCTGCTCAGGGGATGCAGCACTCTTGGCCTGTGGTGGCATCTGGGTCCCCCTTGCTCGTCGTCAGCCTCTTCCGTTGATGTGTCACCCCCCTCAAACACCATGTTGGGAGACCCTGGTGCTGTGGGCAGCTTACAATACTGGTCGTCCCTCCTGGGATCACAGTCATCAGCAGTGCTCGCTGAGTCCTTTGGAGCAAATTTGGGGTGGGGGGGTAGGAGACTGTGGAGAGCTCCTTCTCAAGCTCACCACTCCCACTCAACCCCACATAGACCCAGGGGGTCTCCTATATCAGGGATATGCTTCCCTTTTTACCTGGACTCCCTTCTCAGGTGGGCGAGCTACCCCACCCAGACAGAGGATGACGCAAGTCCGCCTGCAACATCTCAGTTGCCCCAGTCAGAGCACCTGACCTTGGGGGGGTTGGGATTGACGACTGCTATCCAGCAGGCTATCCTAACTGCCCTTTTCCAAAGATACCAGTTCTTTAGTTGCCGATGGGCTGGAGATCCTCAATGACCCGCAGACCTTGGGGACACTTATAAATCTGGATCTGGGGCCCGACCTCAAGGCACACATAGAGCAGGGACTATCTTGCCGGCCCCTGCCTCCACCACAGGTGCCCACTGCAAGAGCCACAGAGGTGGAAAAGCAGCTCCGACTGCTGGATCTGCTCCTGCATGACTCCTTTCCTGACGTCCCTCCAGTGTTCAGCCAGGAGGTGGTGGTCAGGGGTCATTCTTCCCTCCACCTGGAGCAGCAGTAAAAACTGACTACAGATGCTTGGATCCTGCAACTCATAGTACAGGACCATGCTTTAGACCTTGTGGAACAGCCTCCTAACTTTCCACCTGTTCCCTCAACCCATCCTCCAGATCTCCTACCAGTGCTTCTAGAGGAAGTGCATCCATTGCTGCAGAAGAAGGCCATAGAACTAGTGTCTCAGCAGCGAAGGAGCAAAGGGCTTTATCCCCACCTTTTTTCTCATCCAAAGAGGACTTGACGCCCATTCTGGACCTGAGGGATCCAAGTATCTGCATCTAGTACAAGATGTTCAGAATGGTCTGCTACCATTCCTAAAGCAAAGAGACTGCATATGCTCCCTGCATCTGCAGGATGCTTACCTGCATATCATGGTCCCCCCCACCCACAGGGGGTACCTCAGATTTCCATTCCAGGGGGAGCACTACTAGCTCAGGGTATTGCCCTTTGGCTTATCATCTGCACCACAGGTGTTTACCAAATGCTTAGTGGTGGTGGCAGCAGCCCTTAGCAGACAGGGATTGTATGTCTTCCCCTATCTGGACAACTAGTGGCTCAAAGCTCTGCCTGAACAGCAACTGTCTCAGACCCTAATGCATACCAGGCAGTGGTTCAGTGCCCTAGGGACCACTGTCAACCTCCCCATGTCCATCCTGACCTTTTGTCAGTGCTTGCAGTACATGGGGCCGTTCTGTACACGGCTTAAGGCTTAGCCTTCCTGCCCCAGGACAGGGCGGAATGCCTTTTGGCTCAGCCCAGTTGGTTTCTCAGAGCACGTATGTCTCATCCAGGACATTCCTAAGACTGTTGGGCCTGCTAGTAGCTACCATTATCACAGTACTCCGGCACAGCTCATGCTAATTTCCCAATGCACCCTGGAGGTACAGTGGGATCAGCGCACAGACTATCTAGAACTCCTGTCCTCCTGTTTGCAGCATCCTCCAGTGGTGGACAGACCCCAGCAGTTTGCTGAAGGGGGTCCTATTCCTCATCTCCTCCCCTCAGCAGATCCTCACCACAGACTCCTTGGAGTTGGGCTGGGGAGCACATCTGGGTCCCCATCAGACCCAAGGAACATGGCCCTCCATGGAGACTTTCCTCCACGTAAACATTCTGAGAGGACCGTCCTGTATGCTTTGCAGGCCTTCCAGAGCCATCTGTCCCCAAGGTCTCTGCTGGTGCAGACAGGCAACCTTAGCATGGTATTCTACATAAACAAGCAAAGGGGACTCACTGTTACCCCCTGTACATGGAGACGAGAGCGTGGTACTGGGCTCTGGAACACAGTCTAGAATTTGTCCATCTATGTTCCAGGCGTCCAAAACTTCCTGGCAGTCAGGCTAAGCAGATCACAATCCAGAATACATGAATGGAAGCTGCTGACCTCTGTAGTAGAAGACCTGTTCGACAAGTGGTGTCATCCAGAGTTGGACCTTTTTGCGCCACCACTCACCACGAAACTGCTGCTTTTCTGCTCACTCAGTCCGGGGCCTGGATTTTTATGTCAAAACATGTCCCTCTCTTGGAAAGGAAGATCATCTTCAAGGATATCTCTTGCAGTAGGTCACACATCTAGGAACTTCCAGCTGCAGGCATGGAATGCAGCAGGAGGATTTCACCAGCAGTCAAGCTGGGACCACCGACGACTACGTCACATGCTGTACTGTAGGGTATATAAGAGTGGGTAGTCCCAGATCCTCATCAGTTCTTTTCCCGCTGCTGACCTGCATGCTACACCTCCCAAAACAGTATAGCTACAGTCGACAAACTACTTCAACGAAAGTGCTAGCCGTTAGTGGCACATCACGGAGTAACATTGCATCTATAGTAGTAGTAGTAATTTATTGATCGACTTATTCAAGTCATTACAATTAAAATACATGATTAAAATTCAATCAAATACACATCTTTATAATTTCCATGTTAAAACATCCACCATATAACATTAGTCCTCAGTTTTACATTCTTCTTAGTAATATCCACATTTTTAAATGTATTTAAATATTAACATATTGGACAAATTATAGGCAGCTTAACCTACCCCTTAAGTTAAAACGTTCCTCACATGCAATTTTTTCTGCTCAGTTATTATTAAAAAGGAGGCCACAGCGAGTAGTATTTTCAGATTATGAGATTTTAACATAATTTCTGGATTTAACTCAAGTTTTCTCAGAATCTCCCCCAAAATTTTCCTTCTATCTTTCTCATATAGAGGGCATATTATTAATAAATGTGTAAGTGTATCTTTATCTGTTCCACATTTGCATAGTATATCCCCCACTATTTTCTCTTTACTATATACATTTAATTTCCAGTTTGTTGTAACACTCTCGAATCTTGCTAGGGTTAATAATTTCCTAAACTCAGGATTGATCTTAGCTCTCAAGTAAAATTCTAGTTTGTGTGACCCCTTGTTTTTAGCCATCCATTCATTCACTTTATATTGTTTACACAGTGCCAAATCCAATTGGGTATAATAATCTCTAACCCTATCTTTAATTCTTAATTTAATTATATCTGCTGGGCAAATCATACTTTCCGTAATAATCTCTAACAGCCCCATTGGTTTTATTATTTTTTCCACTATTTCTGTACTTTGAAATAACCTACAATATTTGCTATACTCCATTGCCTCCTCTATACGTAGTCTAGGAAACTTTTGATTACTCATGTTATACACTTTTAACCAATAGGCTAGGAAACTTTTGATTACTCATGTTATACACTTTTAACCAATAGGTCATTTGTCTTATTTTTATTTCACATCCCAGTTGGTATTGGCCCAGTTCTGCCCTAACCATTGCTGATGGTGTCCCAATAGAAAGACCCAAAAAATATGTATAGAATTTATTCAAAATACATTCTAATTCGGGAAAATCCCCAAATTTCTGCCCCATAAAGTATTTGAGCTTTAACTTTTGCATTTAAAACCCTCAAGTTTCCTTTTATTGACTGCCCTCCATGTTTATACGCAAATCTATTCATTACTACCATAAATCTGTTTACTTTACTGTATGTTTCTTTTATATGCTTATTCCATAATCTATTCTGAGTGAAAACTATTCCTAAATAACAAAATTCTTTTACCACTTCCAATCTATATCCATCTATTTTATATTGGTATTCTTTTTTATTCCCTCCAAAGACCAGTACTTTTGTTTTCTCATAATTTAATAATAAATCTGCCTTCTTACATTCTCCAACAAATTTGATTAACATCCTGTTTATGCCCATGAAGCTTGTTGATAATAAAGCTACATCGTCCGCAAATGCTAAATAAGCACAATACTTCTTCCCTATTCTAGTCAAATGAAAATCTAGATCATATAATTTACTTAATATTGTTTGAAAATATAAATTAAATAACAATCGTGAGAGAGTACATGCCTGCTTTACCCCAATATTAGTTTGAAACCATTGTGTCAATTGTCCCTTTGTTGAATATGTTACACTTGTATAATTGTCCTGCTATAATCGCTCAATCATTGTCAACATATCCCTGTCCACTCCTAATCCTTTTAATCTTCCCACATCATACTACGATATCTACCTCGATCAAATGCTGTTTTTAGATCAACAAATATACAATATAGCTTTTGTTTTTTAATCTTAGTATACTTATAAATTAGATGCACCAATGTCCAACATTGGTCTAATATAGATTGACCATTTCTAAATCCTGCTTGCGCTGTATCAATAATATTGTTTTTCTCAACCCAGGTTGTCAATCTATTGTTTAATATTTTAGTAAATATCTTCTCCGTACTGTCTATTAAACTAATTGGTCGATAACATTCTGGACTTTCTCCCCCTTTTTTAAATATTGGAACAATTATATTTACTTTCTAACTAGTTGGTATTATTCTTTTATCCCAAATCTTATTAAATAGTATTGTCAAATAAGGAACCCAGAATCAAGCTGTATGAAAAATAACATCAAAAGGTATCCCATCTGGACCTGGGGCTTTATGTTTTTTGAAAGAATCCAAAACCTTCCATATATCCTCTTCCATAAATGGTTTATTGTTAAGCAATTCTTGATTTTTAATGTAAAATCCATTCTTGCCATGTTGTTCGTCTATATTGTGATTCTTTTTATTTGTTGTATAAAATAAACCTTTATAATATTGTACCCATACGTCCGGCTCAATTAATGTAGTTATCCTGTTGTCATAATTTGAAGTACCATTATTGACTATATTCCAAAACTTCTTAGAGTGATTTAATACTACAGCTTCCTCTAATTCTGTCCATAATTTAAGTTGGTATCTTTCTTTCTTTATTTTCAAAATCCTTTTATACCCTTTTCTTAATTTATTCATTTCTTTGTTCTTGTTTTCTATCAAACTACCTTTTAAAACTCTCATTAGAAGAAACCCTTAAAGTTATTCATCAGTTACCCTCCGGGAAATTCCCTGGCCCCGATGGGTTTAGTGGGGAAATATATAAAGAACTGGTGGAACCATTGGCCCCTCTGCTGACGGAGGTGTTTAACTCCTGTCTGGAGGAGGGTAGGGGTCCAGCTAGTTGGGAGCAATCTATAATTACAGTTATACCTAAGCAGGGGAAGGGGACCACCCAGTGTGAAGGTTTTAGGCCTATAGCCTTACTTAATCAGGACCAAAAAATTTTCACCAAAATTTTGGCTAACCGTCTACAAAGGTACGTGGAGCTGTTGGTCCATCCTGACCAGACTGGTTTTATTCCCCACCATCATATGTTTGACAATGTCAGACGACTCCTTAACATTGTGAGCTCCGGAAGCAGGAGGGGCAAACCTGCCCTAGCACTTTTTATCGATGCTGAAAAAGCCTTTGATAGGCTGAATTGGGCCTATCTTTTTGAAGTCCTGAATAAAATGGGGTTTCAAGGTAATTTCCTTCAATGGATAAGAGTTTGCTATCAATACCCACAGGCTAGAGTGAGGGTTAACGGGACCATCTCATCTCCGTTTAACATCTCTAGGGGGACCCGGCAGGGATGCCCTCTGTCTCCTCTGCTCTTTGCGCTTAGTATGGAGCCTCTAGCCCAGGCGGTTAGACAACACGCAGAGATTCAAAGCATAGACATTCAAAACTCCCCTCATAAGATCTCCCTATATGCGGATGATACCCTAATATTTATAGGTAACCCTCAATCAGCCATTCCACATCTTATGAAACTCCTGTCATCCTTTGGAGATGTATCGGGCTTTAAGGTTAACACGCAGAAGTCTGAGGTATTACCGATAGGTCCAGCTCTGGATCCTGAGATAAGGGCTAAAATCCCTTCAAATGGGTCACTCATAAAATACGATATCTTGGGATTCAAATACCTATAAACCTTAATCAAATATATAAACATAATTATGAGGTCTTGGCCCAACAAGTCTGAGCAGACCTCTATAGGTGGTCCTGGCTTCCCCTAACATTTACTAACAGATTGGAAGCGATCAAAATGAATATCGTACCCAGATATCTTCTTCTATTTTCTAATCTCTTCAGGTACCAAAAAAGGATTGGAAGGACCTTAGGAAAAAACTATCAGATTTCATGTGGCTTGGTAAAAGGCCGAGAATTAGATGGGAAATACTACTTGAAGAGAAGGACAAGGGAGGAATGGGTCTCCCAAACTTTCCTAAATATTATCTGGCTGCCCAGGTGCTCCCGGTCATTAAAATGCTGAAAACAGGTAGGCATCATGGCTGGCTGGAAATAGAGGAGAGGGATAGTGAACCTACTCCCTTAAACATTCTTCCGTGGAGGACCCTGCCGAAAGATCTGAAAAATATTCATAATGTCTTTACCCGGCATACAATGTCTCAGTGGCTGGAAGCCAGACAGAACTGAGAAATAATTTGCCCAATCTGGGAATACTTACCACTATCACTCCTTCCAGGATTCCCAGCCTCGGCTGGGGACCCCTGTTTCTTTAGATGGGTCACTTTAGGTTTGAAATACCCCAGGCAGTTTGTAGATGGGGATCAGCTGAAATCCTTCTCTCAAATGCAAGCTGAGTTCCATCTGGGTAGTGCTGACCTTTTTAGATATTATCAGTGCTCTCACTATATCTCCAATACAATTGGTCTCACTGAGATCTCAAAGACCTGCTCCCCCTAATATACTGACCTATCAGAAAAGTATTTCAGGGGACACTAGGTCATTCATTTCACGAATTTACAGAATACTGATGGAAGATAGAGGGATGGTGGCAGTACAGAGGGTGGAGGGGAGGTGGGATTCGGAGGCAAACTTATCTCTTACAGAGCGGGAGTGGAAAAGCTTTTGGCAAGGTACATAAACCACTAACTCACCCTCATGGAGGGAATTCAGATGGAAAATCAATATCCATTTTTTTCAAACCCCAACAATATCTGCACATTATAATAAGCTCTTCTAACAAATGCTGGAGAGGTTGTGACACACTACCACATCTTTTGGGATTGCCTAAAAATTACCCTTTTTGGAGCAACATTATTGGGAGGGACTCAATCTATCCTCCTTACTCCACTAAAATTTGAAAATATGGTGCTGGGGCCTCAGAGGAAATCAAGAGCTCAGCAGGAAAATACTCTCTCACATTCTGATTGAGCAGCCCCAAAGCTATTTATCAGAGTTGACTCTGTACCTCCCTCTTGCAAGCTTGGCTTAGAAATACTGCAGCAATTTGAGGAATGGAGGCTATCACGGCCCAGTTGAGGCTATCCACAGACAAATTTAACACAAGATGGCTACCCTTTTTTGTATATAAAGAAATAAAAGCGGGAATCTCAGTCCTGGAACAGCTCCTCCAGAGCTAATCTGTTGTGGTTGGAGGTTAAGCGGGACTAGTGGTTCTGGACCTGGCGGGCAGGGGTTCTGGCCCAGGCAGATGCCATTTCTTGGAGTGCTGGAGAGGGTCGTATGAGGGAGGGGTGAAGGATGGTCTCATCATGGTCAAGCTGAGGGTCGCTACTTCTAACTGATAGGACCTAAGGAATAGATGTTTGATAGTTTTACCCATGACTTTCCCAGACATCTGAGGTAAATGAAACAAGGTCTCATTCACTTTTTGTTTCTTCTTTTTTTTATTAATATGTAAGATTTATGTATAGCTTTAAGAGATATTAATTCTTATATACTTGATTTTTTTTGGAAGGTCTCTTGGACATTAACTTTTTAGGGCATTAAGAGCTGATCTGGGAACTTAACTGCAAAATATGATTGGGAGTGGTGTTAAATAGTCATCTCTACTTGTGTAGAGCTTTCCAGCATGATTTGGTTAGAAGTGATGGAATTGTCTAATACCCAGATAAAAATTTCAAAGAATGTAAGAAATAGCTGGTGACATGTATATCTGATTGTATGATCTTGGAGACCCTTGTATCAATTCATGTAAACAGATGGTTTCTTTGAACTTAAATAAAATAAATGAAAGTTAAAAAAAAATAAAACTCTTATTAACCCATTACATTTCCTCTTTACATCCCTACATTCTTTGTTAAACCAAGCCTGTCCTTTCCTTGCTATTATAATTTGTTGCCTGGAGATGCTCTGCCTGACATCGACCATAATGATATTATATTCCAGTAATGTTTCTGTATCATTTTTATCATCAATATAATTATTTATTTTGTCCAATATACCTCCATCATACATTAACTGGATACATTTCCCTCCTTCTATAATAGCCCACCCTATAACGTTCTTTCTTATCAATTTCAACACATCAAGTCCCACTTGATCAACAATAAATTTTGTCTGATCCTTTTCCAACACTAGTTCTATGGAGGCATGCTGGCTCTCCAAAGTTGTTTTTATCCTCATCTCAACACATTTTGATAACAAGTTTAGATTAACCCAAACATAATCTATTGTTGATGACCCACAACCCCCTTGATATGTATAATTACTCTGAATATCACCTTTAATTCTCCCATTTAATAAAAGGAAATTTCTATCACATAACTTCCTATGAACAAAAATTCCCTTATTATTTACTGTATAATCCATCACTTCCATTTTACCCATTAGATTATTCTTCTCCAAATGAGAACAAGACACAATTTCTTCTGATATTCCTTGTAAAGTACCCAATCTTACATTAAAATTTCCTGCTAATATTGTTTTATTATTAGGATATTCAAATATCAATCTATCTAGTTCCCTTGATAATTATTTCAACCAATCCTTATCACCATAGGAACTATTAAATGGAGGTGCATAGATATTTATTAATATTAAATCATCTTCTCCTTCCTCCTGTATATATACTATTAATATGCTCTTACTATCAATCTGTATATCCTTTATTTTCACTTTATTTAATTTATAAAAAGTTTGAAGACCCCCTGCATTCCTTCCATACCTTTTCAACTTCTCCGCTTTTTTCCAATATGTCATATATCCATGTAGATAAGCCTCATTCATCATCCATGTTTCCTGGATACATACATACTCAAATGTTTTAAAATATTTTACTAACTCCAGGTCTCCTAATCTTTCCTGTAATCCTGAGGCATTCCAAGTAAGAATTTGTATCTTATTCTTTAATTATATCTTGTTCTCATTTGGTTCTCTCTCATACATAATCTCATTAGTCTTTACATTATACTCTGATGTCTTTGACCTCCTTTCATTACTTTTTCCAGGCAGTCACTGATCCAAATCAGTTAATAATGTATATCTATTTGATGTTTCTATCATAACTTCCCATGTCCTTGATTCTTTATACTTTTGAACTTCTTGATCCATCTCTCCTGGTTCCATACAAATATATACACCAAGATCATCCAACAATGACTGTCTCTGTATTAATAGTTCAAAAATAATCCCCTTTTTCATCTTTACCAATATTTGGCCATCTTTTCACATCGAATAGCCTGTGTTACTGGGATGCAGCCCTCAGTGCCCAACAGTATATTTAATAAATCAGCCACTTTGCTCTTAAGATTCTTACTATTTTCCATATAGAATTGCTTTAAGCCATATATAATGACCTCCTTTATTTCACCTCCTTTTTCTGAAACCGCATAATATTCTGGAAATAAATCACCCAAAGTTATCAGTTCTCCAACTTGGAGTCCCATTTTACCTAGGTCTTTTGCTTGTTTGTCAGTAGCTTTGAGAGCATAGTACTGGTCTGTAACCACCAGAACCAATTCTAGTTCCATAATAGGCCTTATAATACTAATACTGTTCAGTATTTGTCTGCATCCATTCAGTACACTAGTATGTTCTTAACCATTTTTGACAAACTTTCTTCTGTTTCATTAGGCAAACGTTATTTTATACAAAGATCAAACAAAATCTTTTTTTGTTGTTTTTTTTAGAAATTGTTTGAATATTTCCTCATGTTTGTTGTCTATCTTTTCACCATCTAACAATGATTTTTCTAAATCATTTCTTCCTAAAACTCCTTTTTCCACCTTCTCCTCCACATTATCATTCATTTTTCCTATATCATCTACAACTTCTCCACATCCTTTTTGTTCTTGTTGTCTTTTGTTATTCTCTGCTGTACCAATCACTTTCCTTCCATCTTCTATTTCCTTAATCTTTACCTTATTTTTTCCTTCCAACACTCTCTTTCTACTTGTTTTTTTACTTATCTTCTGTGAATTTTTTTAACCTTTTTTCCTTATTCTTTGAACCTTCTATAATTACTCCAGTTGTTACCCTTTCTATCTGTCTTTCTTTAATATTTTTCCTTTGTCCTTTATTTTCAAATCCCTTCTCTATATTATTTGAGCCTTCTATTACCTGCTCCTCCTCTATTTCGTCTTTTGACCTTCTAACATCGTTACTGGTTCCTACATCTTTATTCACAGTCTCATCTTCCATCTCTTTATTTTCTTGTTCTCCTTTTTCCCATATATCAGGAAATCTGTTTTTTAAATCCACACATATGCTTTCTTCCCTAAATATTTTATCTGGGAGCATCACATATTCTAATGAATCCTCTCCTTCACTTACCTCTTTTGCAGCATATTTCTTAATTTCCTCTACTTTCTCATCTAATTTAAATGTCCTCTCTTGTTGAATTCCAAAATTATTTTTATCTTGGTTTTCAACAAGATAATCTAATCTTATCTTGTTTTCAATCATTATTCCTTTTAGGAATGCCAACTCCTTTTTAATCTCGGTTAACTGTTGATAGATCAAAACATTAGATTGCAATGGGTCTCTAAGTACTCTTCCAACTTCTTTTGTTATTCCCTCCAAATCCAAGTCCATCATAGAGATGCTAATTGAATTGTGAGACCACGATAACTCTTCCTCTGCCCAGGTCTGTTCATTATCCAGAGGACTCAATGTCTCATCTATTACTATTGACTTTTTAGATTTAATGTCTTCTTGTATTTCCCTAGCATTCCTAGTTAAATCACCTTGATTATTTGATTTTTTTAAATTATTTTAATGTATTACATACTTCCATATCATCATTATCTTTTTGATCCCCCTCATTAGATCTTCAACTTTTCATTTCCTCCATCTTATTCATTCTTAATCCCTCTAGCCCTTGATCAATATTAGCATTTTTAGTTACCTTCAAACATTTTGTAATATCTCCATTTGGAGTGGAAGTACAAACTATTTCTTTGTTATTCATAATCTTTACTATTTCTTCTTTTTTTAATTTTAGTTTAGCTAAACTTGTTTTATTCCTTCTTTTATTTGGCATTTTCCCCAGCCAATAATCCTAGTAAGGAGCTATCTCCCCCTTTCTTCACCTCCCTCTGTTCTCTTTTATTCTTGGATTTTGCCTCTAGTAATTTAACCCCTCATTTGCTTCTGGTCATAACAGGCATTTAATCTAGGCAGTATATATATATATATATATATATATATATAAACTTAAAAAATTACTAAACTAAACAATATATTTAATTTCTCATTTCAAAACTTTTCTATATAGAATTAGTTATATCACAATATAAGAAAAAAAAAAAAGTGTTACCTCTTGTCTAGCTGAAAATCCTGATAATAAATGAAACTAACAAGGTAGACAAGATAGGCAAAATAATATTAATGTACACTTGAACCAATCACCTTCCAAAAATTAATAAATTACATTGGTCTTCAGTTGTTAATCCAATATAGATCACTATAGAATGGAAGTCCGTTTTGAATTTTATATTCAGTTTAAGTCCTGAGCAAAAATCGAGAATCCCAGATGTCTTTAATCTGTTGTTCCACCACAAAATGCTTCCAATCTGTCCAATATATCTGACACTTCATTGCTATATAATGGATTCACTATACAAAGAAAAAAAATCATGGCAATTTTGAAAAAAAAAAATTTTTACCTTTATAAATGTTACATTTAAACCTTTAAACTCCTGCTTCTTGTAATATTTGATATATGTAAATATAAAAATTCTTGATTTCCAATCCTATTGACAGCTTGCCAAAACATTTTCACAAATTAAACTGTTAGATAAATTTAAAACCCACTAAAACTGTATTTCAAATAACCCTATAGTAATTACTATTACACTATTGCACTTGTTACATTAATAATTTCAAACAGCTGCAGTAGTCAATATGTCTTACATATCTTTTAAATAATCATTAAACAGCAGCAGTTTGCAATTTTGCAAATCGAAAGTTTTTACACTCTTATTTAGTTTAACTTACTTTCAAATAAAGTTGACAACCCAGTATCCAAATGTACTCTTGACTGGCATCTGAAATCCTGATCAAAAGGGTTTTTGTCCGGCCAGCAACCGCTTACACTTATTGCCAGCAGTCACACAAACTCCACTGGTAACACACGGGTACCACAGTATAATTCTCAGATTTGGCTATACACGTCACGTTTCTCACTTCAATTATGATGAGAACAAATTTTTACTTTTATACCTCGTGCATATAAATACAAATACTAGCTGTAGCCCTTGTAATAGGCTGCGTCGTGATTTTTATAACTTAAACATAGGCTGTGCAGGGAATATTTAACACGCTCTCCAACACGCATGCAGCTTCTTCCTCGTCTCCCAGCTTGTATCTGAGTGAGAGTCACCAAATTCCTCTATTATATAGAGCAATGGTCAATCTGTTGACTAATTGATCTTAAACAAACGTGAATATTTGAAGGGGCAATTAAAGCATTAGTAATTATTTTTCACCCACCAAACACTAACACAGGCAGTTGACTATTAGTAGCTTATTAAGTTTTAGCTCTAATTGGGTTTTAATTGGCACGTAAAAAGCCTGGACATCTAAATTCTTTAATTTGTTTAATCAGTCACTAATTCCAGTCTCCGGACTATCAACTCATAACATGATTAAGACTCTTTATTATACAATTGCAATTACAAATTACAAGGATACGTCCTATAAACTAACTACCTATTTTATAAACTCAACCTTCTCCCTAGTTAAATCAATAATCCAGTAATTACCTTAGATTAGTTTATTACTTGTTACTTATTACTTTTCGTTTATTTTGTTATATCCTTTCAAAACTTTATAATTTGTTTTATTATAGTTTTTAAAACACTAGCACCTCGCAATCAGTAACTGTTTTAACAACCATTACTACTAAGCTACTACTATATAACACAATTATAAAAATTTCTAGCAACAAGTATACGAAAAAAAATAAAAAAAAGTAAAGACAAAGTTTGAAACAGCTATTTTCCTCCGAATAGCCATGTTTCTTTCCACTACTCCACAATTCCACGATCACAGCTGTCAATAGTTCCACTCGTGGAAAAACTTCTCACATTCTCTATTAAACCATTCACTGAACTCCACTTCTTTTCTTCTAGCCAAACTCCGTCCTCCAATCTCCAATCCCCCATCTCTAATTTTCTGGCCTTTTTACACTTTCTGTGCCATCTATACTGTGCCAGGAGGGGGTAGAAACCCCCACTCTTCTTTCACTCCTACTTCGCCTTCCCTCTCCGGCTGTTTTCTTCAAATCCTATAAAAATATAAACGGCACATCTTCTGGAGAAACTTGATACAATTCAAAAAGACGAAAAGAGAGAACACCAAATTAAGGCAACAGTGGTTTACCTTTTCTAAATAAATACTAGCATAAATCTCTCCGCTTTCTCTCCAGTAAAACACCATAGTCTCTCTCAGTGTGGATCAAGGATGGACTATCATCTCTCCAAGATCTATAGCTGATCGATGTCTTCCTTAGACTCGCTGTTTAGACTCTGCACCTGTGGACAAGAAATTGCCACTGAGGATCTACATGAACTCTGTGTGCACTGCCTTGGACCCTTGCACGACACATGCACCTACACCTTGTGCAAATGATTTAATAAGGTGACTAAACAATGACACCTTCAAACACTGAGTGAGCATTTGATAGAGCAAAAAACTCCCTCCTAGAGTGGGAACTTCATTTCAAATTGTCCCGCACCACCTCCTTGGCCTCTTCCAGTTCCCATCACTCAAAACAGAAACATTCGTTGACTGATGAAGCTGACCTCAGGGAGAAGCATAAGCACTCCCATGAGGGGGAGAAGCATCACTCTCACTGCCTAACACTGTATCCCAGACAGATTTAAATACAAGAGCCATTCTTTTGGCTCTGTCGACAGGCCTTGCCCAATCTTCTAGGTTCCATTGATGACTGCGGCCCCTTCTGCTTCTCTGGGCCCATGGATGGCTCACTTGTCGATGACACCACCGGGAACACCAATTCGCCAGTTCCCACCATTGCCTCCACCATCTTGGGGGACTATATACAACCCTCTCCCTGTGGACCATACTTGGTCATCGATGACCATGACCCCAGGAGATGGGCTTTACCTTCAGGGGTCATGATTTCTTGCCTCATCGATGCACAGTTTGTGTCTCAGCCACCACCATTTCTGTCCGTTATCCCAGCAGAGCCTACTGCTACTGCATCTTCAACTGCCATGCCACCCCAAATGGCAATGGTTGATATCTAGGCTCTGGTAAATACCATTCTGGACTTAACCCAGAAGGGGGCCTTCAGTTCCACCTCTGACCCCACCAGGGCATCATTCTAGTTCCCTTATGGCCAGTGCTTCTTCGGTTTCTCCTGCTTCTTCCCCAGACATTGACATGGAAGGAGAACAGTATGATCAGGACTGGGACTAAGAGGAGGAAGAAGAAGAAGAGGAAGCAGACATAGGGGAAATTACTGCATCCTTGGCATCCGTGCCCTCTTCCTCGGGAGAGGAGAGGAGAGAACTCCATACCTCCCTTGCTCACCTCCCGATGATCCCAGTTTCACTGACATTATACAACACCTAAAAAAAAAAAAAAATTTGGTTTCTAGGAAACTGAACAAGATGTCTCCAGGCGAAAACCAGTCTACTACTTGGGACTGCCTGACACCCCTCCTCTAGTAATCCCACCCTAATGGAGGCCTATGAAGATGCCATTCTTGCTGCATGACAGCAACCTTACAATATTCGCTCAGTACCCAGAAAAGCCAACAGGATATATCAGACCCCTGGCAGGACACCCGTGCTTTGCTGCACCTCCGCAGGCAGACTCTGTGGTTATCAACACAGCCCACGATAGGTCAGTATAGGTCTGTGCAACCTAAACACTTAAGTTCTCTCCCTCCAGACCAAGAGTCTAGGAAATTGGATGCTGTGGCAAACGTATGTTCTCCGCTTCAACCCTTACCTTACGGATTTTGAATTACATGGGCCACCTTCCTAAGTATCAAGAGGAACTTTGGAAGGCAGCCCAGGCTTCTATACAAGCTCTTCCAGATACTGCATCCAAATGGGAATTGATGAAAACATTAAAGACAGTGACAGCAGTGGGTCGTCATTTACTGCGGGCATCGTATGATGCCATCAGCTACACAGCTTGGTAATCGACTACCACCATATGTCTGAGGAAACACTTGTGGTTGCAGGTCTTAGGATTTGCACCAGATGTGCAACAGTCCATACTTAATGCCCCCTTTAAGGGTCACAAACTCTTTGGGGCCTCTACTTAGGATATATTAACTTCCCTGCAGGTGTCTGGCTGTACCTTAAAGTCAGTTCACTCCTTGTACCATACCCAGCCCAAACAATTCTACAAAGGTCAGTTTCGGAAGTTCACCACCAAGCAGAGACCCGCTTCAAAATAGCCCACTAAGTGAAAGGCCACCGTCTCTCTGCCGGGCCCTACCACCAAGTCCACCTGCCCTGCTCCAGCAGTCTCCCCCCCGGACCTTCAACAGCATGAGGCATCCCCCGAGCCCATGGTATAAGGGCCCCAACCCATGGAGGTAGAGGGAAGATTCTGACTATACCTTCTGGGATGGCAGTCAATAACAATCGATGCCTGGTTGCTCCAACTCATAGAGTTTGGACACCCAATAGACCTGACATGTACACCACCGAGCATGCCACCAAAACAAACTACCTACCCACCCGATCACAAGGTAGTTCTACAGGCAGAGATCCAAGCACTCTTAAACAAAAAGACCATGGAGCTGGTCCCTTCTTACCAACTGGGTCATGGCTTTTACTCCCCAATTTTTCCTTGTCCTGAAAGGGACAGGAGGTCTCAGACCGGTCCTAGACCTCTGGCAATTAAACCTTTTCATACAGTGCAAGAAATTCAGCATGGTTACCCTGCCGATCCTTCTACCCTTACTGAACAAGGGAGACTGGATCTGCTCTCTTGACATGAAGGATGCATGCCTTCATATTATGATATACCCATGTCACAGAAAATACATGCGTTTCACTTTCAAGCATCACCACTATCACTTTTTTATGCACTCCCCTTTGGTCTGTCTTCATTCCCACGGGTGTTCATGAAATGTCTAGCAGTTGTGGTAGTGGCCTTACAAAGGGCAGGACACTACGTCTTCCCTTATCTGGAAGATTGGCTCCTGAAAGCCTTGTCGAAACACCAACTAGCAGCAACCCTTTCTCAAACATTTGTGGTGTTTTCTTCTCTGGGAATAACTGTCAACATTCCAAAGTCCAAAATTGACTTCTGTCAATATCTCCAGTGCATTGGGGCCATACTGGTACAGCCATAGGCTCTGCATTCCTGCCTCGGGATCGGGCGGAGAAGCTCGTCAAACTGGTGTCCCACATCAGCAACAGCAGGTATGTCTCAGCCCATTGCTACCTTAGGTTACTGGGCCACATGGCAGCAGCAATACCCATGGTACTGTATGCCCATCTGCATATGCGCATCCTTCATTGGACACTATGAGTGCAGTGGGACCAGAAGATAGACAATCTAGACATGGACATCATGGTCTCAACCCCATTGAGACTAGTTCTCCACTAGTGGATGAATTTAGACCATTTATTTCTGGGGTCCCTTTTCTTATTCCCAATCCACAACAAACCCTGACTGCAGACGCATCTGCACAGGGCTTGGGAGCCCATCTAGATACCAGGCAGACCTAAGGTACATGACATCCCATGGAGACCCATCTCCACAGCAATATTCTGGAGATGCATGTGGTTTTCAATGCCTTATAAGCCTTTCAAGATCTACTATTTCCAGGCAAACTTCAGGTACAGATGGACAGCAACACAATGGTCCATTATGTGAACAAATTTGGGGGGTGCACCCACTCTTACCCACAAAGCAAGGAAGCGATGAGAGTCTGGTACTGGGCAATAGAACACAGATTCCACATTATTGCGGTACACGTTCCAGGCAACATGAACATTCTGGTGGACACTGTCGCTCCAAAACCTGCACACACAAATGGGAGCTCCTTCAGACAGTTCTAAAGATCTCTTTGACCTCTGGGAACACTTACAGCTAGACCTCTTTGTCTCCCCCCCCCCCACCAATGCAAAATTGCCTCATTGCTGGTTGCTAGAGCCTGGATTTGGAGTTGTCTGGCTAGACACATTATCACTCTGCTGGACAGGAAGATTCCTTTATGCATTCCTTTCATTCCCACTTATACAGAGAGTGCTACTCAAACTGCTCCAGGATCATGTGATAGTGATCCTAATAGCTCCTCTCTGACCTATGGTTCCCCCTGCTACAACGGTCAGCAGTGCAGGATCCCCTTCCCATTTCACTGACCCTACTCACACAAGATCGGGGAACCCTAGTACACCCCAACCTCCAGTCACTTCATCTGCATGCCTGGCTTCTGAGGACATAGCTCTAGTGAGATTCCATGTCTTGCCCCAGGTTGCAGAGGTCCTGCGAGCTGCCCAGAAACCATCAACCAGGACTGCATATTCTATGAAGTGGAAACGTTTTGCCTTGTGGGCAGCTGACCAAGGGGTGAGCCCATACACCTGCCCTCCGCAACAAATCCTGGACTGTCTGCTGTCACCATCAGACGCTGGTTTAAACTACTCCTCCCTGAAGGTACACTTATCGCTCTCTGGCTTCCACATTCCAGTTGCTGACAGCCCCCTGTCCCAATTAGAGGTCATGAAGACCTTTTTAAAGGGTGTACTATACCTTAAGCCACTGATGCGAAACCCCTTGCCTCTGTGGGATCTAAACTTTGTATTGGAAAAACTCACGCTGCCTCCCTTCGAACCTGCAGCTACATGTGAGCTTCGCTACCTATCATGGAAAACCTTAGTGGCAATCATGTCTGCGAGACGCATTTCTGAATTACAGGCACTAATGTGTAAGCAGTCTTACTTAGTCTTTCATAAAGATAGAGTTTCTTTATGCACAAACCCTCACTTTCTTCCTAAGGTGGTTTCAGAGTTCCCTCACTTCCTTCCTGAGGTGGTTTCAGAGTTCAGTCTATCCAGCTACTGGTCTGTTACACGGAGCATGCCAATCCAGGGGAAGCATTGTTCCATACTTAAAATATACATAGAATATTGAGATACTACATCTCTTGTACCAAAGATACGTGCAAGACAGTGCAGCTTTTGTTTCCTTTGCCCCAGGTAAGGAGGGCAATCTGATTTCTAAGCAGTGTTTGTCCAGATGGCTGGCCATTATATTTTGTTACAAAAATATGCCAGAGAACTCCCTGGAGTGGTCAAGCCTCATTCCACACAGGGGATGACCACTTCAGGTGCTTGCTTTAAAGGAGTATCAGCTGCTGAGATTTATGAAGCTGCTACCCGAACTAAGGTCCATACTTTTACCAAGCATTACAGCCTGGACACAATTTTCAAAAGATTGGCCAGCTTTGGCCGTGCGGTTCTGCAGGGTCTTTTATCATGAGTCCACCACCCATCTCATTCCAACTGCTAGGAACTTGTTCCTAGATGTATGACCTTCTGCAAGAGATATCCTTGAAGAAGACAGTATGGTTATGTTAGTATTTACCATAACAGCAGTTCTTCAAGAGAATGTCTTGCAGCCAGTCAAGCTGACTCTCCTTCCTTCCCCCTTACCACATATGAGAAACTCCCACTTAAGGGGGGAGAATATAGCTGCTGCTCTCATGAAGGCAAGGTGCTCCTACTTCTCCTCGGTTCCCTTTGGAGAATGACCACGGGGTCCAAGTGGTGCCCAGTCGACGACTGGAAAAGAACCGATTAGGATCTGGGACCACCCACGCTTATATACCCTACAGCGCAGCACGTAATGTTGTGGGTCATCCCAGGTTGACTGCTGGTGGAATCCTCAGGCTTGATTCCATGCCTGCAACTGGATGTTCCTAGATGTGTGATCTGCTGCAAGAGATTCTCTTGGAAGATCTACTGTTACGGTAAGTACTCGCGTAACTGTACTGTACTTCTACACCTTTTCCTCTGATTCAGAGGGTGCTACTTAGGCTTCGAATTGAGAGTGCCAGTCTAATACTTGTGGCACCCATATGGCCTCATCAGACATGATTTCTATTACTGCAACAGTGGACAATGAAACCTCCAGTGCCCTGCCCCATGCACAGCACTGCTATCACAGGAACAGGACACTCTGGTCCATCCAGATCTCAAGTCACTCCATCTACATGCATGGCTCCTGAGGACATAGCCATTACGAGATTTGGGGTATCCCCAAAAGTGGCTGATGCTCTGGTGGCTGCCAGAAAATCCTCCACTAGGGCTATCTAACTCATTAAGTGGAAGCGTTCTGCTCTGTGGTCCGCTTCCCCTCATCTGGTTCCCTTCACTTGCCCAGTAAATTATATTCTAGAGTACTTGCTGCCTTTTTGTCAGATGCAGGACTGCAATACCCTTTTGTTGAAGTGCATTTGTCTGCTATATCAGCCTTCCATGTGCCCATTGATGGCCATACTGTGGCCCAGCTGGACATGGCCTGTACATTTTTGCAAGGCATTCTGCGTTTGAAACCTCCCATCCGCAATCCAGTCCCGGTTTGGGACTTGCATTTTAGAGAAACTTACTTTGGCTCCTTTTGAACTAGTTGTGACTTCTGAGCTATGCTTTCTGTCGTAGGAAGCATTATTTTTAGTTGGTATTACTTCTGCTTGAAGGATTTCCCAGCAGCAGGCTCTCGGGTGTGCGCCTCCTTCCTTGATTTTTTTCTGAGGACAGGGTTTCTTTGCTTATTAACTTTAAGTTTTACAAAATGTGGTGTCTGAGTTTACCTTAAATCAAACCATCCATCTGCCAGTGAGTTATCCTGAGCATGCCAAATCAAGGGAAAGCATTGCTCTTTACTTAAGGTGTGCATAGAATATCCCGGTACTGTACACACTGCACGTGGGACTGTAGAAAGTTCTCACAGTTGTGTGTTTCTTTTGCCCTGGGAAAGAGGGTATCCTAGTTTCACAGCTGTATTACTTTTTGTTACAGAAAGTACAGTAAGGAATTTCCTGGGGTTGTGTGTGGCCATTCAGCCAGAGGCATGGCCACTTCTGTTGCCTGTCTCAGGAATATGTCAGCTGCAAAGATTTGTGCTACTGCCACCTAGAGTATGGTCCACACTTCCCTGAAGCACTACAGTCTGAACATTGCCTCACTAGGAAGGGCAGGCTTTGGCATGGCTGTACTTCAAAGCCTTCTTTCTTAGGCCTCTGGCCTCTTGCCACCCAGACTGTCTCATTGTTTGTACTGCTTGGGATTTGTCCTATAGGTGTGACCTGATGAAAGAAATATCTCTGAAGAAGGTAGAACAGTTATGTAAGAACTTACCAGAACAGTAGATCTGTGAGGGAATTTCTTTCATCATGTCATGCCAACCCAACCCATCCTCCATCTCCCTTTGGCTCAGAGCTGCTTTGCTTCTGTTTCTCTCTCTTTAGGGTGGCATGATTGTTGCTCCAGTCTCCCCAATTAGCTGGGCATCCCATCTTTCTCCTTAGTTCCCTTGAGGTGGGTTTCACCTGCCTCTTTCTCCAGGAAACGTAGAGCCTTTCTCAACTTTAATGGTTTTCACTTAGCTCTTTCTCAGGGATGGTCTACCAGCCATCCCTAGCCGAGACCCGTATTTGGCATCATTTGCTCTCTTCTGGCTTCCTAGAGTGGTGGCCCTCTATGTCCATTCCCTTTTGGGACCGGAGGGATGTACCAGCGTAACCTGTGTCCTACAGACCTTTCAGCTTTCCTCTGCCATGTCTGATGCGCAGAACCATTCTCTTTCTCCCCCTTGGTTCCCTATGGGGAGATTATCCGAGCATGGTCTCCAGCGGGGAACTGAGGGGGGACGGTGCCACCCACGCTTATATAGGAAGGCCGATGTCAGATGCCACCGTGGGCGGCTCCTGTTGAACTGGCAAAAGTTTGTATGTGGTCCTAGAGCCTGATGGCTCATCATCCTATAGGTGTGAGCTGATGAGAGAGTCCCTTGAAGATCTACTGTTACGGTAAGTTCTTATGAAACTGTTCTATTTCTTGGAGTTACCTTATTCTCCCTCTGTTGTGGTACCACCTCTCCTCCCTGCCCTAGAGGCTGCTACCTTTGCTGCCTGGCACAGGCCAAATGTCATCCCAGCCATACCAAGGAAAGCAGACAAAATGTAAATGGCTTCTTCTGGGAAGTCCTTTTTCCCACCCAGCCTGAGGCAGACTCTTTGGTTATCAGTTTGGTTATTAATGCTGCCCATGATAGTTGAAGGGCACCTAAACACCTCTTCCCCCCTCCTGATAGAGTCCAGGAAGGTGGATGTGCTAGGCTAGAGGACTTTTGCCTCAGCTTCCCTGTGCCTTAGGATTGTTAACTGTCAGGCCCACATGATTAAGTACAAGAACATTGTCTAGAGCAAGGCCAAGGCAGTTACACAAGCCTTACGTGCTTCACCTTATGAGAAACCGAGACGAGCTGGAAGCACCGTAAGGTTAATCAAGACCTAGTTTCCCTTCAAGAATACAAAACACTAAGGCCCTGTCTACACTACACCTGAAAATGCTGAAACGGTTCCGAACCATTACAGACTGGAAATGGTACAGCACGTCCAGAACAGTTACAGTCTGTCCACATTGAGCTGTGAACAGGGAGTGGACACAAACCCAGGAATGGAGAGCATGTCCCAGGGTGCACATGGGGAAGACAGCTGCCAAGACAGACACCCACCCACATGGCCATCCGGCGGACAGTGTACTCAAAGTGTGGCAGAACATGGAAAGGGGGCCGACAGCAATGTGTGCCCTGTGGTGGCCGTGGTGGACCGATGGTGTGATGCAGCGGAAGGGGTGGAAATGAAAGCAGAGGAGGGCCCTGATGCCTGGCATGGAGGAGGGATGTGGTGCACCCATGAGAGCTGGGAACCATGACCCTGCAGCATGCCAGAGGCATGCCACGTGGTGCACCACCTGGGCAGGGCATGTCATGCACAACAGCCACCCTCCAGACGCATGCTGCATGTGCCCAGCACACACAAGGCTGCCAGGCAGTACACATAGTCCCACCACACCCGTGACCCATGTCGGCGGAGGCCCCACAGTGCCCCCACCTAGCAATGTGGGCATGCAAGCAACCTGCCCAAGCAAATGAGCAACACAGTATCATGTCACATGTTGGTCTTTATTGCAATGCCACCATGGCCTCTGGTGGCTGTAACACATGGAAAGCAAAATTAGACAACAGCATGAACAGGCAGCATGCCCTGTGCATTGCTGCGGCACACAAAGGATACGAAAAGAACATACAATGTCCAACAGCAAAACCCTGTGCAAGACTGAACCCATGGCATAAGGAACACTGTAATGACCCCGTGACCACAGCAAACCCGCCAGTGGACACACAACATAATACTGAAACAGCACCACCCTCAAAGGTCCCCTACAGTGATGGGCGCTGTCCGGTGGATGTAGAACACCCATGGGACACAGACCCTGACATGTGACCCATCCATGTAATACACTATGCAAGACAACAATATGGTTAACAGTGTACAGCCAGACAGTAACCAACCCAACGTCCCCATGTCCCAATACAACACCCCAGGGTACCATACACAGGATGGGCAAACACCCAGCCCCCCGTGTGGACCTCTTGTGCCCGAACCCCTGTGGACCATGTGACAGATACACCACGCATCACTGCAGAACACCCCAGTGGGAACACACTATATTTATATATATATATTGATATTGCATTGGGGAAAGGAGGAGTAGGAGTTTGATGAAGGTTGTGCAATGGCTACTTAAAGCCTGTTTTTGAGTGTGGATAGGAATATAAAAATCAGTTACTCAATATATCTAAACGTGTGCAACAAAGGAGGTAAGGGAAATAAAGAAAATGTTTTGCACTGATAGAGGAGGGAGAGGGGAGACTTGGAGTGTTTGGTATCCTGCATCTGGAAGGGTGGGGGGTCACTGGTGGGCAACGACAGCAATGGGTAGGGTGGTAGGCTGCAACAATTGTGGTGCACCAATCTTTCTAAAAATTGCCTGGAGTGTGGGAGGATGTTTAGTGTAAAACCACATAGAAAAACTTAGAAAGGAGATTGAGGGTCTGCAGGAGGAACTAAGACAGGCAAGGCAGATTGGGGGTGGGTTTAGCCCAATACTGGAGGGAGGAAGAATGGGAGATGAGGGAGGGCGATTTAAGCCAACAGTGGTGAGGAGAGGGTCAGAAGAAGGAGCAGAGACAACGGGCCCAGGCCAGGAAGAACAATTGCCGGGAAACCAGGTCAGGAGACAAAAGACAAATGGAAGGAGGAGATAGGGACTTGTGAGGGGAGGCAAAGAAGTGGCAAAAGTCATGGAGTGGAAAGGAGAGAACAGGTTACTATGAAGAGAGAGGGAGCAGGCATTTGTGAAGGGCCTTCAGAAAATAGTTTTGCACTGCTAGAGAGGAAGAAGGTGGAGGAGGGAAATGATGAAATTAGAGGAGTAATTGATAAATGCTTGGACCAAACTGGAGCAGGGGGGAGTTCTGCTGGGAGAATTGCAACAGGGGTAAAAGGGGGAATAACGTGCAGGAGGAAGAAGAGGAGCTGGAAATGAGAGAGGGAGATGAATGGAAGCAAGCAGAGAGTAAGGGGTGGAATCTAGTGCTGGGGGACTCAATACTAAGAGGAGGTAGGTGGGGTAGCAAGGGGGAGAGGCATAGTCGCATTTGGGTGGAGGCCATGCCAGGAATGACAGCGGAAAGGGTGGGACAGTCTGTTCTGAAATATGCTAGAAGGGGTAGGGACAAGCCTCATTTAATTATACATCTTGGGACAAACGACCTGGTTGACAAGACAGTAGATACAGTCCAGAGGAGGTTTGAGGAACTAGCACAATTATGTGAGGGAGCAGGAAGATCAGTAACTTTTTCAGAGATACTTCCAGTGCCAAAGGCAAGCACAACAAGGAAGCTGAGAATAGAGGAATTTAATGGATGGCTACGAACCTGGTGTTGTGCTAAAGGGTATGGGCTGTTGGGGGGTGGGGGGACCTGGGAGGACAGTAGTCTCTATGCCAAGGACAGACTACACTTGAGTGAGGAGGGAAAGAAAGTGTTGAAACAGAGGATGGAGGAGTACATAGAGAAGTTGGGAATTTAAACTAGGAGTTGGGGTGGCAGTTGGGGAAGAGATATGCAGAGACCACAGGTTGGGAAATCATATGAGCTTACCCCCCATAACCGTGACAAAGGATAAATGGCAAGTACTGTTGGTGATGCTAGGAAAGGAGGGCAGAATGGGAGGGGGGTGGAAGGTGGTTACCCTTAATGCTAGGAGCCTTGGGAGGAAAACTGCAGAGTTTCAGGTTCTCATGGCAGAGGGAGAGGTGGACATTGCAGCCATCACAGAAACATGGGCCACCCAATACAATGACTGGGACCTGTCTTTACCAGGGTACAGGTTATTTCGTAGGGAAAGGGTGATTGGGAAGGGGGAGTGGCACTATATGTGAAGGAAGGACTGAAGTGTGTAAGGGAGGAAGGGGAGGAGGGTAGTACGGAGTCACTTTGGATGCAAATCCAGGATTCCAAGAATAGGATTCTTAGAATGGGAGTGGTGTACAGGCCACCATCTCAGACGGAGGAGTTAGACAGGGAACTAGCGGGACAGATCAGGAGGACCTGCGAAAAGGGTAGTGTGATGATTGTGGGGGACTTCAACATGCCAGGAGTGGACTGGAGCACCCCAACAACCAGGAACAGAAGGAGCAGGTACTGCTGGATGCCTTCCAGGACAGCTTCCTGCTGCAATGGTCAGTGAACCAACCAGGTTAGGGAATACCCTTGACCTTGTGCTGGCAAATGGGGACTTTGGAGAGAACTTATAGTGGAGGAACCACTGTCAGGAGTGACCACCACTCAGTATGGCTCACATTGGATATGGGCAAGGAAGGAGGGAATCTGGCACAATAGTGCTGGACTTCAGGAGGGCCGACTTTGGGAGGATGGGGAAGGGTAAAGGGTACCTGGCCAGAATTCAATCTAGTATGGACACTAACCAGAGGTGGGAGCTCATAAAGCTGGGGATAGTGGAGGCAACCAAAACCTGCTGCAAAGCCCAGAGCAAGAAGGCTAGGGCTAAGAAACCAATCTGGTTGAGCAAGGAGGTCATGGAAAAGGTAAGGTGGAAGAGAGCTGCCTTTAGGAAGTACAAGAAAACAGGGAGGGGGGAGGACAGGGAGGAGTACTTGACAGAATCGAAGGAGGTGACAAGGGCAGTAAGGGGAGCCAAAGCATCTACGGAACTCAGGCTGGCACAAGGCATTAAGAAGGGGGAAAGGACTTCTTTAAGTACATCAGGGAGAAAAGGAGCTGTATGGACCACATAGGATTAGGAAGGAGGGGGGTTGGGTGGAAACAGGGTGCGATAAGGCGGAAGCACTAAATGAGTACTTCTGCTCAGTATTTACTAAAGAGAAGAGGGGGGTGACACCCAAGGTGGGAGAAATGGTAGAAGCAGGGTGGGAAGTGGTGACAGATGGGGAATCATGGAGAGCAGAGTTTGAGAGGGTTTGAAGGCACTGAGGGTGGACAAGTGCCAGGCCCAGATGGCATCCACCCCAGGGTACTGAAGGAGTTGCAGAGGTCCTTGCAGGACCTTTGCAGACCTATTTAATGCCTCACTACATCTGGGTGTGTACCTCAGGACTGGAGGATGGTTCATGTGGTGCCCTCCATATGAGTGGCCCCAAGGATGAACTGGGAAACACAGACCAGTGAGCCTCACATCCATCGTGGGTAAGCTAATGGAGACTATCCTGAAGGAGAGGCTGGTGGCCCTCCTAGAGGCCAAAGGACTACAGGACAGCAGACAGCATGGCTTCATACGTGGCAGATCCTGCCAAACCAACCTGGTCGAGTTCTATGACTGGGTAACTAGGCAACTGGACAGGGGCCATGCAGTGGATGTCCTGTATCTGGACTTCAGTAAGGCATTCGACTCAGTGCCACATGGAAGGCTGGGAAGGAAGTTAGTAGGCACAGGGGCGGGTGCAAAGCTGGTGAGATGGGTAGGAAACTGGCTGCAGGGAAGGCAACAGAGGGTGGTGGTGGGTGTGGAGCTCTCACACCCAAGGGCAGTGATGAGTGGTGTTCCACAGGGCTCGGTGTTGGGACCAGTGTTGTTTGGGATATTCATTGCAGACATATCATGGGACATCAAGAGCAAGATCAGTCTGTTTGCTGATGATACCAAGGTAGGCGGTGGTGGATGACCTAGGGGATGGCAGGGGTTGCAGGATGATCTGGCAAAGCTTGAAACCTGGTCAGACACCTGGCAACTGGGCTTTAATGCCAAAGGTGCAAGGTGCTGCATTTTGGGATGAAGAACCCAAGGAGGAGTTACCAGCTAGGGGAGTGCAGCTAGCCCAGACAGAGGAGGAGAAGGATCTGGGTGTGCTCATTACAGGGTCAATGAACAACTCGGCACAATGTAGGAAGGCAGCTGCAAAGGTCACAAAATGCTGGGTTGTATTGCAAGGGTATATCCGAGGAGGAGGAGGTGATTCTGCCACTGTATAGGTCATTAGTTAGATTCACACCTGAGTACTGCGCAGTACTGGCATCCGATCTGAAGAGGGACATTAAGTTACTGGAGGGGTGCAGAGTGACCAAGATGACTAGGGGGCCGGGGACTTATCATACGAGAGGAGGTTGAAGGAGTTGAACATGTACTCACTGGAGGAGAGGAGAGACAGGGTGACATGATTGAAACCTTTAAATACATGAAAGGAATAAACAAGACAAGTACAGAGGGGCTGTTCAAAGTAAGGGAGGAGGACACCAGGGGCCATGATACGAGACTGGAGCGAGGAAGGTTCAGGAGGAGATGAGGAGACACTTTTTACGGAGAGGGTGGTGGCTGGTGAATACATTACCTCCTGAAGTGGTATGCAGTAGAACAGTGGACTGCTTCAAACGAGGATGGGACAGGACAAGGGGGAGGGTTAATGAAGGGGGAAGGTGGAAGGGAAGGGCAGCTGCAGAATAAAGGGTGCTAGCTGCACATTCGAGCAGACTTGATAGACCTCTAGGCCTTTATCTGTTGACAAATTTCGTATGTTCATATATACAGGAGTGCCACTGTGAGCACAAAGCCCTGTGCCAGACCACAACAAGCACGGACAACACCGGTCCACCCCCAGTGCCATCACCATACCAGTGTGGAGAACGCAATGGGTGACCCGGCTGATGACCTGCGGGACACACTGGACATCAGTCTCCTGCAGGTGGCCCATGCCATCACAGTGTGGTCCACTGGAACTCGTCACCGTACAGGTCCTGCGTGAAGCTTGGCTTGTCCGCAGTCGATGCCATGGGAGCAGCACTGAGCTGGTCAGCAGCACCATGCATCAGGGGTAGGGTAGCAGTGTGCGGACCAGCTGTGGTGGACACGCCACCTGTGGGGCACTGCCGTGCCATGCCAACATGACACGGCAGTGCCTGAGATGTGGTGGCCAGGGTGTCCTGGGCGGTGGCACCACCTGTGCACACACACCCCCCTGAACAGGGGATTCATGTCTGTGGGGCACAGGCATGGTTGGGGGTAGCACACCAGTGCCATCAGGCAGTGCTCTGCAGGCTGTCATCAGTGGGGACTGGTGCAGGATTGCCATGCCATGCACACCAGTGGGGTTTCCCATGGGCATGGCGGGACATCTACAGGTGGGCTGCACCCTGAGGAATGAGCAGGTGGGGATGGGGTGGTGGGTGGCATGGCAGTGGCACCCATACAATGCGGTGCACCTGCAGGGTGTGGCTGGTGGCATTGCATGGCCAGGAACAGGGCCATCTGTTGAAAGAACTGCTGTGTCTATGCAGCCTCCTGTTGCTGCATACGCTCCTCCATAGCCCTCTCCTTCCTTGCCCGCTCCCTCTCCAACTCCAGAATTTCCCTATGGTGCTCCTGCAGCATTTTACGGGTTGGTTCCAGCACCGCTCCAAGCACATCTGCCATCTGTGCCGCCTTGGACTTCCTTTTCCAGAGGTTCACCAGGGGTTCCTGGCCACTTCGCTGCCTTGCAGCCCCGCACCATCCTGTGGTGGAGGTGTCACTGGAGGTACCCGGCATCTCGTCCTGCATGCTCGAGGACACTGAGGATGCATCCGCTGCATCGGTGTCCGCAGATGTCCCTTCCCCTGGGTCTTGCCCTGCAATAGCAGAACACACCAATCACCATTGTACACATGCAGTTGCCCCACCAACCCCCATCCCCACACCACTGTCTCCCCCTGCACCCATGGCCAGTGCCACACCCCAGATGCCACTGACCTGTTGCTTAGCCATGGGCCACGGCATGTGCACTATGCGCCGCCATGCTCACCTGTGCCACCACCTATTGCTGTGCAATACCCATCTCTGATCGGCATCTGCCTCATGCCCTGGCAGCACCACCATGCAGTGTCCCCCATGTGTGGGCGCACGTCCCCGGTGGCATCCCCATCATCTGACTCTGGTTGTGGGCTGCCCACCTGTGAGCGCTCCAGGATGAATGCCGGTGCTGTGGTTGGCTGTGTGCTTAGTATGGAGTCCAACTTGTCATAGAAGGGGCATACCACATGTGCACCCCCCCAAGCGTCTGTTGCTGTCCTTGGTTTTGTGGTACCGCACCTTCATCTGTTTTATTTTGTTGAGGCATTGCTTTGCCATCCTCTCCATGCCATTCTCAAACAGGTAGTCCAATATCTTCTGGTAGACCTTGGTGTTGTGTCTGGCACCAGCTAGCTCCGCCTGCACCTTCTCCTGTGACCAGAACTCCACCAGCAATGACGTGGCCTCATCTGACCAGGTGTCGCCATGGTCTGACATGGTTCCAGCTGGCACACAGTACAGGGTGGGTGGTACCATACTGTTGTGGTCACCAGTGCCTGGGTCACAGGGCGTATCGGTTGACCTTGCTCACGGGTTGTGCTTGGGGTCAGGGTGGCTCTGCAGTGGTGCTGGAGTGGTGTGGTCTGGCACTGTTGTACTGTAGGGGCTTGGTTTGCGCCTCTGGCGGCTGTTGGTCGCCTACTTCCCACCTGTGGCACACGGGTCTGTGCTGTGGTCTGTTTGCTGCCTGTACCCTGCTGTCATTGTGCCTTCCAGCTGTGTCCCACTGTTTGCCCTGGGACCATCAGTGTCCTGCTGGCACGTCCTGTTGTTTGGCTGCCCCCCACTGGGCTCCCAGTGCTTCCCCACTGCTCCGCATTCCTGTCTGTGCCTCCATTGGTTCGGGTGCTAGGGTTTCCACCATTGTGCTGGCTCTGCTCCTGTACCACCTCAGCCCTTTGCGGGTGTTCAGTCCACACATGCAGTCTCCTTCCTAGTCCCTTGGCCCCCGCCCCTGCCGTCCCAGCTTTCATTGTGCTGCACTTTGCATGACGGTGCTGGATGACCGCTTACACGGTGGAGCATTTACACACACACTGCATCGCATTGTTCTGCAAACTGTATAGGAACTGCTAGAAACCACCTCCCAACAGGTTTCTGTAATGGTTGTGAACTGGCCTTCTGTAATGTTACAGGTGTAAACGCGACCTGTTACAGTAACGTCTTACACCCCCTGTAACGTTACAGAGGCATAGTGTGGACAGAGCCTTAGAAATGAGTGTAAATCTGAGATTAGGAAAGCCAAAGTTCAGTATTGTTTAACTGAGCAGAGGAACTCCCAGGGTAACTCTAAAAAAAAACCAAAAACTTGGCAAGCCCTCAGTAAATTACTAGGAAGTGAAATAAAAATCTGACCCCTACTATTGTACATAATTGACAGCATATAAGTGACTCCTCTCTTGCTTCAGATATTTTTAATAGTTATTTTGGGAACCTTGATATTTACAGAACTCCCTTAAATTCTGATACTAATTTAGCATTGACAGAAGAACCCAATTCCACTAATCCAAAATTTTATTTTAAACAAATTACACCTGATTTAGTAAAAAAAAGTATGTTCTTAAACATGATCCCAGGCCTTCCCTTGGTCATGATGGAGTAGACTTTAGAATCATTAAATTGGGCATAAATTATTTTGCTTACCCTTTGTCATATATCTTTAATTTCTCTCTTTGTCACAGTGTTTTCCCTAGTAGTTGGAAACTTGCAACAATTAAACCAGTGTTAAAAAATTGTAACCCTGCTCTTACATCAAACTATCGACCCATATCACTTCTCTCACCTCTCTCTAAAATTCTAGAAAAAAAACATTCTGGACCAAACCCTAGATTTCTTTGTAAAATACTCTCTTTTAACCAGTTATCAACATGGTTTTAAACCAAAACATTATACTGAGACTGCCTTGGTGGGGTTCACGAGCAGCATCCAGGGTGCACTTGATAAAGGGCACTCTGGTGTAGCTTTATTCGTGGACCTCACCAAGGCCTTGAATTTAGTTGAACATGGCCTGCTTCTCGGGATCCTCCCGAAATTTCATTTTTCGGAGGGTGTCATCAGGTGGTATAATGACTATTTGTCTAATAGGCAATATAGAGCCCTAATTGGAGCCAATTTTTTTCAGCCCAGATCTATTCAGTGTGGTGTGCCCCAGGGCTCAGTCTTGGGGCAATTAGTTTTTTCATTATACATGGATTCAGTTCCCAACATATGTACGCAGACTAGAATGACTCTTTACACTGACGACGCTGTTCTTTACAGTCTAGGCCCCAGTCCCAATACTGTTCTCCAAAATCTCCAGACAGATTTTGATCATTTTCAGGTTTGCTTATCATCTAACCATATGGTTCCTAATTCCAAAAAAATGAAAGTAATGTTTTCTCGCAAAAAGTATGATCTTAGTGAACTTCCACCTATCACAGACAACAAGGGTACTATTATAGAGTATGTGGAAGTTTTCAGATACTTAGGAATTTGGACAGTAGGTTCACCTTTGAATCTCACATTCAATACTTAAAAACACTTCATCAAAGGTTGGTGTTGCTATACTGCATAAAGTCTTAACTGCTGACTAGAAAACTTCTGACACACAGTTTTATATTCTGGATTATGGACTAGTAATCTAGTCATCCTCTAGTAGCACATTAAATTGTCTAAAGGCCACTTATAATTCTGTATTCAGATTTTGGTTAAATCTCCCATACCGAACTCACCGTTTTAGTTTGTTTGAACAATCTGCCTCACTATCTTTTGACAATAGGGTTTTGTATAAAATGGATATTTTTCTCTATAAATTTATGAAAGGGCTTTATCCCCCTTCCATAGTTGAATTGTTCCCCAGGTTGTTAATTCTGTTACCACTAGGTCCCAGTCTAGATTTACTTTTAAATGTACATTATTTAAAAAAACGTTGGGGCAAAGATCTTTATTGTTTAGGACACCCACATTTTTAACTATTTCCTCTGAAATTATGGAATGTAACTTCTTCTGGTGTTTTAAAACCCTGTCTTAAACAATGGCTCTTAACTAGAAATGAATGTACTTGTGCAATGCATTGAATAATGTTGCATGTTTTTGTATTGTTTATTTTATTGTCACTCAGCTGTATGTATGTTAAACTTGTCACATGTGAAAATGGGAATTTTGCTCATCTGGTTTACAAGTATAAAAGATAAAAAAAAAAAAATGAAATTACCAGAGGGTACCCCCAAACAAGAGCTCCTTAAGGCTCTCATTGCTGGGGCTGATTTAGAAAAGCATTTGCTTTGCATGGCCTGTGATGTTTCAAATGCCTCTGCCAGGGCTGCTGCCTCAGGCTTCTGTCTAAGGAGGTACTCTGGCTCAGGGTGGCAGGGTTTATGCATGATGTGCAACAGTCTTTTCTCAGTGCCCCCTTTAGAGGACATAAACTGTTTGATTCTGATGTCCAAGACATTATTTCTAACCTTCAGTTCTCAGGCAGGACCCTGAAGTCCGCGCACTGCCTCTGCTGTACCCAGCTAAGGGGTAGGCAGAGGGTACCTTTTCATCCAGCTGGTGCTAGACACTGACCAGCTACCAGACAGCAAGATAAGGGCGAGGGAGCCAGAGCCTTGCCCACCCCAGGCACCAGCCCAGGTGCACATTCACAAGCCCCTAGAGTTGATGGCACAGGAGGAACCACCACAACTGGCTCTGCCTGACTCCTTGTACACCCCCAGCCACCATTACCTCCGGGGTGGTTGTATGGGGTGGGGTCATCTCTTTCTTCACTTAACTCAGTGGAAGGAAGTGACAACAGATGCCTGTGTTCTGAAAACCATAGAACAATGTCATGCTCTGGAACTTTTGGACACACTTCCAGATCATCTCAGTGTCCTTCAGACCACCTTCCTCTGCTCTTGGAGGAAGTTCAGACTTTGCTTCAAAAGAAAACTATAGAGCCTGTGCCCTTTGAACAGGGTTCTACTCTCGCTAGTTCCTAGTCCTGAAATGAACAGGAGACCTGGGGCCAATTCTAGATTTCAGGGACCTGAACTTCATGGAGTACAAATAGTTCAGAATGGTCACCCTGCAAGGCCTGCTTCTGCTGCTGCAAGCAGGGGATTGGATCTGTTCCCTCGACATGAAGGATGCCTACTTTCATATCAAAATCTGCAAACCTCGCAAAAACTTTTGAGATTCCTGTTCTGGGGGAACACTTCAAATTCAGGGTATTGCCTTTTGGTTTGTACTCTGTGCCATGGCTCTTTACCAAGTGCTTTGTAGTGGTGGCAGCAGCCCTTCGCAGGGAAGGTCTCTGTGTCTTTCCTTACCTGGATGACTGGCTGTTGAAAGCCCACTCCAAGGATCAGCTCCTGCACACCTTAGTTTGAATGAGGCAGATGTGCAGTGCTCTGGGGTCATTGCCAGCATACTCAAGTCTGTCTTGTCACCTTGTCAATGCCTGAAGTACATAGGAGCAGTCTTGGACACAACTCAGGGCTCAGCCTTCCTGCCCCTGGACAGGGCCAAACGCCCGATTGCCCAGACCCAGCTGGTACATGACAGTTGGTATGTCTCAGCCTTGTATGTCAATGTCCTGTTCCTTCTGCTCCTGGGTCTTATGGTAGTGGCCATTGTCACAGTACCTTTGGCCAGACTGCACATGAGGATCCCTCAGTGGACCCTAAGAGTCCAGCAGACAGTAGATCTAGAACAAAGGGTTCTAGACGCTTCTGTACACAGAGTGCTCAAGTGGTGGATGGAACCCACCAATCTGTTAAAGGGGGTTACGTTCCTGATCTCTTCCCTTCACCAGCTTTTAACAGGTGCCTCGGGGATGGGCTGGGATGCACACTTCATCCCCCATCTAATGCAGGATACATGGACCTCAGTGGATAGCACCTTACAGATAAATGTTCTAGAAATGTGAGTTGTTCTTTATGGGCTACGAGCCTTCCAGACTAATCTGTCCCCAGATCCTCAGTTAGTACAGATGGACAATGTCAGTGTGATGCATTACATCAACAAGCTAGGAGGAACTCACTCTTAACCCTGTGCAGGGAAGCGATGAACGTCTGGTATTGGGCTCTGGAACACTGTCTAGAACTGTCAGCAGTACATGTTGCAGGCATCCAAAATGTCTTAGCAGACAGGCTAAGTAGGTCCCAGTCCAAGATGCATGAATGGGAACTGCTGACCTCAGTGGTCGAAGACCTTTTCGACAGATGGGGTCATCCAGAGTTGGACCTTTTGCATCCCCACACAGTGCAAAATTGACACTTTTCTACTCGCTCTCTCCAGGGCCTGGAACTTTCTGGCAAGACACGTCCCTCTCTTGGAAAGGGAGGTTCCTGCATGCTTCCCTCCCTTCACTCTAAATTCAGAGAGTGCTACTCAAGCACCAAATGGAGGGGGCAGCTTTGATCCTCAGTACTCCTTATTGGCCTCGACAAATTTGATTCCCCCTACAACAGCAGTTGGCAGTGGAACCACCAGTGCCTTGCCCCTGTACTGTCACAGGAACAGGGAACCCTGGTCCATCCAAACCTCAGATCTCTTCATCTTATTTATTTAAAAATCAGTGACCAGGAAAGACACACTGAGCCGAGGCTGGTTTCCAGGTGCAACTGGGGTGGGGGAAGGGGTTGGATAATTATAATGATGCATTCATAAATAAAATCTGGGGTTAAGCACAGCAATGAAAATATGCAAAATACAATAATATACAAGCAAGGTACAATAATAAGCTAATGTAGTAACAAAGTGCAGAGTGGATTTGGTATTATAATACAGTGACTAACCATACAAAAGTTGAACGTAGAGAGATATATATATATATATATATATATATACACACACACACACAGACATGTTCAGTGTACACTTGCCCGAGGTGAGGAATTGGCCCAAAGGGAGCACCAAGGGAGGAACAAGCAAAAACATTGAAGTATGGGGGAAAAGAAGTCACTGAGAGGGGAGCTGGGTAAGGATAAGGGTGAGGAAAAAGATAGGGGCACCGAGGGCCAGGTGGTAGAGAAAAGGTGGAGGGGTAAAAGAAGGGGGAGGAGAGGAGGGAGGAGTAAGAGCTGTGAAAAAGAGGGATGGGGAAGGGCATAAGGGAAACTGGTCAGGGGAATGGGAGGAGAGCAGTTACGGGGTGGGGAGGAATTTTATATGCTTTTTCAGTATGGCAAGGGTAGGTGTGAGGCGGATAGAGTGGGGAAGGTGGTTCCAAATATCAGGGAGTCTGAAGGAGAAGGCAACCTTACCTGATTGGGTGTGGGGGTTAGGGAGGGAGAAAGTGCGTGAATCAAGGGTTCTGAGGCAGTAGCCTGACATAGGTGAAAGGAGTAAAAGAGTGGAGAGGTGGGGGGGAGGGCATCAGAACCAGAACTTACCGATGAAAGCGTTGCAGTGGGCAAAGCAATGGTGTGCAAGGGAGGGGAGGTATATAGGGCAGAGTAGTGGGAACAGTGATGGATTCGGAAAGGAAGGTTTGATGCGAAATGACAGAAGATGTTATACAGGGTGTCTAATTTGGCAAGAGATTTGGGGGCTGAACTGTAGACTACATCAGTGTAGGCTATTGAGATAGGCTATGTTTGGAGATTATTTCTTTACGGGTCAGGAGGGAGAGACGGTCCTTGATTCTGTACAAGGCTCCCAATTTGGGCCAAAGTTTGGAGTGGATGGAGTTGATGTGCTGGGAGAAGTCTAATTTTGGGTCCAACCCAGATATTTGAAGGACTGCACTGTTTCAATTTTATTACTATCCAAGATAAAGAGAGATGGAGGAGATTGAAGCTTTGCTAGCTTTTAAGCAGTGCCGAAGGCCATAGCAACAGGTTTCTTGGTGTTGCACTTGAGGTTTGTCTCGAACCACTTAAGAACTTTCTCAAAGGCAGCCTGAAGGGATGACTGAACAAAAGGGAAAGGGGGCCTGAGGCATATATCACCATGTCATCTGCATACATGTGCATGTCATTAGGTGTGTAAGATGAGGGAAGGTCATTTACAAAACTTGAGAAAAGGGTAGGGCCCAAAATAGACTCCTGGGGGACGCCTGCATGGATGGGGAGGAGGAAGGAGCTGGAATGACCTAGTTGCAAGTATTGGAGCCTGTCATATATCTTTACCAGGCCATCGAGGCGGGTGGAGAGACCAATGGAGGTTAATTTGTTTAGAAGGAGACTGTGGGAGACCGAGTCAAATGCCTTGACGAGGTTAACCAAGATCGTCACAGTGATATGACCCTTGTCCATTGTGGAGTGAATATGGTTTGTAAGGTGCAAAAAGGAAGAGCAGGTGGAGTGGATATGCCTGAAGCTGGATTGGAAGGGGCTCAGGGTGTTGGAGGAGTCCATGAAGGAGTGTAGCCTTTTGGTGATGAGTGCCTCCTGGATTTTGGAAAGGGTGGGGAGGAGTGAGATTGGCCTGTAATCTGGTTGGGAGGGATCACCACCTTTGAGTAGCAGGATTATCTTAGCCAGTTTCTATGCCTTGGGAACTGCACATCGTGCAATGGATAAGTTGAAAAGGTGGATGAGGGAGGGGGTGATTGCAGGGGCAGAAATTTTAAGTAATTTGTGATCAAGGCCATCTGGGCTCTGTTTGGAGGTGTTCTGAGATTTTAGGGCATGGAGTACTTCTGTTATTGTAATCTTGGGGAAGAAGAAGCCTTCGTGGGGGGAGGGTAGAGGAATGGAGGGGGGAAGGGGAGACCAGGAGAGAGAAAGCACAGGTGATGAAAAAGAGATTGATGGAGGAGGCAGCAGTGGAAGGGTCTGAGGTGTCTGAACTGAGAAAGGCTGGAGTGAAAGGGGAAGAGGAACCAAGGAGGGGGTGCAGATTCTTCCATAAATCTGCAGGAGAGCTTCTAGTGTCATTTAATTTGTTTCTAAAAAAGTGAGCTTTTGCAGTGTGCATGGCCTTAGTGCAGGCATTGGCAGACCTCTCTATTTTTTCAGATCGGCTTAGCTAGAGGTGGACTTGAGAGTATGCCAAGCTTGATCTCTAGTTTTAAATAGGGTGATTAAGTTTTGGGTAATCCATGGGAGGTGTTTATGGCATAGTCACAGTTTTTTAGAGGGGGCATGCAGATCCCATATTCTGAAAAAGGTGGTTGTGAAGGATGCAAGGGCAGAGTCTACATCAGGGGCTGTGAAAATTCCTGACCAGTCAGATGGGTAAAGGTCAGACAGGAGGGCTTGGACATTGAGTGATTTGAGAGGGCAGAACCAAAGATATTTAGGGTGGAGTTTGGGTGGGGGGAATCATTCTGCGGCAATACGTAATACAGTGATCACTGAAAGTGTCAGGTAGAGTGCCAGCAGGAGGGTATTTGTGAGGGTAGGATGTTAGAATCCAATCTATTAAAGAATGGTTGGCAGAGTGGGGGGTTAGCCTTGTTGGCTCGGATAGTAGCTGGACTAGGTTTAGAGCCTCAATTTCTTGTGTGACATATTTGGATTTAGTGGCAAGCCAGTTTATATTGTAGTCACCCAGAAGTAAAGGTTCACCAGCCTGGGTGAGGGATGCTAGGCTTGAGACTATTTCGGAGGGCTGGAGTTTGGGGGAGAAATAGCAAACTCCTATAAAGATTGGTGGGGAGGATGAGTAGGACAATTTGATGACTAGTAGCTCATGCAAAGATGGAGTGGCCTGTTGGAGTGTGGTGGAGAAGGGCAGGGATTCTTGTACGTAGGCCCTACACCACCACCTCATTTCCCTCTGTCTTGTCTGTACAGTGAGTAGTCTGGGAGGTCCACTAAGGAGCTGGGAGTTCTATATGATTGCCAAGGCTCAGATATGCAAAGAATGTCTGGGGAATTTAGTGCCACCCAGGCCCTTAAGTGGTCAATTTTAGGCAGCAGGCTTCTGTCATTTAAGTGATAGATGCCATGGCCACTAGATGGAGTACCTATAGTAGGACCAGGGTTAGGTTCAATATTGCTAGCCAGTAGGAGGACAACAAAATGGTAAGAGAAACCTACAGTATCTTCTCTTTCTGAGGTTACTAAAAGAGGATGCTAATGGTTTTGTAGTGAGGACACAACAACCACAGGGGGGGAGAGAGCTCAGGAGGAGAGACTGGGGAGGGGGAATGTGCCAGGGTTGAGAGGGAGTATGGAGGGTGGGGTGGATAGAGGGAGTTCTAATGGCTGGTTAAGGAGTGGGCAGAAGTGAGTTGGGGGAGAGGGGGATTTAAGAGGTGAAAGCTTGGAAGTGGGGGAGAGATAAAGGGGTTGGTGGTTATAAGGAGGATGAGCAGGAGCATTAGGCATAAATGAAGAAAGAACATGGTCATGAGAAATAGCTGGTACAGTTTTTTCTTCATGCATGGCTCCTGGAAACATGGCCATTGCCAGGTTTGGGTTTTCCCAAAAGGTGGCTGATGTCCTGCTGGCTGCCACAAAGCCTTCTACCAGATCCACTTATTCTATGACGTGGAAGCGGTTTGCCCTGTAGGCTACTTCTCATCACTTGGATCTGTTTACCTGTCCAGTTAACCAGGTTCTGGAGTCTGCTGTCCTTATCAGATACAAGCCTGAAGTATTCCTCAAAGTGCACTTGACTGCTATTTCAGCTTTCCATGTGCCTAGTTAGGGTTGTACGGTTGCCTAGCTGGAGGTGGCCCGTACGTCTTGAGAAGCATTCTACATCTGAAGCCTCCTATATGTAATCTAGTCCTGGCTTGGGACCTGAATTTTGTTTTGGAAAAGCTTAGTTTGGCTCCTTTTGAGCCAGCTGTGACTTGTGGCTTACGCATTCTTTCTTGGAAAGCGTTTTTGTTTTCCATAGGTTGATCTGAGCTTTGTAGAGACTAGGAGATCCATATGCTTGCCATCATTTTTGAGTACCCTGAGATCTTATTACGGATCAGGTAATGATCTAACTTGGCTTTAAACTCATCCATTGTTCTGCTCACTACAATTTCTAATGGTAGCTTGTTCCAGATTTTGGCTGCTATTACTGTCAACCACTGCTTTCTTTTGGCAGTTTTAAACCTTTCCCCTCTTATTTGAAGGGGATGGGCTCTTGTATTGTATGACTGTTCCTTTAAGGCTAAATTTAACTGTTCCCAAAGTGATGGGTCATTTAATGCCCTATATAACATGCACATGTCCCCTCGAAGTCTGTGAAACTCTAGGGAGTACAAGCCCAGGGATTGTAACCTCTGATCATAGTCCAAACCCTGAACCTCTAAAATTCTCTGAGTTGCCTGCCTTTGAACTCTCTCCAAGGAGTCGATATCACCTCTGCATCCAGGTGACCAGAACTGTGCACAGTAGTCCATATGAAGGCGTACCAGTGAGGTATAAAGTGGGATGAGGACCTCCTTATTCCTACATTTTATATGTTTATTTATACAGAATTGTATACCACTAGCTTTTTTGATAATCTGGCTATAATGGGGCTTAAAACTTAGATTGTTACTAACTTTGATACCTAGGTCTCTTTCTTCAGTTATTGCCTTTAAGGGTTTGTTTCCCAGTCTATACTGATACTGTTTAGTATTCTTACCCATATACATCACATTGCACTTATCGATATTAAAAGATGACCCTTGCTTATGAGCCCAGTCTTCCAATTCTGCTAGGGCGGTTTGTAAAGAGTCTGCATCCTCTTTTACTCTTACCACCTTTCCAATGCAGGTGTCATCGGCAAATTTTGAGAACCATATATCAGGTGTAGTACTCATTGACTATATATATATATATATATACATATATATATAAAATATAATATATATATATATATATGGCATTGACCCAGTTCCGAGCCCTGTGGCACCCCACTAGACACCCCAGTCCAGCTGGAATAGTCACCTTTTATACAGACCCTCTGTTGTGTGTCAGCCATGACTGAATCCAGCAAACAATATTATGATGAATACCCATTTTGACTAAGGCATCAATCAGTTTATCATGTGGGACTTTATCGAAAGCCTTAGCGAAGTCCAAAAAGATGACATCCACTGCATTCCCCTCGTCCATGGCTTTATTTACCTTCTCATAAAATTCCAGGAGGTTAGTTTGACATGACCTCCCCTTCACGAAATCATGTTGTGTATAATCAATGTTATGATATTAATTTAATTTAACGTTATTTGTTTTGTTTATTTTTAATTTTGTTTTTTGTTTTGTTCTGTCCTGGTGAACTGTATTGACTCTTGTTGTAAATTGAAATGGGAGAGGATCACCCCTGGATTATCCCTGGATGTGATTACATTGAAGCGTTAGTAGCGAGACTGGAGATTTGATAATAAAGTGAGAGATATTTCTTTCCTTATTGGCCGAGCTGTGAGGTGTGGAACAGAGTTGGTGGCTGGATTGTGTCGTGTCCTTGGATGTGATTGCGGTGAGGTGCTGGTAGTGAAACTAACGATGTAGTAATAAAGCAAGAGAATTCCTTGCCTTACTGGCTGGGCAGTGGAGCGTTTAACAGAGTTGGAGGCTGGATTGTCGTATCCTGGCGCAGTGGAGGAGAGAGTTGGAGTCGGTCAGCTCTCTCATAGGGCAGCAGGTTTTGTTGATTTCTTCAGAAGAATCTTTTCTTGGCCCTGGCCCGACCTAGTGGTGTGCTGTAGGCTTGCCGCCGTAGGGCGGTCGGTGCTGTAGTGTTTCTGTTCGGCTAACGGTAGCTGGTGGGCTGCTGTGGGGCAGAACGGGTCTGGAGAAGGGTTTTGTGGCTGAGTTGAGCTTGGGAAGTGCTGTTAAAATAACTTTAGCCCGACTCCAGTGGGAGTGAAGACTGCAAGAAGACACTGAATTCAGAAATTTGGATATTTGAATCTGTGTGGAGAGTGACAGTAGTGAGTCCGTATGTATTATTTGGGTTTAATTTGGATTAAGTAATACAATCCGACTAGAGATTTGTTTCTAGAACTTATCGCTGGGATACATGACTGTTCTTGGTTCTTTGTGGAAGTGAGAGCCCACAGGAGGGACCGCATTACATTCATGGCTCCTTGAGATGTGAGCTTTATATATAACTTTTGGTTTCCTGTGTCTTGGATAAAGGAATGATAAAGTTGATTAAGAAGAAACACTGGACTGACCAGGACTGTTAAGTGATTTTGTTGAGTGAATATTTTATTTTTAGAATTTATTTTTAAATTGCTACGTTAGTTTAAATAAGTATTAATGTTGTAATTCATATTATTCTCCCCCTCTGTGTGAGAGACAGTGGGTGGGATTTGTAAACCTTCCCTTGTTTTCACCCACTCTGAGAAAAATGGTGGAGTTACCATCTGAGAGTGGTTTGGTTTATGTTTTATTAATAGTTGTTTATTAAGGGGGTATATTAGGAATCTGATTTAGTGTTTTTTTTTAAAACTTTGTAGTATTGATAGGACATGAATGTGTTGGGTTGGTAAAAACACAGTCAGGCGGTACTCCCCCTCAAGACAGAAGGATCTCCGACCTTTTGAATGTCCTGCACTTCCTTCGGAAGTTTATAGGAAATGCCGAATATTCTGCATTTTGAGACGTAGGAGTGGAGGGAATAAGAGATCCTGAAACTCTTTTGGAGGATGGGAAAAGAGTGGGCGGATAGGAACAGTTAGAACCAGGAGGTGCCCTGGGGCAAAATAGATGCAGGAGCAAGGTCCATCATGTCTTGTATCCATACCCAAGGACACTGACTTGATCAGGCAGGGGATGGAGTCATCCTTGGAGTCTCGTCCCTTTCGGGCGGTGTTAAGCAATGCTAGGTCTATAAGAAACAAGACTGCTTTGGTGGCAGATCTTGTTGCATCTGTGGACTTAGCTTGCATCACCGAGACCTGGCTTGATGAAAATGCGGGCCCCATTTTGGAGTCCGCGGTTCCGGACGGGTTCTCGGTGATTCACCGCCCAAGAGTGGACCGTAGGGGTGGGGGAGTTGCAGTCTGTTTTAGACAGGAACTGGACCTCAGGGAGGTGCCAGTCGGATGTACCAACTCCTTTGAATGTATTGTGGGTGCAGGTGCAGGTGCAGGCTTCAGGATACTTCTCATTTATCATCCACCAGGTGATGGGAGGGAATTCCTGAGGGAGGCAGCGGATTTCATCACTGAGAGGGTTTTGGAATCCCCCCGATGGTTAATTCTGGGGGATTTCAATACCTGGGTCGACGATGAACTCGTGCTTTTTGGACAAAATCTCCTCCAGTTGACTGATTCATTGGGTCTGACACGGGTTATTACTACTGCAACCCACCAGGGGGGACATTCATTGGACTTGATATTCCACCTGGGGATGGCAGTCTCTGATGTGGAGGTGGAGCCCATCAGTTGGTCTGACCATCACGCCCTGAGGTTCAGTTTCGCGGCCCCCCGAAAGAGGTCTGCCCCTAAGGAGATAGTACAGTTCCATCCTTTGAGAGGAGTTTTCTCAGAAGGCCTAATGATGGAGCTGGATTTCTCGGGATCTCCAATTGATAGCACTGACCCATGGTCCTTAGTGCTAGCCTATAATAGGGCAGTCGTGAGGGCCCTGGATGCCATTGCTCCATTCCGTGTTCGTCCCTGTACTCTTCACCCTGGGGCACCATGGTATACCATGGAGATCCATGGGTTGAAGAGACAGGGCAGAAGATTGGGGAGACGCTGGCGGAAAACTCACCTGGAAGTTGACAGGCTTAGACTGTTAGATCTATCAGTTAGCAATTTCCCATAATAATAAGGAAGAGTTCCTGTCCACGAAATTGCTACAGCGAAGAATAGACTGGCCCAGCTCTTCCGGACTGTGGACAGACTGTGCGATCCAGTATGTCTTCATGCCAGTCGAGTGTTATCACAGTTACAGTGTGAGGAATTCACAACGTTCTTTACTGATAAGGTGTCCGCTATCAGGGATGAAATTAGCCAGCGCCTCCCCATTGGGTCTTGCAGTGATCAATCGGGGGACACAAATACCCAACTAACTTGGTTCACTTTCAGTCAACTGGCAGTCATGGATATAATGAGGATCGTCCAGACTTTGCGTCCAACCTGCTGTAGTTTGGATCCGGGCCCTACTCACCTACTTGTGGGGTGTGTAGAGGTTATTGGCCCGATCCTTACTGGGATAGTAGTGGCATCATTGGAGAGTGGGATCTTTCCTGATCCCTTGAAGGAGGCAATAGTACGCCCCCTCTTGAAAAAGCCCTCCCTTGATCACGACTGCCCAGGAAACTACAGACCGATTTTGAATCTTCCCTTTTTGGGGAAGATTATTGAGAAGGTGGTGGCCTTGCAGCTGGAAGACCACTTAACCATCCACAGTATCTATGACCCTCTCCAGTCTGTCTTCAGGAAACAGCATAGTACTGAGACGGCTCTTGTACGGGTACTAAATGATGATCTGATGGTGAGAGATCGGAGGACTCGTTCCATCTTGGTTCTCCTTGACCTCTCAGCAGGTTTGACACCGTGGATCATGGGGTGCTGCTCGAATGCCTGTGGTTTCTCTGTGGACTAAGGGGGAGGTGGTCCACAGTTGGTTTAAATCTTTTCTGCAGGGTAGGACTCCGAGAGTAGTATCGGGAATTTATTCCTCAACCTCTCACTGCCTACGCTGTGGGGTGCCACAGGGTTCGGTGTTGTCCCCCATGTTATTTGAGGTGTACATGCTTCCATTGGGGGACATTATAAGACAATATGGATTGAGTTTTCATTGCTATGCCGATGACTCTCAACTCTATGTCTTTGGTGCCTGAGCAGGAGTCTGAGTCAAGTACATTGTTTAACAACTGCCTCCTGGAGATACAGAACTGGATGAGTACCAATTGGCTGAAGTTGAACCCGGGAAAAACAGAGGTATTGGTGGTGGAACCGAGGGTGAGGATATCAAGTCCATGAGTGGGAAAACCCTCAGGTTTATTTCTGGGAGGAACCCCGCTTATGGCATCTGGTCAGGTACGTAACCTTGGTGTTATATTTGATGAGGGCCTGACCCTGAGGACACAGGTGTCGGCCGTAGTCAAATCATCCTTTTTTCATCAAAGGAATATAGCACGGGTGAAACACTTGATTCCATCAGAGAATCTTCCTACCCTGGTCCACACCTTTGTTGCCAGTTGTCTTGATTACTGCAATGCCCTTTATCTAGGGCTGCTGGGAGTGGATATTCGCCGCTTGCAGCTGGCGCAAAATGCGGCGGCTAGGTTGTTGACTGGAAGCCCAAGGTCCAACCATATAACACCTGTGCTCCGCGAGTTGCAGTAGCTGCCTGTACAGTGGTGAATCACTTTCAAGGTCGTGTTGATGACCTATAAAGCCCTACATGGTTTGGGACCCTGCTACCTGGAAGAACTCCTGACTTCTTACTGTCCCTCCTGCTCCCTCTGATCCTCTGGCGAGGGATTGCTAGAGATTCCCAGGGTAACCTTAAAAACATCTGGTGGAAGAACATTTGTCTTTATGACTCCTACCCTGTGGAATTCTCTACCTTGCCAGATACGAAATAGCCTGACTGTGGACGGTTTTAAAAAAGCTTTAAAGACCTTCCTTCTTAATCAAGCATTTTTAGTGACATAAATTATGCTAAATTTTGTTTTGAATATAATGTTATTTATTATTGTGGTTTTAATACTGTATGTTGCATTTTGTAAAGGTGCCCTGAGCTTGGGAAGGGCACCTTATAGAAATAAACATTTACTTACTTACTTATCCGATTTATACTGATACTCAGTGATGTGTTCCTTTATAATGCCCTCCAACACTTTCCCCAGGATCGAGGTCAGGCTTACAGGTCTGTAGTTACTGACCTCCTGCTTAGATCCTTTTTTGTAGATAGGGACGACCACTGCCTGCTTCCATGCCTCTGGCACCACACCTTCATTTAGAGATTTTTGGAAAAGGCAAGTTACAGGGCCTGCAAGTTGTTCAGCCAATTCTTTGATCACCCTTGGATGAAGATCGTCTGGGCCCTGTGCTTTATTCTGATCTAGTAATTTTAATTTTCTTCCCACTTCAAGACTATCTAGGGTGATGCTAGAGTCTGCTATGGTTTTGCTCTACTGGGACCTAGTTTTTACTGACCCTAGGTTGAACACCGTGGAAAATAGTTGTTACAAATTTCTGCCATTTTCTGGTTATCTGTTATAACTGCTTCTTCCTGGGTCAGTAACGGACCAATCTTTTTTGTTGTACCCTTTTTGTTTTTGATGTAAGAGTAAAAGGACTTGTAATTATCCTTAATTTTTATTGCTAGGTTAATAGATTTTGTATTTATTAATTTTGCAAGGCAGAACTTACAAAACAATATTTGCACAGGAGGATAACAATACAATATCCATACACTGGTACACTTAACAGCATCATATAAGACACCTCCCCTAGCGTTACAGCATAGGGGGATAGACCCAAGAAAGTTAAAAGCTGTTGTTAACCCCAAGTATGCTGCTAAGGAAGACTGAAAGGGAATCCTGCAGCCAAGGACATGCACCAACAAATAGCAAGTACCATAACCTTGTTACTATAGACAAGACTGTTCCCCAAAGAGACCATACATATAGGTATTTAAACCTGAAAAGCTTCCATCCTCCCACCTAATACAGATAACTTTTCAACTTTCAATGGAGGCCCTCAAATAACAGTGCAGAGAAAATCAACAGCTGAAGCGCTATAGGCAAAAAAGAAATAGAATGATGTCCATGCCACTGAAGCAGCGGGCCAGACTCGGGACAAAGTCTTTATTGTCCACGTGCCCAAAAGAAAAATACCTTGAAATTCAGTGGAGCAGGCAAGTAGGTGTCCTGGGCTGGGTAACTCAACTTGCAGTATGCACTAACCCACCAAGAAGGTCAGTATGCTGGCAGGTGTCTGGTAAATATCAGCAGTTGCAATATAAAGTAAAGGGAAACTCCTTCATAACTCCGCCAGACAGTCCATAACCCATCCCCCAGATCACACACTCAACTAACAGTTTTGAGGCCATACTCTGATGCAAAATTCTCTCCCAAGGAGCCATCCCCCTCCTCCGTCTCCTCAAGCTCCTGCAGAATGCACTGCAGCACCTTATCCACATCTTTTGGATCATGGAATTGGTACTGCCGCCCCTTGCAGGTCAGACGCAGTCTAGTGGGGAACAGTAGTTTATGTTAGCTCTTATGCTGCCTTAGACAGTCCCGTATGCCACCAAAAGCCTTCTTCCTTTGCCAGTACCATAAGCTAGATCCGGAAATAACTGCAGTTTAGTGTCCCCATATTTAAGGATTCTCCTCCATCGGCAAGGGCAAACACCCGATCTTGATCTCCCACACTGGTACAAACAATCAGGAAGGTCTGAAGGGTCGCTATATCCGTTGAAACCCACCTCGGAGTAATATAGAAGGCCTTCTCCAGCAAAAGCGGGGGTCATCTTCCAAAAGACCCAAGATTGTTGGCAATAAAGTTCTGGCAAAATCAAGGCTGTGTTCTCCCTCCACTAATTCAGGAAGGCCCAGTACCCGTAGGTTCTTTTCCCTGACCTGATTTTCAGCTGCCTCCAGTTGCTGCCGGAGTAATGTATTGTCTTTGATTAATTTTGCGGTAGCATCGCTGGCCTTCATAACCGAAAGTTCTGATCTCTGGACCGACTACTCGCAGTGGTCTGTCCTTATTTTGAGAGCCGAAACTCTGGACATGAGAGTCCAGTTTTTTTATCAATATCTTGGACTGTTTTCACTAGTTGATTTAAAGTCGTCTGAATCGAAAGAAGGGAGGCACCCTCACCAGGCAATTCACCCGATGCCACGGCTGCCCCCGTAAACACAGGCCTCTCATCTCGATGCTACTGCAATAGTTTAGGAGCAAAAAAGTCTTTGGAAGTGGCAGTTACCGCCCAATTATTTTCCCATAGCGCCATACTCAAGAGTTTCAGCACACCTTTAGCTGCACCCCATTACTGGGAAGCCCCACTATATGATCATTTTTAATTAAAATAAAATTGCAAGGGGCAGAAGCTCCAGGAAAATGCTGCTTCCAACCACTGCTCAGCAGCACCCCCAAAAGCATTGTTTCTAGTTGCAGTTACTTCTGCTCAAAGGATTTCAGAGCTACTGGCTCTAATATGTGAGCCTCCTTATTTGATTTTTCACAAATACAGGGTGTCTTTGCATACTAATCTTAAGTTTTTACAGAAGGTGGTGTCTAAGTTTACTTTAAATCAAACCATCCATCTGCCAGTGTATTATCCAGAGCATGCCAGTCCAGGGGAAGCATTGTTCCATACCTTAGATGTGCATAGAATTCTCCAGTACTATATACACAGCACAGAGTGCAGAAAGTCCTTGCAGCTTTTTGTTTCATTTGCCCATGGGAAAGAGGGCACCCCAGTTTCTAAACAGTGCCTATCCAAATGGTTAGCAAACTGTATTACTGTTACAGGAAGTATGGTAAGGAACCTCCTGCAAACAACTGTTTGTGGTCATTCCACTAGCGGCACGGCCACATCTGTTGCCTGTTTCAACAAATTCTAGCTAGAGCCGATACGGCTGCAGCAAGCTTGTAGGAGCACCGGGGAATGAGTGCCGCCGAATGACATTTCCAAGATGACGCCGATGGAACTACGCATGTGCGGTACTCACGCATGCATAGTTCTGTTGAATGGCAAAATGCCATTCCCAAGATGGTGGTGCCAACAGAAACTGCATGTGTGACACGCGTGCATGCGCAGTTCTGTTTCCAGAATGCGGAAGAAGAATCAGCATTTATATAGCGCTTTTCATACACAGTATCCCAAAGCGCTTTACAAGCAATGCTAGACTGGTAGTGAAGTGACTAGATGTGTGGTGGCAGCCATATCGCACATCATCACCCACACACAGCCTGGATAGTTGCATGAACCGGTTTATGGGAAGGGGAATGTTGGCCAGGACACCGGGAATGTTCCCTGCTCTTTGCGAAGAGTGCCCTGGGTTCTTTTACTTCCACCTGAACACCCACCAGGAAAACACCAGGATGGGCAGATGGGCAGTTTAACGTCTCATCCGAAGGACAGCACACCCCAGCAGTACAGTACCCCCCAATACTGCACTCGGATGCCAGCGATTTTTAGGTGCAAGTCCAATCTTCGTGTGGGACGAGAACCCACGACCTTCTGGTCCAGAGGTGGATGTGCTATCAACAGAGCCACGCTGACACGCTGGAAATAGTGCGGCCGTGGCTATATCGCATGTGGCCGTGGTGGACTGTTTCCGACTGTTATGGAGTTTTGGAAGGATCATTCCGAAACTCCAAAATGGAAGTGTTCCACGTTTTTTTGAGCTACCACAAAACGGCTGCAAGCTCCACCTACACAGCTGTAAAAATGTGTCTGTTGCAGACATCTGTGCAGCTGCCACCTGCAGTATAGCCCACACTTTCACTAAACACTACAGTCTGGACATTGCTTCTCAAAAAAGGGCTGGTTTTGGCCTAGCTGTGTGCTTTGAGGCCTGCTTTATAGTCAGTACTGCATGATACTCATTCCCTAGCTGTGACCAAATGAAAGAGATATCCTCAAAGAAGATAGAACAGCTACGTACTTACAATAACAATACCACTTTAAGAGAATCTCTTTCATCAGGCCATGCCAGCCCATCCTCCTTCCTCCTGCAGGGTACTGAGACTCTTAATTAGTGCCATCTCCTTCTCCATGATGGTCTCCCTATAGCTCTGTGCCTCACCTGGTGGGCAGAGCCCTAGGTTCCCTCGTAGTTCCCTACAGAGAGGTTCTCAGAGCATGATCTCCAGCGCGGAATTGAGGAAGGAAGGGGCTGCCCATGTTTATGTAGCGGCCTACATGTGTCGTTGTTGTGGGTGGCCCCAGGTGGACCGCTTGCAAAAGTTTCTATGTGGTCCTAGTGCCTAGCGGCTTATAGTTCCATAGGTGTTGCCTGATGAAAGAGATTCTCTCTCAAAGAGCTACTCTTGTGGTAAGTACGTAACTGTTCTATCCCAGGTTACAGTTTCACCACAGCCACTGACTCACTGCGTGACCCTGAGCAAATCACTGTGAACTATGAGATCCCAGGTTATAATACCACCAAAGCCACAGAATCACTGAGTGACCCTGAACAAGTGGCTTAACTGTGAACCAGGAGATCCCAGGATCTCTTTGAGGGGGAGCTCTTGCAGCAGGTTACACCATAAGGACTAAGTCTCCAGGCACCAGGATCCCACTGAAAACTTCTAGCTAGCAATATACAGCAGGGGACCAACCCATTGACGTCGGCCCGCCCCCAACGTCACATATGGCATAAAAGGGGTGGTCCCCCAGCCCTACCTCCATTTTTTTCCCACTGTCAACCCGCGCACATCGGCTCCATGAACACCTTCTGCTCTAGCTGCCATTTTATGTGCTTACCTGTGCTTTTTATATTTATTATTTCGTCTGCATGTCTTCTTCTCTGACCTCTTCAGTCAGTTAGCGGCAGTCCAAGTGGCCTTGCGGCAAGCAGATCCCATCAAAGGATGGCCATTCTCTCTACCTAGGCCTGATTCACAACCCTGAGGATTGCAACATCTGCCTAAAGTTCACCCAGAGGACTGGGAACCACCACCAACAGGCCCTCAGAACCTTCTTGCTCAAGAAGCAGGTTGCAACAATGGAGAAACAAATCCAAGGAAAACATTCCTCCTACTCTCCATTTTCTGGGGCCTTCTCCTCATCACCATCCCATCTGGATAAGAAGTCGGATGGAAAGCATAGCCATAGGAAGAAGCATAAGGAGAAGTCTCCCCTCCCATTCCTGGTCCCCTCATCTGAAGTCAATCAGTTCTGGCTCCTCCCGTGGGAGGTCAGACTCTGCTCCCATGGCAGCCCTCCTTTCTTTGGGGCTTCTCATGGAGAAGCCACCTGCCCTCTCCACCAGGGTGGCTCTTTGGGGTCGTAGACTGTGTCCTTCACCTCCCAGCCCCTGCTGCTGCAGCAGGACCAGCAGTCAGGTGGCTCGGCTGGGTCTTCTATGGTCACCGGGTTCTTGTCTATCATCCACCCAGCCAAGACACCTGCTAAGTCAGCCTTGGGCTCTGAGGCCGAAGCTGCTGAGCGACTCTAGGGGTATTCGCCAGCCTCTGGCAAAATGGCACCTCTGCCCCATTCGGGAGTTGGCTGCCCAACACAGGCATCTTCCAGATCAACACCAGTGGCTTCTCCAGACAGACGACAGTGCATGCCAGTTCGGGCGATGCCAGCTACCCCGGCATCGCTCATGGCAGCTCCTATTCGGTTGTTGCCGGGTCATCCTGCATCACCAGTGGATCTAACTATAGCTACAAATCAGATGCCAGAGGGCCTGCCATCAGACCCAATGACACCTTCCAGGCCGATGTCGGATACTCCAACGCCAGCTAACCCGAATCCACAGGATCCAATGCCCTGGTTGCCACCTCCTCAGGGACCGATGTTGGGACCATCTGGTGTTCCTCAGCCAGTGGTGGTGCCACCACCCCCCCTCAATCTGCAGAACTGTCTGCCAGATTTAACCGCCTTCTTCACCTCCTGGTAGAACATGGTGAAGGGCGACTTGCTTCCACAACCGGCACCCCCCTCTGAAGGCTCCTACTCCATCAGGGGTCCCAACTCCGCCTCCTCCCCAGAAGCCTTCTCTGCCACCCAATGAGCATACTCCACACCCAGATGGCAAGGGCAGGGGTCGCCCCAAGATGCATGGATGGAAATATAGTTACTCATCTTCCAGATCCTCAGCCAGACACAGATGTCGGTCCGGGAGCCGTTGTCACCGACGTTCAACCTCAAGGTCTTCCTCCTCAGGGGAATCAGGCTGTAGCTCTTCCTTCTCTTCTAGGTCCTCTAATTCCAGGTCATCCCCTTCTCCTTCTGATCCGAGGGGTACCCCTACATCACCCCTGGAGGACCCAACCTTTATGAAGGTTATGCGGCACATCCAGTCAAATATGGGCTGGGACACAGGATTTGGACCCTGAAAGAAGACACTTGTCTGTCTTTCTCCACCAGAAGTATCCAAAACCTGTGGTGGTTTCTCCTCTGGTGGATGTCACTAAGTCGTCATGGAAACACCTGTCTTCCACCCTGGCAGTTTCCAAAAAAGCAGACTGGCTTTACAATGCTCCTAAGGATGAACCCTATTTCAGGGAGCAGCCAGCCGCCGACTCTATAGTCATCACAGCAGCTCACGACCAGTCAGGAGGCCACATGATTTAAGTACCCAGCCTCTGGATAAGGACTCCAGGCAGGTAGACCACCTGGGCAGAAAGGTGTGTGCCTCAGCTACCTGTGCTATGCGTTCCTTGAACTTCTTGGCCCACATGGTCCAATACCGGAGCGCCCTGTGGGAAAAGGCCGAGCTGGTTCAGACTCAGCAGGATAATCCCCAGAAAGCTGAGCTGCTGCATATTTTAAAGTCAGGTTTGGACATTGGTACCCATGTTCTCCACTCGTCCTATGACACGGCAGATGTGGCAGCTTCAAGCATTTGCCTTCGCCGGTATTCTTGGCTCTCGGTCTCTGGGTTTACCCCAGATGTCCAAGCCAAAATTTTGAACGCCCCTTTTAAGGGCGCTGTCCTTTTTGGTGAAGACTCAGAGAATATCATCACTAACCTTCAGGAGTCAGGCAAGGCTGTTAGGTCTGTGCACACAATGTACAGAGCTAATCAGAAGCAACCACTTCGCTAGCCATTTGGAGACAGTACAGCCAGCAATCCTGGGGCCAGCAAAACAGAGGGACGTTCAAACAGAAGGCCTCTGCCCAGGCCTCCGGAGGGTTCAGGTCTCAGGGCCCCTAAAACCTCCCAGGCCTCTTTGCCTGCCCCCGGTACCTCAGCATGACTCCTCATCCAACCCCCTCTTCCTCCAGCAGAATCCCTGGGGTAGGCAGTAGGGGGTTGCTTTTCCCTCTATCTAAAGGGATGGCAAAGAATTATGATGGATCAGTGGGTGCTTCATTTGATAGAGAAGGGACATGTCTTGGAGTTCACTGAGATACCTCCAGACACTTCTCCACCATACACTCCCATTATCCTCTGTCACACCTCTCCCTTATCCGGGATGAAATACAGGCGCTTTTGCAGAAACAGGCAATAGAGCCAGTTCCTCCATCTCAGAGAGGAAAAGATTTTATTCCCACTTCTTCCTGGTCCCCAGAAAGCTGACAGGGGACCTACAACCCATCCTGGTTCTCAGCCACCTGAACAAATCTATAGAGTAAAAACATTTCAGGATGGTCACCCTTCTAGGCCTGCTCCCCCTCCTTCATCAAGGAGACTGGCTTTGCTCCTTGGATATGCAAGATGCATACCTTCACATACTGGTCTTTCAGTCCCATCGGAGGTTCCTTTATTTACACTTTCAGGGCAGCCATTATCAGTTTCGTGCCCTGCCATTCGGCCTGTCCGTGGCCCCCCTGGGTCTTTACAAAGCACCTGGCTGTGGTAGTAGCAGCCCTCAGGAGATGGGGTCTTTATGTTTTTCCCTATCTGGATGATTGGCTGCTTGCTGCCCTGTAAAGGGATCAGCTGCTCAGCACCATGGTGGACACCTTTACTTTGTTTTGGGACTTAGGCATAACCCTCAACCCCCCAAAATCCTCTCTGTGGCCCAGCCAGAGGCTACAGTACATCAGAGCAGTCCTGGACACAACCGTAGGTAAGGCTTTTCTGCCCTCGGAAAGAGCGGAGCGTCTCCAGAAACAGGCTCACCTAGTTTCCTCAGCTAGCCCGATCCCTGCCAGAGTGTTCCTGTGATTACTAGGACACATGGCAGCGGCCATTGTGATGGTTCCCCTAGCAGGCTTACACATGAGAATGCCCGAATGGACCTTGCAAGTCCAGTGGTATCAACGCTCAGACGAGATGGAGCAACCGGTGACAGTCTCCACCCTGGTGTGTCAAACTCTGGCCTGGTGGTTGGACCCCATCATTCTGTCATTAGGGGTCTCCTTTCTGTAGGTCTTTCCCTCCCAGATCCTGACTACAGATGTGTCCGTTCTGGGTTGGGGTGCTCATCTGGCAGACCATCAGACTCAAGGCACTTGGTCTCCCCAGGAGGTTCATCTCCATATCAGTATTCTGGAGATGAGAGTGATCCTTTATGCCCTCCAGACTTTCCAGATGCATCTGCTGTCTGGGTCCTTATCCAGATAGCCAACATGTCAGTGGTCTTCTATATAAACAAGCAAGGGAGGACTCTCTCCTACCCCCTCTTCAGGGAAGCCATAAGAATCTGGTATTGGGCCATAGAGCATCATCTGGAACTCAGCGCCATACACATTCCAGGCATACATAACACCTTGGCTGATGGCTTAAGCCAGTCTCAGTCCAGGGTACATGAGTGGGACCTCCTTCAATCCGTGGCTGAAGAGGTATTCTACAGGTGGGGTTGGCCTGAGTTGAACCTCTTTGAAGCCCCACTAAATGCCAAACTGCCAAATCTTTGCTCACTAGATCCAGGACCTGGTGTTTTCTGGTGAGACACATTGTCCCTTTCTCGGACAGGGAGGTTTCTTTATGCCTCTCCCCTCCTCATTCCGTTGTTGCAGAGAGTCCTTCTCAAGCTGCACTCAGAGGGGGCAGAAATGTTCCTAATAGCTCCTTACTGGCCTCGTCAGATATGGTTCTGTCTACTTCAGCAGCTGGCAGTGGAACCCCCAATCCCTCTGCCCCTGAGCACAGGCTTGCTCTTCCAGGAGCGAGGCACACTGGTCCAGCTGGATCTCAACTCATTGCACCTGCACGCATGGCTTCTGCTGACCTAGCAGTTGCTCGGTTTGGGATTTCTCCCAGAATGGCAAAAGTCTTGGTGGTGGCCAGAAGGCCTTCCACCAGAGCTGCTTATTCGATGAAGTGGGAATGGTTCTGTCTTTAGGCTTCTGCCCACTCTCTGGATCTGTTCACATGTCCTGCCAACTTGGTTTTGGAGTACCTCCTTTCCCTATCGGATTAGGGTTTGAGATACTCCTCTATCAAAGTGCGCCTATCTGCTATTTCTGCGTATCATGCACCTGTAGAATGAAAAACCCTTGCCCAGCTGGATCTTTCCTGCACCTTTCTATGGGGCATTCTGTACCCTCTCCCTCCTTGGGATCTTTTGTTCCTTTTGGAAAAACTTACACTGCCTCCCTTCAAACTGGCTGCAAGTTGTGAGCTATGATTTCTGTCGTGGAAAGCATTTTTAGTTGCCATTATTTCTGTTCTAAGGAGTTCCAAACTTCAGGCTCTGATGTGCAAAGAGCTTTATTTAGTTTTCTACAAGGACTGGGTGTCCTTGCAGAGAAATCCTAAGTTTTTGCCTAAGGTGGTGTTCGAGCTTACTCTAAATCAGGACATCCATCATCCAGTCTACTATCCAGAGTATTCAAATCAATAGGAGGCTCTGCTTTATACTCTGGATGTTCATCGGGTACTTCGTTATTACTTAGGGCATACCGTGCTATCCGCAAGTCAGACCAAAGGACTGAAGAGGCTCCAGTTACTAAGCAGACTCTGTCCAAATGGTTAGTTAACTGCATTGTTTACTGTTACAGAAAACTGGTCAAAGATCATTCTACCAGGGGTATGGCTGCTTCCTTTGCATCCATGAAAAATGTATCTGCAGGTGATATCTGTGCAGCTGCCACATGGAGTTCCATACGCACTTTCATTTGGCATTACAGTTTGGATATTGCTTCTCGTCATAGGGCAGGCTTCAGCCTTGCTGTCCTACAAGGCCTGCTCTCATGAGCTTTCCAGCCGACTTACCTCCTTCTGGCCTTGGGGGTTGGTCCTTTTATTGCTTGGGAGTTGGTCCTTATGGTGTAACCTGCTGCAAGAGCTCCCCCTGGAAGTGAGAGAGTACAGTTATGTAAGAACTTACCATAACAATAGATCAAGAGGAGCTCTTGCAGCAGGTACTGCTTTCCCTCCCACCTTCCCCCTGGTGTCTGTTTCTCCATTGCTGTTATTTCTTTCCTCCTTGGTTCTCCATTTCTGTGTCGCTGGGGTCTCCGGCGGGAGAACTGAGGTAGGGCTGGGGATCTCCCCTTTTATGCCATGACGTTGGAGGTGGGCTGATGTCAAGGGGGCAGTCCCCCACTGTATATTGCTAGCTAGAAGTTTTCAATGGGGTCCTGACACCTGGCAGCTTAGTTCTTATGGTGTAACCTGCTGCAAGAGCTCCTCTCGAAGATCTGTTAACGATAAGTTTGTACATAACTGTACTTTATAATCCCACCACTGCCACTGACTTCCTGTGTGACCCTGAGCAAGTCACTGACTGTGAACCAGGAGATCCCAGGTTACAGTCCCACCATAGCTACAGACTCACTGTGTGACAATGAGCAAGTTACTGTGATCTATGAGATCCCAGGTTATAATCCCACCAAAGCCATGGAATCACTGAGTAGCTCTGAGCAAGTGACTTAACTGTGAATCAGGAGATCTTATTTCAAGGGTTGCAGCAGGCCACACCTATGGAACTACAGCCACCAGGCACTAGGACCACATGGAAACTTTTCTAGCTAACAGTCTACCAGGGGGCTTCCCACTCCAACATCATACACTGATGTCTGCCTATCCTGAAAGAGTGGGTGGCCCCACACCCTCCTCAGTTCTTCTCCCACTATTAACCATCCCACATTGGACTTCTTGTGTATCCACAAGCCTCAGTCAACTGCCATTTTGCTGAAAATTTTGTTAAACCTTTCTTTTGTATTTTCTTTCCCTAATGTGCATCACTTCAGCAATACAGTGATTTTTCCTCTCCATTTATACTGAGCTCCACCTCCAGGAACCTCTTCAGAAAGTCTGCCTGTGGGCAGAATATCCCTATGAAGAAGAAATAGAAAGTTGCCCACATGGAGAAGGAGCTTCAGGCCTGAAGTTTCTCCACTCCCCCTGCGATGTCCTTGGGCTCACAACCCTCCAAGGCCCAGGACAAGTCGATGGAGAAGCACAGGCATCAAGACAAGGACTGTCCTAAGGAGAAAACCTGGTCCTCCTCATCTTGATCCTGGTCGCTGCTTCATGCGTCGACCGCAATGGGGATGTCCTCATTATTGGGGGAAGCCCCCTCTGCCTTGCACACCCTTTCTCCAGCAGGGCTACCATTGGCAGCTCCCCCCACCAATCTTTAGGTGGTGGGCATTGGTTCCACAGGCTCTGGCACCCCACCGACTTCTCAGCCCTTTTTCTCTGTGGGCACTCACTTGGGTGGCTCAGCTGGCTTGTTATCGACCGGCTGAGCATCAGCAGTTGCTGGGACACAGCTTAACCCCCCCGCCACTGACCTCGGTCGGTTCTTTGGCCATTGTCTCAGGCCCAGAGCCTCTAGCCTCTTATGAGTCCCCCCCGGCCTGAGCCTCAGTCACCGTTGCCTTCCCCAGTGTCAACGAGCTTCCCCACATGCCCCAGCCTGTTCAGCCACCCTCCCCAGTGCCGACCCCATTGTTCCCTCAGTCGACGCTGATGGGTCTGGTGCCAATAATAGTGGACTTTCATTCCATACTTACTGCCTTATGGGGCTTTATGCAAGCTAAGCTTGCTCTTCCCTAAAGCCGGCCCCCACAGCGGTCCCCTGCTCCTTCAGTAGGGCCACGGCTCATTCCTCAGGACCCAGGGCCCTCGCTCCCACCTTAGGGCTCTGGGGATGAGGATGGTGGTTGCTTGGACCTCATTCCCCCAGATGAGGATGACAGCAGCGACAACAGAGGAGCCACTTCTTACAACTCCTCCACAGTATCATCCAACAGTGAGGAGATCCCGAGGTACATCCCGCCCCCGACACCCCCCTTTTTGTCTCAGTTATGAGACAATTAGCAGTATCAGTGGCTCAGTAGGTAGCACACTCACCTCTGAGCCCGGGAGATCAGAGGGCTGTGGGTTCAGTTCCCACTTATGGCACTTGGGTTAATATCCCAGTTCTGACACTGTAGTGCAGCATGAGAGGGGTGCTGCACTTCTGAGGTGCCATCTTTCAGATGAGATGTTAAACCGAGGTTCCATCTGCCTAGATTGGTAGTAGTTCAGGTGGATTTTAACAATCCCATGGCACTTATCGAAAAGAGTAGGGGAGTTTTTATTGAATCAATAAACATAATTAGAACAACACAGTGTAGTCAATTATACAAAGTAAGAACCAAAACCTAATCTGGCAAATTTATACAATAAACAAAAATTACAAAATGATAAAAGGAAAGGAGTTATCAGATTATGTTATGCATTATTTAAACTTAATAAAGTGAAGGAACCCTTTCCACATCTTTAATAGCTGAGCCTGTACTGTCCTTCGAGCATCCTGAGCATAAATCCTCGAGAGTTCCTGTGAAACCAAAATACTAAAACAAAGGTAAGGCATTTTCCTTTGATATATTACCCACTGACACCTTGCCTGCCATAAATAATAACGTAAACATCCAAAAAATAATGACAACGTTTCTTCATGAAAATCAGAAAGGGTCACTGGATAAACCCCTAAAACCAAGATATGATATGAAAGGAAATTCAGCCACTTAAAACCCCAAAGTGCCGCCAAATAAACCCACAAACCCTTAGCATAGGAACAATGTAAAAAAAATGCTCCATCGATTCCTCAACATTTATGCAATCCAAGTAAGGACACTTCCTTTCTTCAATGGCTTTATACTTAGCGTTACCCCTGACATTTAAACAGCCATAGAATATTAGCCACTGTGTCTCCCATTGTATTTGAGGCAATCTGAGGCAATTTAGTTGGGCCAATACTTTAGGATTCAAAGAAGAAGGGCAATTCTTAAAACATGGCTCTAGAGGAAGTAAATTTGTCATTACCACCTGATAAAATTGTTTCATGCTATTACTCAAAATTGTCTCTTTCCCTATTTTCCATTTATATAGTTTTTGTGCAGCCGGTCTAAAATACTGTGGAATATGAATATGAGGGTTTAGTTTTGGAGCCAAAGAAAGCCAATTCCTAAAGTATTTGTCCAGTGATCTGGAAATCCATTTATCCCCACTCCCTGCTTCTAGTCGTAAGCCACTTTTCACTGAACACATGATAAATAAGGAGTGAACAAAAATCACAGGGTCCACCATCCCAAGACCTCCTTGTTTTTAACTTAAATATGTATAACTTCTTTTAATGGGGTTTAATCTGTTACCCCAGACCATTTGAAAAAATAAACCATACAGTTTAGTTTCTAGATGCACTGGGAGTGGAAAAATCATAGCTACATACTGAACACATGGTAAAAGAAACTGTTTGATAACATGCATACATTTCAGTTTGGACAATTTCCACCTTTTCCATCTGTTAACTTTATTCTCCACTGTTTGTAGAACTATATCCCAATTTTCTACTGGCATATTCTGAGGGCCAAACTGGATGCCCAAAATTTTAAGGGGAGTTCTGGAGAAATGGATGCCGCCCTGCACCGCTTCCGTAGGACCCATTGCTCTGATAAATAATCCTTTTGTTTTGTGTACATTTATTTTTGCATTCGAAACTTTCGAAAAGGCCTCAAATGCTGTCAAAAAATATGCACAGATGAATGATCTGTGAATATACAATCAAATCATCTGCATAGGCCTGTGCCAAAAGATGATTATCCCTAAACGTACCATGAGAAATACCTGGCCACAATGGAGTAGTAGTTAAGTTTTGTAGTAGGGGATCCAAGGAAAAGATGTAAAGTAGGGGGCTGAGAGGGCAACCTTGATGCACTCCAGTATATAAACAAAAACATTCAGCCGTCTGACCTTGCACGAAAGGGAACACAATATTATGTTCATATAATTTTTTCATTAGATTAACAATATGGGACAGAACTCCATAATGTATTAACGTTAGAAACAAAAAAGGCAAATATACCCTATCAAAAGCCTTTTCCAAATCAGCGACCACCATACAATTCGTGACTCCTACATCAGAAAGATGTTCAATAACTTCTCGTATGATCATTAATGCCATCTGAATTTGTCTATTTGGTATCCCACTAAACTGGTAAAGAGAAATTACCCATCTGGAGTAATTTTTCAACCAGTTATTCAAAATACTGGTGAAAATTTTATAATCTGAATTTAAGAGGGTAATCGGTCACCAATTTTTAATATTTTGCCTATCTCCGGATTTAAATAAGTAAATCAACAATCCCTCAGAAAAGGAAGGAAAGAAAACAGCAGTTTCCATAAAATACTGGAATAGAATATACAAGCATTGACTCAATTCCTTCGCAAAAACTTTATACAGATTATTAGAAAGGCCATCCTTACCTGGTGAAATATTTAATTTCAAATTCCTGATTACTTTTACTATTTTCTCTTGTGTAATTGGGTCCAATAATGTTGAGACTTCTGCTAACCTGGGGGGGGGCTTAGATGTTTTAAGATATGAAAGCATTTCTGCCTCCGTAATAAGAGAGGGGGTCCAAAGTTGAAAATGCCCAATGATTGCTTCTCTGAGCTGAGCAACCGTGGTGGCCAAAGAGCCATCAGGGTTTTGTAAAGAATCAATATTGGAGGAAGCCTTCAGATTTTTGCAGGTTTCAAAGGGGTCCCCAATAGGGGATTTTTTTATGCTATTAGACAGAATGGCCTGTAGGGTTTTAGCTCTATCATATTGAAAATTCCTCATGTCCTCCTTTAAATTACTAATTTGGTCTGAATAGTCTAAATGAGAGGCATACGCGATTGTCATGAGTTTCTGGAGTTGTTGCCTAAGGGACAGATATCTCAAAAACTTAAATTTTTTGTTTTTGCCCCTTGCCTTTTAAACCAATTGCATAGTTTGAACTTAGTTGTTAACCACCAATCCCCTAAATCCTCATAAAGAAAAACCACTGACAACCTGGCTGCTAGGATATGTTTCACCCCGGACTGTATATATGGTATGTCCAACATAGTGTTATTCAGCTTCCACCTAATCTGCCTACGTTCAGGGGAACCTGAGGATAGGGAACTACAAAAAAGTAATAGATGGTCAGAAAATTCACAAGGGATCATCTTAAAGGAATCCAGTTGTACAGTAGGGGAGACAAACATGTAATCTATTAGGGAAAACAATTTACCCTTTGTAAAGGAATACATCGGTCCTTGAGAGGAAAGGGAAATACAGTTAAATAAACCTGCTGTTTTAACTATGTTGGCTAACATGTGAGAATCACAATAGACTTTCTTTTTCTTCTGATTAGGTGAGTCAAAAATTGTGCAATTAAAATCGCCTCCCCAAAGCACTTTAACTGATGTCACCAAGTAGGGTTGGACAGCTTTTAAACAAGAAACTCTACCAGCTTTTGTCTGTGGATTGTAGATGTTAATAAAACGATAGCATATATCATGCCATTTCCCATCTAGTATCAAGACTCTCCCTGGAATAAGATCAACTAAATTATGGAGTTTAAAGGAATAGGTATTGAATAAAATCCCAATACCGTCTGCTGTATCAGTTCCAAAGGACCAAAAGGAAGGGCCCCACACCCAATCCCATTTAAAAGTAGTGAGTTGTTCTACTGAGTGCATCCAGGTTTCCTGTAAAAAACATACTGATAAATTTTGATTTTGTATATAGTGAAAAAGGGCTTGTCTCTTAACTATGTTTAGCAGACTATGAGTGTTCAAAGAGCCCCATGACCACTGCATTAAGCTTTATGGAAATAGAACAAACTTATCATTTTTTTTTTTTTTTTTCTTTTCTTTATAATTATCCACTGGCTGAGATCGAGTGGAAGATTTTTGGGAGTCTGAATCTCCCAATTCCATCTCTGTATCTCCCCAAGGAGTAAACAAAGCAGCATAAGAGTTGCTATGGGAGGAGTGGGGGTTGGGATGTAGATGCCTAGATGATCTACGTTGGGGTAGTGAAGGCCTAATATCTAAAGCCTTAGGTGCTTCCTCAAGAGTCTCCACTGAAACCTCAGAGTAACACACAGGAGGGAAATCCAAAGGCTCAGGTGGGCCCATACTAGATTTTTTGACAGCTGCCGAATCCGAAACAGTTTGTTCAACCTTGTCTACCATTCCTAAAGATTTGTTGATGGGGGGTGCTAAACCAGGGGTCTGAACTATGATTTGGAAAGAAGGGACAGGTAGAGGGGATTGTGAGCTAGGAGGGGGAAGATGTACAGCATCCTGAGCCTGCTGAATTAAAAGCTCTGAATTTATACAGGATGTTTTATTTTTTGCAGCCCAAGGGCAAACCCGAAATGTGTGACCAGATTCTTCACAAAGCTCACATTTAGACTGATTGTGACAATACATGGTTATATGTCCAACTTCCCCACAGTTGTCACAACGTGGTTGGTCACAAACGCTTGAGAGGTGTGTTTTAGCCCCACATCTGTAACAAGCCCGAGGTTGTCCGCTATAAAACAAACCCTCTGTCTTTTCCTAATAAAAGGAGTGAATATGGACTACCCTGTCTCAGATTGCTTCAGTTTAGTTTTATATTTCCATCCTCCCATCCAAAACTGTTCGGAATCTAGGATAGGTTCAGGCCCACTTAAAATTTCACACTTAAGGGACAACCAAAATGATATATCTTCCACATGCACCCCCTCGTTTCTAAACATGACCGTAACATGTTTTATCAGAGGTTTAGTTAAAGGTATCACTAAAAAGGGGGTCCATAGGGGGGAGAATTTAACCTGGTTGTACCTATCCCAAAATAAGTCCAAAGCATGTGGTGTCCGAAAACTAATGTCAAAATTATCCTCCCCAGAGATATTAATAAATGCGTATACATCTTTTGGAGTGAAATGCAAGGACTCTTAATAAGGTTTTCCCCACGTAGTGTCTATCTGGTCGATCCTCCAAACCCCCTTTATAGCGGACACAGACCGCATTCCGGCGAGGTGCTGCTTCTTTTTTAGCGTTAGAAAATAGTTCAAACATAAGTGGTTTCTGAGGAACGGATTTCGTCTGAGAGGGCGTGTGGGAGGAAGCAATAGGTTCTTGAAGGGGTGGTACCAAATCCGTATTTAAAGAGGAAGTTAGGGATGTCTGTGACTCCAAAGGTGTAACAGTCAGTGGAAGTTTTTCTGCCTCTGAACAGTTTTTATTGTCCTGCAAATCTTGCTCCAGAATTTGCTGCTGCAAATCCGGTTTCCATTCTGGGGAATACTGTGAGAGGATAAAATCAGAGTCCCAAGTAGGATCAGGCTTCCAGATGCCTGCTACATTTTGTTTTCAACCTGCTCCTCTGAGTGCTTTATCAGGGGACCAGGGTTCTGAAAAATTAGATGTTTGTAATCCAGGTTTTGCATGAGGTACTTTTTTTTGATGAAAAAAGAATTCAGTGGCCCCAGTTTGGGAAATAGCTGAGGACTGATAAATTACACTATGCTGAGCCCCATGCTTCTTAAAAACGAACCCAGCTGATTTGTCCAACCATGCAGACTCAGACTGTTTTGGTTCTGATGCAGACAAAGTCTGTTGTAATTCTTTTGAGGTCTCTGTTTTCAGTTTTCCCATGGTTAAGGCAGTCAGAGCTGTAGCGGGCTGAAGGCACTCGCTAACACCCGTAGTACTGCTAACAGATTTAGTAGGAGTCAAATTTACTGCAGGAACTTCCCATGTAGGAGCGAGGCTGTAAGGAATGTAATCTCGCCCTGCAGGGACACCCAACTGAACCGAGTCAGCCGTAATTCTGTCAACGTTAACGCTGCAGCTGTCAAAACCCAGCTCCTCCTGCTGCAGAGGTAACAACTCAGGCTGTGCGGCTGAACGCCGAGTTGCAAAGTCCGTAGGGGAGCTCTACCGCTTGCTTCTCCCTTACTCCCGTAACGCACAGATTGTGTAGCGGGAGGGAATCAAGTTGCTGCGCATTTTTAAATGCGGGTAAAGCAGATTTCAATAACAAGTTGTCCGCTGCAGTAGTGGCTTCCGAAACAGCAGAAAATTGTTGTAAAAACTCACCACGCTCTACAGAGCTAATTTATGAGTGCAGTCCAGTAGATTTTCCAGTTACAAACATACCGGTTTCAGGGAGAGCAATATTGCAGGTAGAAACTGTAGCCGTGTCGTCAGGTTCCAAACTGGATTCGAACCTTGTGTCCAGGGATTCGTTTTCAAGCATTTCCATTTTCCCAATTCTTTCTGAGAGTTGAGAATTCTTTTTGCCCAAATCGACTACTGTATCCTCCCAAAGGACCACTGCGTCGTGAAACTCCATATCAGAGTCCATATCCTGGGTGTTCAAAGGGCCGGCCTCCACATTGCACACTGTGGGAGCGGAGGCCAAAGCTCCCACTGTGCAGACGTCTTCCTCCTTCAGCAACTCACTCGGAGTGGCCATCTTGGCAAACAGCCCGTCCCCCTACTGGCCACAATGCAGCAGCAGAGCAGGGGAATTTCTCCCGGTGTTCTGGCCAAATTTCCCTCATTCACTAAAAATACCAACAACAGCTTAATCTGGTTCAAGGTCAGTTGGCATTCATCTGTATCCCCCTCCCCCGGGTCGTGCCTGAAAATAGGCAGGATTCGTCTAGTGCACTTACCCGGTCAACAAAAACAAAGTAAGCTAAGCTAAATTACAGTTGGCCATGGGCTTCAACACAGAGGAACAAGATCCTGTTCGGCGTCGACTTGCTACTTATTTGTGATTGCCGGACACCCCTTCTCTGGTTATCCCTCCTTTGTTTGAACCCTTTGAGGATGCCACCATGGCCGTCTGGCACTGGCCAAATTTGATTCCAGCTGTGTCAAGGAAGGCAGACAAATTATATCAGGCTCCAACAGGGAGGCCTTTCTTCACCAACCAACCTCAAGTAGATTCGGTGATCATCAATGCCACCTACAACAGCACCAAGAGACCAAAACATCTCAGTTCTTGCCCCCGGATATGGAGTCCCAGAGGCTGGATCACACTGGCAAGAGAACCTTTGCCTCTGCCGCACTGACCATCATGGTATTGAACTACATTGCCCATATGGTCCAGTATCAAAACCAGCTTTGGGACCAGGCCCTCGACACTGCCTCGGCCCTCTCAGAGGACCCCCTAAAACAGCAGCTGCTGCAGTCACTCAAAGTGGGCTCCGGCAGTGGCACACACCTCCTTAGGGCTGCCTACGATGCAGTTGATGCCTCAGCCAGGGCTGCCACAGTAGGCATTTGCTTGTGTAGACACTCTTAGCTAAGGGTGTCAGGCTTTGCCCAGGATGTTCAATTGTCCATCCTGAATGCCCCCTTAGAGGCTTAAAACTGTTTTGGGCAGACATACGGGACATACTGTCTCGACTGCAAGCCTTTGGCCACACCTTGCAGTCGGTCCAAGTGTGTACCACTCCATCCAACCCAATAGTGGTCAACGAGTGCCCATAGACCCAAGCCTTCTCACAAGCTTCAGGGTAAGGGCCAGACTGCCCCTGCCTTGGCCGACCCCTCCTCCACCAAGGGGAAAAAAAAACAGAGGAGGAGGTGGTGCAGCCCCGGACGTCCCTGCTAATTTGGCCTGACTCCTTGCCTGACCCCCCCAGTAAGGCAGGAGGCAGTTGTAGGGGGTTGTTTCTCCTGCACTAGGACAAGAGGACGAAACTTTCCAGAGATGCCTAGGTACTGCAGCTAATAGAAAGCAGCCACACCCTGGCACTTCTGTAGCACCCTCCAGAAAAAACAAAACAAAAAAAAAAACAGTTCTGTCCTTACCCTCCGGACCACATCCCAGTGCTCTTGGAGGAAATCCACTCTCTGCTGAGCAAAAGAGCCATAGATCTCATCCCAACAGGGCAGAGGGGTCTACTCTCAATTCTTTCTGGTCCCCAAATGTACAGGGGATCTCAGGCCCATTCTAGACCTCAGGGAGCTAAATGTGTTCATTCAGTACAAGAAATTCTGGATGGTGACACTTTAGAGTCTGCTGCTCCTTCTGCACCAGGGAGATGGGATTTGCTCCCTTGACATGAAGGATGCCTACCTGCATATCCAGGTACATGCCTCCCACAGACCATACCGAAGGTTCCATTTTCAGGGGGCACACTTCCAGTTCCAGGCCTTGCCCTTTGGCTGGTTCTTGGCCCCTCGGGTGTTTACCAAATGCTTGACAGTGGTAGCAGCTGCCATCAGGCAGCAGGAACTCTGTTTTTCCCTACCTGGATGACTGGCTTCTCATAGCCCAATCTATGGAGCACCTGTTAGAGACTCTGGAACATACCACCTGCCTTTTCTAGGATCTGGGCATTACGGTCAACCTGCCCAAGTCTGTTCTGATCTCTTGCCAGCAGCTTCAGTATATAGGGGCAATCCTGGATACCTCTCAGGGCATGGCCTTCCTGCCCCAGAACTGGGAAGATCGCCTTATAGCTCAAGCCTGCCTGCTGTACAACAACCGCTATGTCTCAGCCAGAACCTTCCTCTGGCTCTTGGACCTGATTGCTGCAGTCATAGTCACAGGTCCTCTAGCCAGATTGCATATGAGGATTCCCTAATGGATACTGAGGGTCCACTGAGACCAGCGTACTGACAACCTGGAACAGCTGGTCCTGGTCTTCTCTCCGGTATAAAGGATTCTGCTTTGGTGGATGAAACCCAGCAACCTGTTTTGAGGGGTTCCTTTCCTCATTCCTTCTCCTCAGCAAATTCTCATAACAGATGCTTCTGGGTTTGTGACAGGGTAGAATATGACCCTGTCTCAGTTGTTACAGAGAGTTTGAATGCAGGGGTCTGTTCTGTTCTTTCCTTTCCTGTCTCTTGTCTGTCTAGTTACGCAACCAAATTTTCCTGTGAAACCTAGGATTTGATCACACCGACAGTCTTGCAGTTCTTTGCCGCTCACTGTCTCTTAGTCTTCTTTTGCTGTCCTGTCATTTCCTTCCTTGTATATCTGCTGGCATAAAAATATGTGCAAATCATTATGTGGAAATGTAACTGATATTGGGATCCCTTTGTTTAGAAATGATATAGTGTTACTGTTGAAATGTATATAGTTATAGTTTAAGATGATGGCAAAAAGCTATTGGAAACTCAAAAGGTTAACCTGAAATGCAATATTTAAGCCTTTTGCAGAAGATGTGGAAAAGGGGCCTCAGTTCTGGGACATTGTGTTCCTGCCTGCACCTGCCTGAAATAGATGAGAACATTCTAGGAAAAAATAGGATGCTTGTTAAGAAGGGGGGTTGCAAGGACTTATAAAAACAAAGCTGCAGTTTCTTGCAAGACACACAGAGACTGAAGGAAAACTCCAATGGATCATCTGTATTTATTCTGCCTTTGTAAATAGTTATACAGAACAAGTTTATTTTTTTATGTTACTGCTAGCACAAATAAATACTTTTTGCAAATTCTACAACTGCTCCTGGTTTTCCTGTGCTTCCTGACCTGTGCCTCGACGTCAGATGGTGTCGGACGTCCATACTCTAAGGCAGGAGTTTTGTGCGTGGGTACTGGACCTAGTACCAAGGAAACATAGAGAAAGGTATGGATTCTGCAGCAGCAAGTCCGAGAGTGGTTACCAGAAGAATGGCAGCCAAACTAGCAGAGACAGAAGTCCACTGGGATTGTACTGCCAGCATAAGTTATGGAAAAAGAACAGGCATTGACAGAACCTGAAAGCCTGATGGACTTTTTCAAATGGTGTGCTATACAACAAAAAGAGACAGAGAAACAGAGGAGAGAAGAGATGCAGTGACAGGAGCAGCAGAGGAGAGAAGAGAAGCAGTGACAGGAGCAGTGATGGCTGGATGCCTTGCAAGCTATCAGAGGCAGAGGATCTGACACAGATCCAGACAAGCAACAAAACACAAGCAACTTAAAAGCCATTAAACTTACAAAGTTTTGTCCCTCGGATGATATCGAGGCATATCTGACAACTGAGCTGAGGCAGCTTCTCTCCTCACTTGCTCTGCTCAGACCCAGCCAGCGGCTGCTCTTCCAGCATAAGGAGCTGTTGGAACACTTACCCAGAATTCCTGGCTGTGGTATGTAAATCAGCTGTACCCACTATTGAAATAGTGCTTAGCTAATACAAAGCTCTTGGCCGGAAGCAACAGCTCAGACACAAAGGGCACCCCTAGGAGGCATACGCCAAGAGCGGTCCAGCCCCTAGCCTTACTGTCTGCTTGCTAATCTTCACTGACTGCTATACCCACTACTGAAATAGTGGTCAGCTAATAGAAAGCTGTCGGCCAGAAACAACCAGTAGCAACAACTCAGACACAAAGGGCAACCCTAGGAGGCATACGCCAAGTGCGGTTCAGCCCCTAGCCTTACTGTCTGCTGAGCTTCACTGATCTTCACCAACTGGGAGAGAGACCACTCATGGAGGGAAGGCAGACTCTGACAAGTGCAGAAGCGGGGATTACTTGACAGCAGTTCTACCTGAATCCTCCTTGGAGTGCACAGTCTGTGTCCCTTTCTCTTCTGAGGCAGCTTCTCTCCACACTTGCTCTGCTCAAACCCAGCCAGCGGCTGCTCTCTCAGCATAAGGAGCAATTGGAATACTTACTCCACACCCCCTTTCCATCCTATCAGTTCTGGGTGTACTCTGATTTTATTTGCAATTGATGTAACAAGAGTTTGGTACATCTAAAAGGCAGAACATCACTGATTGGTTTTACAGGTAGCAGAAACAAAGGTTCTGCCCACCCCCAGGATTATCCTCCTTTATAGGGTCTACATTGCTCCACTTCCTTCCTGCCTGTCCTAATTACTATTTACAATGGCAGGGCATACATACAGCTCAAATGCAAAGGGCTCAGACACAAAGGGCACCCCTAGGAGGCATATGCCAACAGCAGTCTAGCCCCTAGCCTTACTGATTGCTGAGCTTCACTGATCTTCACAGACTGCTGTACTCACTACTGTAATAGTGGTCAGCTAATAAAAAGGTCTCAGCCAGAAACAACAGCTCAGACACAAAGGGCAACCCTGAGGCATATACTAAGTGTGGTCCAGCCCCTAGCCTTACTGTCTACTGATATATAATTTATTTTTTGGTCCACTCACAGCCTCTACCTCTAGTTGTCCATATATTCCTTTCATCCATAACAGCTCAGGACAACAGCCACCTCCTACCCCCCTCCCCGCAGAACAGATACACACCTGAGCGAAATAACAAGCATCCCTTTTCTTTTGTCCAAAGATTCTACTTCTCTCACCAGGAACTTAAACAGAGAAATAAAGGCCACTATGAACCTCTTGAACTGCAGTAACTGTGGCACACTTTTTACCAAGGACTTAATTTACAGAGTGGGGCACTCTCCAAAATGCTTCACAATCTGAGACCTCCAATCACAGCTTCATGCAGCATGGGCTGAGATAAAATACCTCCACAATATATTAAATTGGCCCCCACTGAGCAACAATGTAAGACCTTTAGTTTCAAGGTAAACTACACCAGTACCCTTACCCCAAAGGACAGATAGGCCAGGGGGCTGGCAACAGGTTGGGTCTCGTATAACTGGCACAAAATCCTCAATACAGGAAGGTGCCAAACCTGTTCAAATATTGAATAGGTACACTGCACTATCTACCATGACAAACAGCATAACGAGCGTCAACAATTCTGTGGACCCAAAGCGGCGCACGGAGGTATGGCACACAGCTAAATCCACTAAAAAGGACAAAAAGCAATGGGTACTAATAATTGGTGACTCAATGATTAGAAGTGTAAAGACTCACCTCCAGCAGGACCATGCTTCAACTACGGTAAGGTGCCTCCCTGGAACATCAGCATGGAGGGACACCAGTTGTATAGAGGAAATCATTCAAGGCATTGATCAAGACACACATGTCACTATCCACATAGGTACGAAAGACCTAGCCAGTAAGTCAGTAGAGGAAATGAAACAAAACCTCACCAGGCTGAGCGACAAGCTTGCTTCTCTTTCATCTACTATCACCTTCTCTGAAATTCTGCCAGTCTGGAAAAAAGGAGACAGCAGGCAGAAGATCAGGGAAGGGGACATCTTCAAGCTAAACACCTGGCTAAGGGACTGGTGCCAGGAAAAAGGTCACCACTTTATTGGAAAATGGCAGGACTTCTGGGAATGGCAGTTCTTTAAATTCAGTGGTCTACACCTCTCAAAGGAGGGGACCTGAGCACTAGAGCAAAAATTCGATGTTCACATCAGTCAGTTAAATTAGTGAATGAAGTGGCACACAACAAGGGTTGCCAGATGCCCCTTCCCCATCACCAGCTAGTTCAGCACAGGGATGCGCCAATCACATCTGGACAACATACGCACCAATGTACTCAGACCATGCATTTCAACAAAATTACACAACCAAAACATATTAAAAATGCAAATGACCAAAACAGAAGGGGATGGAAGGCAATGTGTGTCAATGCTAGTAGTCTGCCAAACAAAATCCCTGATCTCACAGACATAATGGCAGATGCACAGTTAGACTGGGTCACTGTTACGGAAACATAGTTTACTGGGAATCACTCCTGGGATGTCACCATCCCAGAGTATGAGTTATTCCAGAAAGATCACGAGGGAAAGAAAGGGAGTGGCATTGTATGTCAGAGATGACATATGTACAACAGAAATCCAGGGAAAACACAGTAAAGCAGAGTCCCTTTGGGTTACACTAGGAGCCGGGGACAAAGCCCCTGTCAAAGACCCCTATCCCACGAGGCAGACGTAGACAAGGAGCTCTTGGAAACCATCTCGATGATGGCAGACAGGGGTGAGTTGTTGCTTGTGGGGGACCTCAATCTACTGGATGAGGATTGCTCCTCATACACAGCATCATCAGACAAGAGTTCCTTTTTGCACTAAGGGGAGCAGGTTTGCGTCAAATGGTGAACTCCCCCACCAGAGACAAAGCAATATTGGATCTAGTGCTGACAAACAGCACAAGGGTCCCAGAAGCAGAGGTGGGAGTTAATCTAGGGACCAGTGATCACAGTTCAATCTGGTTTACTGTGAACAATATGGAAGAAAATAGTCACACCAAAATCAAGGTACTAGATTTTAGAAAAAACAACTTCCCCAAAATGAGAACTATGATCGCATCCATGCTAGAAGGAGGACTCACAGGAGATGCAGAGGACTGCTGGAATATGCTGAAGGCTGCTCTGCATACAGTAACAACTGTATGCACTAAGCAGATCAAGTCCAAAAGAAGGAAAATACCTCTGTGGTTCTCTCACAAAGTAGCATCCAAAATCAAAGAGATAAAAAAAGGCTTTTACACAGTTCAAGCAAACAAAACATAAAGCAGACATGGAAGAATACAAGAATAAATTAAAGGAGGCAGGGAAAACTGTTAGAAGGGCAAAAGCACAGACGGAAGAGAAAATAGCACAGGGTGTTAAGGAGGGAGACAAAACCTTCTATAGATAGACGTGGAGATGAATCCAGCCTCAAAGAAAACAACAAGCAAGACCTAAAAATAACACTTGAAAATGCAAGAAGCATTGTAAACAAAATGCATGAATTTCAAATATGGACAAAAAGTTATGAACCAGATGTGATAGGTTTAACTGAATCGTGATTATCTCAAGCCATACTGAACACTGAAATATCTATGGATGGTTACAATCTTTTTAGATCAGACAGGGGAAAGAGGGGTGGTGGGGTTCTTTTATATACTACAGAGAAACTGGGACTGCAGGAAGTTGCTTTTCATGGAATTTTAGAAGGGATTGAATGCCTGTGTGTTAAATTTGAAAGATTGCAGCTTTTAATTAATATAGTATATTCCTCCCCAAAGGTAAACACTGCTAAGTTTGAGGTACTGGCATCAAAACTAACATCCTTGTCAGATGGTAAAGATTTAATATTGATTGGTGATTTTAATGCTGCCTGGGGTAAACCCAGGGGATTGAAACTGGAAAAATGTTTTGAGATATTAAATGTTAACCAAATAATAAATCAAACTACTAGTCAGGGGAGTATTTTGGATTTGATATTTCTAAGGGTTTTATTGTTGAAAAGTGTCAAATCTTACCTCCTAATCTGGGTGATCATAATCCAGTATACTGTGTCATAACAGACTTAAATCAAATAAGTGAGGGAAAAAGATTACCTTAAAAAGAAATTTTAAAAACTATCATCCTAATAATTTTGTTCTTGATTTAAATTGTGTAAAGTCGGATAGACTAAACTTAATTCCAGATGTAAACTTGGGGGTTGAAGAATTTTCTAAAATATTTTTGGAGGCCTGTAACAGGCATGCACCATTCAAAAAAATTAAAACAAAGAAAAAGCACCTTCCCTGGATAAATGAATACCTGAAAAAGAAAATTCGTATTAAAGACAGAGCCTGGAAAAAAACAATAAAACAAGAAGAGAGGAAGATTGGGTTAATTTTAAAATTAAGTGGAATGAATGTCAAAGATTAATTAGATCCGAAAGGAAAACATTTTATAACACTAAAATTGAGACTACCCAAGATCCAAAGCAATACTGGAATTTGATAAAAGAACTGGATAACCCCTTGAGAGCTAAGCCTCACATAAAAATGTATAACAATAGGGGAGAGCTCCTTGATTTAAAACCATCGGCTCAGCAGCTAAATCACTATTTTCTAACACTGCCAGATATTGCCATTCCAGCTGGTTTACCAGTATAAACTGATTCAGTTAACAAAACAATTAATAATACCACCAACAGCTTAATCTGGTTCAATTTCAGTTGCTTACCATCTGTATCCCCCCCCCCCCCGGTCGCCCCTGAAAAAGGGACTTCTAGGCCCAGTGGGCTTACCAGGCCAACACAATTCAATAAATAAATATAATAATGAAAATTGTCCCCTTTTTTATTTTAAGAAAATAAAAATTTCAGAAGTCAGGAATGAGATCACAAAATTAAACATAAATAAATCATATGGTATGGATAACATAGAAGTTAAATTTATTAAAGATGCAGTAGAAGTTCTATCACCAATATTGACTGATTTATGTAACCAAAGCCTGATGGAAAATGTTTTCCCCTCTATTTGGAAAGTAGCAAAAATAGTACCCATATTTAAGGGGGGGTGACTCCAATGATCCCTCAAACTACAGACCAATAGCGGTCCTCTCCATCCTCTCCAAGTTGATGGAATGGATGGTGTTTGACCAACTCTACATTTACCTAGAAAAATACTCAAAACTGACAAAATACCAACATGGTCTTGGGGCAGGCTATTCAACTTGCACTGCCCTCGTGGACTTTGTGGATAAAGTGGCAGTGGCCCTGGATAGGGGGCAGTCCATAGGCGCAGTGTTTGTCGACCTGTCCAAAGCCTTTGATTTGGTCGACCACCATCTACTATATTAGAGGATTGAGAGGACCGGGATAGCTCCTAGGTCTTTGCAATGGTTTAAATCATATTTGAGCCAAAGGAAATAGCAAGTAGTAATAAATGGACATTTTTCGGAAGTGGGTAGCATATCAAGAGGTGTCCCTCAAGGTTCAATCCTGGGGCCGTTACTGTTCCTGTTATATATTAATGAATTACCTACCAAAATAAATAACACACAAATTAGGCTTTACGCTGATGATACAGTACTTTTAGCATCAGCAGAATCTCAAAGGGAAATGATAGCAAAACTACAGTTGGACTTTGACATTTTGCAGGACTGGTTTTCCAGTTCTAAACTTGGGTTAAGCAACAAAAAAACTCAGGTTATGTACTTCAACAAAAAAAAAACAAAGGTTTTTAAAAAACAGATTGGAGATAGGGATATAACAATGAGGGATGGAAAAAACTGGTAGTCACAAATCAGTACAAATATTTAGGTGTAGAGCTCGACCATACCTTATCCTTTTCAACTCATATTAATAACACAGTAAAGAAAGTTAATAACAAAATAGGGGCATTGCGCAGGTCATCAGGGATATTAAATCAACAAACCCGGAGGTTAATTGCAAATCAGTTAACAATGCCTGTACTAGAATATGGAAATATGGTATATAATTTTGCTGGTCAAAAACATTTAAACAATTAGTTATATGATATAACCGATTGGCGAGATTTGTCTTAAACTGTAGCTTTAATACCCATCATTGTACTTTGTACAAAGATCTAAACTGGGACACTTTACCAGTACAGTTAAAAAAAACAATATTCAGTATTTATCTATATAATAAAAAATGGGATGATAGATGGAAACATGGACTTGTCCTCTGCTTGTAAGAGCTATCCCTATGTTTTAAGGGATGTGAAGCACAGGGGTCATATTTTCCCCCAAATTAACACAACATATGGAACTATGACATGTGAGGCACAGGTGGCGAAAATTTGGAATAAAATCCCCCTTCAGTTAAGAAAAGTAACTAAATTATCACAGTTCAGAATAGGTCTGAGCGATGTATTTTTTTACTGAATGTACTTGTTTCTAATGAGGTTTTAAACAAACTGAGAAAGAAGTTAGTCTGTTGAATGATGAATTTTATTTTGTCTTGTCTTGTATGATAAGTATTGTTCACTGTGTGTCAATTTAGAGTGAGTATTCGGTATATATAGTTGTATGTTACTGAGTGTTTGATAACTTTGATAACTTATTGAAAACTGAATACTTCTACACAGGACAACTTTGAAAACAGGTCTTCTGACCTAAAGTTTTGTAAATCCTGTATAAAAATAAAATGTTTTTACTTTTACTTTACTATAAGAGATAAAAGAAAAACTAAGGGAGGAATAGTCCAACTAGCAACCAAGGAAGGTAAGATGGCAGAGAGTGACAAGGACAAGGCAGAAGTGCTAAACAAGTTCTTTTGCTCTGTCTTCACCATAGAGGACAGTGGCAAAGGTCCCACACTGAGCAGGACAAAGGAAGATACCCAGGGAGCAGATACTAGCCCCTTCACAAGGGAGAGGGTCCTAAAAGAGCTTAATAAACTGAAAGTGGAAAAAGCCATGAGACCAGACGGCATACATCCTAGGATACTGAAGGGGCTCTGAGAGGAACTGGCAGCACCACTGGCTGAGCTCTTCAGCAAGTCACTAGACAGTGGGAAAATACCTCAGGACTGAAAACAGGCAACTGTTGTACCCCTTACACAAGAGCGGAAACAAGGAAGAGGTAGGAAATTACTGCCCTGTCAAGTTTGACTTCAGTCAGGAAAATGATGGAGTTACTACTGAAAGAGAGGATAGTGGGGTACCTAACAGATACTGGAAAAATGGATCCAAAGCAACATGGCTTCACAGCAGGATGCTCTTGTCAAACCAACTTGATCGACTTCTTCGACTGGGTCACCAGAACATTGGATCAGGGAGGGGCGGTGGACATTGTATACCTAGATTTCAGCAAGGCCTTTGACACCATCCCTCACAGAAGACTAACCAACAAGCTGGAACATACAGGAGTTGGCCAGCAGATCGACAGCTGGATCAGTAACTGGCTGAACGATAGGACCCAGCATCATCAAGGGAGGGTAGGGTGACCAGTGGCATCTCACAGAGATCGGTACTAGGACTGACCCTGTTTAACATATTTATAGCAGACATAGCGAATGGACTAACAGGGAAGAGTTGCCTGTTTGCAAATGATACAAAACTCTACAACAGAGTGGACATAAGGGAAGGAGCAGATAACATGGAAGCTGATCTTAGAAGGTTAGAGGATTAATCCAGGGAGTGGCAGTTACAATTTAATGCCAAAAATTGTAAGGTGGGGGCGTGGTCAGCAGCCGAGCAAGCAACAGCTTCTTATGCAAGCTCTCTAACTACTTGCTTTCAAATGAGCATTTTGTGCTAAAAAAAATGTCTAAATTAAAAACTAACCTAATTTACAGATAGAGAATTTGGTCCTGATCACCCCGATCGCTTTTATTTGGACCTCCTGCTGGCAGATCCAGAGCTATGGGATGAACTAATAAAGCAGCACCCAGTGGAGATGTAGTCTGACTGAGAGACGCTAGAACTGGGACCAGCAAAGATGTTGGCACTGGGCCTGCTCAGCTGACTGTCGCGCTGCTGAAAGCCATACAAAAATTGGATGGTAAGATGGAGGATTTTGTGGCACAGTTTAAAGTATTAGACTCTAAAATTGGGAAATTGAAAGAGGCTACCCAGGCCATGGTAAAATCTGCCTCCACAGCAATGGTGACTTCCTCGGGATTCGTGAAGGAGGATGGAGCGTTGCAAAGGCGCTTTGAAAATCTTGAGAATTTATCCCAGGCAGCCAATATAAGAATTTTGGGTATTCCGGAGCAAGCTGAGGGGGAGGACGTACCTGCATTTACTAAATCTCTTCTCCAGGACTTATTGCAAAACTCTGAGGACTTCTCTATAATACAAGCTTACAGAGTCACTCCACGTGGCACAAGGCAATGTATGGCTACGGGACTGTTACCACCATGGACCCTTCTGGTCACGGTGGGATCAGTTGTGGAAAAACACTGTATTATCACCCAGGTTAAGAAATCTGGCCTGATGGAGTGGAACAGAAACAAAATACACATTTTTCCAGATTTAAGCTATGCAATGTGGCAAAGGAGGAAGGCTTTCTATGGGGCCCTTTCCCACCTACGACAGCTGGGGATCCAACATGTCCTGATCATGCTGGCAAGTCTCTGAATGTTTTATGGAGGGAAAACCTACCAATTTCTGGACCCCGGAGAAGCTGGAAAGCATATCAATCGAGTAGAGAAGGAATTCCTATCTAAGGACCTAGAGACTGGCAGTGAGAATGAGGACAGTGACTAAGTGCTAAGTACTGAGTTTTTTCCAATTACAAACCATGCCTAGGTGTGGTAATGACTGCCTACTTTTCAGGAAAGACTTGATTTATGCTTTGGCAAAAACTTTTATTTAATGGCCTTGATTATAATATGGGGAAAGTGTTCTTAAAACATGCCAAGCCATGTTTCTTCATTAAATATAGGCAGTTCTGTTAGAGCACTGTAGTACTGTAGCTGAATATTATTAGGCAGTTTTTGATATACAGTTAATAGTTAAAACAATGCTCTACTGAAAGTTAAAAGTAGTGTTGTTTGATGCAAATAATGAAGCTGATAAGCTAATGTTATTACAGATCTGGATGGGGAGTGGTATCTATCTTAATGATAAGGATATATACTTAGTGAGTTTAAATTATTTTGGTTGCTCCCTGCTCTTGGCAGCTATGAGCCAGTGTTGGAAATATTTTAGATATATATATCTTCTAGCTAACCCCTTTGTATTGTAACCAGATATAGGGGTATTTATCAGTGTGGTACTGTAAAACTGATATAATGCATTTTTTATAATGCCAATATTATTTCTGTATACCTGCTTATATGGATATATGCTGTATTTTTTTATGCATTAAAATCAAACAAATACAAAGTACAAAAAAAAAGTGTAAGGTAATGCACTTGGGAAAGAGGAACCCTTGAAAAAAGTACACACTGGGAGGACATCAACTTGAGGAGACACAAACAGAGCGAGATCTCAGCATAATCCTCACTTGACGAATTAAAGGTAGGAAAACAATGTGAGAAAGCAGCACAGAAAGCATGTGGCATCCTTGGATGTATAAGCAGAGGTATTTCTAGTAGAAAGAGGGAGGTTATCATGCCCCTTTACAGGTCTTTAGTGAGGCCACACTTAGAGCACTGTCTTCAGTTCTGGAGACCTCACCTCAAGAAAGACATTGATGGTGTAAACGGTGTAGAGAAGGGCTACTAAGATGGTGCATGGACTGCATCACAGGTCATATGAACCAAGACCCAGGGAGCTGAGCCTGTACTCCCTTGAGCAGAGAAGAAACAGAGGGGACATGATTGAAACATTTAAGTACATGAGGGGATTTAATGCAGCTCAGACAGGCAATTTATTTCAACGGAACACGGCAGCATGCATGAAAGGGCATGATATAAGACTGGTAGGAGGAAAGTTCAAAAGCAACCTCAGGAAGTACTTCTTCACAGAGACAGTGATAGGCCAGTGGAACAGCCTGCCTCAGGAGGTGGTAGCATCAAAGACAATTGGGGTTCAAACTCGCATGGGACAGGCATAAAGGACCAGTTAGGACGAAGGCTGCATAGGGAGGGGAGTGGTTTCTAGGGCAGACTAGATGGATTGCACGGTCCCCATCTGCTGACGCTTTTCTTATGTTCTTTTGAAAGAGTTGCCACAGCCTGCCAATGGCCAAAGCAGCAATGGACAATTAGACTGGTACCCTGCCTGACAGGGAAAGCCCAGCTTGCCTACAGCAATAGGGACACTGCACAGTCAGAAAACTGAAATCCTGAAAAGGTATGACATGTCAAAAGAGACCTACAGGCAGAGATTTCTATCTCTGAAATACAACTCAGTCGACAGTCCTTGAGAAGCCTTCATCCGACTCCGAGAACTCCTGATAAAATGACTCCAACTAGAGGGCAAAACAGTCCCACAGACCATCGATACATTTGCAATGGACCAATTCGTCAACATCCTGCCTACAGATGTGCAACTTTGGGTAAAGGAACACCGACCAAAAAGTGGGGGAAGGGCTGTTTCTTTGGCCAAGGACTACTAAATGGCCAGACAGATGCCACAGCACTGAGGTAACAGCCAAGCACCGGTAAGACACTCTTTTTCCCATTTAAACTTCAAGTCTGATAACTCTGGTGGGGTAACAAATCTGTGCTCAAAGACATTATTTGCTGTAACTGTAATAAGCCAGGCCATATTGCAAGAAACTGCCATAGTAAGGAGAGTGACACTGGAGCAGATTTGTCCTTGGCAAATTGGGGAAAGTACTTAACAGATGTGAAGGTGGGGGATAAGACTGTAAAGGGAATCATTGATTCGGGAAGCAGACAGGCCCTAGTGCATATTGAAATGCTGGGAAAACAGTGTCCAAAAGGACCAGGTACTGGTGTCCTCTGCATCCACAGGGACACTCGATACTATCCCACCACCCAAGTGACTCTGACCATTAAGGGTGTGTTGCACCAAATTAAAGTGGGGGTAGTACCTAGTTACCTGTACCTGTGATTATTGGAAATGACTTTCCAGGATTTACTGAGTTAATCAGAGGGAGTAAATCCTGATGTTTCAGTAGCTGTGGTGACAAGCACTCAGGCAAAGAAAATTTCAGATGGCGGGGACTCTTTTCCTTTCTCAAGTTTTGATTCAGACTTGTTTGAGCACAGCTCCAAGATCCAGAAATCCAGGAAAGAAAGATGATGCCTGAAGAAACTGTGGCAACAAATGACTGATGGACATAATGGGTTAACATATGAAAATGCTAACATACTAACATACATACTAGACGCCAGCAGAGTAGGCCTATTGGTCTATCAAGTCTGCTTGTATTCAACACCCTGATAGGGTACCGTAGCCCTCTATCTGTCTCCTTCCACTGTTACTCCATCCCCCAGTCCTGCCCCCCCCCAGGCAAACCAGCCTCTGCTTCAGCCCTCTCTTGAATTCCTCCACCGTAGCTGCCTGTACCAGCTCCCCGGGCAGTGCATTCCATGGTTCCACCACTCTCTCAGTGAAGTACCTCCTCCTTCCCCCCAATCCTACCACCCTCAATCTTCCAACTGTGTCCTCTGGTGATTCCACCCTCCTTCAGTCAAAAGATCCTATCTCGGCTTACCTTATTTACTCCCCTGAGGTACTTGAAGACCTCAATCATGTCCCCCCCAGTCCCTCCTTTCCTCCAGTGAGAACAGGTTGAGCTCCCCTAGTCGTTCCTCATATGTCATATCCCCCAGGCCCCGGATCATTCTGGTTGCTCTCCTCTGAACCCTCTCCAGGAGTTGGATGTCCCTCCTTAGGTGCGGCCTCCACAACTGCACACAGTACTCAAGATGTGGTCTAACCAGGCTGTTGTACAGTGGCAAAATCACCTCCCTGTTCCTTGAGGTAATCCCCCTAGAATGCATCCCAGCATCCTAGTTGCCCTGACCGCAGCCGTCCTGCACTGCTCTGAATTATTCATGTTAACATCCACCAAGACTCTTAGGACTCTTTCTCCTGCCGGGCCTGCAACTCATCCCCCCCCCAGGGTGTACACATAATTGGGGTTTTCCTGCCCCAGGTGTAGCACCTTCCACTTGGAGGAGTTAAATTTCAATTTCCAGGTGCAGGACCACCTATCCAGAGTATCCAGCTCCTCTTGTAGGACCAATCTCCTCTCCTCCACCGCCACCACCCCAGCATAGAGTCATCCGCAAAGAGACTGATTTCACACCCGATACCTTCCCTGATATGGGAGATGTGGGCGTTAAACAGGAGTGGCCCCAGGACTGATCCTTGTGGGATGCCACTTATGACCTCCCTAGGAGACGAGACCTCCCCTCTGACCACTACCCACTGAGTGCGACCTGAAAGCCAATTTCCAATCCACCTAACCATCAGTCGGCCTACCTACCCCATCCTCCCCCAGCTTCTCCATTAGGCCAATGTGAGGAACCGAATCAAATCATAGGTAAATCAGAGCTAAGGGGGACAACAATGTCCATAATGCTTGCCAAGATGCTTTTCTAAAATCTACCCAAATGATGTAGTCCATCCAATTTCTGCTCGAATACCTCCATTGTCTTACTTTCCACCACCTCCAAAGGTAGTGAGTTCCATATAGGAACAACTCTTTGGTTATGCCACCTTTTCCTGTGCCTTGCTGTAGACCAGGAACAGTACATCCACTGGTCTCCCCCTGTCGAGTGCTGTCACACACTCATAGAACTCTAAAAGGTTTGTTTGACGCAATCTACCTGGCACAAATCTATGCTGCTGGTCATCCAGGTAACCAATCTCCTCCAAGAAACCTCTCAGCCTTTCCTTAAGTATGCTGTCCATTAACAAAGTGTGGAGGTGGGTGTGCTGTCTGCCTTAGAGACAATCTCCAGGCTCTAGTCCTGCCACTGAGCCCCTTGGGTGGCCAAATACAAGCACTTGCCTTAAAAGTGCTCCTTGGCTCTCATAATAAAATCCTCACAGTTACTTCAGTCTATATTCCTCCAAAGCATAAGGCTACTGGCTTTGATGGACTAATGGAGTGCCTAGATTCAATGAGCCTAAACAATGAAATTATACTCCTCTGGGACTTTAATATCAACTGGCTCTCCCCAGAGGCCGAGGTCTTTAAATATGCTCTCACAGCTACTCACCTCTCGCAGCTGGTCACCACTCCGACTAGGGTCAACTACTCCACTGGCACCAGCACCGTACTTGACTGGGTACTGTCTAACCGCCCCAGTCACGTATCGGGGATCACTATCCTCCCAGATGCTCTTAGTGACCACTCTCCTATTATGTTCAAATGGACCAATAATTACACCAAGCCCCCAGTGAGAATAATTACCAAGAGGGCTCTCATAAGGGGACACCTAGAAGCATTAAAAGCTGATCTCCATCACCATGACTGGTCTCTGGTCTATAATACACACAATGTTGACACTGCCCTAGATGACTTCATTCGCCACTTTAATAACATTTGTGATCGGCATGCCCCTATGAAAACTAGGCAAGTCAAGGGCCACTGCAACCCCTGGTTCTTCCCTGGCCTACATGACTTGCTGAATTCAAGGGACTACCTATGGTTGAGGGCATGCACTTCTAGCAAGCAGGTAAATCTGCAAAACTATAAGAAAGCATGTAATGATTGCACTCGGGCTGTACGGGCTGCTAAAAATCAATACTACAAAGAAGCCCTCACCAAAACCTGGCGTGATGGCAGAAAGTTTTGGAACAACTTAGAGGGATTAACTGGTAAAGACTGCAGATCTGTCCCCACTATGATCAAGAGCGACTTCTATGTTAAGACATAGAAGTCACTCCCACTCTTGATCCTAGAACAATTGCCAACTCATTCAATAATGCCTTCATGGACCTGAGTGGGGTACTCCCCCTGACTTCTTCAACCCACCCAGCTCTTCTGATGCTCGAATAAATAGTTCCTCTACCCCCTCCCACCCTCCTTTTTACTTCAAAACAATCACAACCAGGGAAGCTCTAAAATACCTCCTAAAGGTTCTGAACAAAACTAGATTCAGCAGTGATACACTAGATCTGAAATTTGTAGCACTGTCCTTGGAAAAAATTCTGACCTCACTGATACACATACTCAACACCTCTCTCAGGTACTCACAGTTCCCAGTAAAGTGGAAGTCTACGATAGTCACTCTGGACACTTACTGGAAACTATTGCCCAATCTCTATCTTACCACCACTCTTGAAAGCACTCGAGAGAATAGTTGCGGGCCAGCTTGGCGAATACCTTGAAAAGCACCAGCTGCAATGTCCTAAGCAACATGGCTTTAGAAAGCACCACAGCACCACAACTGCGCTGCTTGAACTTACGGGCTATGTAAACTACTTCTTTGACTGAGGTCTCCTAGTTGGCACAGCCTTCATCGACTTATCAAAAGCGTTTGACACTGTCAACCATGTTTTCCTGATCAAACAGCTCGATAGCATTGGCCTCTCCTCTGACACTGTAACTTGGTTTTCCAGCTACCTGTTGGAGAGGTGTCAACAGGTCAAGATTGCTAATGCCTTATCTGATAGCTGTCAAGTCTGCTCAGGTATACCTCAATGGTCTATTTTGGGCCCGCTCTTGTTCAGCCTCTTTCTTAACCAACTCTCCTCTGCCTGTAACTGTCATCTATTCCTTTATGCAGAAAACGCCGTACTGTTCACCAGCGACTCTAACCCCATCGCTCTTGAAGGCAAACCCCAGACCAAGTATTCAGTGGTGGAAAGATGGTGTAAAGATCAGAAACTGGTGATGAACTATACAAAGACTAAAACTATGTTGTTCTCCACTGCTCAAAATCGGAACAGAGCCCACCCTCTTCTGATCACCAACAAGGTGGGTTCTCCCCTGGAGCTTGTACGGAATTTCAAATACCCGGGGATCATGCTGGACAGCACAATGACTTTTGACCACCACATTGACATAGTCACTAAGGCTGTTAATATATGCATTGGTCTGTTGCATAGGCACAAGCATAGCCTCACCCCTGAGGCCCTCAAACTAGCAGTGCAAAGTTCTCGTGTGACCCTAATTGACTACGGGCTGGTAATATATGGGTCAGCCACAGAAACTGCCCTACACCATATTAAAGTTGCTTTAAACAAAGCCTGCTGACTTATCACAGGAGCTGCATGCATGATGCACACATGTGACTTGTATGCCCAGGCTAACTGGCTTCAGTTTCCTGATAGACTTCTCTACCAGTCCTGCTTACTAGCAAAAAAAGCTAGTCTCGGTCTGGTTCCCGCAGGGGTTCAGAATCTTCTCTCCCGCAATACTAACCTTTGCAACACTCGAAGCTCAGACTGTCGCCTATTTAAAATTCCCCACTGTGGCACCTCCTTGGGTCAGCGGTCCTTTGCTTTCTGTGCCCCTGGGTGGCTAAACTCTCTACAGCCTGACACCGCCTCACTAAGCTCAATTGATCCCTTTAAAAGACTGCTGAGACATCAACTAATAGTGAATGCTAGCTGTACCTGCTTCCAATAATGTCTTATGCATGTTCTCTGGACGTCCCCTGACCTTCCGCTAACCCGCTCCTGCAGTGCCTTCTATTCTTATGCCCCCCAGCCTCTTATTATCTTACCTCTGTGCTCAGTTCCCTGCACACTCCATCCACCCCACCACCCTCCTACCCACCCTCTTCCACTCCCACCTACCCACATCCATTTCTCTGCTCACCCTTACCCTTCCCTTCCCTCCTGTTGTCCTATAACCTATACTCCACCCAGCTTCCTCCCCCTGATTCTGTTGCCTTCTCTCCCTCACTCCTTCCTCCGTACTTCAGCTATCATCTCTCCTCCCAAGGTACTGCCTCTCTCCTCTTCTCGCTCCTCTTCTCTCCTGTCCTCTTCCTATAACCTTGTAACAATACCTAACTTAGTGTACTTGACTCTGACTACTAACATAGCATCTGTAAAAATGCCTGCCTACTGTAACTTAACAGACTCTGGCTACTGTGATCAGCCAATGACCTCATACATGCTGTGCTTGCTCTGCTTTGTCATTTAAGCACAATTGTGTTGTAATTTACTTATGTTTTATGTTGCTTATAGCTTTTTGTCTAGACATGGAACCTATTTAATGAGCTTGTACTCAAAGGTACTATCCAAGATCTCAATAAATAAAAAAATTAAAAATAAATTATCTTCCCCACCACCAAAGTCAAACTGATGGGTCTATAGTTTCCTGGCTCTTCTCTCGATTCCCCTTTATGGATGGGCACAACATGCTGAAACTAAACTAATCACTGATTGTGATTTTCTTTCAAAACAAGCTAACCATGTTTCTCTCCAGGGTTATTTTAAGCAGCTGGGGGATGAACCAATGTTTAAAAAATGTAATGGGTTACCGTACAGAATATGGGTTAAACCTCAGACACAGGACCAGATAGAACAATTGGTTATACCACAGAAACATAGAACAGAGTTGTTACAGATAGCACAGGATAGTCCTATGGCTGGTCACTCAAGGAGGGACTGCACCCTTGCTAAATCACTGTACAGATTTTACTGGCCCAAATTTCATGAAGATGTTGCTACCTATTGTAATTCCTGTGCTAAGTGTCAGAAAGTAGCCCCAGTCACTAGAAAAGACAAGGTGCCCCTACCCATGTACCCTTGACAGATGTGCCTTTTGAGAGAATTGCAATGGATGTGGTTGGTCCTTAAGACAAAAGTAAAAAGGGTAATAGATTTATCCTGGTAGTATGCGACTATGCTACTGAATACCCAGAAGCAGTTCCAGTGCGTACTGTCACAGCTTCAAAAGTGGCAGCAGAGCTTGCAAAAATTTTCAGCAGGGTGGGCATACCTAAAGAAAATATCACTGATCAGGGTAGATCCAGAAGCAAATGATTTGATACCTTTTAATGGACCAACATAGATGTAACAACAAGAACAAAGTGCTCTAGCTTTCGGACCAACCAGTCCTACTTCAGAAGCTAATGGCAGTTGTTTAGAAAATACAATACTTTTAACAGCTAGATCATGCAGAAAAACAGAAAAAAATCCCCATTGGTTTAAAATACTCATTTAAAAAATGCAGAAGATGATGTCAAAGAAGTTTAACAGTACTACCTTCAGCCAGGAGGGTCCCTGGGTCAAAGGTGCTTGGTGGAACACACATACAAAGAATCCTACTGCATATAAATTTAATTGACATAAGATAACATTGCTAGAGCAGATGACTCTTAAATCAAGCTGTGAGTGTCACAGTTTGTATAAGGATGTGATTATTGAAAAGCAACCCCCACCCATATTAAAGACATACTAAGATTGTCTTAGGACTCCAAGATGTTTCAATGCATGCATTATAGACAAGAAATTACCAATAAAGTTGTCTTAAAAACATCAGTGCACACTGTATGATGTGTAAAACCTATCTGGACCTGTCACCCAGCTGTACTCTCCAGCTAGATATCATGCCCCATACATTTCAAAAACCTCTAGTGTAGTGACAGGACTTTATAAATGATAATTTAAATATCAATTGACAGTATTAGTGTCAAACAAAAAACTCTAGTCGAGGACCATCAAGGAACTAAGACCATGTAGCCTGATATGTACTGATGTCAATATACACTGAGAATGTAACAACTTGATGTACCAGAAGTGTCTAAGGAATCTGAAAAAGAGATAAAAATGTAATTTCTCTCCTCCTCTTCACACAAATAGTACACCCTACCGCACCCCACATCACCATAATGTGTGTGTGGGGGAATACCTAGCTTTAAGGAGATGCTCTGTCTCTCACAGACACACGCGCACACACACACACACACACACACTCTCACTCTCCTAGTGAACCTTTATTCACATCAGTCACTGCAGTTGTTCCCAAAGGAATTCAGGCTTGTCATGAAATCCTAAGTAAAAGGGCTCATGTATCCTAATACCTACAGAGCAAAAATGTGACACTATCTAACTGTGCTACTATCTGCATAGTAACATTTCCAAGTTTTCTGGATAGAACTACAGTGAAATAAAATTGCCACCCTCCCCAGGATAAGGTAACTAGAAGTAAATATAAAGTATGTGTGTAAGACCAGAGGTCTAACATACCTACATTTCCACAAATTACTACGATATTAGCCTAATGTAAAAAGATCTGTCCAGGACCTCCATGCAAATGAGATCTCACACTCCAATATGTACAGAGTTAAAAAAAAATATGACAGTCTATGATAACACTCCTGTATGTATAGTAACAGGCTAGGTAATCTGAATATGGTGCAATGGAATCAACCCCACTCCCGGGCAAAGATAAAAAGTAAGGAGGAATTAATATTCATTATGTGTGTGAAGTAAGAATAGTAACACACTGTATCTTCATGTATCTAAATAGAGGCCTATCTCAATGTGACAGCAAGCTCCACACCTGTTATATCACGTACCTCACAATACATACCCACACACATACATACACACACGCACCCACATGCCACACATGCCGAAGTCCTATAATATGCCAGTCTGAAGAAGAAGAGGTCTGTGGATGTCAGTTTCTGTAGTGTCCCATGAAACCCAGATCAACGTTCATCCCATCTGCTACCATATTGAGATGTAAAATAAGTTTAATCTCAAAAGCTCGTCTCTGTTGTGTGTTTTTGAGATTTCCTTTTAAGACCATTACTGACATATCTGAAATTGAGTGGTCAGGCTGGGAGAAGTGGTGCCCCACTGGTTTTTCAGTCTTCTTTGCTGTAATAGTATGTCTGTACGAGTTCATCCTAGTGCAGAGCTGTTGGCTTGTCTCTCCAACATAACCTGTTTGTGGACATCTCTTGCACTGAATGAAATAAACAACATGTCATGATGTGCATGTATAACTCCCATGCACCTGGAATTGTCTGTTCTGTGACATAACCACACAGTCTGAGGTGGAAATGAGCTCACAAGTCTTACAGGGGCGTTGATTGCAGGGTCATGTGCCATTGTGTGACATGGTATTCTGTTCTGGTGAAAGTTTGCTCCTAATAATTAGGCTGGCTAAATTTGGTGGTTGTTTAAAAGATAGTAGTGGGAGTTCCTTAAAAATACAATCAAGGTTTTCATCCTCACTAAATATTGGGTGGAGGTCTTTAATAATCTTACGAAGACATTCAAGGTCTGGATGATATGTGACTACTAAGGGTATTCTGTCTGTAGCTGTCTTCTCTTTATATTGAAGTAGTTGTTGTCTTGGTACTTGCGTTGCCTGTTCTGTTATCCTGTCAATTTCCCTGGAAGAGTGTCCCTGCTGAATAAAGGTGTTTTTCAACATAGCCAAATGTGTATCTCTGTCATCCTCATTTGAACAAATACGGTGACATCGGAGTGCTTGACTGTACATGACAGATTTTTTTGTATGGTTTGGGTGATTACTTTTCTTGTGCAGGTATCTCTGTCTGTTGGCTTCCTATAAATACATGTATGTAAGGTTCCATCCTTAATGGTGACTGTGGTGTCCAGAAACTTATCATTGGTGGTAGAATAATCCAGGGTAAGTTTTATGGTAGGGTGGAGGTTATTAAGTTTGTGATGAAAATCTTTAAGTGCATCTGTGCCCTTCATCCAGATGATAAACAAATCATCAATGTAACGGAAATACGCTAGTGGTTTGTGGGGACACTGCCTTAAAAAATCCTCCTCCAAGTCAGCCATAAAGAGGTTAGCATACTGTGGAGCCATTTTGGTGCCCATTGCTGTTCCCATAGTTTGAACATAATGTTTACCATTGAAGTTGAAGTTATGTGCCAAAATGAATTCCATAAGTTCCCCCACCACTTCAGGGTTGATGTTTTGTCCCGGTCCTTTCTCATGTATGTATTTAAGGCATGATGTAATGCCATCTGTGTGTGGAATATTAGTGTAGAGGGATGTTACATCCATTGTCACTAAAATGGTATCAGGTGGTAAATCCTTATAACCAGAAAGTACAGGCAAAAAGTGCGTAGTGTCCTGGATATAACTGTCTCTTTCCATAACCAGCGGTTTCAAAATGGTCCCTACAAATCCTGAGAACCCCTCAGTCAAGGTACCATTACCAGAGACTATGGGTCTTCCTGGATTGCCAGGTTTATGTATTTTAGGCAGCATGTAGAATGTCCCTGGCCTGGGTTCAGCAGGGATGAGGTGAGTTAGTTTTTCTCGGACATGGTCTGGAAAAGTTTAAATTAAGTTACGTAGTTCATCTTTATATCTTGTAATGGGGTCACTGTCTAGTTCTCTGTAGTATGTAAGATCTGTTAGCTGTCTGTTAGCTTCATTAATATAATCCTCTCTGTTTAAAATCACCACTGCAGAGCCTTTATCAGCTTTTTTGATGACAGTGTTGTGGTTTGATTTTAGTGTCCCTATAGCTCTCCGTTCCAGTGGAGAAAGGTTATAATGGACCTGTTTTTGCCTAGTAAGGATCTGACCACTGACTTGTTGGTGGAAACAATGAATGTAATTGTCCAGTTTTTTTGTTATGCCCACTTGAGGGGGTAAATTCAGATTTCTTTTTCTAATCCATTAAATTATTGCTGTTTGTGATGTCTTCGCTACCAGTGATTTCTGCCTTGCCATGAAAGAATTCTTTAAGTCTCAATCTACGGGAGTATTGCTCCAGTTCACCACAAAAGTGTGTTTTATTCAGTGGTTTTGTTGGGCAGAAAGTGAAGCCCTTTGAAAGTACATTTAGTTCTCCAGTAGTCGATGTGTAGTTGGACAAATTAACAGCTGAAAGGTGCCCATCTGTATTGTATTGTTGTTCAGTGACTCCATTATGTTCGTCATGGTTGCTAGGAAGTATGGTATGTTGAAGGGCATCCAATTTCCTATTTTTCATAAGCATGGCTTTTCTTAAAGGGACACTGTCAGCTTTGCCCCTTCGTTTTGTGCACAGTTTGTAAAGTGTGCCTCCTGGCACACACCTAGCACACATGTATTGAATAATGCCCCTGTGTGTATAAAAGTTAATCTTTATTACCGTTAACTGTAATTTTGCACAAAATAAAGCTTCACTCGGGACCATCAAAGTCAGCCGTCAGAAGCACATCAGATCAGGGAGACCTTGAGTTAGGGGGAAGACACAGTCCCAAAGTACAACTTTTTCACAATGCACTTGCAAAAACATGCTATTCTTGTCTCAGCTGTTATAAGCAAAAGCTGCTGGTATTTCAAAGAGGAAAATGAGTACTGTGAGGAATACGATTTAAACTTTTAGAATGGAGCTAAGATCTGCACATGCTCCCAAATGGCATGATCCTGCGCATGCACGGGATCTTTCTTTATGCCTCTTGAGTGCATGAGCGGGATTTTAGCTCCACTCTAAAAGTTTAAATTATACTCTTCGCAGTGCTCATTTCCTGTTTAAAACTCAGCAACTTTATAATAGCCGGACAGAATAACATGTTTGTGGAGATGCTTGGGCAAAAATCACACTTTGGGACCCGCGCTCCTGCCTAACCCACATCCCCAACCTGGATGTGCTTCCGGGACACGGCTGAATTCCGATCATCGGGAGGTAAACACTATTTTGGGCAAAATTACAGTTTGTGGTAATAAAGATGAGCTTTTATGCACATAGGGGCATTTTGTAGTATGCATGTGCTAGGTGTGTGCCAGAAGGCACACTTTTTTTTTTTTAACTTTTTGTTTATTGTTTTAGATGAAACATATACATCATTTCTCATACAGGGTAATAATAAAAGAGCAGATTACAAAAAAATATGATATTCATATTTGCCCCCTGTAATCTTTTACAATAGGATTGGGGGGGTTCAGGAGAAAAAAAAAAAATAAGACAAGCTAATGTCCATTAGTAAATCCAGAACTGCTAGCCATCTCAGCGGCTGTGGAGTGTCCATGTTTAGGTAGAACAAAAAGGAAAGACTCAGGCATTCTCCAAGGAATGCTATTTATCTATGTATACATAAAAAGAAAATACAGGAATGAAAAATGCAATGCATAACATCTGCAATCCAAATCATTTAAAGTTATTAAGAAGGACCTTCGATAATCCCTTGTCAATAAATCCAGTATTACCCTCATAAAAATGTTAACAAACTGAAATACATGTGCTCATCGATCCCCATTAGAGCTGTCCCAACTTCAATTTTCCCCTTCCCCTAGATGCAGAGAAATAGAGCAGAACAGGTAAGAGGTTTATACTAGAATACCTGCTCCCTGTAATAATATACGAACTGCAAGCAGCTCGTTACCCCCGAAAATTTTTAAACCAAACTCTCTGCACAATACGGAGAGAGAAGCCCTCATTTATATTTATTAACACATGTTTTTAGAAGCCCCAGTAAGCGTATTAACTCAGAATAACTAGATGAACAAAATCAAGAAGCAAACCAGTCCTTCAATCCCCTTCGGAGTCTTCCTCCTCGACTAATACAGAGTCCTTAGCGGCAAACTCTTTTTCTGTCTTCTCGAGCCATCTTCCCGCATCGGCTGGGTTTGTAAATTGCCACGATTTTCCCCCGTATACTATCCTGAGCCTCGCTGGTAACAGAAAGGAGTGGATCACACCCAAAGCTCTCAGCTGATGTCGGACTCCATCAAATCTTTTCCGTCGAGACCGGGTCTGGAAAGACAAATCCGGAAAAAGCTTCACATCCATTTCGTTAATCTCCAATGGATACACTGCTCTCGCATTAGCTATCAGGGTGTCACGGATATCCACTCCTGTTGTTTGCAGGAGAACTGTATGAGGTAAATTCATATTAGAAGGCTGTACTCTGAGGTTGACTTTATAAGCTTTTCTCAGGGAACTCCAATCGAAGTCTTCTGGCACCAGAATTGAGGTTCTCATCCATTCTTTGAGAAACCCCAGCAGATTAGTCCCCTCCGCACCCTCTGGTACTCCAGCCACGCGCACATTCTTTGCTCGGGCTTCGTTTTCTAGGGCCTCAATTCTACTACGTAATTGCCCATTCTCCTGTGTTAAAGTAGCGACTACAGCTTGGGTGGTAATCGATCTTTTCTCACTGTCAAGTTCAATAAGGGCTGCATTGTGCTTTTCAAGCCGGGTTAGTGTCTTTTCTATCTTGACATCCATTGACTGCATTGTAGCCAGTATTTGGTGCCATGGAGGAGTAGTAGTTGCCTCGCCCACGTTGTCTCCCTCTGAGCCCTGGGGCTCTGTGGCCTTGTTGGTTTTCACTGCTAAAGTTTTAGAGGGAGTTGCCGCCGAGATCTTCTGTTTCCCCATCACGATTTTTATACCGTCTGGTAGGTGATGACTTCTCCTACAATAATTTCTGAATATTTTTAGCTGAGGATCAATCCAAACTGTTATAATTAGCGACTTTGTAGAGCTGAAATGCAGAGAAATTATGGATTCCTTCCTGCCAGGAGATCGGCTCTCTAGCGCCCCCGCCAGAAGGCACACTTTTAACATTGGACACAAAATGAAGGGGTAAGGCTGACAGTGCCCCTTTAAGGTCCTTTGGCAGTTAATGTGTATCTCTTGCAAAATGTCCTGTATAGGTTCCCCAGACATCCTTTCCAGAGTGGTAACAATTTCAGCAAACTCTTTGTTCAGAACAACTTTTTTGGCATATGGCATGCGAATCCTGTGATTTCTCAATTTCTCAGAGGTCCTATGACAGAGTTGTTCTGCATATGTAGAATTGTTTGTATTTCTTAATGGATTCCAAATAGTAAGACCTTTAGGGATTATGTTTCTCCTCTTGCACTGGGTTAGTAAATAGATGTCACTGTCTAGCTGTGCCAATTTCTTCTTGATGTTATGTAACTGCCATATTCTACGTTGAATTCCGGTATCTTCCATGTTGAAATCTAGATTTAGTAGTTGCCGTATTGGTCCTTGCAAGAATAGATCCAGAAGCAAATAATTTGATACCTTTTAATGGACCAACATAGATGTAACGATAAGAACAAAGTGCTCTAACTTTTGGACCAACCAGTCCTTCTTCAGAAGCTAATGGCAGTTGTTTAGAAAATACAGTACTTTTAACAGCTAGATCATGCATAAAAAACAGAAAAAATTCCCATTGGTTTAAAATACTCATTTAAAAAATGCAGAAGATGATGTCAGAGAAGTTTAACAGTACCATACTACCTTCAGCCAGGAGGGTCCAGTGGTCAAAGGTGCTTGGTGGAACACACATACAAAGAATCCTACTGCATATAAATTAATTGACATAAGATAACACTGCTGGAGCAGATGACTCTTAAATCAAGCTATGAGTATGACATTTTGTATAAGGATGTGATTCATGAAAAGCAACCCCCATCCATATTAAAGGCATACTAAGATTGTCCTAGGACTCCAAGAAGTTTCAATGCATGCATTATAGACAAGAAATTACCAGTAAAGTTGTCTTAAAACATCAGTGCACACTGTATGATGTGTAAAACCTATCTGGACCTGTCACCCAGCTGTACTCTCCAGCTAGATATCATGCCCCATACATTTCAAAAACCTCTAGTGTAGTGACAGGACTTTATAAATGATAATTTAAATATCAATTGACAGTATTAGTGTCAAACAAAAAACTCTAGTTGAGGACTGTGACAGAAATGGGAAGGAAAGAGTTAATGGTTTGGATTCTGTAGATGCCTTATTTTTTTAGCAGTGTGGAAAAAATACACTGAGGCTGAAATCATCCAGCAGCAACCAGCTTGTGGAATTCCTAGCTGCTAGATAAGAGCTGGGTCATAAATCTCGAGTGGACATCTCCAGACACACACAGACCTTGCAGACATGGACACAGGGCAGTTGGAATGGATTGGATCATTCAAATATAAACTTAAGGTGAAAAGGGAATATAATTGGTCACCAATAGGTGTTCACTCTGATTGGGACAATTAAATACATACATGTTAGTTGGTTGGTGCAGTTAAGGGGAGAATAGGAATGACCTAGTCTCCATAGACTATATAAGCTTCTGTAAGACAGAGAACTCTCTCTTGCCTTGGGAAGCTGTGAGGGGAAACATAAGCTTGGAGCCTACCTGGTATGTCAATGGGAGCTGGCAGTTAGAACAGGGTCCAGTGTCTCTTGTAAGGACAGGGAAGGGTAAGTTTAGTGATCGTATATTTCAGTAATAGCCTTCTTCTTTTGCCATCTGTTGTTTAAAAAGATTTGTTTACTTTTCCTGTATAAGTGTTATTCTCTTGTGTTGTAAATACATTTCCTGTAAATGCTCATTGCACTTTCTGTTAAGTAAAAGCTATTTATTTGCTCAACAGTTGTGACTCTGATGTCATTTTTCTAAGGTAGATTTGGTTTTCCACTGGCTAGGTAAACTCTGTGTAGCATCCGCCACCTGAAAGAGACACACTACCAGACTTTAACTTGTGCAATTGCACATGTGATTTTTCAAGTTTGTACACTTGAAAGAGATGCCGGAAAGAAAGTCCGGCTGGTGGCAGCGAATACCCGAGGACACACACACACCTCTCTAAAAGCTGTTTCAGCCCAGAGGGAGAGGTGGGTTGTCACAAGGACCATCAAGGAATTAAGACCATGTAGCCTGATATGTACTGATGTCAATATATACTGAGAATCTAACAACCTGATGTACCAGAAGTGTCTAAGGAATCTGTAAAAGAGATAAAAATGTAATTTCTCTCCTCCTCTTCACACAAACAATACACCCTACCCCACCCCACATCACCATAATGTGGAGATACCTAGCTCAAGGTAGTAATTTTGGTGCTGCATTACTGAAGGAGCTGTACAGACTACTAGGTATCACTGCCATACGAACCTCCGCCATCATCCTCAGACAGACGGTCTTGTTGAGCATTTTAACCAAACCCTAAAACGCTTGTTAAAAAGGTTTGTAAAAGGGGAAGGGAAAGATTGGGACCAATACTTGTCTTACCTGCTTTTTGCTTACAGAGAAGTACCACAGGCATCAACAGGGTTTTCACCATTTGAAATGTTGTATGGTAGGCAGCCAAGAGGGCCACCGGATGTGATAAATGAAATGTGGGAAGATAACCCCACTCGGAAACAATCTATAATGTCTTATAGGAGGGGAATACAAGAGGTTACCAGATCCTGTGCAAGGGAAAGGTGCAAGTTTGGTAAGGCCAGAAAACCCTGCTGGTGGACCCGGGAGGTACAGGAGCTGGTGAGGGAAAAGAAGGTGGCCTATAGGTGCTTCAAGTGGTCAAGGAGTGAAAGGGATCAGGAGGAATATGAGCTGACAGCCAAGAGAGTCACCAGGTGGTGAAAGCAGCTAAGGCAAAAAAGGAGCAGTCCTTGGCCAGTGGGATCCGGAGGGGGGACAAGGGGTTTTTCAGATACATAGGGGAAAAAAGGAAAGTAAGGGGTCAGATCAGCAAGATAAGGGTAGGGGATGGTGGGGAACAGGCAGAAGTCCTAAATGAGTACTTTGCCTCAGTTTATACTGGGGGGATGGAGGGGCTATGTCTTGCGAGAGAAGCGGGTGCAAATCGGAGCAAGGGGTGAGACCAGTAGAGACCAAGGGCCCTGATGGGTCTGGGGAAAGGGAGTGGCCACCACAGACAGGTGGGGGTCCAGCAGTGCATGGTGAAAAGGGGGAGGACGAGGCTGAATTCCCAGTGAAGAGAGTAAGGGAAGCTCTCAGGTCCCTTCGGATGGAGACAGCACCTGGGCCAGATAAGATACATCCCAGGTTGCTGAGGGAACTGGCAGATGTCCTGGCAGTCCCTCTAGTGGAGCTTTTCAACATCTCTCTGAGGATTGCATGGGTGCCCCAAGACTGGAGGGTGGCCCATGTTGTGCCGATCCACAAGGGTGGATCAAGAGAGGAAGCAGGAAATTACAGGCCTGTTAGCCTGACATCGGTGGTCGGCAATGTGATGAATAGTATTGTCAAGGAAAGACTAGGGGGTTACTGGAGCAAACTGGGTACTTGGGTGATAGGCAGTGTGGCTTTGTCATGGAAAGATCGTGCCAGACAAATCTTGAGTTCTATGACTGGGTGATGAGAGCCCTGGACCAGGGTAGGCCAGTGGATGTCCTCTTTCTGGATTTTAGCAAGGCGTTTGATTCGATACCCCACAGTGGCCTGCTGGCTAAGCTGAAAGAAATGAGAGTAAGGAGACAGTTGCTAAGATGGATAGGAAATTGGCTCTCTGAGCGTACTTAGATGGTGGTGGTTGGAGGGTTAGCCTCATCCCCAAGGTGGATTACTAGTGGGGTTCCCCGGGGTCAGTGCTGGGGCCACTCCTGTTCAACGCCTATATCTCAGACATCAGGAGTGGGATCAGGAGTGAGATGAGTCTCTTTGCAGATGACTCAAATCTAGGTGCAGTGGTGGATGGGGAGAAGGGGAAGGTGGAAAGAATGAAAATATACTTGGCAAGGTTGGAGGAATGGTCAAATATGTGGCAGCTCAGATTCAATGCAAAGAAGTGCAAGGTAATGCATCTGGGAAACAAAAACCCAGGGGAAGAGTACACAATGGGGGATGAGTTAATAACAACAACAAAAATCGAAAGAGACCTAGGAGTAATTATATCAAATGACCTAAAGGTGGGCAAGCAATGTGAGAAGGCAGTAAGGAGGGCTGGGGATACTGGGATGCATAGGGAGAGGCATCAACAGTAGAAAACAGCAAGTTGTTATCCCTGTCTACAGACAGTGAGACCCCATCTGGAGTACTGCGTGCAATTCTGGAGACCCCATCTCCGTAAAGACATAGAGTGGAGGCTGTTCAGAGGAGGGCAACCAAAATGGTGCAAGGTCTGTACCAGAAGACATATGAGGAGAGACTAAAGCAGCTTAATATGTATACCCTTGAGGAAAGGAGGGAGAGGGGGGACATGATAGAATCTTTCAAGTATCTCAAGGGAATTATCATAGGTTCATAGATTAGTACGAGTTCAGTAGGTATTTCTACCTTTTATGAACACGCCACCTTATTATGGGTGGAAGCTATATTTTAAGTCACCGATATGGTTATCTAAATTATTTTTAAATGAAGAAATGGATTTACTAAGCACCACATTGGTTGGTAGTTGTTCCATGGATTAACAATCTTTGTATTACACAATTGTTTCTTTTGATTGTATTATTATTAGTGCCTTTGAGTTTTAGTGTATGAGATCTAGTAGTTTTAATAATCTTATTCTTTTCCAATCCTGTAGTTTCAAAAATTATATCATTCTGAAATGCTTTGTATGTTAAACATAAATCACCACGAAGTCACCTATATTCCATTGAATACAGACCTGTTTTTTTTAATCTAGTTCCATAGTCTAAATTTTGCAAAGTGTTTATTTTCTTTGTCGTTTTTCTTTGTATGTTTTCTATTAATTTTTTATTTTTAATTAAATATGGAGCTGTTACTGAACAACAATATTCTAGGTGTGGTCAAACAAGACCAGTGTATAATGGTAATAAAACTTGTGCATCTCTACTTTTAATGTTTCTTAATATACAGTTTAGAATTTTGTTGCTTTTTTTAACAGCTGTAATTGTGTGTGTATTAAAAATAAAATCACTTGTGATAGTTACTCCTAAATCTTTTTCTTGCATGGTTTTTTGCAAGTAGGTATTATTAATAATGTATGGGTAACAAGGATTATGTTTTCCTAAATGCATTACCTTACATTTGGTTTCATTAAATAGAAGACCTTTTTTTAAGGACCAGTCAACCAGGTGATTTAAATTATTTTGCATTTCTATAGTAGCATTTTGATCATTAATAATACATCCTATTTTGCAGTCATCAGCAAATTTAACCAACCAGCAGGAATTATTAAGAGGACACATAGTTGATATTAGGATATTAAATAGGGTAGGGCCCAAAACCGAGCCCTGAGGTAAACCACTAGTTACTGGTCCCCAATCTGATAAGTAACCCTTAACAGATACTCGCTGAGATCTATTTAATAACCAAACATGTATCCATCCTATTATTTTAGAATCAATTTTTAATTTTTCTAGTTCAGCAATTAATATTTGGTGTGACACAGAATCAAATGCCTTGGAAAAATCCAAGAAAATTATGTCTACTGATAGTCCTTTATCCAAAGCATAGCTGACTGGTTCTAAGAAATACAATAGGTTGGTTTGACACGATCTATTGCTGACAAAACCATGCTGGTGGATGTCAAAAATGTTGATATCATCTAAGTAATTAGTGATTCTGCCCTTTAGTATTCTTTCAAGCAGTTTGCACATAACATCCGTTAAACTAATTGGCCTATAGTTTTGTTCGAGATGTACAAGAGGGTAGTATCTTTCAGAAGAAGAGATGTGCAAGAACAAGGGGACACAATTTGAAGATAGAGGGGGGACAACTCAGAGGTAATGTTAAAAAGTATTTTTTTCACAGAGAGAGTTGTGGATGCATGAAACAGCCTTCCTGAGGAGGTTGTGGAGTCAGGAACAGTGGGAATATTCACGAATGCATGGGACAGGCATAAGGCAATTCTGGTGGGGGCAGGAGGAAGTAATGTTGATTAACTAGAATCTGCAGCTTATCCATCAGGTAGGGAAGTGGGCAGACTGGGTGGGCCAAGCGGTCCTTATCTGAAGTCAAATTCTATGTTTCTGTGGCCTTGCAGGAGGACCTGGAGGCTCTGGAAAGGTGGTCGGGAAGATGGAAACTAAAATTCAATGTGGGGAAGTGCAAGGTTCTGGACCTAGGAGTCAGAAATCCAGGCCAGGGGTATACCCCGGGAGGAGACATGATTCAAGTCATGGAGGGTGAGGGGGACCTGGGGGTAGTGGTAGATGTCAAAATGAACAACTCGGAGACCTGTAGGAAGGCAGCAGCAAGGGCATATAGGATACTGGGATGCATCACTAGGGAGATTACCTCCAGAAAGGCGGAAGTGATCCTTCCACTATACAACTGCTTGGTTAGGCCACACCTCGAGTATTGTGTACAATTTTGGAGACCACATTTAAAGAGGGACATTACACTCCTAGAGAGGGTCCAAAGGAGGGCAACCAAAATGATCTGGGGCCTGGGGGAGAGGACCTATGAGGAGAGACTCAAGGAGCTCAACATGCACACCCTGGAGGAGAGGAGGGATGGGGAGACATGATAAAGATCTTTAAGTACATGAAAGGGATCAATAAAAAAGGCCCAGTCAGGGTGCTCCAAAGGAAGGAGGGTGGAGCAACAAGAGGTCACGGGTGTAAGCTGGAAGGGAGCAGGCTCAGAGGGGGAGAGAAGGAGATGTTATTTCACTGAAAGGGTGGTGGAGCCATGGAATGCACTGCCCAGGGAGCTGGTAGAGATGGAAGTGTGGACAGATTTAAGAGGATGGGACATGTACAGGGGAGGGTAAATCTGACCAGGCCCAATACAGGTGTAACATCTGGGACTGGGGACAGTATAACCCAAGGAGGAGGGGGGACACCAGAATTGGCCCTCAGTGCGGGTGCTGAAAATCGAGCAGACTCGAGAGACCGTTAGGCCTATTCTGCTGGAATTTTAGTATGTTAGTATATGTGTGCCCTAAGAAAGAAGCTGGCAAAATATGTTGAAATTGTCCATAGTAACCAGGAAGAGGCCCCAAACCAGCAGTCGGTATATTAGACCATGGGGTAAAAGAAAAAGTTTTTGAGCCAGGTGAAAAGGTTTTGCTACTGTTACCCACAACAGAAAATAAATGTTAATGAAGTGGCAAGGGCCTTATAGGGTGCTTGGATGTGCTTGCACTGTTAACTATGAGATTGAGACCCCTGACAGGAAAATCCTACTAAGATATACTGTGCTAACCTCCTCAAGAAATGGGTTGAAAAAATGCCAAAAGCTACTTTGCTAGTTTTACCAGAAACTTATAAAGAAGATATTGATGTAGCTTATGATAGACTGGAACAAACTGTAACTGCTGATGCTGTAAAGGTGAATGTTTCCTTAACCTCAGAACAAACTGTAGATATTTGTAATGTGCTAAAGACATTTAACAGTACTTTTACCACAGTACCAGACCGAGCAAAAGGGGTCGAGCATGTAATAGTGCCAAGGAATGCTCGTCCTATTAGACAAAAGACATACAGGTTACTAGAGCGGTTAAGAGCTGACGTGGTTAAGGAAATACAAAAAAATGAAAGAATTGGGTATCATAGAAGAGTCGAGGAGTGCTTGGTCATCTCCAATGGTAATTGTAAACAAAAAGGAAGGGGGTGTTAGAATCTGCCTTGATTTCAGGAAACTTCATCAAGTGTCAGAATTTGGCAGTTATCCTATGCCCAGAATAGATGATTTGGTGGACAGACTGGGGAGTGCAAAGTATATCAGTACCCTCGATCTCACCAATGTTTACTGGCAAATACCTTTAGCTAAAGAATCCAGTGACAAAACTGCATTTGCCACTCCTGTTGGATTCTATCAGTTCACCACCATGCCATCTGGTTTACGTGGTACGCCAGCTACATTCCAGCAGTACATGGATGTAATTTTATCACCTCACACTGGTTATTGTGCTGCGTACCTGGATGATGTGATGGTGTACAGTCCAGACTGGAAAAGCCACCTGGAACATTTACGAGCAGTTATCCAATCTATTAAAAATGCAGATCTATTAATCCTACTAAATGTGCACTGAGCATGCAGGAAAACAGGTATTTGGGCTATGTGTGGAGAAGTTAAGCCAGAGATTTCTAAAATAGAAGCTGTAGTTAACAGCCCTGTCCCTAAAACAAACAAACATGTCAGGTTGTTTTTAGGGCTGGCTGGTTATCTGAGATTTGTTCCCATCTTTGCTGAGTTAGCTACTCCCCTCACTGAACTCATGAAAAAACGGTACCCAAATAATGTGAAATGGACTCCAGAATGTGATGAAGCTTTTCAAGCCATTAAGGCTGCGTTATTTTTGGCCCCTGCTTTAAGAAGCCCAGATTTTGAGAAACCATTTTTGTTACAAACAGATGCAACAGAGGTAGGCCTAGGTGCAGTCCTGAGTCAAAATATAGATGGGATAGAATATCCTATTCTGTACATAAGTAGGAAGTTGCATGACAGAGAGAGAAAAGGTACTCCACCATTGAAAAGGAATGTTTCGCAGCAAAGTGGGCCATGGAGTTCCTTAAGTTTTATTTGCAAGGAACTGACTTTGTACTTGTAACAGAGCACAATCTTCTCTGTTGGCTTAACCAAATGAAAGATAAAAATTCCAGAATCACAAGGTGGTACTTGGCACTACAGCCATTTAAATTCAAGGTGATACACAAATCTGATAAAGAGAATAGCAATGCTGATTTTCTGTCAAGATATGGATCGGGAATTGAGGGTTCTGAAGGTTGGAAAACAAATGTATGAGTTTGAACTTTACTGTTTGCTGTACCATAATAGAAAAAAGGATACTATGCATGTGCTTAATTTTGGAAAGTTAGAAGCTAATATCGTTAGAGAATTAATAGAAAGTTTTGGAAGCCTGTTTGATAAAACAGATTCCCTCTTAAGGAGGGGGTATAAGTGACAAGGTAGAACAGGACCCTGTCCCAGTTGTAATTGAGAGTTTGAATGCAGGGATCTGTTCTTTCCTTTCCTTTTCTTTCCTGTCTCTTGTCTGTCTGGTTGCATAACCGAATTTTCCCGTGAGGCCTAGGATTTGATCACCCCGATTGTCTCACAGTTCTTTGCCTCTCACTGTCTGTCTTCTCTTGCTGTCCTGTCTTTTCCTCCCTTGCATATCTGCTGCTATAAAAATATATGCAATCATTATGTGGAAATGTAACTGATATTGGGATCCCTTTGTTTAGAAATTATATAGTTTTACTGTTAAAATGTATATAATTATAGTTTAAGATGATTGCAAAAAGCTATTGGAAACTCAAGGGGTTAACCTGAAATGCAATTTTTAAGCCTTTTGCAGAAGCTGTGGAAATAGGGCCTCAGTTCTGGGACATTGTGATCCTGCCAGCACCTGCCTGAAATATGCAAGAACATTTTAGAAAAAAACAGGATGCTTGTTAAGAAGTGGGGTTGCAAGGACTTATGAAAACAAAGCTGTAATTTCTTGCAAGACGCACAAAGATTGAAGGAAAACTCCAATGGATCTTCTCTATTTATTTTGCCTTTGTAAATAGTTATACAGAACAAGTAATTTTTTTTATGCTACTGCTAGTAAATGCTTTTTGCAAATTCTACAACTGCTCCTATTTATTCTATGCTTCCTGACCTGTGCCTTGATGACAGGGTTGGGGTGGGGAGCTCATCTAGGGCCCCACCTGACACAAGGGACGTGGTCCAAGCTGGAGCCCTCTCTCCACATAAATGTCCTGGAGATACAGGCCATTCTATATGCCTTGCAGGCCTTCCAGACTCTGCTATATCCAGGTCTTCTGTTAGTACAGATGGTTCTGGGCATGTACAGCACTGCTCGTGGCACACCTGGTCATTAGGGTGCCAAGTCCCAGTGTCGCAGCCCCCTCTGTTTGCATGGAGGGCTGTGCCCCCTGCGCCTTCTAAATAGTCCAACTCTGAGGGGGTGGACTCGAGGAGGGGATGCAATTTGGCCAAGTGGTGCTCCTAATGATGGGCACTGTGTCAAGGCATACATGGCCAGAAGGGAATACAGACAGATAATATCAGTGTAGTCCATTACATCAACAAGCAGGGGGGCACTCACTCGTACCCCCTCCGACGGGAAGCAGCGAGAGGCTGGTACTGGGATCTGGATCACAGTCTTGAATTGTCGGCCGTCCATGTTCCAGGCGTCCAAAATGTCCTGGTGGACACCCTAAGCCAGTTGCATTCAAAAGCGCATGAGTGGGAGCTGCTAACCTCAGTAGTGGAAGACCTGTTCCGCAGGTGGTGTCCAGAGTTGGACCTTTTTGCGTCCCTGCTCCATGCAAAGCTGCTGCTGTTTTGCTTGCTTGACTTGACCCAGGGCCTGGAGTTTTCTGGTGAAACGCATTGTCCCTCTCATGGAAAGGGAGCTTTCTGTACCCATTTCCTCCCTTCCCCCTGCTTCAGAGAGTTCTGATCAAGCTTTAGATGGAAGGGGCCACAATAATTCTCATCACCCCCTTCTGGTCTTGTGAGATCTGGTTCCCTTTACTGCAACAGCTGACAGTGGAGCCTCCAGTGCCCCTTCCTCTGTGCACCAGCTTGCTTTCCCAGGACCAGGACATGCTGGTCCATCAGGACCTCAAATCCCTGCATTTTCATGCCTGGCTCCTGAGGACATTGTCATGGCTCAGTTCTTGTGTCACCTAAGGTGGCTGATATCCTGGCAATAGCCAGGAAGCCATCCACTAAGGCCACTTATTCTATGAAGTGGAAATACTTTGCTGTGTGGGCTGCTTCACATCAGCGGAACCCTTTCACCTATCCAGTGAATCAGATTCTGGAGTACTTATTATCCCTTTCAGACTTCGGCCTGAAGTACTTCTCTCTTAAAGCAGCAATGCTAGATAAAAATATTGGATCTTTTGCAACAATTTCTTTCCTGTGCTCTGTTGAGCACTTACCTGGTAATCTTTCTTGTTTTTGTTACACTATCACCCCATAATATGCTCCATCTTTCTTTGTTTTTGTTTACATTTCTTTCACCCGCCATGTTGAATTGGAACCCTCTACTGCCAACCGCACATGTGCATGTCTCTCAGCACTACCCAGGGACAGCGGGAATGTGCAGGACAGGGTCCCACAGAAGTAAACAAAAGACGTGATGTGATGTGAGGGGTACAAATTAGGCAGCAGCTATATTTACTGTAGATCCACAACAATGGAAATAAATTTTAAATATCTAAAAACTAAAGATTGCTAAAAAAAATATTTACAGATATGGAAACCAAAACTATGGCTGCATGCTTCCAGCCAAAAAACAGAGTTTTGATAATTACTTCCTGATTATCTAGTACTGCTGCTTTAAGGTGCACATGTCTGCCATCTCTGCCTTCCATGTGACTGTTGATGGCCATACAGTGGCACAACTGGAGGTAGTCCCGTACTTCTCTTGAGAGGTATTCTTCACCTGAAGCCTCCTGTCCACAATCCAGATCTGCCTTGGGACTTGAATTTTATGTTAGAAAATCTTACTTTGGCTTCTTTTGAGCTGGCCGCGACATGTGAGCTACACTTTCTATCATAGAAAGCATTATTTTTAGTTGCTATTACTTCTGCTCGAAGAATTTCAGAGCTACAGGTGCTCATGTACGAGCAGCCTTATTTGATTTTCCACAAAGACAGGGTCTCTTCATGTACTGACCCTAAGATCTTCTACGAGACAGTCTCTGGCGGCAGGTCATAAGACTTCTTAGCAGTCGTACCTGGGACTGCCCCCCCATGCACCACATGACCATGTCTCTGCACTATAAAAGAGAGGGTGGTCCCGATACATCTCAATTCTTTTCTTTTCTGTGACCTGCACATCTTTCCTGGAGATTGGTTCAGCGGTACCTTCGCCTTTTAACATTTTATTTTTTATGTTTGCTTGCACGCATGTGCAAGAAACATAGTGCCATCATCCGAGTTTTCAGAGGTGTGGCAGCCGTCTTCCAATTCAGTCAGTGTGTTTGCAGGTGCGGTTGCAGTTCTCCAATCAGTGCTGCATCTGTCTATGACCGCAGTTGAAAATGCAGTGCTGTACAGTTGAAAGGGAGCACTCTGCTTCAGTGAACAGCACTCCCCCTCCACATGTACGCATGCACATTGCGTGCTCATGTGCTTCCCCCCCATGCACATACTGTATGGCCAATGGGGGTGCCAATCCCATCAGCTCCCACCCCAAAAAAGCTTTCTAGTGCCATGCTGGGAGCCCATCCGGCATGACAACATTGTTATGGCCAACGGGGTGCCCAATCCCCGTCAGCTCCAGCCCCCCAAACAGCCTTACAGCTGCCATGCTGGGAGCCACCCCAAGCGTGGAAGCGTCCAGCGTCGTCTTCCTAAAAAAAAAACCTTTCCTCGCTGCTGTCTGACCCCTCTCACCCATGCCCACTCACTGCGCACCTGCCTCCCACACCCCCACCCCATACTTACCTCTGGAGCTTGGTGCAATGATCTTCAGTGACGAACACGTCTGCACTCTTCAAAGCCATCCGCGAACTGAGGAAATGCGTAAGCTGTATAATGGAATAAATAGGGTTTTTTCAACTTTAATGCATATCTCAGGCATTTTTGAATTTTGGCACCACGTTTTCAACTGGGTTTTGGGACCCCTCTGAATTCTTGAACTGTCATGGCGCTAATCAGGCCCGAGGGTGATTTCACATTCACTGCACGAACGCCTTTGGGACGATTAATGAAATGACAGTGTCAGTGTTCATAAGGTGGGCTCTCAAAAGGCTTATGTTGCAAATTCGGTGAAAACATTCCTAAAAATGACTGTTTTATGAGCATGCATTGTGCAGTTCCTACGCACGCTCGTAAGTTCACTAATTTTTAATATTTGCACCCCAGATTTTCAACATTGCCATTTTACCATACCTCCTTATGAGCAGTACAGCTGCCATTTTTCACATCTCGCCCAAAATGTGTTTCCGCACATGTAGCGCACAATGGTGCAGTCGGTGTGCGAAAGCAATGTTTACGCAGTTTCCACACACACTCCTAAGTTCATGACTTTGTAATATTTTCAGTCCAGATTTTCACCAGTGGCATTTTTCCACACTTCCTTATGAACAATACAGCTGTCATTTTTCACAACATGGGCAAAATGTGTTTTCACACTTTCAGCACAGAAATGCGTGGTCGCTGTGGGAATCATTGTTCGGGACAGATAAAGAAAATCACAGTGACACTGTTCATGATCGGAGGTCCCAAAATGCCTGTGTTGACAATCTGCTGTAAAAAATCCCCAAACTAATTACATTAGGGTGTGCGTGCACTGTTTCTATGCACGCTCATGACTTCATTAGTTTTTTTTTATATTTTCACTGCAGATTTTCAACATTACCATTTTTTACACCTCCCCATGAACAGTACAGCTGTCATTTTTCACATCCTGTTCAGAATGTGTTTTTGCACTTGTGCTAAATGCCGTAGTCGCTGTGCAAAAGCAGCTTTCGGCTAACAAACTGATATTGCCACTGTTCATGAGGTGGGGGGTCACAAAAAAAACATGTTGAAGATTTGGAGTGAAAATACCAATGAATGCCTGAGGTGTTAGGGTTTCCAACCATAACGCCTCACCCTGTAGAGAATGACAGGCATCAGGGGTGTGACTTGGGATTCTCGCCTGTAATGCTCATACCATTCCACACCCTACAGCCAGTGAGAGGCATTAAGGTGTGCCTTGGACTCTTCGGCCTCAAAGTTCACCCCATTCTCCTATACTGCACCAATATCACCATATTTCCTGATGGAATGGGGTGCGCATAAGGGCCCAAGACACACTGTGACACTTGTCGGGTGTCTACAGGGTAGGGTGTGGTGAAATGGCGTGGCCGTTATGCCTGACAACCCAAAGGCACACCCCAATGCCTGTCAGTCTCTGCAGGGTAGTGGTGGGGTTGGCTTCAGTTCAATACTTCACTGCCATTCCTATTATGCAGCTCTGTAACTCCTACACTACCAATGCCAGCAAGCAAACATTCGGCATTGACAAATGCTTATTTCTATAAACTTTTGTTGTCACTGACCATCTTTACTAGACCGACGACAAAAATACTTTGAATTTTTGTAAGTATAATTACATCTTCAGCATCGCTGAAGGTGGCTTCAGCCCTCTCGATGATGGCTTTTGCCCTCTCATTGACGATGACTTTGCCATCTCATTGACGATGGCCTCAGCCCTCTCGTCAATGATGGCTTCGCCGTCTTGTTTACAATGGCTTCAACTTCTCGTTGGTGATGGCTTTTGCCCTCTCATTGACAATGGCTTCTGCCCTCTCATTAATGGTGTCTTCCCTCTTGTTGATGATGGCTTCTGCCCTGTCATTGATGGTGGCCTCTGCCCTCTTGTTGACGATGGCCTCAGCCCTCTCATTGATGATGGTATCAGCCCTTTCATTGCGAGGGCTTCTGCCCTCTCATCGATGATGGCTTTTGCCCTCTCGTTGATGATGGCTTCTACCCTCTCGTTGACGATGGCCTCAGCCCTCTCATTGTGATGGCTTCTGCCCTCTTGTCGACAATGGCTTCTGCCTTCTCATCAACAATGACATCTGCCCCCTCGTCGATGATGGCTTCTGCCCCCTCATCGACGAGGGCTTCACCCTCTCATTGATGATGGCTGTTTTCTGTCTCATCAACAGTGACTTCTGCCCTCTCGTTGATGGTGGCTTCAGCCCTCTCATCACGATGGCTTCTGCCTTCTTGTTGACTATGGCTTTTGCCCTCTAGTTGATGATGGCTTCTGCCCTCTTGTTGGTGGCTTCGGCTCTCTCATGGGCAAAGGACCTCGGTGGCGAGGACTTTGGCACTCTCCTTGCCATGGGTTTCTGCCCTCTCGTTGTCACGTGCTCTTGCCCTTGCAATCAGTGATGGACTCTCGTGACCGTGGCTCCTTTATGGGTTAAGTACAATTTCCAGACACACTAAATCTTGCTGCACTATTGCCCAACACCAAAATCCCAAATAACAGATTGCCGACAGGTTCGAAAACCCATAAGTTAAAATCTCAACATTTGCCGTGTTGGGTTGAGTGCTGTTGCACTTACTGTGTCAGTCTGCTCTGTCTCCCATTATGGCTGTGCTTGAAGGTACGTGGTTTAAATGCCAGGAGGGAGGATTCGAGGAGAGGGGGCATCAGGGAACTACCAGCAGGAGCTGTACATCAGTACAGTAAGTAAAACACCACTGATGCACCTAATTTGGTGAATGCACACAGGGTCAGATGGGAAATGAGGAGAGTGGAAAGCTCGGAATGTGCAGGAACATAGAACAAGAGACTCCCAGCAGTGACACAGAGCCAAAAAGGAAGCTGATGATGGAACTCACAACAGGCGCTCATCAGGGAGCCAGAAATGCAGCCCGAAGGAGGAGATGGAGAAAAAACAAATGGGACAGGAGAAGGACAGCGGCGGGCAGATGGAGGAGAGGGATGGAAGAAAAGCAACCGGGGCCAGATAACAGAAAGGGAAAGAAAAAGGCAAAAGAAAGGACCGAGGAAATGGGGGGGGACAGCAGAAGGGGCAGGGCGAGGGCCGCAGATGTGGGGAGGGGGGGCCTAAAACAGCACAAAATGGGACAAGCAGGAATGGAGAAACACCAGAGAAACGCACCTTTCCTTTGCTGACTGGCAGGCAGCTGCTCCTGGGTGCCTACAGTTGAGCTCAGAAGTTGCAGCAGCTTTCATACAGCCATTTATTCTTTACAATTGTCTTCATGTGTTGCAGTGGCAAACAGTATACATGTACTGGGCAGTGTTTGTGAGGCAGAAGTGTAGTTGGGATTATGACATGCGGGAATGTACATGTCGGGCAAATAAGCGGGCAGACAAAAGTTGGGCTTGCAACCCAGTCTGGATTTTGGAGTCGGGCAAATCCATGTCGAGATTTTGACAGTCAGGAATTGGTATAGATCCCCTCCTGCACCCTCTCATCACCACTGGCTTCAGTAGGCTTTCCCACTCTCATTGTGGAAGGCTTCAGCTCCCTGGTCACCATGGGTTTCCCTCTTAGGTCGACACTGGCCTTGGGTCTTTTGTTGCCAGTGACATCTCATTGCAGTAGGCTTCACCCTTCTCCTCGATGAGTACCTGGACCCTCTTGTCCACAATGGACCCTAGAATAATCTGCAGGCCTAGACCCAGCTGCCCTTACCTTTGTCCTCACTGTGGGCTTCCTCATCGTCTCCTAATGGAGCGTGATTTCTGTGCCGCATGACCAGCAGCTTTGGCTATGGGGGGTCCTGTGTAATCCACCTAGACCCTGTTTGGTCTTTAACTGAAACTCTTCCCTCATACTGGGTATACAGTTATTTATTCCACTGCTTCAACATCACCGATGTCCTCCTCTACAACTGAGGGAGTCTTTTTCAAACAGTGTTGGCTCTTTTCAGTCGACTCTTTGAACCTGCTGGAGTTTATTTCCCCACCAGTTTTCTTCTCTCCATTATTACCAATGGAGTCTGATCGTGTATTGCTGGAGCTCCGAGTTGGGCCTATAGGGCATAGGTGGACATGCCTATTCTGGTGGCCCCACCTCCGAATCCCATCCCAGTCACCTGTAGCTCAGCTGTACACCAGGCTCTGTCTACAGTTGCCGGGGTGGAGACCCCTTCTTTTTGTTGCTCAAGACTAGAGACTAGACCTGTTCTACCCTTGGGAGCCCAGGTGTAGGAGCTGCATGCCCCTAGGCATGAATTGGCTTATTATTTGGAGACTTCCTCACAGTGGTTGTCCCACCTCTTGGGGATGCTTCCGCAGCTGCTATACTCACTGCTTGGAACCTCTGGTGGCTATGACTTCTACTGGGAAAATGTCTTGCATGATATGTTGGGCCTTTTGCTCCCGCCTTTCTGAATTTCTTCTTGATGCTGCTTTTCGAGGTCTCTCTATGAGACCCACTGCCTTTGGTGCATTCCATGTCATTTTTTGCATCAGGAGAATTCTTTTAAGAAAGTCCTTTTTCGGAGCCCACTGATACCTTGCGGGGCCCTCCCTAACATGGGTTCACTGCCTCTAGTAGCCTTCCATGCCTTTGATTCTGAGGTCAACAGGTGCTGTTCCACCGGTTCCTTGCCTGAGACCACCCACAGCCTGAAGGTCCCCTCAAATCCATGGTTACAGTATCTGTCCTGATGTCTGGGATCCAGGCTTTTTTCTACTTGGATAATGCCTGTTTTACCTATGCATCCCCCTCCTCAAAGGTTGGGGAATGTTTTCTCATTCCTTCTGGATAATGATCATGGTAGACCTTCACCCTATGCTACAAAAGGCAGTGAAACCCCCATTCAGGATAGACTCTGCCACTGGAGTCTTCCATAATACCGGGCCTTGATCTCTGCAATTCTTTGCAAAGTGGGCCTCTGTTTTTTTTTTCCATTATATGCCCGGATGTTTTGCTTTTTGGAAACTTCATCAGACGTCGTCCTTGCTCCTCTAGTACTCTAAAGTATGGTTCAAGTCTCTGGGTATGAAAGTGTACCTTTACGGCATACATTCAGTTGGAAACGCTTTCATACTAACATACTAAAATGCCAGCAGAGTAGGCCTAAATGTCTATCGAGTCTGCTGGAAAATCAGCACCCAGTCAAGACACCATTGCTGCCCCCCCCACCTTCACGGAAAATCCCCCCGACCCCATCCCCAATCAGGATTACATCTCCAGATCTGGCATTTCCCATGCTTACCTAACCCTTATACCTATCATAGCCCCTCTTGTACCCTCCACTGTTTCAACAGCCACCAGTTCCGCAGGCAGTGCATGCCATGGTTTCACCATCCTTTTGGTAAAGTAGCATCTCCTAGTCTCCTGCCAACCAGCCTCTTGGAATTCCCCCTTTTGGCCCCTTCCCCCTCAGCTGGAACACCCTATTTAGGCTGACCCTGTTTACTCCCCTTAGATACTTAAAGACCTTGATCATATCCCCCCGTCCCTCCTCTTCTCCAGGAAGTACATGTTCAGCTCATCAAGTCTGTCCTCATAGGCTTTTCCCCTAGACCCTGTATCATCCTAGTCACCCTCCTCTGGACCCTCTCCAGAAGGGCAATATCCTTTTTCAAGCACGGGTGCCAAAACTGCACGTAGTACTCAAGGTGCAGTCTAACCAGTTATACAGAGGGAGGAGTACCTCCCATCTCCTCAAGGTTATCCCCCTGGCAGTGCACCCAAGCATTTTATTTGCTTTAGCCACAGCCCTTCTACACTGCTCAGAGTTACTCATCTTGACATCCATGACCACCCCAGGATCCTCCCCCCTGAAACTTGAAGTTTCTCCCCACTCAAGAAGTACTCATGGTCAGGGTTCCTAAGCCCCAAGTAGAGAACACTGCATTTCTTGGCATTAAACCTCAGTTTCCAAGTGCATGTAGGTGTTTCATGCCATGTTTCTGTATCTCAATGGACATACCTGGGCTAACTGACTTCCCATTATCTGCTGCACCAGAGGTGTCTCAGCCAGGCTTCACCTGCTGACTTTTTGGGGATACTTGGCTGTAGCCATCCTAATCGATGATGCATCCCCAGTAATACCTGAGACTTTGTTCCAGGGCACTCTGCAATGATTCTGCCTTCAGGGATCTACCTGCAAACGGATGCTAGTGTCTTATCGCCCGCTATCAAATTTCTCCAATTATAAAGGTGCATGACCATTCTTACAACACATACCTCAACTCCAGAAGATATGGTTATTCCTTTCAAAGGTCTAAAACCCCGCCAAGGTGTTTGGCAGCCAGGCGATACCCATCTGGGCATCTTTGTCTTGGAAGAGCCATTTTCTATGCTCTCCATACTTATGGGTGCGTCCTATTGGGGGGGGGGATATGTCTCAGGATTCAATCAGTTATTTACCTGCTGTATGTTACCTGACCAGGAAAAATTACCCACTCCCATGCCTATATGCATAAAAAATGTGCATATAGGGTTCTGGGCCGCACCTAACAGACTACACCTCATTAGAGGTACATATCCCTGGCAGCAGGCATGCACGGCCGGATACCCTCTGCCTTTTCAAAGTGGCAGGGCACAAATGGAAAATTCCACAGGATGTAGTCAAAGACATCTTTGTCCGCTGGGCTCATCCTGACAGGGATCTGTTCAACTCTCCACTCCATATCCTACTGCCTCACTGCTGCCCACTATGGCCAGACCTGGAAATGGTCTGGCTAGATGATTTCTCTCTTTACTGGAGGAACCTCTGGGGTCAGAACCAGTGTGGTTCCCATGGTTACAGTTGAGGGTTCTGGTACTGATACCTCTCCCTCTTTATGCCTACCCTCCTGCCCTTCTCTTTTGGTAAATGCTCCTTCAATACAATTCTGTGTTTCCTGCTCCTCCACGCTTGGTTCCAGGGGGCTTACCCCTCTCTTGGTTCCAGAGTCACCTCTATAATGATGGGCGTCTTTATGCCAACCTGAGTGTTTCATGCCATGTCCCTTTCTTCACAGAATGGGTGCCATGTGTCTCTCTGAGGGAACTGGATTGAGTTGGACCTTGTTTTCATGTCGTCCTCTGTACATACTGGACTATTTATTCCCACTTTCGGTGTTTGGGGTTACCTGTGTCAGCGAACTTTTGCCTTTCCTTCCCTGATGGGAGAAAGGTTTTTGCCTCCATTGGGTATTTACAACTGTTATTAAGGGACATCCCCCCTGCACCTCAGTAGGACTCCACCTACCTCTGGGGGTTCTCAATTAAGTCCTTGACTGACTGATGGACTGGTCCCTTTTGGGCCCACAGTTCCATAAGGCCTGTGCTTCCTATCTTGGAACCTTTTACTCTGCATTGCAGTTTCATCAGCTGGCTGCATTCTAGGCTCTGTGCATACAGAGCCCTATCTGCCTTTCCTAAGCAAAGGATGTCCTCCTGTGACCCGACCCTGGCTTTTTCACTAAGGTGGTCTCAGTTGTTCCTGTGTATCAATAACCATTCGGCTACCAGTCTCTTATGCAGGGCATGAGGCTCCTAAGGCTGCTGTAATTCGTGACTTGGTTGTTCACAGTCCCTTTTGTTCTTGATGAACGAGGCCACAGCGCACAGTGGCACGACTTTTTGTTTCCTTGCCCCTGGATAGTGAAGGGGAAATGCCCTGTTTCAGTATAGGGTCTGCCAAAACTTAGGTGGCCGCCTCCATTGTTTTCTTTGTTATAACAAAAATGACATATATATACCTCCACATAAGCACTGGCTACCACCACAGCAGGTTTACAGACTGCTGTACTGGGGTATACAGCTCCTGTTTCCAGGATCCGACCTTCCCCTATACATTACCATTGTTGGGCTTGGCATTTTACATGAGGACTACCTTTAGACATACAGTCCTCCAAGGTCTGCTTTCACACAGACAGACTTGCCTGCCCCCTGCTTTACAAATAACTACTTGGTAGTCTTCCCATGTGTTATGACCTGCTGCAAGAGATTGTCTCAAAGAAGATAGTAAAGTTGCATAAGAACTTACCGTAACAGTAGATCTTCGAGAGTATCTCTTGCAGCAGATCATGCAGCCCCACCCTCCTTCCTCCTTTTTCCTGTCTACACCAGGGGGCAGAGCTTGTCTTTACTTTCCAACTCCTGTATATTTCTACATATATATAGGTATGTATACTTCTGTATATTTATTGTGGTTATGTCCAAAATGTGATTTTTTTATGCATTTCTCCTCTGTTCCCTCAGCGGCATCATGATCAGGTCGCTAATGAGGACATGAACTGAGGAGTATCAGGACCACCCTCTCTTTTATAGTGCACAGACCTGGTCATGTAGTGCATGAGGGGGCGGTCCCAGGTATGACTGCTAAGAAGTCTTCCGGAAACAAGTGCCTCCAGCAGAAGGTTCCCATGTGTTGTGACCTGCTGCAAGAGATACTCTCAAAGATCTACTGTTACGGTAAGTTCTTACGCAACTGTACTTTTCCTCCTAAGGTGGTGTCTGAGTTTACTTTAAATCAATCTATCCACCTGTTTATTACCCAGAGCAAGCCATCCAGGGAAGCATTGCCCCACACTTTAGATGTGCATAGAGTTCTGTGTCACTGCACACACCGTACGAAGGACTGAAGAAAGTCCTCTCAGTTGTTTGTTTCTTTTGCCCCTGGGAAAGAGGGTGTCCTGGTCTCAAAACAGTGTGTGTCCACATGGTTGACCAACTGCATCACTTATTGCTACAGGAAGTATGCCAAGGACCTTCATGCATTGTTCATGGCCACTCCACCAGAGGTATGGGCACTTCTGTTGCCTATTTGAGGAATGTGTCTGCTGCAGAGATCTGTGCTGCTGCTACTTGGAGCTCTGTCTACTCCTTTACCAAGCACTACAGTCTGGACAATGCCTCTAGGCATTGGGGAAACTTTGGCCTAGCTGTCCAGGGCCTACTTTCTTATGCTCAAGGTTTCCTCCACCCAGACTGTGCTGTCTGATGATGGAACTGCATGGGACTTGTTCCATAGCTGTGGCCTGCTGCAAGAGATGCCCTTGAAGTAAGATGGTACAGTTACATAAGAACTTACTGTAACAGTAGATCTTCAAGAGGGTCTTCTGCAGCAGGCCATGCTGTTTTCCCTCCTTTCCCTTGGCCTTAGAGAGGTCCTTCTGTGTGTCTACCTCTTTCTCCATTGTTTTCTCTTAGGTGAGAGCCTTCAGTTCCTCTTCGGTTCCCTCAGCTGGTGATAGGTGGCATATGGTCTCTGGCAGGAGAACTGAGGAGGGCACGGGAGTCACCCACTCTTATAGGATAATTTAACATTGGCATATGACATTGGGTAGGTGGCCCCCTGGTAGACTGCTAGCTAGAAAAGTTTCTGTGTGGTCCTAGTGCCTGACAGCTATAGTTCCATAGCTGTGGCCTGTTGCAAGAGATCCTCTTGAAGATCTACTGTTATGGTAAATTCTTAAGTAACTGTACTATCCCAGGTTATAATCCCACCAGTCACTGACTCACTGTATGACCCTGAGCAGGTCACTAACTGTGAACCAGGAGATCCCAGGTTATAATCTCCTCCCCCCGTCAGTGGCTCACTAATTGACCTTGAGCAAGTCACTAACTGTGAACCAGAAGATCCCAGGTTAGAATCCCACCATAGCCACTGACTCACTGTGTGACCTTGATTCATTTGACTTCCTTGTGCTTCAGTCCAATCAACTAGAAAAGTAGGTAGAAAGCAGGACCCCTTTGTAATTGGGACATTATATCTCCATTAAGCTGTCCTGGGTAAATAAATGGTGAAAACAGGTTAGACAGACTGTTGCTGATCTGATTCTATTTGAATATGTTGATCACCATACACACCCTATGTCTGGATACCAAACATGTTGCACAAAAGTCCCTTCCCCATGAAAGTTTGGAGAGTCTGAATGTTGGTTACACATTTTTAACTTTGTACAATGGCTTCCTCTTGCACTTGGAATATGTATAGATTTAGTAAGTCTACATCTGGTTTTATGATTATATTTTTATGGTTTTAATATCTTAAGAAAGTGCATATGATTTTTGACCTTTAGTTTAAAGGGCACATTTCATATTGTCTCTTTTCCCAGTCTTGTTCTAAACCCTGAAAATCTGGGAGATGCATAGTTTGCGTAATTCTAGACATTTTTATGAGAAGTGACTTGACTTGTGACCTTCAAGGTATATGCCACAGGGGTCACTTGTGTATTCCTATTTAATTTTCAACTATTTTGGAATGTGATTTATAGAATAATCCTTATTATACAGTGGCAATAAATAATCCTGTTCTCTGATTGGTCAGTTCAGCACCACAGCAGGGATGTTATCCTGGCATAACATCCCAGCTGTAGTGTCAGGCAAGGGCCAGCCTCATAACAAAACAGAGTGGCAAACAGATATCCCTACACACCAGCTGCCCACAGAAAGTCTGTCAGGAAAACTGAATGGCAAAATTTCCAAAACTCAAATTCACTTTCTTCATAATGGAATCCATAAATAAATGGTTCTCTGAAGAGAAAGAAAACAATGACAACAAAACTGAACCCAAAAAAAGAAAAGAAAAAAAGCATGTAGAGCTCGAAGAAATTCAACTTGATGAGATTGAATGTAACAGGAACAAGCCTTCAACAAAAAGGCAAACAAACTGGGCAATTAACATTTGGAATGACTGGCTACAGGAAACCAGAACAGAAGTAGACATCAATACAGTAAGTGCCTCTGACTTAAACACTACTTTAAGGAAATTGTACACTTCTGTCAGAAATGCAACTGGTGACCACTATGGTGTCAGCAGTTCTATTGGGCTATGAGAGGGACTTAGCTGCTACTTAAATGAGCCTCCAGTGAGCAGGAACATCAACATCCTCACAAGCTCTGATTTTCAAAGTGCAAATACCGTGTTTACTGACCAGATAAAAAACCTAAGACATGAGGGGAGAGATAAAACCAAACACCACCCTCCCCTGACCACCACAGATCTGCATCACCTAAGAGAATCCTTGGCCCCGAGTAGCGAAACTCCTGAAGGACTCCTGTGCCATGTCTGACTTGAATTACAGCTTCATTTTGCTAGGTGTGGCTGCGAGGGCCAGTGGCAATTAAAGCCAGCCTACTTTGAGTTCAAAAAAGCTGAAAATGGACTCAAATATGTTACTTTCAGTTTCAATGGAAAAACAAAATCACTCCGATCCCCTAGAGAAAGACAGGAACAGATGCAGAGGGCAGTGTTTGAACTAAAAGGGCATCCACACTGCCCTGTTGCTGCACTTAAAAATTACTTAACAAAACTACTTGAAAACACTCCCTGTCTCTTTGTGCACCCAAGAAAAACAGCAGCAGGACCTTGGGAACATGAAATGAAGTGGTACACTTTGGAGCCTATTGGTAAAAATTACCTTGGATCCATGCTGCCCAAAATGTGCAATGCTGCAGGGCTTTCCAACTGTTGCACAAAACCATTCCCTCTGTGTGACTGTGATCCAATTGCTGAGCAATGCTGGCCTGGAGAGTAGACAAATTATGTCCATCACTGAACATAAACAAGAGTCCTCGTTATGGAGCTACTGGGGCCCAGCACTGGAGGAAAGAAGTAACTGGAGCGGAATACTATCCGGGAGACCTGCAGGAAGCACTGCCACTATTCAAACCCCACAACCACGATCTCCAGCGTCAATGTGGCGGAAGTTACAGACTCAACCTCAGAAACAGAAATGCTGCCTAACACCATAGCAACACTCAACACAGCCAAAGAAAGCAACAAAAGAAACTTAAGCTGCAGTAGCAATGAAGAAACTACTGAAGCAGCTGCAAGTTATAACCGCACTGCCTTTCAGACAAACAGCAGCAATCAATTCTACATCCAAGGGAACTCTATGTGCATTTTTAATATATACAAGTCTTAAAGACAGTAAACATTACATCTTTTTTGAATCAAAAAGTTTTTATTTTTATTTTGAGAAGACATATTATGTTATACATTACAGTAATATAATATGTTATGCAATGCATAGATTCTACTTATTGAGCATAGCACAATACAATTTCATTTGCTCACTAAAGTAAAAGCTTTTCTGTAAATTCTATTGTAAAAAGAATTTAATTCAAAATAATAGTAACTTTTGCTGACCTTGCTTATGCGGTACATAAGATGACATAAATATTGGTGTTTTTATGCAGTAAAGAACATTAATATCCAGTAGATAGACTCATTGCTTAACTAGGAGTCCACCATCTTAAAACTGAGAGGAAGGGGGACCAGACTTTCTCATATATCTCTAACTTATTACTTACTATTGCAGCAATTCTTTCATTATCTGCTAGTAAACTTACACTACTAAGCCATTCATTAATTGAGGGCGGAATGGGGGATTTCCAGAGTAACAATAATAGTCTTTTCAGTGCAAGGGACAATGCAAAAATCCAATATATTTGTGGCCTACTGAAAGAGGATATTTCAGTATCTATGCCCAAAATGAATAGTTTACTTGAAAAAGGTATGTTAACATTAGTTACTTCCTCACATACTTTATATACCTTACTCCAGATGTTGTTTATAACTGTGCATTTCCAAAGCATGCGCAAGAGGTCAGCATGTTTCAACTGGCATCTCCAACAGGGACCGTCCTGTAGATAATGCATTTCCTCTAGACGTTTAGGGGAGTAACAATAATGCAACATTTTAAATTGAATAGTCCTACCTTGGACCTCTCTGCTACTCATATACGCATTTCTCCAGGAGCTGCTCTATTCCTCCTCTGTCAGCGTCTCTCCTAAATCCACCTCCCACTTCAGTTTGGGTGCTTGTGAAGGTGAGACAGTGGTATCAATATTAGTAATGTACCTATAACACATACCAGCCCCTTTTTTCCTTGATGTTAACTGTAACAATTGCTCCCACTCATTTTGTTTAGGTAGAGTAAGATCTGACAATAGAATAGAGCTTTGTAATGCCTTTCTAATCTGTAAATAGTTTGCAAATTGATACTTCTGTAGTGTATATATACTCCTTACTTCTGTAAATGAGAGCAAAGTTTGATTTTCACCCTTTACCAGATCACCTATGTTTGTGATATCTGCTTTTAACCAGTCCTCATTGTATAAAGGCTTCCCCCCCATATTTGATTTCAGCATTATTCCAAATTGTCTTGAGCTGTGTGGGAAAACTATTAAGACCCAGAATATCCTTGATTTCTTTAATCGTGCGTAGCGAAGAAGATATACAAGGATTATCTTTTATTTGTTTTTGTACCTTGATGAAAAACTAATCAGACAGCTTGAATGGGGAAACAAATGCTTTTTTGACTAACATCCACATTGGGGTATCGGTTTCATTTTTTCTGTAAGGTATTTAACAGCTTGTTTAAATAAGAAGGCAAGATGGTAACTTTTCCAGTTTTGTACAGCAAAGCCTCCCTTAGCCCATGGACTTCTCAGTTTCTGAATAGACAGTCTAGGTGGCTTAGATCCCTATAAAAATGTCCTCATCAAGCTGTCTATTCGATTGAGTATCTTGTTACTGATTTTTAGTGGTATACTTTGGAAAAGATAAAAAAGTCTTGGGGCAGCCATCATCTTAATGGTATTTATTTTGCCCAATAAAGATAAGTGTAAATCTTGCCATTTTAGTAGATCACATTCCAGAGTCTTTAGAATAGGCAGTATGTTCAGCTCAAGCACGTTGCCTATATCCTTGACTATAGTGAGCCCAAGATAAGTAATTTGGATTTTTGATTGCTCCTTTGGGTCTACTCTGCCTATTCCTACTTGTTTTACTGGCTGAGGACCAATTGTTAGGATTTGCATTTTATTCCAATTTAGTTTCAGTCCAGAAATTAGTGAAAAGTCTTCTAACATCCTATTCAGTGTGAGAAGTGATTCCTCAGAGTTGCTAGATGAAATTAACAGATCATCAGGATAAGCAAAAACCTTATTGGAGATCCCGTTAATTTTAATCCCATGAATTTTCTTTTCTTCTGTAATTTTTCTAATCGGAGGTTCTATAGCTAGAATGAATAAATACGGAGATAAGGGGCATCTCTGTCTGGACCCTCTATGCAGATGCATTTGCTCTGATATTAAGCCATTTGTTACTACCTTAGCAGTGGGTCTATCATATAAATTCCTAATCCAAGTGATCAAACTCTCCCCAGCATTCATATGTGTTAAGACTGAGAATAAACATTTCCAATGTAATGAATCAAAGGCCTTACAAAAGTCCAAAGCCACTATAGCAGCTGGGTTGTTTAGTTTAGAGGCTGACCAGATAATGTTTAGCAACCTTCTGACATTATTTGTCCCTGACCTACCTGGAACAAACCCAACTTGTTCCTTGCCTATTAGATAACATATTTTTTAAGTCTGGTTACTAGAATTTTTGATAAAACTTTATAATCAACATTTAAAAGTGATATGGGCCTGTAGTTATCACACATCAGTGGATCTTTACCTTGTTTTAAGATAAGAGTGATGTAGGCCTCTCTCATTGACTTGGAGAGGGCATTCCTTGTCGGTATTTCCTTGATCATTTCTAAGAAATATCTATAGGTCTGTTTGGTTAAGCATTTATAAAATTCTGATGTCAATCCATCTGGATCTGGTGCCTTATTGGGGGAAGTTCTCTAATAGCTAGCGTTACCTCCTCCATACATATAGGTCTACTCAAATCTGCTCTATCAGCATCAGTCAAAGTTTGTAATTTAGTTTTCTGTAGATATTTCTCTATAATATTACCTGAGGTCTCTTCAGTTTCCGATATAACTTTAAATCGAAATCCCTAAATTCCTTGTTTATTTCTTTGTTTGTGATTGCCACACATTTCAGAGAGTTTTTAACACCAGCAATAATATTTTGATTTTGCTTAGTCTTGAGTCTATACGCCAGTAACTTACCTGCTTTTTCCCCCATTTCCCAGTAAGTTTGTTTAGTTCTAAAAAGCGCATACTCAGCCACAGATGAGTAGATCTTATTTATTTCATATTTTAGGCTAGTGATTTTGAATAGCAACTGTTCGTCTGAGTTATTTAACCTTTTAAAGTCCTGTTCAAGTAAGTGTAGCTCTCTCTCTTTATCTGCTAATTCTTTCTGAGATTTATTTTTCCAATAAGATGCTAAACTTATTATCCTACCTCTAATATGTGCCTTGAAGGCATCCCGCAGACATGCATATGAAACTTCCCTGTTATCATTAATTTGAAAATAATCTCCAATTTCTTTGCCCAGCCATATTTTAAAATTGCTATCATTTAAAAGTGAATTATTCATCCTCCATCTGCTGGTCTTCTCCTGCCATCCTCCAACAGAGATTTATAGCTTTAAAAGTGTGTGATCTGAAATTATAATATCATTTAAATAAACACTATTGATACCCCTTGGAAAGCATCAAATAATCAATCCTGCTGTGAGAGTTGTGCCTCACTGAATAAAAGGAATAATCCCTTCCCATGGGATGGGTAAGTCTTCAGCATCTGCTAAATTTAAATCGTCAACCAATTTATGGAGGGAAATTTGTGATTTAGTTCTATCCCTAAGCGCAGAGATTCTATTCCTGTCCAGAATGGGATCCATAACTTTGTTAAGTCCCCTACCATGATAATTTCATGGTCTTTGGTGGAACCAATCTTCATAGAGATGTCATCAAAGAAACCATGTCTCTTAGCACTAGGGGCATATATGTTTGCAATGACTATCTTATACCCATTAATAGAGCCTTTTATCATCTGAAATCTGCCTTCTGTGTCTGCATAGTGCTCAGTCTTGACAAAATTTACTCCTTTTCTAATCAGTATCGCTGTGCCTCTCTGCTTGGAGTTAAACACACTGAACTCCACTGAGGCAACCCATAGTCTAGCTAGCTTTGCAGCTTCTGAAGGTAGTAAGTGCGTTTCTTGGAGTAATGCACTATCATTCCTGTTTTTAGCTACATATGAGAGTACCTTTTTCCGCTTAATGGGTGACCCTAAACTCTTTACATTCCAGGAACAAATATTCAGGTTATTCATGAGTATATTTAAGGTTCATGTACTAAACTAACACCACTAACTGTACATATTAAGGTCTAGCAAAATAAAAATGTGTAAAGAAATCAAAATTGTAAAAGCTCTAAGAAAATTCTATTAAAATTTAGTTAGGTAAGAACCTGTTAGGACAAATGTATAGAATAAAACTACTTCATATGACTCCAAACTTAGATTAAGTAGGATTTGACACTCTCTTCTAATAATGATGTATTAATAATAAAGTTCAACAACTGATTTGTATATACAGGTATTTTTGCAACTATACACAAAATGATCAACAGTAATAAATTAATGAACTAGCCACTACTTAAGTTCTATATTCTTTCAACACAACACAGTAGATATCTTTGCATTAAATTCTAACCTATGAACTGGAAATTTTAATAGCATACAAACAAACAACTGATTGTTAAAAAAAAAACCAAAAACAGTAGGTTGTAGACTACTGTATGGTTAGTAGGTTACACCGGCCTTGGAAGCCTAAGGTGTCACTAACTGGAGTAGTAAAGTGCTGATTGGATTCTCAAGGAGTAGCCTTTCCCCTAGATTCAGCCTTAGTATCTGAAAATTGCCCAGAATACCACGTAGAAACCAACTTATTGGTTAAATTGCAATGCTCAGGTCCAGGACATATACACACAAAAAAAAAATTAATAAAAGCCACAGAGGAAAAATTATGTCTACAAGGAGTTTGTGCCAATATTGATAAGAGCGACACAAAAGAAGACATAGAAATATGTATATGCATGAGGCAAAAAGAAGGTAAGAAAAAAGGGATCTACTTAACTTGCCATCTGGCATGTTACTCAATTCTACATGCTACCTCTATAGCACTCCTCTATTCTGGCCTCCGTTCCAGCGTTCCTGCATTGATCTGACATCAATGAGTAAATTCAAGCAATATCAAGTATAAATCCCTCTAGACTAGGCTGATATGCTGTACTCATTTCAGTTCATGCATTTTCTCAGTTAACAGCCCAAAAGCCTAAATCTAGGTAGCATCAAAAGGAGTCAGTAGAATTAACATAATAAAAGGCACCATCTTACCAGGCCACAATGACAAATTATTAAGCAGTCAGAAAAAATAAGTTGGAGATAGAGAAATAAGAAAATCAAAATCAGCATCAACTCAAGAGTCTTGCAGACAGAATTTATTGAAATGATCTCTTAGCTATAATGTATGTTTCAGGACCCCCAAACAACAGGGACCTTCGTTGCTATTTGATCAGTAATTAGCTTTTTGCGCAATCAAAAACATCTGTTGAGAACAGCTCTCTTCCTGTTGTTTAGATTACTCGCATTGACAGCCTTTCATCTATCAGTCCCAAATTATGACTTTACATAAAGAGATTAAACAAACCCGAATCAAAGCCAGCAGACACAGTTCTCTTGCTTCTTCATTTGGTATTTTTCACGACATGACCATTTCCATTGAGCTGCATACAGGAAGTTTTATGTCCCCACAGGAAGTAAACCTGCTGGATTTTTCCCATTGCACAAGGTGCATTCGCAGTGCAGGATTTACTGACGGTTTCCATTCTGGAGGAGTCAAAATCTTATTTGGCAACCGAATCAGGGGAGGCTCTAGCAGAAGAAGAGTAGTTACTGTCTTTACTGCACCCTCTTTTCCTAGGATTGTGCTGCAAATTGTTCAGTGGAGGAATGTTAGAGGAGTGGAGCGGCTGTCTGGCTTTCCATGAAATCGAACTGCCTGAGGTACTTTGGTGATGCTTCTGCAGGGCCTCCGAGTACGAGAAGGATGTCATGGGCCTAGAATTCCGTGTAGGTGAGTTCACATAAATGCCATCAGCTTGAGCCAGGGAGCGAGGTCGAGAGTTGCTTGGAGAAGTTCTACTAGTGGAGCCTTGGTGACCTGCTCTTTACTGACCTTGCGCTTCATTTAAAAGTTGACAGTTTAGTTCACTAGACTGCGATGTGGGAAAATGCCTATCTTTATATTTCCATACCTCATTTACAGTGGCACATTTCACTGCCTGCCCATTAAGATCCTGAATAACTAGTGAAGTGGGATATTTAAAGTGATATTTTAATCCTAACTCCCTTAGCTCTTGTTATGAGCTCTTAGCTCATAAAATTCTTTTCTTTTTGTGACCACGTGTATGGAAATGTCCTGAAATATCAGAATTCGTTCTCCTTTCCACTTCAATATTTCTCTCTCTCTCTGGATAATCTCATAATATCTTCTTTTATTGTGAATCTTAAGAGACAAGCGATTATGGGTCTAGGTCTTTGACCATTGTTTTTTGTGCCCAAGGATCTATGCACTTGTTCCATTTCTAGGGGCCAAGAAGGCCACTGAAAGTTTAGTACATCTGGCAAGAAAGCTTGCAGAAATGCAATCATATTATTCCCTTCAACTCCCTCAGGGACCCCCAGTATCCTTATTTTGTTGCGCCGACCTCTGTTTTTGTTTTCTAAATCATCTATCTTCTGAATTAAGTAGGAAATCTGCTCTGACTGCTTTTGATTTAATTGCTCCATGTAGCGTACTACTGATGTAAGTTCATTGATCATTGTGCTGTTACTCAGTATGCGGGCACCATCTCCTCATTTTGTTTTAATAGCATGGAAGATGCTGTTTTGGCTTCTGTCTGACCGAGCTTAATTCAATTTAACATTTCTTTTATTTGAAATATGTCTGACTTAGAGGCAAAGTCATTGTTAAAATCTCTATGTTCTTCAGCTTTCTTAGCATGGCTCAGCAGACGCAGTGAGTGGGGCCTTCTATTAGACATGACAGCTTACCTCAGTCTCTCACAGGGGCTCCGTCGATTCTGTCAAGAAAGATGGATTTTCAAATTAGCGATTTTTTTATAAAAAAAAGTTGATCATTCCTGTGTCTGAGCTTTCCTCCTTTAGCGACGTCAGTTTTTAACATGTTTAGAAATAAAGACCAGCATAAATCACTTAGTTTAGGGGAAGGTTTAACAGGAGCTCACTCACTTGCGACCATCACTTCCCAGCGCCAGCGCATGACCCCCAAAACGTTACATCTTTGAAAACACTTGAAAAGTTCCACAGCAAAAGTTAACACTTTGAAGTATCAGTTGTAAGCTAAGTTACAACGTTGCTCTATCAGTTTTAAACTAATAGACTTTTAAGTCAGAACACTATTAAACTAACATTTTAAAGCCAAATTAAAAAGCGTTTTAATGCAAGCATAAAAAATCACAGTATTTAATGACAAAATATTAATAAAATTAATAGATCTACAGCTATTTTAAAGTTATACTTCAGAATTATTTAATGTGGTGGAAGGATATTTTACTTATTTCTTCATTAAAAACAGTTAAAAGCAAGAAAGTTTTGTCTTGTTTCCTTATTTAACAGTTATGAGCCATTGTATAATAGGAATAATGCACTCCAGGGTGGGTTTTATGCTAGGATAACAGCCCTTCTCAGGTGTTGGACACCCTTGGCATGCTTCCCTGGGCCCAACCACCTGAAGCAGGATGTTATCCCAGCATAACACCCACCCTGTTGTGCATTATTCCTTTATTTTAGTTTGTGTCATGAGGTGGTTGTCTTTTTTTTTTTTACACACCTGGGGATAGATTTTCAAAGGGCAATACAGTGCTTATGTCAAGCCCTGCGTCAAACCCTTTTGTTGGCATAGCTGCGCCAAAACTGTTGCTGCAAACTGTGTCCAATTTTAGTAGGTCAGATGCAGTTATGAAACTGTAACTGCTTTATTGGAGCTTGCACCAAATATTTGGTGTAAGCCCCATAAAAAGGGTACATGTGATTGCTGCAAGCTAGACCAGAAAAAGTTGGCCTAACTTGCAGCAGTTGGCGCACGGGATAGAAAACCCTGATTGCCAGCTGGGAGAATGATGCAAGCCTCATATGTTCAGCGCACCTGGGGCTTGTGGCATTTGAATCTCTTGGGAAATCTGGCCCCTGAGCTCTGTGATGACTTATGAACCTCGAAATGTTCATGAGGACATCACACATCAATAGTGTGTTTAACAAACCTCACATACACACGTTTGTCTATTTTTATTTTTGATAAATGGTGCAAGGAGTTCAAGAAACATCACCTGCTGAATCCAAGCAAACAATCACTGGGAGGCATCAAGATATGAAACAGCAGCAGCAAGAGCTGACCATCTCCAAACGCCACATAGAGGGAGGCAAGAAAGTGGTTTGTTTTGTCTTCACTTGACAGTGGGGTAATGATCACTTGACTTGTGACTGCCATTTCAGGGTAACGCTAATATTAAGAAGCATGTAATGAAAACACCATAACAACTATATGTGACATCAGACCCAGTTATGATAGTTCTTCAACAGAGAAGATTAACGAGTACTACAGGGGATTGCCAGTTACTATACATGTATTAAGTACTCCTTTAGGAAAATTACATACAAGATGAAACCAAGGTGAAGTTTATACTTGCTTAATTTTCTGGACTATTCTCTTGTGATTCTTTCCTCACTTGTAATGTCATTAATTTAGAAATTATACACTTTTGGTAAGAAAGGGCAGGAATTTGGTTTTAGAAGATATATTATTATGCTGATGTGGAATTAAGGTCATATTTACAGTCTTAGAATTTTCCTTGTCAGGAACAGTTTGTCGTTTCACCTGCCCTTCTACCACCCCTTTTTTATTTTCCCTCTCCCACCCACAGATATGAGCTGCAAAACAAGAGAACTGGGTTTGACTTTCACAGCCACCACTTGCATACTGTGTGACCGTGAGCAAGTCAATTAACTTCCCTGTGCTCTCAGGATACACCTGAAAACAAGCCTTTGCTTAGTGTGTCTTTCCTGTCCACAAACTGTAAAAAGGAAAAAAAAGATCCACTTCTGTCATTCCTTTCCCTCCACCCATAATCATGCCCTTATTCTCAAATCATCCTTGGCTCCTACTGCTAGCCCTCTTTTCCCCTTCACTTGTCCTCCCCTCCCACACTATTCCATCCCTCTTTCTTCAGCTTCTACTTCCCCACATACCATCTGTTTATTTGCCCTTTCAAACCTACCCGTCCTCTGCCTTGCTATTGTTACCCCATAGCAGACCCTTCCAGTGATCATCACCTCAATTTCCCATCTCCAGCAAACCTAGAATTGCATGTCAGCTCTCCTATACATTGACTGACCACACTGTGAGCTTATATTAGCAGAACTTCTTTGAGGGTATCTCTTGCAGCAGGTCATACACTTGGGTGTCCACCAGAGGGCACTTTCGTCAGTGGTAGCTTTCACCAGCAGTGCTGACTGGGGGCCACCCATGATGACATCAGTCCATACATACGTATAAATATGTGGGCGGCCCCTAGTGGCCTCAGTTCTTATTCCGCCATCTCCCAGCTCGCTTCACGTTCCGATTTCACTGCAAGTCTGTTGACCTTTTCATCGACAAGGAAAGTTCACATTAAACTTTCTTTTTTTTTTCTTTATAAAATAACATAAAAATAAAACTCCAGTTTAGATTCCAGTACTTGACCTTCATTGACAGCTCGTCCCTCCAGCATGGGACTGGTACCTTCCTTGACAACTTCTTCTTGATCCTCATCAATGAACCATCCCTCCAGCATGGGATCAGCACCTTCACTGATGTTCTGTTTGACCCTCATTGATGACCTATCCCTCCAGCATGTGACTGGGTCCTTCATCAACAACTTCTGCTTGACCCTCGTCGAAGAACCATCCCTCCAGCATGGGATCGGCCCTTCGATGACTTCTGTTTGACCCTCGTCGATGACCCATCCCTCCAGCATGGTACTGGGTCCTTCATTGATGATCTCTGCTTGGCCTTCGTGGACAACCAGTCCCTCCAGCATGGGGCTGGTCCATCGTGAATGATGATCTCTGCTTGGCTTTCATCAATGACCAGTCCCTCCAGCATAGGTCTGGTCCATTGTCAACAACGATCTCTGCTTGGTTTTCAATGATGACCAGTCCCTCCAACAGGGGACTGGGTCTTTTGTCAATGATCTCTGCTTGGCTTTTCGATTACGACCAGTCCCTCCAGCATAGGACTGGTCTATTGTCGACAATCACTACATGGCCCTTGTCGATGGCCAGCCCCTCTAACATGGGCTAGGGTCCTCCATCAGTGACCTCTCCTTCCCCTCGTCGACTGCCCCTCCCTCCAGCATGGGCTTGGGCATTTGTTGACAACATCCACATTTTAGCATCCATCTACATCCTCATTTTCTGCCCCTACTGCATGGCCCTCTGGCATAGGTTTTGGGTTTGCCTTGACGGCCTTACCATTGCCACCTGTTTCTTACCAGGGCCCAGTGGTCAAGGCATCAGGAATGAGTTCGCAGCCTGTCAGCTCTAGGCTCTAATCTAAAGCCTCAGCCCGGGGCCATGTAAGTTCCTCCTGCTTCCTCCTCTGCCTTGTCGATGATTCCTGCTGTTAATGTGACCTCTGTTGTGAAACACTGTGCTGGAGGTTATGTAGACCACCTCCTAGAAAGCTGCTTCTCCATGCACCTACCCCACCTTTCTGTTTCCATCCCTTAGAAGAAGAGGGTTTGGACTCCTTTGAGTAGGAGGAAGGGGGGATCCAGCTGATGATGATGGGGCATGAACCCCTTCTAGCACCTCTACTCTGTCTTTGCTGGAGGAGAATCCCAGGCTCTATGCTCTCTACTCTCTCTCCGGATATCCCAGTTTTCTGCTAGTTAAGACCAAGTTACAGCAGGTTATGCGGTTCACACCCAACAACCAAGACCAGAGATGCTGACTCTTGGCTGATTCTTTGGATCTACCAGAGCCACTGGGGTTCCTAACATCATCCCGACCTATTAGGATGCCATTTCTGCAGCTTGGCTATGCCCTTCCATGATCCCCTGTTTCTGAGAAGGTGAATTATCTTTCCTTGGCCCCCAAGGCCCACCCCTCTTTTGCCATGGCTCCACAGGCAGATTCTGGGATCATCAGTGCTGCACATGATCGGATCAAGCATCCTCAACCCTTGGGCTCTCTGCTTCCTAAAATCTAGTCATGCTTATCCTCCACTATATGGGGCATATGCTCAAATACCAGGACACACTTTGGGCTGCCACCTCAGAAGTGGTGGTGAAGCTTCCCCAGTCCACAGACACTGGTATCTCTCTGCATCTTTTCCAGGCTGGCTACAATGCCACGGATACCTCAACACAACCTTGGTGATGGGTATTACCCTTTACTGTCATGCATGGCTCCGAGTCCGGCTTTACACCGGATGAGCAACAGTCCATCTTACATGCTCCCTTTAGTGGGCATAAACTTTTTTGTGTGGACACCCTGAAGGCCTTCATGACTCGTAGGCCTCAGGTCACACTCTCCGCACAGTGCACATGATGTACCACATTCCGCCACCTGTCTCTCACAGACAGGCATTTAAGTCCTTTCATTGTCTGTGTGCCTCTTGCCAGACAGGCTGTGCCACCATGCCCACCCAGCCTCTTGGCAGTACCTGCACCTCTGCCCCCCTAGGTGCCAGGGCCACTTCTGCTGCCACCCCCACTTCTTTTTGACTCCTCAGCAGGCCTTGGAGGCACTGCATGGCTGCTTCTCTGTACATTTGGAGGCTTGGAAACAGCCTACATCAGACGAAAGGGTCCTGCAGATCCTTCATTGAGACCCTACTCTGTAGCTCCCAGTCCCTGCCCCCCACATCTGCCTCAGCTCAGATCTGAGCTGGTTCATCCAGTACAAAATATTTCACTTACTCACTTTGAACATGGACCTGCCTCTTGCAGATGCCGAAGCCTGGCTATGCCCCCTCCACATGATGGCCGCATACCTCCACCTCTAGCTACACATAGCCTCTTGACAGTTTCTCTGGTTCCAACTCCTTGGCTACACTTACTATTTCGGTACCCTGCCCTTTGGGCTGTCCTCTGCCCCAAGGGTCTTCACACAGTGTCTGGTGGTTCTAGCCACCCCCTTTGTCACTGGAGACACTTCATGTTCCCGTACTGAGACACTGGCCTCATAAATGCATCTTCTCCATAAGAGTTGCTACACTTCTCGCATGCACTCTGGAGCTCTTTAAGGATCTAGGCATCACTGCAACTGTTGCCAAGTCCTACATGGTGCCATCCTAACACCTCCAGTACATTGATGTGCTCTTAGATACAGCACATGGCCAGACCTTACTGCCACAGGGCAAGAGTCAAAACTTGTCTCCCTTGCACAGCACTGCCATGCAGCTCAATTGCTTACCACATGCCAATACATACTACTCCTTGGTCATATAACCACAACCATTGCCCCTGTGCCATATGCACACTTCCACATGCGCACTATCCAGTGGGCCCTTTGCTGCCAATGGCACCAAAAGATGGGGGATTATGATGACACTCCCACTTGGCATGCCTTTTCTGCCCTCCCCCTCCAAAACCCTCATGATGGCTGCCTCCACCCTAGGTTGGGGCACCCATCTTGACCCACACCAAACAAAGGGACTCTTGAGTCCAGAAGCCTCGTCTCTCCTCCTCACCATTCTGGAGATGTGGGCTGTATGTCTGGCTTTTCTGGCCTTCCAGCATTCCTTGCCACTGGACCACTGCTGGTCCAATCAGACAGTACTTGCGTAGTATACTATATCACCGAGCAAAGGGGCATGCCATCACAAGCTCTGTGTCAGGAAGTCATGACAGTTTTGAATCAAGCTGTAGTTTTCCACCTTCATCTGGTGACAGTCCACGTTCCTGCAGCCCAAAACATCATTGCAGATTACCTCATCCATCCTGCACAAGGCCAGACCCTGGCGCTGGCGGTACTGCATGACAGATTCCACCTGTGGGGTACAATGGACATCGATTTATTCACCTCTCTGGGCAGTCACAGACTTCCCCACTACTGCTCGATCATTCTAGCCTCACAAGGCCATTCCTTGGAGGCACTGATCTCACTTAGAGAGAGAGCTCTTGCAGAAGACTATTACCATTAGGACTATGCCACCAGGCACTAGGACCCCACAGAACAATTCTAGCTAGCAGTCTGAGGCAGGGGACCACCCCCTGACATCGGCCTTGCCCCTGACAAAACACATGCTATAAAGGGGCGGTCCCCCGGCACCACCTCAGTTTTTTTCCCCGCCATCGACCCGTGCATCTCGGCTCTACTGACGCCTCCTGCTTCCAGTCTACTGCCATTTTTCATGCTTCGTGCAGTTATTCTTTCAGCAAATTTAACCGAATTTGTTGTGTATATCTACCCAGCCAACTTCATCTACAGAGTGATGGAAATCAAAGTGTGTGTGTGTGTGTGTGTGTGTGTGTGTGTGTGTGTGTGTGTGTGCGCGGAAAGCAGATCCCGGCAAAAGACGGTAATTCAGCCTTCGTTGTGTGCCTAGGCCCCAACCTTAAGCCAGACACCTGCCCACATTGCCTCAGCTTCAATAGGAGGACCTGTACCCACTGCCTGAAGACTTTAAAAGCATACCTCCTTGAACAAGTGGCCACTATGCAGAAGACCCACTCGGGGCACAGCTCGTCTTCCTCCTCAGCCATGGACTCGTCCCCTAGAGAGAAGAAATTGAGTGGGAAACACCATCATTGAGACAGGGATAGGTCCAGGTCAGAATCCCATCTCAGGTCTCCACAGAAGGCTTCCAAAAGCTCTACCTCTGGTGTGAGGTCAGACTCAGCCCATCTGGTTTCCCTGGCTCTCCCTAGGTTACCATCGAAGAAACCACCTGCCTCCACCCACATGTCCGGCGGGGAGTCTTCCAGGCTAGGGCCTTCCCAGGCCCCTGTCTCCCTGGCTATCAGGCTCCACAAGCTCTCGCTAGGGTCTCTGCTGGAAAGATCAGCCCACA